>CM039595.1:8053678-8735912 GCA_022457205.1 Saccharum spontaneum
ATAAATCTCCTGGTACGAATCACCGTGTGCACTAGCACAAAAATTCACCAATTTTTTTTATTTCCAACTCACGATCACCAAGGCAACAGCAGTCAAACGCCTTGATATCCACGTGCACAGAAGCAAAATCATGATGAACTTCACCTCCTCACGAACGCACCTGATTGGCCTGAACTTGATGACGCCTCGATCCACGTGATCTGAACTCACATGAACAACTACCGGTCCACAGCAGCAGCAAACAAATCTTGACGGCACCGGAACTCGGAGTATGGAAGCGGAACACGCCGGGACACACAGCTTTTTAGGGCCACCACGAAATCGACTTGAACTCTGCGCCAACAAACGGAAAAAATTCCGTCCTCCTCAGCTGAGAGAGGCAGCAGCAATGCGCCGATCAGATCGGCACAGATTGATGACGGCGCAAACACGACTTCGATTTGTAGATGAATTTCGACGGCGGCGGCGGTTGACAAACGGGACGAAACCCTAACCTTTTTTTTTCAATCTCGTGTCTGGCTCTAGATACCACTTGTTAGTAAATAATGCAAATCAAGATCGAACACGAGACACAGATTTTACGTGGAAAACCCTTGCGGGAAAAAACCACGGGCGCCAACCGGCGATCTTCACTATATGGAGAGAGTTTACAGAACGCAGGGAATACAATGAGTCGTCAGCTCTTCCCGTGCAGCTTACAAGATGTATTTATAGGACGGACTGACTGCAGTCAAATACGGAAACAAATCCGCTAATAAACATGACCGAACCGTGGCCCCTCCAGGCGTCCCCACAAGACCAACATTATAATTCGGATCATATTCGACCTATTTGGCCATCTATAACAGGTATGGGTGACCCGTTCTCTCCTGTGGCATCGCTATCCACGTGCTTCCACGCGTCACCCACTCCCGTTCAAATAAATATTTCGCCGTGCTTACGCTACATTATATAGCCTGTGTTAGCTCCACCGCACTCCATCAGCTTCCCATAAATATAATTTCGCCACAAACACGAACCGGACAGGATCGGACTTGCACCACCATGCCGGCCGGCGGAGGAGGCAACCGCGACGCCAAGCCCATGCACGTGGTGATGCTCCCGTGGCTTGCCTTCGGCCACATCGTCCCGTTCGCGCAGCTGGCGCGGAGGCTGCTGGCCTCCTCTTCCTCCGTCCGCGTCACGTTCCTCACGGCCGCCGGGAACGTCCCGCGCGTCGAGGCCATGCTGTCCTCGGCCTCGTCCGCCGGCGGGGGTGGCCGTCCGTGCCGCTGCGCCTGCCCCGCGTGCCGGGGCTTCCCGAGGACGCAGCCAGCACGGCGGACCTCTCGCCTGCCGGCGCCGAGCTGCTCAAGGTCGCGCTGGACGCCGCCCGGCCCCAGGTGGCCGCGCTGCTGGCCGAGCTCCGCCCGGACGCCGTGCTGCTTGACTTCGTCACCCCGTGGGCCTGTGAGGACGCCACGGCGCTAGGCGTCAAGTCGCTCCACTTCAGCGTCTTCTCCGCCGTCGCTCCTCGCATACCCTCGCAGTCCCCGCGCGCTGCCCCGACGGAGCCGGGTCGGGGGCGGGGGCCGTCGGCGTGCGACCTCATGTCCGCCCCCGCTGGCTTTCCCCGGCTCCTCCCCGCTTGCCGCCGCCGGCGTCCCGGCGTACCAGGCCGCCGATTTTCACGTACGTGTTCACCAGCTTCGGCGGCCAGCCCTCTGCCTACGACCGCGTGGCGGCGAGCATGCGGGCCTGCGACGGCGTCGTGCTCAAGACCTGCGCCGAGATGGAGGGCGCCTACGTAGACTACCTTGCCGCCCAGTTCCGGAAGCCCGTGCTGGTGGCGGGGCCGCTGGTGCCAGACCCCGCCGCGGGGGGACCTGGATGACCGCTGGGCCACCTGGCTGTCCGCGTTCCCGGACGGCGCCGTCGTCTTCGCGTCGTTCGGCAGCGAGACGTTCCTGCCGTCCGCCGCGGCGACGGAGCTTCTCCTAGGCCTCGAGGCCACCGGCCGCCCGTTCCTCGCCGTGCTCAACTCCCCGGAGGGCGCGGAGGCGATCGTCCCGCCGACGGGGTTCGCGGAGAGGGTGGCTGGTAGGGGCATGGTGTGCTCCGGCTGGGTGCAGCAGCAGCACATCCTGCGCCACCGGAGCGTGGGGTGCTACGTCACCCACGCCGGGTTCAGCTCCGTCGTCGAGGGGCTCGTCGCCGACTGCCGCCTTGTGTTGCTGCCCATGAAGGTCGACCAGTACCTCAACGCGGCTCTGTTCGCGCGCGAGCTCCACGTGGGCGTCGAGGTGGCGCGCCGCGACGAGGGACGGCTGGTTCGGGCGCCAGGACGTGTGCGACGCTGTCGCGGGCGGCGGTGGCGGACGGAGGGGAAGGGGACGCTAGGAAGTGGGCCGACTTCTTGACGGACGACGCCGTGCAGGGAAGGTTTGCAAACGACTTCGTCCGGCAGCTCAGGGAGCTCGTCAGCGCCGCCTCCAGTTGATTGAGCGTTCGACCTTGTGTTCTAAGCTTCTTTGTCTTTATTCTCTTGTGATCACCGTGCTGGTGTGCACTTCAGCACTTGTATGTTCGTCTCACCTTTTTTTTTTTCTTTTCTTTATGCGAAGTTTCATGTCTATACTCCATCATAAACTATAGTGCACATCAATATTTTAAGCTTCTAGGCTGATGATACTGTCATTTTGATGGAAAAGTCAGATTCCAACATTTCTCACCTCAAATTCATTATTTCCTGCTATGAACTTATGTCAGGCATGAAAATCAACTATGAGAAGAGTGAAGTTTATGGGGTTAATTGGTTGGGTGATACAACCTTGAAAATTGAATTTTGGCTGTTGTTTCAAATCTGTTTAGATCATGAAGTAGAGGTGTCTAAGGTGTGGCAAAATGGACAATGGTTACTAAACTTTTTTCCTTTTTCTCTAAAATGGACAAGACAACGAAGCGCACTTCCTTCCCACACTCGAAAACACGGACCCCAATGTCTCGTAGCCGACTACTCACACACTAGACAACTAAGCTTCCGCGCGCCCGCCTCAATCCATTCGTCGGTGGTGTGTTTGATCGTACGTAGTAGCTGGTGCACAGAGGTGGCTTCCTTCCTGAAGCATCTGGCGTTCCTTTCCTTCCAAATCTCCCATGCCACCACCATGAATAGTGAATCTGCGTCCTTACTCTTGTCACCATGCCAACGACTCCGCCAACGGTCCCACCACTCGAGGAGGGTGCGCCCCCCGAGTTGGGAAGCATCAGCCCCAAGCGCCGCTAGTATATTCCCCCCCAAATCTGCCGCGAGAATGAGCACGAGGTGATGATGTGGTCGATGGTCTCCGGCTCCTGGTCACATAAGTAACAATGGTCGTCCACCTGCATACCATGTCACCGTCTCCTGTCTGCGGTCCAGTGGCGCCCCAGATCGCTAACCATAGGAAGATCTTAACCCGGAGAGGGCCCCAAGTGCTCCAGATTCTTTTGCAGCCTGGAATTGGGTGGGAGGCCATCTGCAGTGCTCTGTATGCTGACTTGGAGGAGTAGACGCCATCCGGAGTCCACCGCCAAATGAGCTTGTCCTCCTTGTCGCAGAGCTGCACCTGTGAGACCAAGTCCCAGACATCGAGGTATTCGCGCATCGCTGGCACAGTGATACCTCGGGAGATCTGGTGGACCCATGCTCTAGCCTATAGTCCGGCGGCCACCGTCGTGTTTGCGATGTCTCTCCTACTGACGAAGTGTAGTAGAGATGGCGCAATGTCCTTGATGGCCTGACCCTGTAGCCAGCGGCCAGTCCAGAAGTTGGTGGACCTCCCGTTGCCGATGACAGTGAATGTGGACATGTCGAAGAACGCCCCGGACCTCCCTGGAACTGGAAAAGGGTACGCCGGCCCATGCGCGTGTGTCACTCGTGTGTCGTAGCCACAACCACCTGGTCTGTAGCGCAATGCTGGTGAGGTGTAGGTCCGGGATGCCCAGCCCGCCAAGGTCTGTTGGGCGGCACACCGTCGGCCACACCACCATGCATTTCCCGCGGACGGACCCCTCTGTACCCGTCCATAGGAACCTGCGGCAAATGGAGTCGATCTCCTCTCTGGCCCAAGGCGGTAATCCGTCGACGATGGTGGCGTAGATGGGGACCACTGCGAGGACGGACTTGATCCATACTAATTGCCCACTTTTCGCCATCAGCGGCCCATGACATGGTGGTAACCTCCTAGCGACAGAGTCGACGGTTGCTCGTACCCTTGCCTTTGGTATCTTCTTAGTGCTTAGCGGCAGGCCGAGGTAGGTGATTGGGAATTCCGAAATCCGGCACCCAAGGATCTCCTGGAGTTGTGGAAGGCTGTCCTCTGACC
Source organism: Saccharum spontaneum (assembly GCA_022457205.1). NCBI lineage: Eukaryota > Viridiplantae > Streptophyta > Magnoliopsida > Poales > Poaceae > Saccharum > Saccharum spontaneum. The sequence goes on from CM039595.1 coordinate 8,058,025, forward strand.
CGTAGATCGGTGTAATAGAACACTTGGCTAGGTTGGTATGTAGGCCCGAGGCCTCGCCGAAGATCCGAGGCCTCGCCGAAGATCCTCAAGAGCTCCTTTATCGCCCGCGCCTCCCTGGTCTCCGGGTGCATGAAAAGAATGACGTCATCCGCGTATAGGCTGCAGTGATGCTTGATGGACGGTGTGCCCATGGGTCAGATAATTCCCTACTCCGTGGCCGTAGCAAACAGGCGCGCGAAGACCTCCATCACGATAATGAACAGCATGGGTGACAGGGAGTCGCCTTGCCGTACCCCACATGCGTGTTGAATACGCTTGCCCGGACATCCGTTGATCAATATGCGCGAGTAGCGTGGCCACCCACCTACACCACAGGTCACCAAACTCGAACACCTGCAGTGTGTTGAGCAAGAATGGCCAAGCCACCGTGTCGAACGCCTTGGATATGTCGAGCTTGAGCAGTGCCTTGGGAATTTTACTCTTTCGGATGAACACGGCTGCCCTTTGTACGAATTTGTAGTTGTCATGGATGGTTCGCGCTCTAATGAAGGCGTTCTGATTGGGCGAGATGATCTGTGGCAGTTTGGGCGCCAATCTCGCCGCCAGCAGCTTGGAGGCTAACTTTCCGAAGCCGTGGATCATCGTAATTGGCTGATAATCGCTTGGCGTGGATGCGTCTGGTATCTTGGGCAGCAGGACTATGTATGCATTGTTGAGGGTGCGGAACATCCGGCTGTCCCCGAAGAAAAGCGCATTGAGTGCTTGCATGACGTCATTCTTGATTGTTGCCCACGCCGCTTTGTAGAATGCCCCCGTGAAGCCGTCCAGACCTGGTGCTCTATCAGACGGCGTGTCGCGCACGGCGGCCAACACCTCTTCCTCAGTGAAAGGAAGCTCTAGGCTCGAGAGGTCTAGCGGCACTATCCCCACGGCACTGTAGTCGAAGGTGACAGCTCCCGACCCCGGCGTCCCAAAGACGTTTTGGAAGTGCTCATGAATGGCCGCCTCCATCTCCTCCCAGGATCTGCAAATGTTGCCATTGCCGTCCTTGGCGCACGATGTTGTTTCTCCGCTTTCTGCCGCGTGCCAACAGGTGAAAATATTTGGTGTTAGCGTCCCCGTCGGCTAGAAACCTGATCCGCGAACGCTGCCGCGCAATGGTACGCTCCAATGAGGAGAGACCGAGACAGAAGAACCTTTGATGATTTTCTGCTGCAGGAGTGGAATAGGTTGCAAATGTTGTTGAGAGGGATCCAATTATCTTTGGCCAGGGATGAGGTTGTTTGGGAACAAGAGAAACCAGGAAGATACACAACCAAATGTTTAGATAGATTCTTATCATTTGGAGGGATCAAATGCTCAACTCTCAATGAAATTTGACAATGTAGAGTTACCCCTGACGATCCAAATCTTTCTATGGATGACTTATCATGATAGGATACAATGTACGTGGAGTGCAGCTGAAGCGAATAAAATGGTCTGGGTCACCACATTGCAAGAGCTGTGATAGTTTAGAAACATCTGACCATATTCTGTTTCATTGCCCAATTGCATCTTCCACTGGACGTTTTTTTCGATGTGCGCTGGGTTGGTCTAGATCACCCAACTCTCTTGAAGCTCTGTTTGTAGAGGTGATCGGCAACCTAGATGGAGGGTTGAAGAGCTTGACTTTGTTTGTATGTGCAGGTGTTATGGGGACTCTATGGAAGACAAGGAACGACGTCATCTTCAATGGCAAACTGTTGGCGTCCCTGAAGAAGATCATCCACAAGATAAACTTGCTGGTTAAGTCGTTGAAGCCCAAAGCTCATGCCATAGCGGAAACAATGATCCTGGAGAAGCTGCAACAAGGCCTAAAGGCGTGATAGTCTTTCTGTCTGGATAGTTGAGTTGGTTCTTTTTAGTTAGCTGTAAGATGTTTAGTCTTTTCCTGGCGTTGAACTGTTGAATGTTGAGGTTAGTTGAGAGGTATTTTCTGTTGGTTTTAGGCCATGGACCTACCCACTGCTACTTGTGCGTTATTGTAAACTGGTAACCCCAGTTATGATCGAAGTTCAATTTTAAGGTTTCTAATAAAGCTGGGCTGAGATTTTGATCTAAAATAAAACATATCATCAACATTTTTATGGCATGATTAATCTAATGATGATCCTTATTTGGTGTCATATATATTAATATTTTTTTATTACTTCTCTTATATTTTAAGTGCTCGATTTTTTTTGTTGTCATTAGGTAACATGTTATGAATTATCTTTTTAATCATACTAGTTGATCGTTAAAGATTATTGCCTAAAAATTTAGGCAGCTGGAATATAGCAACTCCCTTATATTTGGACAAATTTGAGACTGATTGACTTCTCGACTTGTGAGATATACGCTTATTTTGGAACGGATGTGGTATCCATTATCCTCATATTTAGTCAACAAAATAAACATCCATGTTCATTAATTAAGTCTAGAAATTATCATGATAGTAGAAAATAAAAACAAAATAAGCATATATGTGTGTGTCTACGTGCATTGTGTGGTGTGGTGTGGTGTGTAAGAGGAACTCTAGCATGGGCCCTACTTGAACCCTCATAGGTAAACATAGGTGCTCGGGATAAAAACACGACTCCGTCGGGAACCCTACCAGAGACCTTAAATTTGGATGGCCACACAAATCCTTCCTCCAGCCCACATTCCTGGGGGCTCTAGGCCAAGCCCCAAACAACGGTTTCGCGCGACTTCTCCCAGCAACGGGCACAACTTCGCCTGTGGCCGCTGTTCGGCGACGGCTGACGCCTGACGTCCCGGCGGTATTCATGTCGTCCCAACGATTCCCAAATAGAACTTTATTGCAAGGAGAGAGATCAAATAGGTAGCGACTCCCAAATAGCTAGTATAGGAACAATGCCAACACAGCGCCGGCCTTGGATGGGGTGCCAGCCACCGGCGATGTGCCTCGTCTGTCACCAGACCTGCATGGCTGGCTCCATAGCTCAGCATCTGATGCTGTAAGTTCTTCCATGTTCGTTTTACTGTCTTAGCATATATAAGGCCACGGCTACCATCTTTTCTCCCTCTCTCCCCGTTGTGGTAGCTAAAGGTTTACGAATACTCTGTGGTAGTTGTGTGACATGTTGGTTCAGTAGTGGTAGTCTTTCTTCTGCAGGCCTGCTGTCTGCAGATGGATCAATGCAAAGTCAATCGGCAGGAACAATCTGCATCCATGTGGCAGAGGGACCATGCATCACAGTGTCACAAGAAAAAATGGAGAAACAAAGCTTCGTTATCACTACAGATTACAACACTTCATCCACGCATGCAGCTGCATGCTCAGCGCACCCGGCCTCAGGCTCGGCTCTCAGGTTATTCCATGTAAGTTGAACAAACTAGGGATACAGATGCACACACACAACCAACACCACAGAAAGTTCTGACCATGCCGGCAGTACTTCTCTTTATGGGAGGTGAAAGGTGATACAGATTGATCAGGATCAGTTGCATGCCTTGCCATTATGTTACACCACCATGTACAGAGTTTTGTTGCATTTCCCCGCGTCCACGCCCGGAGACGGACGGGGATCTGATCACCCGGCCCGCGTCCACTAATGCAGCGCTGTGAGGACGGTAGATCCTTCCACCTGCAGGTACAAGTTTTTCAGAGAAATGCCATAGCAGTTTTTCAGAAAAGAAAATCTGAAACAAAACAGCAAGTGCAGCCGTTTGAGGCAAGTGATATCACCGAGCACAATCATGATCAGCTCCCCTGTTCTTCAGTAATGCTTTTCTGATCACTGCCAACTAAATTGTGCGTCAATTTTAATCTCTGAATCTTAAACGCCACTTGCTTCCAAGCGGATACAGGTGCAGTATTCTGCAGACAGAGTACTAACTCTGACTCCAGTGTTCCTCGTTGTGAGTGCCCCGATTTGATACTACTAGTACTGTGCTAGATATTGCATGACCGATACGATGCAGGTCTGACGAACTACTCACATGGAACTGAACTGAATTCTCTTCAAGAAAGGAACCGAAAGAACATTTGTTTACCTGGAAGGTTGCGCCACAGATTTCCTCTTCGTTTGCAGGAACAGCAGTCACCTTGTTCTTGGGGTTCTCGTAGCACTTCAAGCCTCCAAGAGCATTAGAGTAGAAGCAACCTGCGGCCGGCATCGGCATGAGAAGATGATGAGTGAAAATGACTACAGTACTCGACAACCCTCTGAATGATGTACAGTCACTGCTTGATGATTGAGCTCGATCACATTACCTTGTGGGAAAGGCGCAAGCGATTTGCCACAGGATCCTTTGAGCATGTCGATGTCATCAGAGAAGGCGACGCAGCCATCGGCGGTGATGCCCCAGAAGAGGGGCACCTTGCCCTCCGGATCAGAGGCGACGAGGAGGGAGTTGGTGGACTTGTCGAAGAGCACGAAGGCGTAGGTGCCGGCGAGCTGTGAGAGCATGAAGCTGGCCGGGTAGGGCGCCCGGTCGCGGAGCGTCTTGTAGGCCTCGATGACGAGGAGCACCTCGTTGGCACCCTTGGACAGCCCGTATTGCTGGCTTAGGCGCCCCAGGTTATCCAGCACCCCCTGGAACAGGCAGAACACCTCGTCCTTGGCCGCGAACGACCTGGATGGTCAAGCACAAACAAACAAGCAATCCCCCTGCCGTGTCAGTGATGCTGTCACTGTTACTGCTAGTAGACGGCCGGTGCATGCATGATGCATCTTCATGGTAGCACTAGTACTGTTACCAAACCATGAGGTCATGAGCACTAATTAGGTCCATAAAACAGCTCTGAAAATGGCATGATTTGGTGCCTAGCTTGCAGTTTCAGCAATGTTTGTCTGAACGAATAGCTAAATTAAGGACGTGTGGCCCCCAAAAGTTCAGATTAGTTGGGCGGGACATTTGACTTTGATTCAGAGATCAGAGATGATGCACCTAAACATGGAGAGTTAAGCTTTTTCCTGACAGAAAGGGAATACATGCATGGAATAGCTGTACGGGAAAAGGGCTAAAGAAGAAGATGTGAAGTAAGCACTGAAAGAAAAGGCAAAACTAACTGCTGGATGGAGTAAAGTGTGAAGGAGCAGAGTTCCTTGGATGCTACTTCTTCAGTGAATCGGGCTAGGTACCGATAGGATAAGGGCACAGGGGCAATGGGGCCCCACAAATCATGGCTCTTTCTGGATCATGGCCATATCTGTGGGCTGGGTTGCAGCAAAGCCGGATTTGAGGAGATTGAGGTCCTACAGCAGATCTTATATCTTATTATCTTCTTATCTATAATTTTTAAGCAATCTCAACGATGCACTCTTTATCCTAACTCTTAAGGGAGACAGCCCTGTTCATTTCACTGAAATTTAGCTGCTGCTGATACTGATTTACTGTAAGAGGAAAAACGTTATTCCTTCCTAAAAAGTACTGCTGAAGTAGTGATGGAAACTGGACGAATCTCATTTCCCGTATCAAGAAATATAGGAGACATGTGTTTAGGTAACGTGTTACTACAGTGCTCTCTTATATCCTGATGAAATGATCTGAAGATACTCTTCTAAAATAACCTATAGATGATACAATATAAGAGATGTGGTGGAGACACTCGTATAGTCCAACACCTAGTGCCGGCTGAACAGTGGCACAACTCATTGTAGAGAACGAATAAGCTACACTGTCATGGTTGAAGATCGAGTCCTACTTTTTTTAAGTATATTATAAGAAGAAGAAAAAATGTTTAAGCAGCAGCAGCAGCTAGATTACAGGCGTGTTGCTTTCCTTAATCGACGATTCGCTCACTGGATCGGAGAATATGAGGCAGGGTCCATCGTCGTTTGTTGGCGAGTCAGTTGATTGACAGCCACCTTGTCTATGGAGGTGGCATGATGTGGACGTGCAAATTGCACCCACCTTGTCCATTTGTTTTTCAGAAAAGCATGGCCTCCGTTCATGGATAGATAAATACTACTCGTAGTACATGATATTTCTATATGTCCACGTCAAACTTGTACACTGGAGTGTAGTGTGTGTGTGTGTGTGTGTGTGTGTGTTTTAAGAAATGGAGTGTAGTGTAGCTAGCTTTCTTCCTCCTCATCCGATCCGTCATGGGCCGGCGTGGATGTATCCCTAGGATAGACCACCTTGCTCAAAATCCTTGTCTCCAGGCTAAATTTTTAGTGAATGGTAAAAAAAAACCACCCAATTCCCTCTTTTATTAAAAAAAGGATAAACAAGCGCACTATTATTATTTATTAATAAGGAATCTAGATCTCTGTAACCCATGGTTTGGTGTGGTACCATCTCCATCTGGTTGTTCATTTCGATTGTACTAGATAGCTAGCTAGCGATCTAACACTTCTGAAAAAGCGGGAAAAAAATATCATGCCGTGAGCCGCAAATCCAAGTCCAGTGTCGTTTTCTCACGATTATCATCTCAGGTCAGAAACGATGAGGAAGGAGGGGTCGGTAGCTTGGTCCTACCTACAGGAAACGGATCAGGTAGATACAGGTATCAATTTTAAGTCGATTTATTTATTGCTCACTTTGTGCAAGAAAAAGAAACATGCCAAATAAAACTGCGCAATTATTGCCACACTAGTAGGTGGGTAGTATTAAGCGTGCCTGGATAATGGATTCATCATCTCTGTTCCATAAATATAAATCCCCTAACAATGAAATTAGATGTAGCTGCATAATTGTGACTGTGTGTTTAATCAACAAACAAATTCTCTCCCTCTCTTTCTCTCTCTGTACTAGTGTGTGTGATGCGTGGACGGACGCGGTGGGTGCGTGGTCAGTGGGAGTGCGTGCGGCGTGCCGTCGCGTGGGACCACGCCTGTCAGCGACACAGACAAGAAGACGAAGAACAGAGCAACGGACGGACTCTGTTTCTCCTGGTAGGACGACGAAACGAACCGGTGGCAATTCGATCTGTCGACGCAATCATGCAGACAGAGCAGCGTCTCGAGACTACAGCAAGCGAAGCGGATCCTACAAGATGCTTTCGAGATCGAAACCCCGGCGAGAAGAGGAAGGGCTCTGCTTTTATTTGTGCTTGGTAAACGAAACAGCAAGAGCTCTGCATGCATCCATGGCTCAACTGCAGCAAGTAGAGTGTACCTTGGGCGGAGGAGGGCCTGGTTGGCGTTGGAGTAGGCGAGGTGTCCGAGGTCGGCGGCGAGGCGCACGGACACGGCGGCGGGGCAGGTCCCCAGGAAGCGCGCGACGAGCTCGGACGCCCTGGTCTTGGGCGACGGCGTCCGGCTGCCCGCCGCCACCAGCTCCGCCGGCACCTCCACCACCTCGCCGCTGAACACCGCCAACATCCTCTCCGCTCACCGCCCCGCCGGCCGGTCGGTCGTCTCACTCGGTAATCTAACCTGCCTACCTAGCAAGGCACCGGCCCTACGGATCCGGTCCGATCCGATCCCACTGCTCAGCTGGTCGATCAAGGCGGCACAGCAGCACGAAGAAGTGAGGAAGGTGAGCAGCTACGGAGCCCGGACGGTCGGATGGACGGAAGGAATGCGAGGGGGAAGGCGAGGCGAGGTGGCTTATATAGCCGCCGGAGCTATGCCAGCGAGCCATCGGGGCCCTGCGCGGAGTAGCCCGCGAGCCCTCAGCCCGGCCCGGCCCACGCCGGTTTGGCTCCATCGCCTACTGACGTGGCGCGGGCGCGGACGGGTGGGCCCCAGCTGCCATCCTGCCTCACCAGGCAACACCAGCTTTTCAGCGGTTGTCCGTCCCGATGGAGCCCGGCCTTTTGATCGCGGAACAGCGAAGGTCCCGTGAGCACACATGCGCGGACGTCAGACCAGACGCGAGTACTACGTGTGACCCACGCATGCCGTGGACGAACAACGGGATCGGACGGCGGGAGGAGACCCACGCGGGTCGACACGATACGGATCAACGGGCCACGTCCATCGGGGAAACGACGAACGAGGCGAGGCGGGCGCGTTGTTCTCCCCCTCTCCCTGCGTCACAGCGACACGTCTCTCTCTCTCTCCCCACCCCCCGGTTTCGACCGCAAGTAGTACACGATCGCGCGGCCGGGCGGGGCATTTGGTTAGACCGAACCGATCGGTTAGTTTTATTCGATGAAAACCGGTCGATCACTAGTATTTAATTTCTCGCTCCATCTTCGGTTACTCCGGTTCAGCTTCGGCCATAGACCGAATTGACCGGCCGGCCTTCGATGGAGCTCCCGTCGGTTCCCATTTCTCTCCAAGAACACTGTAGCAACAGTATTTGTTATTGTACCACGAAGCTTGCTTTCTTTTCCTCGTAAAAATAAATAGAAAACGATATCCAACTTAGAAGGAACTATGTGGTTTTTCATTAAGAAGAGAAATAAGCATCTAAATCCAGTTCAAGAGAAGACTTAAACCCGGATAGTGTAAAAATACTACATAGGACAAATAGCTGGTAAAGCTATAAAATGGTGGCTTCGGTGGCTCTGGCTCCTTTTTGATATAGCAGAACTATAGTCATGGGTGGATCTGGTACAACTGCAGAATCTCGGAGCCAAGCTTAATCGTGTCACATCACTAAATACTTGACTGTTCTACTACTAACAAAATAAAATGTGCTACACTTGCGGCATTACTCGTGAGACTAAGCTAGTGCCCCATTTTTTTTTAATATATACGATGTTTACTTATCGGTAGTTAAAATCTTTTGTTAGTTAATTTACCCTGATAAACGTCACAAATATAAGTCCAACTAGGTGTGTTGTGACTTGTGAGTCAAACATCATCTTACTTTGATAATCAGCTATTTATTAGTTCATACCAATTCAAGCCACAAAGAGTTATATATTATGGATGCATTACCTAAACTAGCAATATCAAACTTTATATTGCCAATATATATAAAATTTTGGATATTGACGGTTGAATTTGTGTATGTTTGCCTAGTACAAACGGATATTTTCTCCGTCCAAAAAAAGTATCATTCTCACTTTTCGAGAAATTAAATGTTTTCAACTTTGACCAAATATGTACTACGGTAGTTGAATGTATATTTTTTATAATAATCTTATTTGAAGATAAAAATATCGCTAATATTTTTTTTTACAAACCTATTCAAGCTTAAGAAAATTTGACCTACACAAAACCCTAGGTGACTGTCTTTTTTTTTAGACGGAGGCAGTATAGTTAAACTTATAATTACAACAAATTAAAGAGAAAATATGGAGAACTAAAAAATGGAAAGAGTGCTACAGCTGACGGCAATCCCACACCACGCACTAATTTTTTCAATAAAATGATCACGCGCTACTTGATGTCCACAATAAATCATACCCTATATGTATCACAGATAGTGACCGGCTGACAGGGCACTGCAAGTTCCTCCAGTCCATTACACACTCCTTTTCCCATGTAATGCTGCCGTGGTTGTCATAACAATGACTTGCATTATTGCAACTATTTTTTTTCTTCGAAACACAATATAGAACGTATGCACACTTCATATATCAATAAATATCTCCGGGAGACTAAACCAAGAATTTTAAGATTACTACAAATAAGTCATCACATGCCTCGCTATTGACGTGTCTATCATCTTTTGTTTTTTTAGAAAAAATACCTTCGTTAAATCTTAAACTAAAACTAAAGAATACAGCTATCCATGTTAAGTTGACAAGTTAGAACCTGAATAGGTAGATTCTACACACAAAAACCTAATTAACTACTCCCTCCGTTCTAATGAATGTGCAATTCTCGCATCCCGAGAAATCAGCCAGCGCAAATTTTGATTAAAATTATATAAAAAAATACTAACTCTTATGAGACAAAATAAGTACCGTTAGATTGGTTATGAGATATATTTTCATTATAAATTTATTTCGAGACATAAATGTTAATACTTTTTGCTATAAATTTGGTCAAAGTTGACACAGTTTGAACGGCACGTTTTCCATAATTGCACAATCAACCGGACGGAGGGAGTAACTAAACTAGGCTCGTATTGCTGTAACAATAGTATATATCTTCGTCCCCATTGGATACACGTAACTGTATATTAGTATATCGGTATAGGCAAGAGTGACAAAAAGAAAGCCGCGAATAAATGACGCATTTGTTAATCATGTTAGGGCCTGTTTAGTTGGTGAAAAATTTTGGGTAAGTTCCGGTAGCACTTTTCGTTGTTATTTGACAAAATTAATCCAATTATGAACTAACTAGGCTCAAAAGATTCGTTTCGACATTTACAGACAAACTGTGCAATTAGTTATTTTTTTACCTACATTTAATGCTCCATGCATGCGTTCAAAGATTCGATGTGACGGGTACTGCGTAAACTTTTTTTTTGCTTGGGTGGCCAACTAAACCGGCTCTTAGGGAATCAAGCTGCAGCACTGAAAGAAAGGGTGTGTTTAGATGGTGAAAAAGTTTGGGTTCGGCTACTGTAGCACTTTTTGTTGTTATTTGACAAAATTTATCCAATCATAGACTAACTAGATTCAAAAGATTCGTCTCGACATTTACAGACAAACTGTGTAATTAGTTTTTTATTTCGTCTACATTTAGTACTCCATACATGTGTCGCAAGATTTGATGTGACAGATACTGTAGCACTTTTTGGGTTTGCTTTTTGGGTGAGAGCTCCAACTAAACAGGCTCAAAAGGTCAGTGGTATCCAGACGTCACTGTTGGTGCTGAAAATAAGTGGACAGAATCAGTTAACTCATCACTATTAGTATGCCTAAATAAAGTAACAAGTACACAAGATCCTACTCCAGCCATGGAAGAAAATAATTTCATCATTTTTTTCCTTCCTCTAGATACAATATACACCCCGAGAGCTACTCTTAAGAAACCTTAGGATGACTGTCTGTCTGTCTCGTTGCCCCCTCCCAACCCCCCAACCCCCTACCGGCCATAGCATGGCCATGCGGGTGGCGGCGGTGGACTTGGGCGTTCGACGCGTGCATCACTTCTCCCTTCATGACCCCTTTCCTAGCCCTCTCTTTCTTTGTTGTTTGTCTTATGTTGCCCTGACGGCAAGTTTGATGCCTATTTGGTCAGTTTCGTGCGACAATCGCTAGATCAATGTGTTGTAGGCTGGATTTCTCTGTATCTGGTGGGGAGTGGTTCGGGATTTGGTCGTCTTCCATGTGGTGGTACCCTCAAGGCTAACACCTCTAGTGTTAGGGATATATCGTCCTTGATAGTGTTTGGTTTATAGAAAATGAGGGATGGGATGGTTCCATTCTTGTTTTTCTAGGGATGGAACCGTCCCCGTTCCATATTTGGTTGCTAGCGACAGGATTTGGTTTGTGATAAATGACTATGGCAAAATATTCATTGCAAACCCCATCTTCGGTGCAATCCATGAAAACCTCATTACAATTGTGAAAACCCTTTGCAAAACCATACTTAAGAGTTTTCAAAAAATTTGAAACTATGCACACCAATAGTGCATCTGTAGATGTGTATTGTCACAAAATTTGAGATTCAAACTCGTTTTGCAAAAATTCATATGAAAATAACAAATTTCATTTGCAAGTGCATTATCACAAAATTTGAAATTCAAACTCCTTCTGCAAAAATTCATATGAAAATAACGAATTTCATTTGCAAGTGCATATGCAAATGAAATTTATTATTTTCATATGAATTTTTGCAGAACGAGTTTGAATTTCAAATTTTGTGACAATGCACATCTACAAATGCACTTTTGGTTTGCATAGTTTCAAATTTTTTGAAAACTTCTAAGTACAATTTTAATGGGGTTTTCATGGATTGCACCGAAGATGTGGTTTGCACTGAATATTTTGTCAATGAATATACTCATATATTTGTGAATGTTGGAGGCCAAAATGTTACATTCCGTAATTAAAAAACTCTAAAAAATCTTTAAATCTGCCGACACAGAGAGATTTTCATATAAATCTCAAATAAAGGTTTTGGTATATATAATATATATTATATAATAGTGGTATACATTGCGGAAGAGAACAAATGGATAGGATCAAACAAGCGGCCTTGTTTGTTCTCCCTCTTAAACTTTAGTCCCTGTCACATCGGATGTTTGGATACATGGAGTATTAAATATAGACTAATTACAAAATTAAATGCACAGATTGAAACTAATTTATGAGATGAATTTTTAAAGCCTAATTAGTCCATGATTTGGCAGTGTGATGCTACAGTAAACATGTGCTAATGACGGATTAATTAGGCTTAATAAATTTGCCTTTCGAATTACCGAGAACTTGTGTAATTTATTTTATTATTACTATCTGAGCACTCCCATGTAACACCCGATGTGACACCCCTAAACTTTAGCCCCTAAATTTAAACACCCCAGCAAGGTCCCCACGACGCCAAAAGAATCAGGTCATCATCAGTTAACCCGATGAGCATATATACTTGTTGTCAGGATAACACATGAGCAAGGCCGATCGTATGTTTGCATCAAACATGTCTATTTCAATGATTTGGCAGGCAATAACTTCTGAAGAACCATCATCAGTCAGATTAGTGTGAAGAATTAATCAGGTTGTTGCTGGACGTGACATGGGAGCTTTCCCCGTGAACTATCTCGCCGAACACTACAATTTTGCATATGCATGGCCTGTCTCCATCCAAGATTGTTTGGAAAATTAAAAAAAATGAAAATTTCAAAATCTGAGACCTTAAAACATGTTTTTGGGAGTCTAAACAAATTTAAATGACCAAAGTTTCAATTAAGTTCTAAATCCTGTCCAACTCTATAACTTTGATATAAAGTTCGGCTTCAACCAACTTTGTTTGAAAAAAAATATGAATTTTTTGTGCAATGCCTAATTTTTGAGGCGGAACACATTACCAAATGTCTCTAAAAATTGATTGGTAGAGGTGTTTAGTGTTTTCAACTGACTAACCACTCATAGAAATGTTACTTCTAGAGACGGTTGATGTTATTGGCCACATCTAAAAATAGAGCTAGGCTCTGGAACCATATATAGAGATGTGTTTTTTTTACCTAACCATGCTAAGCAAAAGGGTGACACATCTAAAAAGTCGTTTTTATAGTAGTTTATGTTCATGGTTCATAAGCACAATAAATTACTCCATTATTTTGACCACAAATATTCAATATGATTGGCAGTGAATGACTAGGCTAAGAAGGTAAGAAGAAATGAACTAATGTATGGAATGATATATGCTGATAGTTACATACTCACTGCTTAAAGAAAACCCAGTGTGCGAGACGGAGTGGCGTGCCGCATCAGCACCGCTTGCTAATTGATCAAAGCAAAAGGAATCTTGAAGAATATTCTTGCGGTGACCAATAAGGAGCAAGGATTCATCAAGAGTTGCCTCAAACCTGTGGGAGAATATGACACGATGACGTGGCAGGTAAAAGAGAATATTTAAATATTTGCACTTTTCACTGAGCTCATTCGGCCATTGCGTTCTTGTGGTTATCTAGGTTAATTCTGGGTGGTGTGTATACTTCGTCTAGTCACCACGAAAGTGATGTGTACTTTTTTTTTTAAAAAAAAGTGAAACAAATTTCAGTTCACCAGCTGATTTTTTGCTACCATATTATATTCATCTCATACAGTCAGAAACAATATTTTTCTACAGAAACCAATGGGCGCCCACAGCACTGGATATGGGACGGTAAGACACGGCCCACAGTTTGTGACATTTGTTTTGGTATGACTCGTGGAGGATTGCAGAGAGAATCTAGCAGCCACATGTGTGTGATTCAGTGCCGTTCTGAATTTTGTTTAGCTTCGCTGATCGTGTTCGTCAAGTTTAGGTAGTGTTTAGAGGGTGTAAAATTCCTGTAGCACTTTTCGTTGTTATTTAGTAAAATTTATCTAATCACGGATTAACTAGGCTCAAAAGATTCATCTCAACATTTACAGATAAACTGTGCAATTAGTTTTTTTTACCTACATTTAATGCTCTATGTATACGTCTAAAGATTCGATGTGACGGAGAATCTTGTAAAATTTTTGGAAGTTTGAAGGGATCTAAACACTGCCTTATTCGGTGGTCTAGCCGTCTAGGTACACTGCAAAGTATCGGAATCAACGTGATGTCGTGATGTGCAGCACCGGCACCTTTAATTGCTGGCTCCCATAGCATCTATGGCCACGTTTAGTTCCAAAAATTTTTCAAGATTTCCAGTCACATCAAATATTTAGACACATATACGGAGCATTAAATGTAGATGAATAAAGAAACTAATTACACAGTTTGGTAGAAAACCATAGGGTGAATCTTTTAAGCCTAATTAGTCTATAATTGAACACCAATTGACAAATACAAACAAAAGTACTACGGTAGCCGAAACCAAAAAATTTCGCGAAAACACACCCTATATACGGTGGTTCCTAATCAAATCAAATTCGATCCAGTACTTCAACACTTTGCATCTCCGACTCTGCAACCACAGTTTTAATTTGTTCTTTCGCCGTTTATATATAGGTGCCGTGAAATGCTTTACTTCAAATGCAACAAATTATAAAAATATGGTCTTAGGAGTTTCATTCTCATTAAAATGAATTTTTATAATATGGTAAGGGATCAATAAAGAGAGATGAAACTGGGGCGAAGCTAGGCTTTCTTGTCAGTGTCCGCTGACCCTAATGGATTTGTAAAATTCAGTGGGGACTTACTGGTTTGCACTATTCTCCAAAGACAAAGGCCCCAGCGTACATTAGGACAGACCTAGGTGCAACTTTTGTCTGAAATAATAGGTTTTATCTAAGAGCAGGTACAATAATGCTGATGTGGAGGAGAGAATGAATGAGAGATGAGAGCTTGGCTTCCATGCAAGCACCAAGCTGGACACGGAAGCATATGCATTAGTGGGCCCAAATAGCAAGTGTTGTGAGAAAGAATAGGAGAGAGACTTTTTAAGATAAATAGGAGACACTTATTGTATAACTTGGCTCTTGTAACTTGATTTAGCTAAGCAACTTGGCTTTATTATTGAGCATGCTCTAAATAAAACCATGTTTGCACTATTTCCAATACAACTTGTCCCTTGCATGTACTACCATAGGAAATACTTCCTCCGTCCGTAAAAACATGCAAGTATGGGTTGCGTGCCAGAAAAAGTAGTTCACGTTTGACCAAATTTATAGTGAATAGTATTTATATTTATGGCTCCAAATCAATTTATTATGAAAATATATTTCATAATTAAACTAATGATATTTATTTGATATCATAAATATTAATATTTTTTATCTGGTCAAAGTTAAGATACTAAAACGTTATACTTGCTAGAATTACATGTTTTTCTGGACGGAGGGAGTAGCAAAATGAAATAATACATTGCATATACCCTATGCTTAATTACGTGTCAATTTTTGAAAACATCACTATGAAACTCTTCGATTTTGGAAACATCAATGTCAGACTCTTCACCGAAAATGTCCATTCCTATAATCCTATTGATAGGCAACTCCGCCCCTTTTCGCTTGTCTGACCTAAAACTCATGCAAACTAGGGGATCGGAGGAGCAACTTGGCAAGTGGCACGGCTAAAGTGATTACTCTATCCAATCACCTCCAGGCCTCCAAGATGATGATTCCTGCGCTCAGTAAAACGCAAAAAGGTGGGACAGGAAAATAAAAAAGAGAACCTTTGCATGCTGCATGCAGGTTGCCTGTTGGGCTCAGTCATTTTTCAACATGTTTATTCATCAATCTGATAGTGATAGGATATATATACAACTTGGAGTTGGTGACTTGACGACTTGTACTGCATTCCCTTCCCTAATTTGGCGAAATATGTTATTTCCTCTGTTCACAAAAGAATAGTACAATTATGGTATCCATGCCGATCAATTGAGTAAACGTTTGACTAAGTTTGTAGTAAATAGTATTAGCATTTATGTCTTTGAAAAATTTATTATGAATATATATATTATAACTAATCTAATAATACTTACTTTATATCATGAAGGTTTATATTTTTTTATATAAATTTAGTCAAAGCTCATGTTGTTTGACTCCTCGAAATACATTCTTTTGTGAACGGAGGTAGTATTGTTGTATTCCCGTAGTCACAAGAATAAGTGACATTCTAGACATCGGCGCTGTTATAAAAACACAACTTGGACCACTACTTTTCTTTTTTTTGTTAAGATGCTCCTTCTATCTCAAGATAAATCAATTCTAGAATCATCCTAAGTCAAAATCTCTTGAATTGGCATGCTCGGCTGCCCTTTTTTGCATGGCTGCAGCTGTTGTGGCTGTTTGTGTACCATAGCTATTTACTTTACTCTACAGTGTTTTGCAGCTGCTGTTGCTGCATAGCGCTTCAAAGAGCACATTCGAGCAGGCCCGCTGCGACACCAAATAAGTATTGTTATGAAAAATATATTTTATGATGTCTAGTGACACTAATTGGTGACATAAACACTGGTGCTTTTCTGTAAATTTAGTTAAACTTATTTTAACTTACTATAACTTTAAAAGTTGATTTAATTTACATGGATAGGGTATATTTATAAGTTGTACAACATACTTGTTCGTGTCTCTCTTGTCAAAGAATAACTGTAACACTAGCCGGTACCCCGTGCATTGCCGCGGGCACAAACAAGAATAACGATTGACACTGTAACCTAGCCGGTACCCCGTGCGTGGCTGCGGGCGCAAGCGAGAATAACGATTGACACAGATAGTATATAAATCCATGCTGATGTACCAATATTGTTGTCGATTAAAATGCAAAAAGATCATAAAACCTTAAGTTGCATGGCTGTTATGAGCATATACAGAAGAACGTTTGGAAATTGGATAATTTCTCACAAAACCCAATGATTCGCCTCATAGAAGCAATCAATCTTGAAAGGGTATCTTCTAGAGATGATTTAAATAATCTTAGCTTGATGCACAGCATGGTAAGATATCTGACCCAGCCCGGTACACACATAAGAACAAAATGAAAAATCAAGATACTGGGTTTTTTTTTTTAGTTTGTCGTTTGCAAAGAACATGTAACCACTACAGGAAACTGGCTCTTTGCCGACTGCAATTTTCTTTGCCAACTGTTTTTTTTCGACACTCGACAAAGAGGTCCTTTTGCCAACTGGAATTTCCTGCAGTCGGCAAAGCAGGATTTGCCGACTGCCTGGCTTTGCCGACTGCCAGGCAGTTGGCAAAGCCATGTCTTTGCCGACTGCCAGGCAGTTGGCAAAGAATTACAGTCGGCAAAGGCAGGCCATGGTTGACGCCATCCACACCGTCACCTTTGCCGACTGCCACTCCGTCAGCAGTCGGCAAAGTTGCAGGCTCTGCCGACTGCCATCCTCCCTGGCAGTCGGCAAAGGCTCTTTGCCAACTGCCACTGATGGCAGTCGGCAAAGAATTAATTTTTTTTTCGATTTTCGATCCCAGTTTTTTTGTGTTGCCTTGCTACAATAAGTACATGATATATTCCAAGTTTTAGGTCATTTTGATTTATTTTGCTATATTCCATTGATTTTTGCTGTTTCTTTGATTTTTTCCGGCAGCTCTAGATTTGAACTGCAGATACATGAAATAATGGAATCCGGCGATTTAGAAAATGATATTCATGATGTTTGGAGCATGTTGAGGCCGTGTGCGGGGCCTCGCGTGAAATTTCGACCGTGTTGGTGTCAGAACACGCCGAGGCACGCGCGTGAAAAGTGTTTTTAAATTTTATAAAATCGAATCGGAGTCCGATAATGACGAAACTTGACGAGGTGTCTTGCCATCGCATGCGGAGGCTGTGGTAAAAAATTGAGAAAGTTTCGAGCAAGTGGCGACGTCGGGTGGCTAAAACCTGGACATCTCCACATGTGATAACAAGTTAGCCACCCGACGTTAGTCCAGATTTTAGCCACTCGGCGTCGCCACTTGCTCGAAACTTTCTCAATTTTTTACCACAGCCTCCGCATGCGATGGCAAGACACGTCGTCAAGTTTCGTCATTTTCGGACTCTGTTTCGATTTTATAAAATTTAAAAACACTTTTCACGCGCGTGCCTCGGCGTGTTCCGACACCAACACGGTCGAAATTTCACGCGAGGCCCCGCACACGGCCTCAACATGCTCCAAACATCATGAATATCATTTTCTAAATCGCCGGATTCCATTATTTCATGTACCTGCAGTTCAAATCTAGAGCTACCGGAAAAAATCAAAGAAACAGCAAAAATCAATGGAATATAGCAAAATAAATCAAAATGACCCCAAACTTGGAATATATAATGTATTTACTGTAGCAAGGCAACACAAAAAAACTAGGATAAAAAATCGAAAAAAAAATTAATTCTTTGCTGACTGCCATCAGTGGTAGTTGGCAAAGAGCCTTTGCCGACTGCCAGGGAGGATGGCAGTCGGCAAAGAATTTCTGAGAAAAAAGTAAAAAATAATCTTTGCCGACTGCCAGGGAGCAGAGCAGTCGGCAAAGTATTTTTTTAAAAAAATTAATTAAAAAAAATAATTTTTTGAAAAAAAATAATAGACCTTTTGCACAAGCTATCTGAAAACACAACCTGGGCCTGGGCCCGGAAAGTGGCTTCGGGCCTCTAATCCCACCATGTAACAAATTATTTTATAGATTTTGTTAACATTATTATCCATGGTGGCATGCGGATCCAGCTGTCAAGATGGATCTAGTAACAGTGTAGGTGTTGATCAAGGTCGTTAATCTTGTCCATAATCGTATATCATTCTTAGTAACTAGCAAGTTAAATAAATCAAGTTTTATATAATATATAAATATTATTTATTGTTAATTGTTTGAAATAGTAGATAAATAAATATACACCTGTATGTAGGAAAGAAAAATAATTAAATAAAAAAGAAAATCGGGTAACCCGAACGCCCAGGCCAGTGATTAGGTTCAAAATGTTCGTCTCGCAAAGTACAACCGAGCTGTACAATTAATTTTTTATTTTATCTACATTTAGTACTCCGTAGATGTATCACAAATTTGATGTGACGGGAATTTTTTTTTTGCATAATACATTTTTTGGCATGGCCCACTAGTTAGAAACCCTAGGCCTTCTGTTCCCCCCAAATCCCAAAAGAGAGGCCGCCGCGCTCTGCTCTCTCCCCCTCGACTCCAATTTCCAATCCATCATGGCGCGCTCATGGTAGCCGAATCCAGCGGCCGCTTCTCCTCCAAAGCTCTTGTCCCCAAATCTCCCACCGCGCCGCGTCGTCCGCCCCCAAAGCATCGCCCGCCCTAGCAACCGCGCGCCGCCCACCACTGCAGTGCCGTCCCACCCGCTGGCCCGCCCGCCTCCAAAGCGCCGCCCGCCCCAGCAGGTGCGCACGCCACCCACCACTACAACGCCTGTTGCTGCGATCCCAAATCTCCCTGCCTCCAAAGCTCCCTGCCCCTCCCATCGTAGCCAGAAGAGGACCACGGGGCCGGCAGCCACGGCGTCCGAGGGTGGAGCATGCGAGGTGATATGCTTTTCTTCCCCTCCCATTTCCCTCCGCTCAGCCCGGCGCTGGTTCGTGCTATTTGGGTCATGGCCAGCGCAGTGCGGGTCCGTTCACCATATGGACACTACTGGAAACTCAGATTTCCTTGTCGGTTTTTCCTCACCCGACAGAATTAATACGTAACCGACAGAAAAATATACATTTATATTGTCGGTATATGAAAACTGACAGAAATAATATGTAACCGACAGAAAAATAGACATTTATATTGTCGGTACATGGAGACCGACAGAAATATTATTCAACCGACAGGAAATTTATTAAATTTGTGTCGGTACGAATATTTTTTGTCGGTTGTTTTGTACACACAGAAAAATTATGTGCAAAATTAGCCCACCAAATTCTCCCGCCTGTAGCACCCAAGTTGCCGCCAGGTTCTCCCACCAATTGGACCCAAGTTGGGCACAAAAAAAACTGAAATCCACTCACGCGCAAGTTTCTGGCCACAAGTCACGGACGTGCTGTCCCTCAAGAAAGCCCCACCGGCCAGAGAGATTAATAAAAAATAATAAAACGTTTCGGCCAAGAAAAAATAAAAATTCCCAAAATATAATGACTTCTCTTCCCCGCATCGTGACTTCTCTTCTCCAGTTCGCGACTCACCACGCAGCTCGCGTCCCTCACCCGTGCCGCCCCTACGCCGCCACCTCCTGCAGCGCCGGCCGGCCGTGCGTCGCCAGGGGCTCGGGTGCCTGCCCTCGCGCCGCCGCAGCCCGTCCGCCGGGCCTCGCGCCGCCATCCGCCCCCATCGTCCGCCGCCGTCGTCCGCCCCAACGGCCGCCGCCGGTGCCAGGTGCTCGCTCCCCTACGGGTACACTTGAGGTACTTCTTCTCTCTACTACTGCTGTGTTCATGGGTTCTTCAATCCCGCGACCAAGTTGCTAAAACCCATAACCCTAATCCCCAGATCTGCTTGTGGAGAGAGGAGGAGGAGGAGGAGCCCGTGATGGAGGCCTAGGTGGAGGAGGAACACGGCAAAGGAGTCAGCCCGCAACGAAGGATCCTGACCAACCTGTACCATCGACTTAGATTCTGCTACTTCCACCTCAGAGGGTAAGTGTTGTTTCTTTCTCCATGTGCTGTGGTTAATTGGCCCATTGAATAAGTAATGGTCAGAAGATTGTCAAATATTGTCCAATGGAGATATGATCCTCCAATATTGTCCAGAATTACATCAGTACCTGTTGCATGTTCATATTTATGTAAAATACCATCATTATATTTATATAATGAGTTGCCATGTTACCGCTGCAAAAAAACAAAGGAAAAAAAGGTTTATGCCTGTATGCTGCAACAAAAACGTTATGTACTGTCCGAGGATCCTCTCCAAGCCAAAAACAAGAAACAAGACATGCAGGGTTATGTCCATGTGCTTCTAGATGTTTACAGTGTTCCTAGATAGCCTGATCGAAATATTTAGTTATTTGAATATCGAAATTTGGGCCAAAATTATTTCAATTGTCTACTTGGGTCACTGTTAACCTAATGTCCATCCTCATCACACATACACTTCCCGAACCCATGCAGCCACACCAGCAGCGTCATTCAGGTAAGGATAGGTCTATCGTAATATTGGGCGGTAGATAATGCAGTGTTAAAAAATTCAATGTTGAAGAGTTCCAAAACTGATGTAATAGGAAATCAATTTGGTACAATTGCTCAATAGAAATAAATATATGGATGAATACCAAAGCACCTAATAAAACTAAATCACAAGGGTTAGCAATTAATAAAGCTTACATCTTCTAAACCAGTGAAAGACCGGATAGCCTGCGCTCATGTAGGCAGTTGTGAAACCTGAAAATCGCATATACAATCCTCGGTTACAATGATATATACTGGCTTCCTGTAAGAAGGAAAATTAGAGGCTTAGTGATGTTGATGCCATATTCGAGAAGCTTAGTGATGCCTCCTCATGAGAGTCTGGCAGATAGGAAGGATACAACATTACAGCTCACCTAGAGTCTCCTGAGTCTGAACCCATGCAAGCTGGCCAAAGTGTGGATTAGGATCTGCAATGACAAAAATATGATCAACATAAAACCTCAAGATGTCTCACTATTCTCATATGTGAATCAGTGAAAGTACCTTCACTGTCCCAAATAAATATCTTATGATGTATATTATGATGTATACTAAACTCATTCAATATTACATCAAACATATGCCAATAAATAGTTAGAAATTAAGTGGAACCACTTCATAGAATGATCAGAGCCCTAGTAGTCCTACCTGTAACAGTGTTCTCCACAGGTCTTCAGAACATTGTGCAGTGATCGACTTCACCAGCTGATTAGCAAGGTCTACACATTTATAGTTTCCTGAGCATTGAAAATAGAACTAACAATATTTCATGAAAAAGTGTCGAAGAATCAACCTTAACACATGGGAACCGTCCAAGCAGTTAGAATGGCTCGGAGAAACAAAAAAAAAACACACTACGGTTAAAAGTTCAAGAAAAATAATTGGCAACGATTTCTTGGCAAAGAGTGTAGTCAAACCGACCACATAAAAGCTATTTCCTCTACCAAACTGACAAGCTCACACCCTGAGTTGTTCATCAGTTAATCATTAGTTACCACAAAGCTACCCAATCAACACAATGACAGGCTCACATCCTAAGTTGTTCATCAGTTAATCATTAGTCATCAAAAGCTACCCAATCAACACAATGACAGGCTCACATCCTAAGCGGAACCCTGATCTTCTCTAGTGTTTCCTGCACCAGATGTGGAAAGCCAAGCTTTTGCTTTCTGCTGTTCATCACTCATCAGTGCGTCATCTGAACCACAAGGTAGTACTTCCTTTGTTTAAAAAGTGGATAACTACTGCCACTGTGCCACATGTAATTGACAGTATCCTAAAAATTTACACTACTAACTTGCTTTTTAGGTGGCACACACAATTTCAGTAGTATTGACGATGATTTTCTACGGAGTAAGAGTATATATAAGCCACAACTCTAAATCAAGTACCTAAACAACCTAAAACCATCTGTATAATCTGCTCAGTTACCCCATATATATTGCTACCACTACGTTGATTAATGATTCAAAACTTTTTTATACAATAGAGTAGCAAGGTAAACTTACCAAAACTTTTTTAGGCCCGTTAAATTATCAGCAGCAGGACCTGCAAATACAAATAGCAGAAACTGAAGCTGATGGTTGAAACTGATGGTTGAAACTGAAGGTGTACTCTGAGAGAAACTGACAGTAATCTTCTTGGATGAATAGTTTGTCCTGTTCTAAAGTTTTTCATGCTTTTCTTGATGCTTCTAATATATTTTTCTTTCTTGCTGTATTTTACTATACATAAGAAAATAGCTTGGACCATGTTTACATTTTTTAGGTAAAAAATAGGTGCTTAGGAGAGTGAGCCATCGTTTAAGATTAGTTCTATATTTTGCTGCTAATCAGCATAATCGCTCTAGTGGGAAGGCAGTTGGATTTGGATCACCGGATCACAAGTTTGACACAGTAGCTCAATCATATGAAAAAAAACTTTCTAATCTTTGCATTGCATATCTGACATGTGCTGATGAAAATGGTCATGAATTTGGAGAAAGGACAGAGTGTGGTACCAGTATTCAATGCATGTGTGGTACCAGTATGCATGTGTGGTACCAGTATTCAATGCATTCCAGCTTTGCCGACTGTCAGTCGGCAAAGCTAGGCAAAAAAAACCCCGGACAGAGTCTTTGCCGACTCAATGGGAGGCAGTCGGCAAAGAGGTCAAACCTTTGCCGACTGCAACTTCGAAAGCAGTCGGCAAAGAACATTTCAAAAAAATATTTTTTTCTTTCTTTGCCGACTGCAACTACAAAAGCAGTCGGCAAAGAACATTTCAAAAAAAAATTTCTCTTTCTTTGCCGACTGCAACTCCAAAAGCAGTCGGCAAAGAACATTTCAAAAAATATTTTTTTTCTTTCTTTGCCGACTGCAACTACGAAAGCAGTCTGCAAAGAACATTTCAAAAAAAAATTCTTTCTTTGCCGATTGCAACTCCAAAAGCAGTCGGCAAAGAATATTTCAAAAAAAATTCTTTCTTTGCCGACTGCATCTCCGAAAGCAGTCGGCAAAGAATATTTCAAAAAAAATTTTTCTCTTTCTTTGCCGACTGCCGAGCTGGCGGCCAGTCGGCAAACAATTTTTGAAAAAAAATTCTTTGCCGACTGCCGAGAAACCAGCAGTCGGCAAAGCCTGCCTTAGGGCTGACGGCGCCACGTGGCTTTGCCGACTGCTGGCGTGGTAGTTGGCAAAGCCTTTGCCGACTGTGTGCCACGTGGCAGTCGGCAAAGCCACATTTGCCGACCCAGGCTTTGCCGACTGCCACGTGGCTTTGTGGTCGGCAAAGCCTTTGCCGACTGGGTTTATGTCTTTGCCGACCAGGGCAAGCAGTCGGCAAAGAGGCGTTTTCCTGTAGTGAACTGATAGAACTGGTTTTGGCAGGTAACTATGAGTAAAACAGATACAGCACGCAACAAATGAATCCAAATATGGGAATCTTACCATCAGTTCCAAAATGATAAGAATATTTAATAGCAAAGATTACTCAATAATTAAGACACATCTGGTACCATATGGCCTAATATTGTAGAAAGAATTAACATGGAGTAGTAAAAGGAATATTGCCGTTAAAAAAGAGAACCCTTATCTGGTAAAGCAATGATGCAAAGTATGTACATAAATCCCCATGGTTAAAAGTACACTGCAACAAGAAGGAACCGCCCTCAAAATTCAGTGTCCCACAATCGACGCATTTTCCAATGTCAGATATGGTATCCCGTATCCTCGAATTTTGTGGCAATGAAAATTACGAAGGAGAGATGTCTCCGCAGCTCCGTCCCTTTCTAGCGCGGTCACCGGCCCGACAAGCTAGCTCGCCGCCTACACAGCCACACCCATCCGCGCGTCGTACCTCGCTAGTCGCGCTCGTCCGCACCGCCTGGCGGCGACGCATGCCTGGCTCGCGCCCACCCTGAGGATGAGCCAGGATCGGAGGGACGAGCAACCTGCCGCCATGGACGCATGTCGTGCTCGACCTTGACCTCGCTGCCATCAGCCCTGTGGCCTCGCGCGGCGCGTTGGCCCTCGTACGGCGCAGCTGCGCCTGCATGCACCGGCCTTGAGCCCCCAAGTGTCGCACCACCAGCTGCTCGTTGGCCCTCCATGGCCGCGCCCGCGCGCTGGCCCTGCGGCACCGCTGCTCACCGGTCCGGCACCCATCAGTGTTATGAACGATGTATAGAAATATGAAGTAAACGAAATCAATCACAGCGGAGACACACGATTTACGTGGAAAACCCCTTCAATGCGAAGGGGAAAAACCACGGGCACCAGCCGGCAACAATCTCACTATCTCAAGAGTTTGGGGTTACACGCATGTGGCGGCTTACAAGAGAATCAAGTCTCCACGAAACCCTAGCAAGGGCATATATACTGGGGCGCGGCCCGATGGGCCGGCTTCAGACTCCGCTACGCTCCGGCCCAAGCCTCCGGCGACGGGCCTCCGCTTCGCTTCGTCAGAAGCCCGGCCTATATCCTGGGGTGAATTTGGAACAACTCCAACAAACTCCACCTTGAGACAAATTCATCTTGTATCATAAATCAACCCTTCATCCTGAACACAACAAAGATAGAAAACCACTGGTGCCAACAATAGTCTCTTGGACTATCCAATTAAACCAACTAAGCTTGAGCATAACTCAAACTTAGCAACAGGAACAGGCTTTGTCATCATATCAGCAGGATTATCATGAGTACTAATCTTGCATACCTTCAGCTTACCTTCTTCAATCACATCACGTACAAAATGATACTTGATATCTATGTGCTTAGTTCTCTCATGGAACATCTGATCTTTAGTGAGGTAAATTGCACTTTGACTGTCACAGTGCAAACTTATGCAAGATTCAACTCCACAGAGCTCAGCGTACAAACCTTTCAGCCAAATTAATTCTTTGCACGCTTCACAAATAGCCATATATTCTGCTTCAGTAGTAGACAAAGCAACAACAGACTGTAAAGTAGCCCTCCAACTCACAGCACAACTGCCAACAGTAAACACATAACCAGTAAGTGATCTTCGCCTGTCCAGATCAGCAGCATAATCAGAATCCACATAACCAATAAGACCCTTATCAGTTCTTCCAAACTTTAAACAGGAATCTGCTGTGCCTCTGAGATACCTGAAAATCCACTGAACTGCCCTCCAATGTTCTTTGCCAGGATTAGACATATATCTACTAACAAGACTCATAGCATATGACAAATCTGGACGAGAGCAAACCATGGCATACATCAAAGACCCAACAGCACTAGAATAAGGAACCCTTGACATGTACTCAATCTCTGCATCTGTACTAGGACACTGAGCAGCTGACAACTTAAAGTGAGGTGCAATAGGGGTACTAACAGCCTTAGCATTTTGCATGTTGAAACGCTGAAGAATTTTCTTGATATAATTTTGTTGACTAAGAAATAGCAAACCAGATTTTCTGTCTCTACTAATTTCCATACCAAGAATTTTCTTAGCACTACCAAGATCTTTCATATCAAACTCACTACTCAACAGCTTCTTTAACTTAGTGATTTCAATCTTACTCTTGGCAGCAATCAGCATATCATCAACATATAACAGCAAATATATAGGTGATCCATTAACATGCTTGATGTAAACACAGCTATCATATTTAGATCTTTTAAAACTGTGTGACAACATAAATGAATCAAACCTCTTGTTCCACTGACGAGGGGACTGTTTCAAACCATACAAGGATCGCTTCAACTTGCACACATATTTTTCCTTGCCAGGCACTATGAACCCTTCCGGTTGGTCCATGTATATGTCCTCCTCAAGCTCTCCATGCAAAAACGCAGTCTTCACATCTAACTGCTCAAGCTCAAGATCATGTGAAGCAACAATACTAAGGAAAGTACGAATTGAACTGTGTTTTACCACTGGAGAGAACATATCATTATAGTCAACACCCGGAATTTGAATGTAGCCTTTAGCAACTAATCTTGCCTTATACTTTGGAGGCTCGCTTGGAGATAAACCCTCCTTTCTCTTGAAGATCAGCTGATGGTCTTCTTTTTCTTAGGCAAAGGTACAACCTCCCATGTACTGTTCTTCTCAAGAGACTGCATCTCCTCATGCATAGCAGAAATCCAATTCTCACTATCACCACAACGAACAGCTTCTTTATAGGTTGCTGGCTCATGAACATTCTCCACCTGTTCAGCACAATTCTCACTATGCACAACTCATGAACATTCTCCGGCCCAAGCCTCCGGCGACGGGCCTCCGCTTCGCTTCGTCAGAAGTCCGGCCTATATCCTGAGGTGAATTTGGAACAACTCCAACAATCAGCACCGCCGACCCATTGGCGACGGCACCTCGAGAGCGGGCTCTCAGGCTCTCAGCCGGTCAGCTCATGGCAGCTGCTCATTGGAAGACCCAAGACCGAGCCTGCAAGCGGCTCAAGTTCCGGCCCGAGCAGTCTCACATATCTTTGGTTCAGTATAGGAAATGAGGAAAACTCCAGTTCAACGAACAAATCACTCAACGAACAAATCAACCAATAAATGGTTCACGTATCCTTGGTTCAGTATCAAAAGCAAGAAGCAAATTAATCCATTTTGAGAGACTCAAACACAAAGCAAGATCTGGCCCGCAGCTTGCGCGGCGACGTTAGGCGGGCGGCTAGCGGGGGTGTCAGCTCGGGCTCGAGCGCTCGACGACCAGGCGTCAGGCCGGGCGCCCGGCCAGGGTGCTGCTCGGTGGCTCGGGGCGGCGGCCGCTGGCGCTCGCGAAGTCCACCATCTGGTACTCCGGCATCCGCCAGTCGTTACTCGTGGTAGGAGAAGTACTAAACTGCCATTAAATACAATTAATTAGTTTTTCCTAATTATCAGTGGCTGCAAATGGGAGGAACCGGTGGTTTTCTAAAGACATATCATGTGGAGCATAAAACTATTAAAGGCAAGAAACGATAAATATACCCGAGGTGAACACCACTGCTTCGACAATTCACGTTGTAGGCGGAGGTAAAACCAAAAAAAAAAAGGCAAGTGCCAAATACAATTACATCATTTATAGAAGGAACTGCAACCCTGAAATTGTTGCATCATGGCAAAGAACAGAGCATGAGGCTGTAATGTACGTAAAAATTGTATGACTGCAGGAGCACCAAAATGGGGTACAACAAATAACATTTTTCTTGGGTGAGGTAAAAGCATATTTATTATTGTACAGTGGATTCCTAATTGCAGTTTAGAGGGGATATGAAGTTGATAGAAGTTGTATGAAGTAAGAAACACAATATCCTTTAGAACAAAAGTGCAAGGAAGTCAATAGGTGCACCATGGCCAGTATCACAGACAATTGAAAAGACAAAGGTCACGAATTATGGATGCACATATTTTATAGTTGCACCATGGAATCAGAAATTTTTGAGGGCTAACATACAGAATACACAGGTATATTGCAGGCGCTATATGTCGAGACAGGAGAAGTTTCGGGAGCGAGCGAGAGAGCGTTTGAGGAGGGAGAAGCTAGATGGTTTGTGGGCTGGATTTGGAGCGGAAGCTGGATAGGAGCTGGAGAAGTCGTAAAGAAGCAGGAGGAGTTGCTTTGACTGGAAGCCACTTCAAGCAGGCTAAGGCGTTGGATCGGAGATCGGACGGCCTATATCAACTGGTGACGTGGCCACGCGAGAAAGCTATAGTTGGTATACACCAATAAGGGTAATGGTAGATTCGAGTTTCCATGGTCTTTGATGCCTCTCTTTGGCAATTAATAATATTCTCAAGAAAATATATTCTTAGAATTATTTAAAAAAGTAAAACATTTTATGTGAGTATCTTAAAAAATAATTCGACCCAAATATTTCGATGTATCTAAACTAAATAATCTAAATGTCATTTATGTATGTATTTTTTAAGGTTTGATCAAATGTTATCTTAAACAACATGTTTTTTCGATAATAGCATGGAGCTATAAAAGTTATTCTTCTATGAAAATAGTACATTTCAATACCGATCTAAAATCGTAGCATCTTCAAATATTGAAAGCAACACATAGTCAAAAAAACAACCTGTATGTAACTGAAGTTGGGAAATGGTTGGCTTGACACAAGAATAAAAAGGCACTTTTGTATTCTAACAAGGCTCGATGACTGTGAATGCTATGTGCCCATAGTTTTCAGCCAAAGGTTCCAAAAACCAGACCTTCCCGAGCTGAAGTCCACGATTATCCCAAGGCGGCACCGATGGCTATGAAACCTAGAAGGTTTCTCTATGCTTCTGCATGTTGATTCCTTGGGGCATGCATTACTTTAACCTTCTTTTCGCCTACTTGTAATCTGCAGTTAGTACGACATGTTTGGTTTGATGCACATGCATGCTTGTGGCAGGCAAAAGAAGGCTTAGCATCATTTGGATTGGATGCTTATTATGGGTGGAAAAATGGAAAAAAATATCGGCCGGTAGACTCCGAAATTTTCGAGATATCCCGTTTACCGGTTGGGTCTGAAATTTTTCCTCTATCGTCCAAAATTTTCATATTTTTAAAATTTTGTCATCCAAATAAGCACCAAAGCCCACCCAATACTCTAACCTTAATTCATGTTTAATTTTCTCTCCCCTTCCCTTTAAGTTCAAGTTGCCACCACCGCAACACACTCAGCACGCTCTAGTCATGTCCCTGCTCTCCTCATTGAATAAACAATTGATAATATGTTTTATTTTGTTTTTTTATGTTAGATTGTTTAAAAATGATCTATGTGTTTTTCTGAACAAAATGAGTTATTTTTTTTGTCTAAATTTCTTCTAAAATTTTATTTCTATCGCCGATAAATTTTTGATATATCCGATATTCCCGTTTGTCGGTGACCACCGAGATTTTTAAAATACCAGTAGAGAAAACCTTGGGTGGAAAACGACAAAACAAGCGGACTGAAGCAACGAAATGCATGCTCAGCCAGTTTACATAGGCAGAAAAGTAAATTCTGAGGAGAGGATGCACAGTATACTACTTGTCAAAGGAAAGATGTTACTTTAGGTTTGACCTGAGTTAAACTAATTTAAACTTAATTGAATTTAAAAAAACAACTGATACTCTTTTAGAATTGCAAAATATTTTATGAAAAAACATATTATATGACAAATCTAATAGCATTTTTTAATAGATAAATATTGATATTTTTATATAAATTATTTAATATATTTTGATACTATTTTAGAATTGCATCTTTTGAGAATGGAGATGGCAGGAGCATATGCCCTGAGAACAGTAGTGGCACGGCAAGGGCTTTG
Source organism: Saccharum spontaneum (assembly GCA_022457205.1). Lineage (NCBI taxonomy): Eukaryota > Viridiplantae > Streptophyta > Magnoliopsida > Poales > Poaceae > Saccharum > Saccharum spontaneum. Next base: position 8,087,775 of record CM039595.1, read on the forward strand.
AGAGACAGATCTGTGGGTGCCGGGTGGTCACTGCCCACTGCCACGTGCGTGCGCCGCCGGCGTTGAAGAAATGAATAGGCCGACAGGCGGCAGGGCCGTCGTTGTTTCCAGGCAGCTGGGCCGCGGGTGAGGCGTCACACAACAGGTGATCGATTGGCCTGGCCCAAAATTCGTAAGCACGCAAGATGGCCCACGTTCCCCCAAAATCGGTTCAAGGTCGTTGGATCGAAGTCGAGTTATGCATCGTGGGCCCATCTTGTGTGCTTGTGCTAGCTACCATTTTCTTTTGATTTTTGCACAAGATTTGTTTGTTCCTTAGGGCTTGATTGGTTGGCTACCAAATTTTGCCATACCCAAGACTTGGCAAGAAAAGTTGCTAAAATTTGGGCAAAAATAATTGCCATGGATTTGGCATGCTAATCGTGGTATTGGCAAATTTTGGTACCAAACCAAATAGCTGTTAAAATTTTGGCTTGCCTAAGTTTTAGGAACCAACCAATCAGGCTCTTAATCCTTATGCCCGCAGCAAAGAGCCATGTGCTCTACACAAAACAAAAGGCATGGTTACTAAACTTTTACAGATATGACACAAATTCTAAAATTTCTTCTTTGGCTGTAACGTTTGTCCTTTACAAAATTCATTCTGAATTCTCTCTTAGTCTCCTGTGGGTGGAAACAAATTGAACGCTAGGGGGTGCTTGCGGACGTGAAAACAGCAAACTTCATTATTTAACCTTGGAATAAAGTCCTTTTGACCAGTAACTATTTTAAAAGATTGATTTTCCTCAGCCATCCATAAAGTTGGATATTTGTCCTCTCAAAATGTTAAAACAATTTATTTTTTGCACCAGAATGGTTTAGAGGATGATTTTAGCGTACGTGGCGCTACAAGGGGGCTAAGTCAGACTACGTTCATATTATAGGGGAGAGGGTAACCCAGACTACAAATATTAATCCAAATAACTTTTTGGGAAATTTATGTAATTAAATCCTAAATTCTAGTTTAATCTTAGAAAAATTGTTTTAGCTTGCAAAAATTGAAACTAAGTTCATATGTTTCCTAAAATCAAGCTCTATCTTATGATGCCTAGATTGGAATTATTTGAATCTTCTATAGTCTCCTTATGATATTTATTTTCTTGTAGATGCTCTCGTTATCTATTATAATTAGTTTACGGTGATAACCCTGACTACGTAGAAGTTCAAGTGCAAACAAGTTTTTGAGCTTCTGGATTTTCTAAGATTAAACCAATTTTTTAGTTTTTTAATTGTACAACTTTTCTTAAAAAAATATTTTGATAAAAAATTACATGTAGTCCAATTTACGCGCATTGGACTATTAACGCAGTCTGGTTTATCCCCCTTGTGAATGTCATGGCATCACATAGTCTAGAATTGTAGTCTAAAAACTGCCTAGGATGCAACAAAGCGATTTTAAAGTTGAGGGGGTCAACATCCGGATTTGTAGATAATGCAGGAAAAATCAAACTTCAAAAATTGTCGAGGGGTGGGTCTAAATAAAGGATTTTTTCTTATACTTGATTCAAATTGTACTATGGGTTACGGGTTGTGACATTGGAAGACCCTCCTGGCATGGCGATCACCATGGCCATAGTTTCATGGCGGTACACGTGTTCTAGATTGTGGTTGTAGGACGAATCACAACACAAGATGGAGGGATGCCATCATAAATGTCCATAAGAAGTGTGGTATGGATATCTCAAAAGGAAACATCATGTGAAGTACAGATATGGCTCTTGAAGCAACAGAGCTACAGGATTCAAATATCAAACATAAATTAGGGCGGTAGTTTGTGTAATCATTGGTTGTTGTGTTGAGAGAGAGAGAACCGCAAGATTGGTTGCCGGTGGTCCGACCCTATCGAGTCCAACCGCTTCTTCCGACTTTCAGCGTCAGGGCATGTACAGACGACTCGACGAGACGCGCTGTACGTCAGGACGCAACCCAGCAATGTTTTAAATAGCGGGTTAAGGTGTTTAGCGGTATATCTTTAAAACAACTAATAGCGGAGTTATATCGGGCTATAGCGGGATATAACGGCTAAATTATATAAGAACACAAATAGCGGCATCCTACCTCAAAAGGCTATAGCGGGCTATAGCGGCAGCTATAGCGGGAGATTTAAAACTATGAACCCAAATAGTAGGCCGGCAAAAACCATACGACCACCCCGGCCAGCTGCCGAGCCAAGTCCAGCTGTTTTAATTTGGTCGTTAATTAGACCCGGCCCCCACTGCACGCACCCAGCGGGCGTCCGCGTCCGATTCGCAGCCATCTGATCGACGACGCGCGCGCGCAGGCGTACGCATGCATGCATGATGCATCCCGCAGACGCGCCAACGACTACCATGCATACAATTCGAAATTGATCCCGCGCGTGGCTGCCTGCCACGTCCGAACGTACATATGTATGTACACACACAGGCATCTTGTTGTATAATAAATCTCCGGCCACCGTACCGTACGTACGTGTCCATCGCCGCGGTAACGCTAGTCGTCAAGTCATGGGTACAACAAACCGCCGGTTCCGTGTCACGACAATTCCTTGCTGCATTGTCTGCGTGCTCCACGTACTCTCGTGTCATCGGTGAGCTGGCCTGGTGCTAGCTCATTTCGTCCACCTCAGCCTGAACGAACGGAGGGCCCATCGAGTCGCCGTCGGCGGCCAAGCAGAACGAACGACCGGCAGCCGGCCAACACGGCGGGAGGAGAGAGGAGCAAGGAGGAGTCGTTCGATCGAGGATCCATGCATCTTGCGGCGGTGTCCATGGTAGAGGTCGACGTGATCGATGAGAGGTGCCGTCCGTCTAGGCTTATTACCTTTGCGCGCGCTGTCCCGGGGACACGTCATTTTTTTTGTTTCTTTTCAACATGTAAATAATAAATACAGTGCGTAAAACGATTGCTAGCTGAGTGTTGTTTCCGCGTACGTTTTGCTTGTCCTGAAAATGTTCTCCTACCATGCATGCATGGTTGTTGTACGTGCATCTTGTTTACAAATAGAAACTGGCACTCTAGCAGGGTACGCGTGGAGAATCAGACCATCATTTCCAAACACTCTAGCTGGTTGTTGGTAGCAGATGGCAGGGCCTAGAACGTGATGAAGCTTTTTTAGAATAATAATGTAACAGAACCCCTATATATATATGGTGGCATATCACATGCAATGCTCTAGCATTCTTGCATGAAGAAGCAATCAAGCGATCATGAATGAGCCTTCTTTTGATGATCGATCAGGTTTGTGATCTCTACTCTCGAATCAGTGAATCAAACTAGTCGAATCAGTAGTGGTTGTTGTTTTTTTTCAATATATATATATTATTAATTTCTTATACTATACTAACTGGTATGAAAAATATATGCAAGTTTTGTAATAATATGTACCCAAACACATCACATATGAGTCATATATATGACATAATTGATCGGAGAACATAGCAATACCAGAATATATAATCTATTGTCCAAAGTTCCAACTAACATCTAAACATCAAACTAATCACCAGTTCATTGGTTCACTGCCGGTCCAACATAAAAACCAGTCGATCAACCGGTTGTCCGGTTCACACCAGTACAATTGCATGACTGCTCTTTTAATTGAACCGGACCGGTGAGATTACCGGTTCATGGTTTTTCCGGTCCAACCAGTGAACTGATTCGGTTTTTTGTTCTGATCGAGGCATGTTTTTATGAGGCCAGTCTTAGTTGTAGTTTTTTTTTGAGTTGCACTTGCATTAAATAGGTGGCCACATAGGCATTTTTAATGACATACATGGCAATGTATTTAAGAAGAGAGAAAAAATGAGTTTCATCTGAAACTCTTTTAGCACGAATACCAAACCATAGAATGAAACTCTCCATTGAGAGTGCGTGTTTTTCATCCAAATTTCATTTCATTTCATATGACATGACACTCTTAGAAACAACGTCATGAAACTTCCACTCAGACTGGTCTGAGGGTGATTCTACCGGCCTCCAATGGATAGGACCCCACCCTTCCAGCCGTCTAATCTCATGAGAAATTTGTCATCTCGGGGCACGCTTCTAGTCCAACACGTGTAGTGTGGACCCTTGCCACAGGCACCCCCAGGTATGTTATTGGCCAAGAGCCCAGTGTGTATACACATTACAATAATTGAGCATTTCTGAGTATAATGAGGAGGATTTATGAGGATCCTCGCTTACCATATACTAGAAAAGTACATAATTTTGCCAACCTCTTCATCATCTTGCATTGTAGACACAGGATAGTGTCGTATGCGGATTGTACAATTGCAAGTCCATTTTGCACATATTCAGGTATCATCTCAAGCCCTTTACGAGGTGGATTATTTTGTGCTAATTAAGTTTACCATTTTAGACAAGGCATTTGGAGCAATTAATTAATATAAAATTGAAGGGTAAAGGAGGGTCTCATCGATCCTTTGTCCCTTGTTTGCTGCTTTCTGAATCGAATGGGATCGCCACGGCAACGTTATTAGCCTCGATACGAGAAAACCGTGACCGTTGACTGCTTCACGAACTCGGCTCCATGAACTTCACCGTGAAGCAGATCCATAAAACGTGGAGTTCGTGTTTTTTTAGAAAGAACCGGTTGTCCGGCATTATATTAATAAGATAGAAGTAGAGTTGCAATCTTACACGTGCGAGGGACGCAATCTCAAAAAGCAGACTGCCGTTTGAGATAAAGGTTTCCTATGCTAACTACTCGTAATATTAAAACTTGGAGTTTGTGAAGCACCTCTTTAGGTGCTCTCACAACTCTACTTTTTTTTCTCGAACAGAGTGCGTGGAGCTGAAACCGTTTGGCTAAAAAAAATAGAGCAGAGCTAAAAAAAATGTGGAGCGGAGCAGTCCTAATAACTCTGCTCCACAAACTTCATGGTAGAGCAGCTCCAAAAAAAACCTAGAGTTTGTGGAGCACCTATTTAGGTGCTCTCACAACTTTATATTTTTTTTCCTTAAACAGAGTGCATGAAACCAAAACCATTTACCTAAAAAAATATGGAGTGGAGTAGTTCTAAACAGCCCTTAATTCTCAATCAGCTACAACCATGCATGCACCCCGAATCTGAACGTACAGCCCATGCACATGGGCTTCAAGTTAAGAGAGAGACAATAAATGCCGGCCAGCAGCTAAAAGGAACAACAACCAGCTGGACCAGGATCAGGATCATATCCACTACGTACGGCAGCAATTCGATCGATCACATAATAAAGCTAGCTAGGATGAATAATCCTCACATCTAGCTATATATTGACGATCCATGCATATTATCAGTACAGCAGCATGCAGTACGTGGCTCATCAGATCAGAACCTCACCTGCCACGCGCGGCGCGCCAGGGGATTATATTCCCGTTCTGCACGTGTGTATATATATATATATATATATATATATATATATATATATATATATATATATATATATATATATATATATATATATATATATATATATATATATGTGTGTGTGTGTGTGTGTGTGTAGAATATTATTTTACACCGCAAGCCAAAACTGAGCAGAAAAAATACTGAGTAGTACTGAACAATGTTCAGTATCATTCAGTACTACATCCAGGACCACGAAATTCTGAACAATACTGAAACGCGAATACTGAATGATACTGAGTTCTGTTTAGTATAACAGTTTGGTGTAGAATAAAATTCTACACCTAAGGTGTAGAATAACACACACATATATCTCTATCTCTACTACTAAAAAATTTAGAAGAGAATCGTTCACCGGGCGAGCGAAAACTCCCGCGATCGTTCGCTCGCCCGGCAGATATGGGGAGTCTCCGCACAGTCAGCCACCAATCACGCGACGCTCGCGCGCACGATCCCCCGTCAATCACGCTCCCGCTCGCACGATCGCATAGACAAATCCTACCTCCCTCGCAAGATCCTTCCTCCAATCCAGCGCGGGCAGCGAGAGCGACGGCGGCGAGGTGCGACAGCAGCCGGCATCTGGAGAAGGCGGGCTCCGTCTGCCCCGCGAGGCCACCTTCCAGCACAGCAGCGTCGCGGAGGAAGAGGCGGCACGGCATCCCCACGACGGAGGCAGCAAGGGCAAGCGTCGCGGCTCTTCTCACGTCTCCGACCGACGCATCAGCGGCGCGCGGCACAACGAGGGCAAGGTGGAGCGGCGCGGGCAGCACGGGGGCACAGTCGCGGCTCTTCTACCGGCGGCGCTCGGCCCTCTTCCCCTGCTAGCGGCACTCATCACCTCGCCATAGCAGCGGCACTCAGCCCCATCCACCGGCCGACCGGCGACAGCGCACAACGACCTACAGAGCATCTGAACCAGGTGAGTTCGGATCTGAACCAACCTTCTGGGAACTCCGGCGAGGGCACTCATCCCCTTTTTTTTTGTGGAAAATAGCATCTTGTGGAAAATAGCATCTTTTTGGTGGAAAATAGCATCAAGGATGATTCATGAGGAATTTGAGATCTGTTGATCTGGAATCTGTGTTCTTGATGTCTGGTTGGTTTGCTTTGCGCTCTTGAATCTGTGTTCTTGATGTTTGGTTGGTTCCAAACAAGGGAAGTTGTTTACTGAACCTTTATTCGATTATTAGGAGATTTGGGATCTTTGATTTGATCTCGTTAGGGTCTTTGACTGAACTAAGTTTGCATAAAGTGGGCACAGCTCTACTAATTTTGATCCCTTTCATTGGATCCACACCTGCCATTTTGATCCACACCTGCAATTCGGTCACATGCTTTAGTACAATGAACAAAAATTTCATGTCTGAGCAATTCTAATCATCATGTGAATATGAAAGCAAGTATGCTGTTTCATAGATCCCTTCTAGAATTGCCACAAAAACAATGCAAATAATCAAATCAACATTACTACTGATGATTCGGACAATACAGAACTGGGAATCGGTTTAGATGGCAGCAATACCACTGGCTGCTTGTAGTTCCATATATAGGCAATAGCAGTACTTGATACAGCAAAAGCGTAACAAACCCAACAACTAAAGGGCATATTCTAACCACTAAAGTGCCTAGAAGATAATATGCTGGAATCAGCTTTAACAAAGTAAAGATAACTAGAGAGAAGCACATAGGCTTATACTCTCACTTACCACTGTTCAATGCTTTCAAGGTTAGTGTCATGTAAAATCTTTTTCAGCTGGTCCTGACAGAGAATATTAGATGAAAGAATTTGCCTCTGTTCCTCTGTCAATTTGGAAGGCTCCAATAAGTTGCATGTAAATTGCATACCATTGAGTGGGTTCCTTAATTCTTGATGAATGTAAGTTAATTCCTTAAAGCTGTTTGTGGCAGCTTGTTCAGACATTTTCTGCACCTGGAGAGCATGCCGAAGCTCTGGGCTGGCCACATGCAGAAAGCAAATAGCGCCAGTGATCTTACCCTCAGCATTAGTCCTCTTGTTCACTGTCAGCAAGCATTCAATATACTTCCCATCTGTGTCGAAGAAACCAAAAAGGAGCTTCTCAGGATCCTGACCAGAAATCACTGCATTCATCAGTATGCTAAGTTTCGTTAGAGTAGCATGATCTTTCACCCTACAGCCATAATCATGAAGGGTGAAGACCTCCCCAGTTAAGAACTTATCTATCGCATCTTCCTTCTGTATACCGGTAATCTTCTGCATAACTTTATTCCACTCTAAGCAGGAACCGAGATCATTGATCATAAATATGGGAGGGATGAGGTCATAGATTTTATAGTCACTGGCCTCATAGATTTGGATCGGTCGGCTGCTTGGATTGGGGCTACATGCTGGACTGAAAGGATTCACTTAGTGTTGCTGGGATCTGCAGTGCCTCGTGGATCAGGCCTGAATTCAGTGGGGTTTGGTAGCTGGTCTTTAAATTCAACAACTGACAGTTTGAGCATTTGGGCTTCGGTTCAGTAATTGCATTCCTTGCATGTCAGTTGCTTGTCTGCTTTTCTTCCAAATAGATGGAGAGCATAGCCTATTACATGATACATCACACACACTATTTTGTTTGTAGGGACAACGGTAGTTCATGTTTTTCTTCCAGGTGCCTTAGATGGAAGGTAGCATGTCAGCAGTGAATTAGCTTTTATTTGGTTTTTCTGATGGAAGGTAGCATGTTCGTGTGGATTATAGAACAGTTTTGTCATGACAGCAATATGCTCAAGGTGGTGATATATTCATCAAAGTGATTGTCTACATATATGCTCTGTTGTATTTATTGAGTTCTCTCACAGTCGTAGATAATGTTATATCAAGATGAGCCTTTAGCAGATTACATTAATTTACATGTGTTATTATAATTCAGTAGTTACTAACCTTTCTTGGATACTGTGATATTTGAATTGTCAAAGCCGACGGTCCAGACGGCGGGACCATGCGGGGTCGGATCACGCTGACCAGCGAACCGTAGTGGAGTGCTGCATCGGCCCCTTCGCACGCAACAACTTTCCCTGCTCATCCGTGTAAGTCTGCTTGACACCTGCTATTTGCTCGATAGAATGTCTGAACCAAATCGAGTCAGCTTAGATAGAATCTGAACCAAGCTTATTTAATGTCTGTCTTGAATTCCACTTGTAATTCCTGTCGAAATTGAAAATTCACAAGTAAGGCACTTGAAGATAGAACAATATACAAAGTATGTGAAACCTGTATACTGTTAGTCGTTAAAATATCACATATTTGAACTCAGAATTGGGAACTGTAAATATAACAGTAAGTTGTGCTACCGGGTACAGGTATATATACTTTTTTTTGCGGGTAACAGGTATATATACTTGATCAGCACCATTAATAAGAAGTCCAAATGGAGCATTTCAGACACACCAAAAATTACCAGGCATATCATAGTAGTGATCCAAAGGTTACCTGGGGTTGCTGCAAAAAAAGTTACTTGGGGTTACTCAAAAGTTGCCAAGTTTAGTTTAGCTGGCATTATATTTTTTTTGAGAGGCCTGAAGAATTATAAAGACAGATTCTGCAATCCTCCATGATCCTATTTGTATTCAGATCTGATCTGACTACAGGTGTATGCATATTATGCTTGCTAACATCGATTGTCTGTTACTGCTGCGATGAGAGCGATTGAAATGGTCATGTTGAATTATAGGCACTGGCCTCATAGATTTGGATCGGTCGGCTGCTTGGATTGGGGCTACACGCTGGACTGAAAGGATTCACTTAGTGTTGCTGGGATCTGCAGTGCCTCGTGGATCAGGCCTGAATTCAGTGGGGTTTGGTAGCTGGTCTTTAAATTCAACAACTGACAGTTTGAGCATTTGTGCTTCGGTTCAGTAATTGCATTCCTTGCATGTCAGTTGCTTGTCTACTTTTCTTCCAAATAGATGGAGAGCATAGCCTATTACATGATACATCACACACACTATTTTGTTTGTAGGGACAACGGTAGGTTCCAGGTGCCTTAGATTGCCTGAGCAGTTAGCAGTAGGTGCTATCCAAAAAAATATTATGTGTTCATATGCAGGTTTACTGACACACTAATCCAATTGTTACAAAAGTGTTGAACATATGTTCACCTGATGTCAATATTGACTTTCATTATAGCCTCTAAGTGCTAATTGCATTGTTCTATTTTAGATTTATACAATGGATAATAATTCTTGTGCACCATTGGGAGACAAGACTAACACCTCGAAAGAAGCTAATATAACATCATATCACATATTACATGGCATGTATTATGTGTATGTGAATTTATATTTATTCAAAATGCACTGCAGTGGATGCTAAAGAATGGAAGAGGGCAAGGGATAGAGCTCGATGGCAACAACAAAAAGATGTTAGAGCTCGATGGCAAGGGATAGAGCTCGATGGCAGTGTATGTTATTTATGTCTTGCTTACCTTATATTTTTACTGTAGACATTGTTGAACTCTAACACTTTCAAGACTTTGAAGACTGATACTTCGAAGAATGATGAAAGAAAAAAACAAGTCGGCAAAACATGTGAACAGTGCCCATATATGCAATATGATTCTTCGCGCTGTAAATTTGTAAGACTTCTTTTCTTTTGATTTATTTTATATACTTTAATGCTACTTCACTGCTGTATCGTAATCCCGGCTATTGGGCAGGTCTTTCTCACATGGATTCATTTGATGTCAGGAGCATATATGCTTTACGTGCTCGACCAAGAGGCTTTAAATATGACTATACTTGATACCACATTACCTCCGGAAAGGATGAAATGTGATATACAATTCAAGAGGTATGTAAGAACAATTATTCAAATGGAACAAGACTATATGCTTGGCACGAAGGCTCAAGGCTCTGGATGGAAAGCGATAGGTATTTTTCATTAGAAAACTATAATTCCAAATGGCATTCCAGTTGATAGAGATACGTAAGTTCCTTTGAAGCATCCCTAGAATGATATAATAACTATATTTTTATTTTTATAAATATAATAATTTTAATATAATGAATACCTAACAATTCATTTCTATTACAGAAGTTTGTCTGGCTTCCATGTTCTTCCACTAATGGCGGACTGGAATAATGGGCAACTCACACGGATCAACATGGTGAGTGCAAACGCTATTTTTGGTCATAATATACTGTTTGATTTATTATAATTTATCCAACTTTTTGGCTTTATGGTTTTATATTTGACTATGTACAGGATGACCGAAGAATACAAAATGACTTCGTGATCGAACTATTGACATACACAGGAAATTCAAGACGATATTCAATTTCTAAAGAAGTGCAAGCTTATCTTTCGCGTGTCGTAGGCATGAAGTGATGCAATAGGTTCTTATATTATGGACAATTAAAGTGATGTTTCAGTTTCACATTTAAACTTTGAGCATATCAATTTATCTGTTTTAGGTAACTATATAACACACGCTCATATATATGTTCGTGGTATTATGTGCTCCCGTCGCAACGCACGGGCATTTACCTAGTGTGTGTGTGTGTATATATATATATATATATATATATATATATAAACATGGTAAAATAAAACGGCTCCACTGATGAAGCCCCTAAAATCATGCTTTCACAGAGCTATGGGGTGAGAAGGAGCCAAAAATAGTGAGAGTATATTTTAAGAAACTTTATATGTGGAGCTGTTTTGCCAAACGATTTACCAAAATAGCTCCAGCTCTACCGATAAAGCTATTCATAGAGCTAAAACCTCCCCAAAAAAATGGCTTCACTAATAAAGTGGAGCATGCCAAACGGGACCATATAAAGTACCCACCAGAAGCACACGTATGCACGGCAGGCACCGCATGCATGCACCACGCAATTAACCACACGATGACCGTACCAGGGAAACAACAGACGCGCGTGGAACCCAGTAACCCACGATGAATTCTACTCGCCCCTAGCTGGTGTCAACTCGATCGAGTAGTTATTCGATCCGGCCTCATCGTTCATAACCGTACGTCGTGTGTGGCCTATATCTCTATATGTAGCTAGCTACTAGTTGCCTGCCTCCCCCACATATGTGCCGCGCGCCGCGCCTGCATGTCGATCACCTTATCTGATCGAACTGCTAATAATAACTTTACTTTGGGGTGTTTAGTTCTCACCTAAAATTTTTTCACTCTATCACATCGAATGTTTAGACACATGCATGGAGTACTAAATATAGACGAAAAAAAACTAATTGCACAGTTTGGTTGGAAACCACGAGACGAATCTTTTAAGTCTAATTAGTCCATGATCAGCCTTAAGTGCTACAGTAACACATATGTGCCAATGACAGCTTAATTAGGCTTAATAAATTCGTCTCGCGGTTTCTAGACGAGTTATGTAATTAGTTTTTTTATTAGTATCCGAAAACCCCTTCCGACATCCCCTAAAACATCCGATGTAACGTCCGAAAACTTTTCACCCACCATATATATATATAGTACTAGTATATAATAACAGTCATATACATTGTTGTACAGTATTTATTTGTATAGAGCTAGCTAGCTGTACACGATCGATGACGCGGATCGGAAGCATCATGCATATGCATCCTGCTGCGCGTGAAGGAGATCGACCACGCATGTGCCTCCGTACGTGTGCAAGTATACATACTACATCTCTTGCTGTATGTTGCTTGCTCTCCCAACTACTCGATCAGATCGATCCGTAACAGAAACCTGCACTGCACAGGCATCTCAAACTGGAATAATGAAGACAAACTAGCTAGCTCCAAGCTGCACGCTAGCTAGCTGTTATTAGTACGATCGACCCAGGCAGCCCCAGCAGATAGCGTCCGCAGCCACCGCGCGCGCGTCGTGCAGATCCGATCCAGAGCGTCCGCATGCAGCTGGGAATTCTCCCGGCCGGTTCCGTTCGTCGTCATCACCACACGACCATATTCCTAGCTTGTCTGATCCACTCGGTGAGCTGCTAGCTGGTGCTCATTTCGTCCCATGCATGGCGTAGTCGTCCATCGTACGTGCCCGCTGCTGCTATCATATCGATCGGACGGATCAGCTGCATGCTGGGCGCGGCAGCATCATATGCATGCATGCGCCAATGGGCGGCCACCTCAGCCTGGGGTGTTCCGGAGGTGCATGCGCCGAGTCGCTGTCGGCGTCCAAGGAATAGAACAAACGGATCGGACGGCCAAGGGATACGTGCGGCATGCATGTGCATCTTGCGGCGTCCAATGTAGAGGTCGACGCGCGTGATCGATGTGCCCGGCCTTGCATTGAGAGTGGCTAGACGTACGCCTCCGAGTCCGGCCATCAATCTAGGCTAACCTTTGGGCGGCTGTCCCTGGGTGGGACACGTCAATTTTTTGTGTTCGATCGTGCGTTGCATGCGCAACACACTGCTCGTTGCTTTTCCGTTTCTTTCTTTTCAACATGTAATGTATGTATAAATAATAAATACAGCACGTAAAAGGACTGCTGAGTTGTTTCCGCGTTTTTTTGCTTCTCCTGAAAATGTTCTCCGATCCTATACTATCATCAATTCATCATGCATGGTTGTTTTTGCATCTTCAGATCTTCTTGTTTACAAGTAGAAACTGGCCTGGCACTCTAGCAGCAGGGTACGTGGAGAATCATTTCCAATCACTTTCTAGCTAGCTGGTTGTTGGTAGCAGATGGCAGGGCCTAGAACGTGATGAAGCTTTTTTAGAATAATAATGTAACAGAACCCCTATATATATGGTGGCAAATCACATGCAATGCTCTAGCATTCTTGCATGAAGAAGCAAGAAAGCGATCATAAACGAGCGAGCCATTCTTTTGCTGATCGGGCTAGCTTGTCTCTAGCTACTCTCTCCTACAACGTACGTAACGAACCAGTGCAGTCAGCTTTTCACACTTGGACTACGTTAATTACCCCCTCTAATAAGCTTGCATGCTGATTCCATTTTTGTCTATCTATATATGTTCAAAAACAGCTAGTCTTATCTGTATATGTTCCGAAAAAGAAACCTCCTCTCTGTATATTTTCCTCCTCTTTTCAAAGTTTGCCTACGGTAATAGAACCCCTATTATAGTGGCAAATGAATCACATGCAATGTTGTTGCATGAAGAAGCAAGCTAGCGAGCATAAACTTAACGAGCCATTCCTTTGATGATCGGGTTTAGGCCCCATTTGGCACAACTAAGCTTCACTAGTGAAACTGTTTTTTTTGGAAAATAGCTATGTGAGCAACTTTCTAGGTGAAGCTGAGCTGTTTTAGAAAAACTGTTTGGCAAAATAGCTTCACTAACAACTTCATACATGGTTGAGACTTGAGAGGGAAATGAGGGAGAGAGCCATAGAAATATACTTTTTTCAGCTTCATCCCAGCTTATTATCCCTTTGTGAGAGGAGAAAAAAAAACAGCTTCACCTATTAAGCTGTTTTGAAAAAAGGTGTTTGGCAAAAAAAAATAGCTCATAATAGCTTATGAAGCTCTTGTGAGCTGTGCCAAACAAGCTCTTAATTTGTCTCTACTCTCTCTTAGAATGATGAACCTGCAGTGTAATCAACCTTTCACACTTGGACGGACGTTATCGCCTCTAATAATAAGCTTGCTGATTTCATTTTCTATATGTATATGTTCAAAAACAAGTAGTTTTATCGGTATAAGTTCCCAAAAAAGCAACTAGGCCTCTCTATATATTGCAGATCGAGCTTGCTACAGTAATATATAGGACCCCCGATTGTAAGGCCTCCCCTTTCGAGGGTCCTCTGTGCATCATGTATCAGTCTCAAGATCAGTAGTTGATACGCACATATGAACAAGATTGATATCAAAAATCATATTTTTATTACTAATGGGGAAAACATGTTACATAGTTCGGGTTTACATAGCTTGGGCCATAAGCCTTACATCATATATCAGAGTTCTAAACAACGGTCCTATATTATCGGGGCTCCATTCCTACAAGCAGCTTAGAGTGCGGACGAAACCCTAGACTTATTCCGTAGACGTATTCTTATATCCCAGTCATCGTAATCCTAGCGTAGCTCCATCGTGTAGTTGTACGACTCCATCTTCGGGTATACTCCGGTGGTCCTATCCTTGCGTAGCTCCGGTAGTTCCATCTTGGTGTGTATTCCTGTAGCTTCGCTCCTAAAAACATAGAGTGGAGGAAGTTGAGTACATACGTACTCAGCAAGTCCTATCTTTGGGTGGAGGTGAGGTGGAAGGAAAGGCTATATGTAGAGGTGGTTGTGGTGGTTTATGTGGAGGTAAAGGTGGTATGGTGAAGTAGTTGTAATTATAGGTTGGGCCTTGGCAGAGTATTAACATTCTCACAGTTCCCGGGTTAAGTATAATTTACCAAATTAGTATATTGCACACAATTGTAGAAGTCTAATCATAGGGATCTCATCCCAGCATCTGCCCATTCCTAGGACGTGACTATTTGAATAGATTCAATAAACTCTGTAGAGGAGTACAAATTTCCTCACATGATAGACGTAGGCGACACCAGGGCCAGTGGCGCGACAGGCCTAACGAGACCTCGTACCTGAAGGGAGGCATCCTCAAACTTCCATATAACTCTACTGCGGCTTCTCAGGGGTTGGAAAACAATGTGGAAGATCACTTAGCATCCACACAAATCATATCACGACAGATCACATAGCATCCGTATAAACAATAGTCAGGGGCTCAAACGCGACCAAAAACTCTAATGCTTAATGTGGAAGATCACATAGCATCCACGTTAACCGGACCACAGAAGATCACCTAGCATCCGTGTTTGCTCCTAATATTCCGCTGCCAACACCGGCCTCCTGGTAGAAATTATACTTCTATCTAACGTGGTGTGAGATCAAGTCTACCCATATAGACATGTGGTTGTACGTAATATCTCACTAGGCGAGATAGCCTACGAACAGGTCCTTATGTGACCGAGGCGAGTATCTCCCAACAGGAACCCTCACTCGGCAATCCTGCCAAGGTAATCTATCCCACATAGATTACCCCCACTCACCCCCTGTCTAAGTTATGTTCAGGTTATCCATTTTACTTAGGTATGATTATCATGAGCTTGCTTAATCATAGTATAATTCCTATAAACACTATGCATAGTGTAATCAAATTCATTCATAATAATCTCATTATCACATTGATGTAATCAATCTCATTATCATAGTCAACCTCATAATTCATTATCAATCTCATTATCATAATTAATCTCATAATTCATCACTAATTCACATGGAAAGCTCATAATTCTCATATTCAAGTTAATTCATTTATTAGCGAAAATATTAATTAGGGTTCATGTTATGGTGGTAGGGTAATGTGGTGAAAGGGTGGGGATTAGGACTTGCCTCCATTCGCTGTTGACTATATCCTTGTCTGATTCCTGTGTCCCATGTATCTCTTAGACTTCTAGACTCCATCGGGTTCTCTCGACGTCTTTTATCCTACGCGGTCTAGCGTCAACAAGCAATAAAACATAAACAGGGAAAATAACAAGCATAAGCAGTCAAAGAAAACGGTCCTATATGGGTTAGTCCTTTTGGATGATGGGTTACTATCTAACGTTATCATTATTATGTCAACTTGAAGTAAGGTTTGAATGAAGGGACTTCATCCATAGGGTAGGGTTCGACAGGTTAGGCGGTAGTGGACGGTTCCATGATGGAAAACCAGATCACATTATTAGGTTTTCACTATTATGTGAACTTGAAAGAGAAAGCCTTACCAAGTCATAGATGACCCGTCTGGCCTCTATAGGTCCACCGGGGCTAGTGACACATACGCGTATGCATATGTATGTGCCCAAGGTTATTTAGGTGGGTTGGGTTATGGCTAGGGTTAGCGGCATATACGCACGTGCATATGTATACACCTATGACTAATTGGGTAATTAGGTTGCTAGGGTTAGCTATACATAGGCGTATACCCGGGTATTGGGCATCTCTATGTATATATATGCTTCCTATTATTTTAGGTGATTGAGTGCGGATATGTATATTCAAGTATGTGTTATGGTGCACACACATACGCGAATATATAGGGTTAGGTTAAAGCTAGGTGATTATAAGGGTTAGCCATGCGTAGGTACAGTTCGATAGGTATATATATGCATGAATATGTATATATCTATATGCGCATTCATAATTATATATACCTGCCGTGTATACCTAGCATGTGGACTACCTATATGTGTCTATATTCGGGTATTCGTGTATGTGACATGGTGTACAGGCATACACGAATATATGGTGCTAAGTGGTAGTTAGTGGATGGGTACAACTATGGTCTACTGTTAATATATAATTTTAAATAATTAAATAAAGAGCAATCAAACTAGAATTTAATTGGGCACCAAATAATAGAACAAATGGTATGAATAAATAGGTCATGTATCTAGAAGAATTTTGGTGGTGGAATCAATTAATTTGGAGCTAGGATGACAAAGTTATGATTTATCAAAGTTTAAATTAGGATAATGAAAATGAGATGTAAAGGCTTGGGTAGGATCTAGGGTGTACCTAGTTTATTTAGGAATTTTCTAGGAATTTTCTGGAATAGAGAAGGGCTTTATTTAATATCCTCTGTACGATTCCCGGGTGCGTGTAACAATTTTTAGCTTAGACTGACGCGTGGGCTAGGGCTATGGGCATTGCCTGCTATCACGGTTCCATGGGCCGGGTGCACTCTATGCTATGGACTACCCACTCTATCCCTTAGGTCCACGTGGACCGCGTCCACGGGAGGAGAGTAGAAGGGGATGGAGTATAGAGACTGCCACGTGGGCCCCTTAGCATGACGTGGCGCTCTCCCATTGGGTGGAGTGATGTGGTCGGTGCTCCATATTAGAGATTAGGCCAGGTGAAAGGTCCTTGTTTTCTTTTGGTAATTGAGTGACAACCTAAATACACAGGTGATTAGTCCACAGGTACATGTGTGTAAGCAATATATTCCATGGAGGTGAAATGGCTTGATATGTTGCAAGGCTCACACATGTGATGAAGGAGCTCATTGCATATGAGACATGACATTGAGTTATGTGACTAAGGTGGAGAAGATCAAGACAGGGCTTGGCTCGACGGATCGGTTGCAAGTGTGACGGGCAAGTTGAGTGATGACTTGGCACCGATGGACCAAAGCAACGGTGAAGAGCAAGTGAAGTCAAGATTGATGAACCAATATGGTCATGTGATGATATGAAGTGGATCATATCATTTGTGATTGGTTGGTGCATGTGTTGCATCAACATTAGAGGAGATGGAATGGAATGTGCAAGGCAAAGGTATAGCCATAGGGCATTTCATTTCACCAGTCATAGGTGTGTAGAGAAGTTTATGACTAGGTTTAGAATAGATGGACGTACTATCAAGAGGGGCAAAGTTGTTTGCATATTGATCATCTAGTGCCACTTGAGCAATCAACTTTGCATATGTGTTAGGATCGAGTGGCGAAGTGAAAAGAGCACTAATCCTTTGAAAAATGTTTGTGAAAAGCTAACACATATGCACAAGATGGTGATCACTTGGTGGTGTTAGCACATTTGCAAAGGTGTTGGAAAAAGGAGAAGAAAAGGGCTAGTTATGGTTGTCCGAAGAGTAGCTTGAGTTGACGTGGATCGTAACGCGAAAGAGTTTGCAACTCGGAGAGCTAGTGGAGGCTCCTGGGTGGCACCGCCACGCCCTATCCGATGCACCGTCACCCCTGTATCGGTTCCCACCAGGACCTAACAGAGAAGGGTCACTGTGGGGTGGTCACTAGACATGGCTGTGTTTACTGCCATGGGCATGGCGGTGCACTGTCACTAGCTATCCGGTGCCACCGTCCTATTTTACCCGAGGGCAGTGAGTTGGAATTTATAGCTGAGGGGGGCACCGCCATGGGTGCAGTGGTGCACTGCCCTATTTATCTAGAGAAGAGGGAAAACGGGGGCTCAGCCAGGGTGGCACCGTCACTAGCTGTCCAGTGCCACCGTCACCCTGTCCAGTGACCAACTAGCCATTGGTTGACCGTTGGAATTTGACCATTAGGGGCACCGTCATCCCCGGTCTGGTGACCGCACCACCCTGTCCGGTGCCCTCACAGAAACTTGGTCCAAGGGTCCGACGACCCTATTTGGCTTGGGGGCTATAAATAGAGGTTGGGGTCAGCCTTGGGCTAGTTGCTGAGCACCCTTGAGCCTTGGTGGCTTGTGTAAGTGTGCTTGAGAGCCCTCTAACTCACATATGCTTGATAGTGATCATCCGATTGAGTGTGAGTGCGATTCTAGTGCGATTACATCATGAGGTTGCATCGAGTGGTACTAGGTGATCGAGGTGTAAGCCGGTGGTGTTTGGTACTGTTGGAGGTTGCCACCTCCTAGATGGCTTGGTGGTGAGTTCTCCATCATGAAGCATGCAAGAAGATTGTACGGTGCTTCGGAGAAGATTTGTGAGGGGCATTGTGCTCACCCCGCGGGGATCGCGAAGTGCAACACTAGTTGAGTGTGTATTGAGCTACCCTCACTCAGTTCGTGGGGTTCTTATGGCGCCCAACGTGTGGGCTTGGTGTGTGATGCCAATTAGTTGCCGAACCACCAAGTGAGCTGTTGACACAACGGGGACTAGCGTGTTGGCAAGCACATGAATCTCGGGATAAAAATCATTATGTCATCCTTGTCTTCCCTTAGGTTTGCATCCCTAGAACATAAGCTTGTATTTACTTATTCATATATTATTGTGCTTGTGTAGTTGCTCTTGTAATTAGTTAGTTTGTGTAGCTTGCTAGTTACCTTCTTGCTTGTGTAGCTAGAAGTAGCTCCCTTGCGTGACTAATTGGCTTGTGTAGCCTTGTTATTCACATAGCTTAGTTTGTATAGCTAAGTAATTTGTGATCTCTAATTTGTCTTGTATAGCCTTGTTATTGAGTATTACTAGTGAGCTTAGGTGGCTTTGTGCTTTTGCTTACTAGTGGTTATAGGAGCTCCCTTGTGCTTGAAGTACTAGTTGCATAAGTTTGTGTGACTTTGCTAACAAGAATTGATTAGGTGAGCCCTAGCTAGCTCGGAACCTTTGTTGCCTAATTAGGATATTTTCTAAGGTGCTTGTGAACTTAGATAGAGGGGTGTAGTTTTGGCTAGACCGATAGTTTTAATTCCGTATTTATTTTGATTAGCCGATGTAATTAATTTTAGAAAGGACTATTCATCCCCCTCTAGTCCGCCATCTCGACCGTTCATTGGGTGTGGTGCTCCCTTCTCCCTTGTGCGGTCAACGTGATGACACCGAGTGAGGGATAGAAGGGAGAGAGATGGAGAGGGAAAGAGAGAGAGCGGCGCAGAGCAAATGATGGGGAGCGGCGCACCGATGGTGTGGTGGCACAGGGCAGTGGTGCTCAAGACCCTGCCCCGACCGTGGCTGTGGAGAGAAATCGAAGGGAGGCGAGTGAAAGCAGGGCAGAGGGAGATAGCGAGGCAGAGCAGAGGGGCGACGGTGGAGCAGCATGACGCTGGTGATAGTCTCGAGCGGTGTTGCTCGTAGGGAATGAGGGGAGAGCAGAGGAGTGCAAGGCGACAGTCACGGCATGGGGTGGATGCGAAGGGGAGGGCGCAGGGTGGCGACTACGGTGGGTGGAGGCGAGTAGAGGGAGGAGCAGAGTGGAGAGGGAGGGCGGCAGCGGCAGCTATGCCCCCACGTAGGGAAGGAGGGAGAGGAGAGAGGAGCTCAAGCACGGGGGAAGGAGAGAGGAGCTCGGGCTCAATCGAGTGAGCTCAACCAGCGGCCATAGCTGGCTTTTATAGCCACCATAGGTCAGTTTGTGGAGAAAAATATCTCTCCAGTGACCATGGCAAAGCTCCGGCTAGCCGACAGGACAAGGCAGAGAGGAGGTGGAGCACAGGAAGTCAATCGTCGGGACCTTCTTGTAGCACACGGCGGTGTGCCCCACATGCGCGAGGAGGATGACGACATCACACAAGGGCGGTGCTGCACAGGAGTCAACGTTGGGATATTTGGCTAGCGGAGGGGGATGAAGCTAACATGCTGACCCGCATGTCATTAGGAGAGGGAAGAGGAGGTGGGAGGTGAGTTGCTCCTCTAGCTAGGCCAGGAGCCTGGCGCCGGTCCATGCAGAGGGGGGAAAATGGGTAGGAGAGGAGCTGCGCGCGGGCTGGGCTAAGTGGCAGCCCATTGCGGGAGGTGGCTTCTTAGGCCAGAAGTGAGAAGGGGGAGAGATTAGGCCCGAAGGCTTTCCCATTTATGAAATTCCTTTTCTATTTTCCCAGAATAAACTAGACACATATATGTATGATTTGAATTTGGATTGAAGGAAAATTTGAAGTATGGGAAGCTTGGTAAATTAAAGTGGAGGTCAAGGAAAGGATTTGATGGAGAAAAGGGAAATGCCAAGGAAAATTATTTGATGCCAACATAAATTCTAGAGCACACACACATACAATCATAGAATTGATCATTCAAACATTTCAATCAAACAAGCATTTCATCACTCAATCATTCTAACCTAAATGCATATGGTGAATTTTGAATGGAGGGTGTTGGGAAAACATTTATTTAAAAAATGGTTTTGCAAAAAAAAACTAATCAAGTTTTAATTTGTTGTGAAATTTTAAAAGTTCAAATTTTTAGTGGTTTTTAACATGATGTAGAAACATGGGTGTTACAGATCTACCCCACTTAGAAGAATCTCATCCCCGAGATTCATGTAAAGTAGAGAGAGAAAACCTAGAGAGAGAAAACCTAGGGAGGGAGAAAGATCTAGAGAGGGAGGGATTTCTTTTGCCTTACTGTGCTGTCCTTCAAAGAGTTGCTCGATTCACTATTTTTCCAACTCGTCGATCAAGGAGGTACTACCCTGTCGTGGAGAATACCACCTTGTCTCCTCGTCAGGAAAATACCTCCCTATTTAGACAAGAAAATACCACCCTGCTGGGAAATACATCGCAGCGGGAGAAGGCATTTCTCTTATTCAATGCTAGCTGCTCAATCCATTTCGGCCTTTTGTGCCTTTTTCTTGTATTATCTTCTGAGAGAATTCCAAATCTTCTCCAAGTCTCGGGGGCTACCCCACTTAGAAGATTTGATCTTCTAGTGTTCTTTTGAGGTAAGTATACCATCATCTTCTTGTTCTTCTGGTTGTAAAGTCGCTTAAGAGGTCTTGGTCTTCTGGTGTTTTGCATATCACCCTTTGTTTTGAGTTGCAGAGTTATTCCATGATTCATTCTTCGGTTATCCACCCCTTTATGTCAGCTTCTTGAGCTTAAATTTTTTGGGTTTGTGGTGCCAATATTCTTGTTTTGCTTCTTTTGAGCAACAATCACAGTGTTCTTGGGGTTCCATTTCTCATCCAAAAACTTGCATCTTCAGTTGTCCTTTTTTCGTCCTGTCTTATTTGTGGTTTCTTTCTTTTCTTATTATGGGGTCCGGATCTACCCCACTTAGAAGATTTTTCCCCAAATCTTCTATTATCTTAATCTAACTTCTTTCTATGTAGCTTAACCTTCATTTTGTGATTGCCCTTGCTTGGCTTCTTTAGCGTACGATATTTTGGTTATGCACACCCTATTTAACTGATATTGCGAGAGCAGCATATGAATATTGTAGGCTACGAGCCAAACATACTGCTTCTTGTCACGATAGGAGGATTACAACAATGGGGGAATAGAGGTGCTAGACTACAAGTACATCTCCCTAGGGAGCAACTAGTCTAATTCTTCGGATAGTGCAGCTTCATTCCAGTGCACCTGGGGTCTTTCAACGGAGCTAGGGCACGGGTCTTCTCCTTTTCTTGGTGGTGGCTGTGTGAGAGGGATGAGAGGCTCGATCTCTGAGGCTTTTGAAGGCGGTGGTGCTGGCGGTATTGCATGGTTCGTCCTTCTTTATTTCGTAGGGTAGACGAGAACTCCTTCCAGAATCATAGGCTCCTATCCGTGAATGGTGGACATCCTTCTCTTAGGTCTGGTGATGAGGTAGGCATCCTTCAGCTGCTGGGCGTGTCAGTCCTTAGCTTGCTTGAGGGCTTCGGTGATGGCAGTCTCGTGGCTTCCTGCGGCAGCTGCTTGGGCTAGTGCTTCGGCAAACTGCACGTGGAGCTTCCTGGCGTAGAGCTCGGCTTCTTTGGTGCAGTGGATGCATTTCCTCAACTCGGAGGCTTGCTTGTCATGGTGCTCGTCGAGGGCAAGCAGGTAGGTGGTCATGTCCTTCGTGGTGGGATTGTCTTCATGTCCTTGCAGGGCTTCCATGCGGGCGATCCAAACTGGGTTGTTCTTCTCTGGTGGCGGAAAGAATCTAATGGGTGTACGGGCAGTGAGCTCTTTATAGATCCAGCATAGGTGTCATAGGGCTTTGCGAGTGACGGCTTGGTAGGTGTCAGTGAAGCAAAAACTAGTGGTAGTCATGCTCTAGGCTTTGGCTATGTCGGGGAAGTCTTCACTCTTCGCGATGTAGATGGTGACTTCACAGCGTTCGGTGCCATGTTCTTCATACTCACGGCCTTCATACTTGGGACGCTCTTGGATACCTAGTCTCTGCATGGTGGCATACAGAAGCTTGGGAAAACCTTCGGTGTGGAGGCAGTAGCTGCTGATCCAAACTCCTTCTGTCATTTCATGGACGTGGGAGGGATCAGTGGTGGAAATTTGTGGGTGGAAAGGCTGAGGCTGTAGCTTCTTTTGCTTTTGCTCGGGGAGGAGAAAGGCTTGGTAGTGGAATGACGCGTGTGGTGCTGGAAAGTGGAGGGGCTCCTTCTTTTGTAGAGGACTAGGGTGTGGCTTGCTCAAGACACTTGACCGGTCTTGACTGGGCTTGAGGTGTGTTGAGGAAGGAAGGAGTGTGGGGTTGGTCCCCATTGTATAGTGTAACACTGTGACGGTGGTGTAGTCTTGATGACTGTGCGGGCGGTGGTCTTCGTCAGGCTGCGGGTGGAATCCCAGAAAAGGTGGCAACTTGAGGCTTCTTAGTTGGTGATAGTGGTATTTGCCGTGCCATTTTTCTCTTTCTTGTTTTCCTTTATGATAATTTGAGCCTGATATTCAAAAATACATTTGGCACCAACAAAATTTGTAGGATTTTTATTCCATTCTCCTTATTTCAACAATTATCTCAGGGCTTCTAGTAGGGTAATAGGCGCATTACAAGGATATACAATATGGTCATTGCTATCAGAGTAGGGATTAGGATAACAAAGATGGCGATGGTGAACTCTTCTTCCTCTAAGCACATCTTGACGGCTTCAATTTCTTGCTTCCGGTGGTATATTTCTTTGTCCTCTTGATATCGTCTTTAGAAATCTTCTGCTGGCAACACTTTCTTCTTGCTTCTTCTTGTTATGTTGGCACTGGTTGGCACTCGTATTGTGGCTTTTGGGGTGATTAGTGTTGAGCGGGGGTGTCTTGACATGAAGGGGCAGCTGGCGGGGTGTTTTATAGGCGGTGGATGGCGAGTTAGGGAGGTGGGTGCTCGCAATTTTTGGCGGTATTGAGAAGCATAGGGTGCCGTGGGGGACAGCAGTAGCTTTCGGCGTTGAGGTGACAGCACATTGGGTCGTGGTGGTGCGCGATGGTGGTGCAAGGTCGTGGGGTGCAGTGACGCTAAGGAGATGGCGGTGTGACAGCTGCAGCATATGAGGCGAAGAATACTGGTGCGGTTCAACGGCTACATACCTGGCGTCCGTGGTGTTTGACCTACTGTAGACTTTCTTGGGATGCAAAGTGTAGTTAATTTCCATCTTGTCTTCATTCTATGATGACTTATTTCTTCAAAACATCTCAAGCGATCTTCCTTGTATTATTTCCTAATAATCTATTCTAAGTAGAAAGGGGGATGAGAGGGAAGAGCACAAGATGAGAAAAAGGATCTACTCTAATAGAGGGTTAGGGAAAGAAAACATGGGGTGAGAGGGAAAAGCACAAGGGGAGAATTTATTCCTAATAGGAGGCTAGGGAAAGAGAGAAAACATAAGATGCGGGAGAGGAGACCTATTAGGGCAGATGTAACTAAGGCAAACTACAAAGGTTAGCAAGGACTCAATCAAGGACTAATAAGCATAACGAGGTACATTCTACTTTCGTGTATGTACCGTAGCGGGTTAACCTATTACCTAATCTTCATACTACCCTATTTCTATTCTACCGTGTTTTTACTACCTGTAATTTTAAAGGGGATGAGAAGAGAGAGAAAAACTCTTTTGAAATAGAAGGTCAAGGTAAGGTACGAGGCAAAGTCTTAAACAATATTTTATTTTTTGAAAATAGTTCTTAGAAAAAGCATTCCTATCTAACGGCCATGCTATGGTTTCATCCTACAGTCCAAGTATAGCTCTGATACCACTCTATTAGGCCCCCTTTCGAGGGTCCTCTGTTCATCATGTATCAGTCCCTGGATCAGTAGCTGATATGCACACATGAACAAGATTGATATCAAAAAACCATACTTTTATTACTAATGGGGAAAACATATTACATAGTTTAGGTTTACATAGCTTGGGCCATAAGCCTTACATCATATATTAGAGTTCTAAACAGCGGTCCTATATTATCGGGGCTCCATTCCTGCAGGCAACTTGGAGTGCGGATGAAACCCTAGACTTATTCCGTAGACGTATTCTTATATCCCAATCGTCGTAATCCTAGTGTAGCTCCTTCGTGTAGTCATATGGCTCCATCTTCAGGTATACTCTGGTGGTCTTATCCTTGCGTAGCTCTGGTAGTTCCATCCTGGTGTGTATTCCTGTAGCTTCGCTCCTAAAATCATAGAGTGGAGGGGGTTGAGTACATACGTACTCAACAAGTCCTATCTTTGGGTGGAGGTGAGGTGGAAGGAAAGGCTATATGTAGATGTGGTTGTGGTGGTTTATGTGGAGGTAAAGGTGTAGGATCCCTGGAGTGACTAGAGGGGGGTGAATAGGCCTGTAAAAATTCAGCTGAAACAAATGTCAAATTTGACTACGGCACTGCTGCTCTGACCCAGCGGCACTGCCACACCTGCAGAAAAGATCAGCTCATAGTTCAAAAACTACCTAATGAAATTTGGATCAACTAATTTTCTTAGCTTCCTGTAGGGTAGTAGATCACAGATCGACAGAAGAAAGTGGTAGGAAAACCACACACAAGAAGATTGGGTCAAACCTAGAAAACACAACCACAACAAGTGAAGCAACATAAGCACAAGTGACACAATGATTTATCCTGTGGTTCAGCTCGCCACTAAGGCTTGCCTAAGTCCACATTGTTGAGGTTTGCCACTAAGGCTTGGGCTTTCCAACCCAACCTCATTCGCAAGTCAAGAGACTCAACTCTTGAGATGAGGGGTGATTCTACTCGCTGCAAGAGATGGTTACAAACCTCTCGGGGCTGCCACAAGCTTGGCAAGCTCATCGGGCGATGCTCTAGCCAGCTAGGAGCAAAGCTCCAAGAGTAACAAACACAACCATCGACCAAAACGTGAACCAAATGCTCTTAGACTTTGTGAATCAGTGGATTTTCTCTCTAATCGAGTTTTGGAGCCTTTTCTCTCAAGTTTTGATGGTGAAATCACAAGGAAGGGTTGGGAGCTTGGAGAGCACCAATAGAGGAGAGAGGAGATGAGCACTTGTTGTATTCTATGAAAACCGAATCATTAGGGAAGAAGGATAGGCGTTGGAGGAGGCAGGGGAAAAGTATAAGTACCCCCTGCTTTCCAACGGTCACTTAAGTGCGGCAGTGCCGGGGTGCAGCACTACCTCTCTCGAGGTGCGGCACTGCTGCACCCACCAAACAGCAAGGATTGGAAAACCGTTTTGCTGGCTATTTGGTGGAAGTAAGAGGATGCTTTTGACAAGATATGAGCACTTGGTTACACACTTTTAACCAGATGTTGTGTCCTCCTTGATAGTACGGCTTTCCTATACTGAAAATCAAAACATAAAAGGAATTTAAACTTTCTTTGAGCGCGTTGCCATCCATGAAAGTAATTGGGGGCTCCTCCTTTCCATATGACATCCTGTTAAATGAATTCCCTGCTTGTCATCTAAGTAAAGCTCATTAGTCCTCTAATTAGGTGGTCATCAACGCCAAAACTCACAATAGGTCTTGATTGCACTTACAATCTCCCCCTTTTTGGTTATTGATGACAACCCAATTAGTGCTTACAAAAGATATGAAATAAAGAACTGAGCTTTTCGAGTCATGGATGTGGAGCCTCCCCCTAAATATGTGAATGGAGAATTAAATTCTCAAATTGGCATAAGAGGCCAAGATTCATATTTTAGTGAAGTGAAATGGGGCTCCCCCTACATCCATGCTTCCTGTGGGGTGCTGCACATAGTGTCAAAAATAAATATTCATGATGCATGTGACAGAATATTCACAACAAACACTTGCTGCTGCAGCTAAGTGCGGCACTGCCGCACCTGGCTGTGACAGCATGTCAGGCTCAGCCACCACGCAGATATGTTAAGCAAAAAAAAGATAAGTAACCTAACACAAATAGATAACATCTAGACCACACAAGTGATACATGTCCATACCCAATACACACAGAGTCATATAGTAGCATTATTACAAAATAGGGTTTTGAGAGACTCTCAAACTCACAACCTAGCGACGACTAACACTAATCGGATAGGGCATGGAACTCCTGCAGCTGCTCGAAAAGTTGTTGACCCCTCTAATTTTCTCCCCCTTTGGCAACAAGCACAAAAAAGCGAGAAAAGAAGAAAGAAGTCAACAAAATCACTCCTCCTGGATATCATCCTAGTCAATGTCGTCACCTCCACTAGCTCTACTATTACAAGCAGCTGTGCTAGTACTCGTAGCAGCCCCTGCGCCACCATCATCGTCGTCGTTGGAGTCGACGCGAGCACATCCCTGATGGTGAGTGGTGGCGGTGAAGCGAGTAGAACAGGTGGAATGCCTCGGCTCGGTCCTCTGCTAGTACCCACTAAGAGTCTCCTGCCAGTCAGCTGAAGGTGCACGGGGTCGCTCCTTAGACTCACTATCATTACCAACATCATCATTAGACTCGATGTCTGAGAAGCTCGGAAGGTCAAACTGTGGAGGTGGAGGAATAGGTGGAAGTGGTGGAAGGTCCTCTCCATGCTGTTGTCTCTGCTCAAGCCGAGTCTCATATGCACGCTCTGCATCATAGGAGCACTTCCCAAAGATTGCTTTCATCCAAGATCCAATCTTCTTCTTCCACTTGCTACTCCTCTGAGACCTAGAGCGGGTAGACTTTGGAATATCCTCATGAGCATAGGTGCTCCCCGCCCCCTGAGTAGCTGTGGCTGGAAATCGAAGTCCTATGACCCTCTCAATCATAAACATGAGGTAAGGAGCATAGGGCAGCCCCCTCCTCCCATCCTCCATGAAAGCCTCAGCTCGTGCCAAATAAAGTGAGGGACATTAAACTTATCCCCACCTGGAGCAAAGCGAGCTAGCACGTTCCTCACATATCCATTAATGTCCGAGGTTGCTCCATCCTTAGGATTGATGGTGTTCCTGATGAGGTTGTTGAAGATGTAATAATAGTTGTGCAATCCACTCCTCTTGCCATCTGCAGCCCTACTGTCTCTCCACATGTATCTGATGTCTTAGATTTCAGCTCTAGGCTCATCATGGATATGAGAATAGGTCCAATGCTCCTCTCCAAAACCCAAAATCCGACTAAAGGTAGTGTAGTCAACACGATAGTGTCGACCGTCTGTCATCTAGTGGATGTCATCAGTGGACTGATCATAGAAATATGTAGCATGAAACTCAGCAAGCACCTCCTCATTCTAGTGGTATTGGAATCCCATGATGTTTGACAACTGAAATCTATCACAAATCTTGATGACTTTGTCAAACTCTGCCTCTTCTTTGTCCTATAGCTCATCCTAGTCAACATACTGCATCTTGATAATCTTGCTCTTTCTAGCACCAAGAATAGCAGTGGCATAGAAGTTGGAATGAAACTCATTCCAAAACCTGTAGTCGATGCCCAAATCTTTGCGCACTACATAGGGATTGATCCCTCTTGCCTCTTCCACCAACTTCCAGCTCTTGGAATAACTAGTGACTATATGCTGGCGGGTATCAACAGGAGGTCTCATCAACATCTCACCATCAAAGTCTTTGATGTAGCTGCTGTCAAACTCAGTCAGTTGAAGAGGAGTGTCATGAATGGCATCAGTGGTGTGTCCTAGCATCTCTAGCCTTTCCTCATCCTCAATGTACTGCTCACGCCTCCCCTTGTCTCCGCGGCCACGAGGTGCAACACCACTGCCGCCTGCTGCAGTTGATCTTCCTCAACCATGGCGAAGTTGATCCTTCTCAACCATCTTACTCTTTCCTCGGTCTCCGGGTTCCATCCATGCAAAAATAATGAACCATATAAGAACTGTACAAATGGGGACTAGAACAACACCTGAGAAGTGGTTTTGATAAGAGAAAGGATTTAAATCATGAAGTTGTGAGATGTAGTGGATAGTGCTGCTTAGGTACTGCAGCACCACCGCACTTCTCAACCATGAAGTCGCACTTATCATCTCAGCAGTCTCATGATCTCCTTCTCTCTTAGTAAATCCATGTCTCTGGCATCTTCCTAAATCGCCACACAATCTCAAGGCACATAATTCACAAGAAAAACATATGGGCCTAGCAATGGATGGAATGGCAAAAATATTTAGACTCAAAAAGAGTATGTGATGATTGTATCCACTGGAAAAACAAATCCACAGGCAAAGAATCCCAGCCACTAGCCATCTGCTGCTACAGGGTGCGGCACTGTCGCTCCTGCAGTGCGGCACTGCCACATGGGCTGAGTGCCTCTGCCCAAAAATCAATTTTCCCATTCAATTCAACCATCACATCTCCCCCTAAATCCATCATACTACTGCCAAGAACACAAATCCACTGCCGAAACACCCACATTGCATAGATCGAGTAGGTTAGGGTTTCACCTTTGCTCCAAATCATGGATTAAGGAGGAAAAGGGTGAATGTAGCCTGGCCAAGGACTACAGCGGCTGCTGGTGACGTAGGAGAGAGACCCAAGCAGGCGCATCACTACTGGAGGTGGCAGCGCGCGATAGGGGGCGACGGCGTCAGCGCGGGCACGGAGGGAGAGAGCGTACAAGCGTCGGTGAAAGTCCTATGTTTGGTGTTGGTAATTAGTGACAATGCCTAAGTACTAATCCTATGCCTAAGTTGTATGTAGCATATGAGGATTAGTACATTCCAAGGTTGGTGGCAAGATGGACATGGTGATCATGATGGCCACACTTGGATTTGGACGCGACCCTACGTGATCAAGGCAAAGGTATATGCTTTAGGGTTGTGTTTTAGTAACCAAGACACCTAGTGGGTGTGGTTACATTATAGGATAGATAGCCGTACTATAAAGAGGGGAATGACGCGGCTATTGAACTCCTAAGTGCCTCTAGATGTGCATTTCATGATCATATGCACTTGGATAGAACTAATAACGCCTCGAAAAATGATTGTGAAAATGCTAACACATTCGCACATGACATGATCACTTGGTGGTGTTAGCACGTTTGTGACGGCGTTGGAGTTTGAGCGGTAGAGAGGGTTTGGGGGTCCTCTCTCCCTCCCGCCGAGCGTGCGAGCGCGGGATTCAGGCGATTTCGGGGAAATGAAATGCCTATTTTCCACTACGCCGGAAGTCGGAAATCGAACGGAAGCGAACGGAAGTCACAGTGGCACCGGACGCTGCACCGGACGCTGCACCGGACGCGGTCACTGTGCGACCGGCGCGTCCGGTCAGTGTCCAGTGACTGCGCGGTTTTTCGGTTGTTTCTTCGGACGCGTGGCGCGTCCGGTCACAGGCCACCGGACGCGTCCGGTCGTCCAGGGAGCTTACTGGACTCCCACCGGACGCGGGCACTGTGGCGTCCGGTCGGTTTACCAGCGCGTCCGGTCGTTGGTTTGTTTTGCGCGACTCAGAGTTCACCGGCGCGTCCGGTGAGTCACGGGACCGGCGCGTCCGGTGGTGACCAGCGCGTCCGGTCGTTGCGACCGGCGCGTCCGGTCAGTGTTTCGAAATTTAGCCGTTGCGGCACCGGCGCGTCCGGTCGTTGGACCAGCGCGTCCGGTGAGCGCGACTGCTGCTGATTTCAGTTCCTAACGGCTATATTCGAAGGGGTACGTCTATAAATACTCATTGGCCGGCTCAAGGCTCTCTCTCTTGGACATTTGACATACTTGTGAGCACTTTGAGCTAAGCAACTCCCCTCCCACTCATCTCTCTTGCTTCTTTGCATATTCGAAGTGAGATTGAGTGATCCAAGTGCATTTGCATCGTGAGATAGCATCTAGTTGGCACTTGGTGGTTGATTTGCTGCGGGATTCTTGTTTCTCTTGGTGGTTGCCGCCACCTAGACGGTTTGGAGCAGCTTGGAGGCATTGGCAAGAGTTGGTGTTTGTTCTTGGCCACCTCCGGTGATTGTAAGGGGTTTGTGCCTACCTCGGCGGAGCGCCAAAGGCAACATTAGTGGATTGCTCGTGTCATTGCAACCTTTTTGCCATTTGGTAGGTTCTTGTGGTGCCTTTTGAGAGGCTCGGTGTGAGACCGATTAGCCACCGAACCACGTGGTGAAGAGGGACACAACGGGGACTAGCGTGCCGGCAAGCACGTGAACCTCGGGATAAATCTTCGTGTCATCACTTTCATATTGTGATTGATTGATCCCGGTGTTCGGTTATCTTGGTATTCATTGTTAATCATATTGGTTGGCTCAATACTTCGCCCCTCGGTGATACCCTCCTAACCCTCACTTGTATTACTTTCTTAGTTATCTTTGCTAGCTAGTTAGCTTTGCTAGAGTAGCTCTTTTGTGTAGCTTGCTAGTTGTTGTTGTAGTTACCTTCTCGGTTTAACTTGTGCGGTTGAGTGCCCATATACTAGAATTGTGAATTGGATAGGTGGCTTGCAAACACCCCGTAGGCTAAGCAAAACTCGCATCTCGCTATTTGTTATATTGATAAACTTGTTTAGCTTGTCTTTGTAGAAAGTTTTAAAAGGCTATTCACCCCCCCTCTAGCCATCTAGACCTTTCAAGTGGTATCGGAGCCGTGGTCACCGTTTGCAAGGCTTAACAACCTCGGTGCAAGATGGCTCAAGTTATGTTCAATCATGTTAATGGCAAGCCTCCATTCTTTGATGGTGTCTCTTCCTTTGATCATTGGAAAAGGAAGATGAAGCAATATCTAGGCAATATACATGAGAAGGTTTGGGATGTGACCAATGAAGGATACATTATTCTTGATGAAGAAAATCTCACTCCAAATGACCGTATCAACAAACAATGCAACACGGCGGCACTTGACACAATCTACCGTGCCATTGATGACAAAGTATTTGAGCAAATCAAAGATCTTGAAAAGGCAAATGAGCTTTGGATAAGGCTTGAAGAAACATATGAAGGCACTTCAACGGTAAAAAGTGCCAAGCTATATATGCTCAAGGACAAGTTCTCCACTTTCAAGATGAAGGATGATGAATCCATCCCGGAGATGTTCTATAGGCTCCAAGTCATTGTCAATGATCTCAAGGGGCTTGGAGAGAAGGTTGAGGACAAGGACTTCTCACACAAGTTCTTGATGTGCTTACCCAAGAAGTTTGCCACCTTGAGAAGAATGATCTTTAGAGAGGGATTGGACAAGGTCAAACCAACCAATGTGCTTGGAGATATAATGACCGATGCTCAATACAATGATGATGAAGATGAGGTAGAAGAGAAGAAGGAGACCAAGGTCAAGCAAGAGAAGCACATTGCATTCAAGGCTTCATCTTCTAAGGGCAAGAGCAAGGTGGAGAGTGATGATGATGATCCATTCGATGATGAGACCATGGCCCTCCTAGTGCACAAGATGGGGAGGTTCATGAAGAAGAAAGGATATGGGGCAAGGAAGAGAAGGGATTTCATGAAGGCAAAGGAGGTGCTTTGCTACAATTGCAATAGCCCCGATCATATAGTGGCAAAGTGCCCCTATGAAGATAAAAGATATCATGATGGGGAGTTGAAGTTGAAGAAGAACAAGAAGGACAAGAAGGAGAAGAAAGAGAAGAAGAGCTTCACTATCAACAAGAAGAAGAAGGGTGGTGGTTATGTGGTCACTTGGGATAGTGACAACTCCGATAATGATGATGATGAAAGCTCTAGTGATGATGAGAGGACCACTCGACGAGCCATTGCAAACATCGCTCTCTCCAACAAGTCATCCATCTTCGACACTACATCGACATGCCTTATGGCCAAGCCTACCAAGGTAAAATATGATGATAGTGATGATGATTCTTGTGCTAGTGATGATTGTAGGAGTGATGATGAGGAGGATGAGGACTACTCCAAGGATGATCTATTGGGCATAATAGATCAAATGAGCAAAGGCTACAAGAGGACAACCAAAAAATACAAAATCTTGGAACAAGAGCTCATTGCCAAGAGCAATGAAAATGATGCCTTGATGGAGGAGCTTGTTGCTCTCAAAAAGAGTAAGGAGTGCAAAGGAATTGAACAAGAGCTTAAAGCTCTTAGGAAATCCTTTGATGAGCTAGAGGCCTCTCGTGAGTGTCTAAAGGAAGACCATGAGGACCTTGAAGTTGCTCACACTAGGCTTAAGGAAGCCCACTCCTCTCTACTTGAGCTCATCAAGGAGAAGGACCTCAAGTTGGAGAAGCTCATGAAGGAAGCTAAGGAGGAGCAAGTGATTGTCACTTGTGATATTGGACTAACATGTGATATTATTGATGATTCTTTATTTGTTGGTCCTACTAATGCTTCATGTAGCTCATCATCATCCACCACAACCAACTCTACCTCTACTACTAGTGATTCATCACTTGTGGTTGAGAATGAGACTCTCAAGAGAGAGGTGGATGATCTCACCCGCGCATTAGGCAATGCCTATGGTGGGGATGCTCGCTTGCTAAAATGCTTGGGTAGCCAAAGGTTCTCTCTTAACAAAGAGGGTTTGGGCTATACTCCCAAGAAGGGCAAGGCGGCCTTTGCTACTCCAAAGTCTCGCTTTGTGAAGAGCAATGGTCGTTATTGCAATAGATGCAAGCAAGTTGGGCATCTAGAGATTAATTGTAATAAAATGAACAAGAACAACAACAAGTTTCATGCTAAAATGGATTACATTCCTTTTGATTCTTGTTATGTGCTTACCAAGGGTGAGAAAGGTGTGCATGCTAGGTTTGTTGGTACACCAATTGTGGGTCCAAAGAAGAAGGCCATTTGGGTACCAAAAGGCTTAGTTACTAACCTCCAAGGACCCAAACAAGTATGGGTACCTAAGAAACATTAATTTATTTTGTAGGTAAATTACAAGGCCGGAGGAAGGCATTAGGTGCTTGATAGTGGGTGCTCTCAACATATGACCGGTGATTCAAGAATGTTCAACTCTCTCAAATCAAATGATAGTGGCATTGATAGTATCACATTTGGTGACAATAGCAAGGGTGATGTGAAGGCTCTTGGAAGGATTGCAATCTCAAATGATCATAGCATTTCCAATGTGCTCTTAGTTGAAAAGTTGAACTTCAATCTTCTCTCGGTTGCTCAATTGTGTGATCTCGGTTTCAAGTGCATATTTGGTGTTGATGATGTGGAGATAATTAGTGTTGATGGCTCTAATTTGATCTTCAAAGGCTTTAGATATGAGAATCTATACTTGGTTGATTTCAATGCTAGTGACACTCAACTCTCAACATGCTTGCTCACCAAATCAAGTATGGGTTGGTTATGGCATAGAAGACTTGGTCATGTTGGCATGAAGCAATTGAACAAGTTAGTGAAGCATGACTTAGTTAGAGGCTTGAAGGACGTCACATTTGAGAAAGATAAGCTGTGTAGTGCATGTCAAGCCGGAAAGCAAGTAGGCAACACTCATCCCTTGAAGAGCATTATGAGTACTTCCAAGGCATTTGAGTTGTTGCACATGGATCTATTTGGACCAACTACATACACAAGCATTGGTGGCAACAAGTATGGGTTTGTGATTGTGGATGATTTCACTAGATATACATGGGTATTCTTTCTTGTGGACAAGAGTGATGTATTTGACATATTCAAGAAGTTCATCAAGAGAGTGCAAAATGAGTTTGAGACCACAATCAAGAAAGTGAGAAGTGATAATGGAAGTGAGTTTAGAAACACAAGAGTTGATGAGCTATGTGAGGAACTTGGAATCAAACATCAATTCTCGGCCAAGTATACACCTCAATCTAATGGCTTAGTTGAGAGGAAAAATAGAACCCTAATTGATATGGCAAGATCAATGTTGAATGAGTATAATGTGAGTCATTCTTTTTGGGCCGAAGCAATCAACACAGCTTGCTTCTGTAGCAACCGCCTCTATTGCCACAAGTTTCTAGAGAAGACACCATATGAGATCTTAAATGGAAGAAAGCCCAACATTGCATACTTTCGGGTATTTGGTTGCAAATGCTACATCTTGAAGAAGGGCACTAGATTGAGCAAGTTTGAGAAGAAATGTGATGACGGATTCTTACTTGGTTACTCCACTACTAGCAAAGCTTATAGAGTTTGGAATTTGGCTAGTGGCTTGCTTGAGGAAGTTCATGATGTTGAGTTTGATGAAACAAATGGCTCTCAAGATGAGGAAAATAACTTGGATGATGTGAGAGGAACTCAATTGACCAATGCTATGAAAGAAATGGATATTGGTGATATTAGGCCAAAGCAAGTGATTGATGTGGATGACAACAAAGATCAAGTATTCCAAAGTCCAATTACACAAGCTAGTGGGTCTCTAATGCAAAATCAAGCTAGTACATCATCTCAAGTGCAACAAGATCGACAAGTGGCTAGTTCATCATCTCCAACTCATGATCAACATCAACATCCAAGCAATCAAGTGCAAGTGCTTCAACCAACCAACATTGCTAGAGACCATCCATTAGATTCCATCATTGGTGACATACAAAGGGGAGTTCAAACTAGATCAAGATTGGCATCATTTTGTGCTCACTCTTCTTTTGTGTCAATGGAAGAACCCAAGGACATTGATAAAGCATTGAGAGATCCGGATTGGGTAAATGCAATGCATGAAGAGCTCAACAACTTCAAGAGAAATGAAGTATGGGAACTAGTTGAGAGACCTAAGGATCACAATGTCATTGGAACAAGATGGGTCTTTCGCAACAAGCAAGATCAAGATGGGATAGTAGTAAGGAACAAAGCAAGACTAGTGGCTCAAGGTTACACACAAATAGAGGGTCTTGACTTTGGTGAAACTTATGCCCCGGTTGCAAGATTGGAAGCAATTAGGATTTTACTTGCCTATGCTTGTGCTCACAACATCAAGCTATATCAAATGGATGTGAAGAGTGCATTTCTCAATGGGTACATTCAAGAAGAGGTATATGTGGAGCAACCTCCCGGTTTTGAAGATGACAAGAAACCCAATCATGTTTACAAGTTGAGAAAAGCTTTGTATGGATTGAAGCAAGCACCTAGAGCATGGTATGAAAGATTGAGGGACTTCTTGCTATCCAAAGGATTTGTCATGGGCAAAGTGGATACTACTCTCTTTACCAAGAAGATTGGGAAAGACTTGTTTGTATTGCAAATATATGTTGATGATATCATCTTCGGTTCAACCAATCAAGATTATTGTGATGAGTTTGGGAAAATGATGGCAAAAGAATTTGAAATGTCAATGATTGGTGAACTTAGTTTCTTTCTTGGACTTCAAATCAAACAAATGAAGGAAGGAACATTTGTGAGTCAAACCAAATACATCAAAGATATGCTCAAGAAGTTTGGCATGGAAGATGCAAAGGGCATTTCAACCCCAATGGGCACTAGTGGAAGTTTGGATAGTGACAAGAGTGGCAACATGGTGGATCAAAAGCTTTATAGATCAATGATTGGTAGCCTACTCTATGTGACGGCATCAAGACCCGATGTAATGTTTAGTGTATGTATGTGTGCAAGATTTCAAGCCTCACCAAGAGAAAGTCATTTGAAGGCAACAAAGAGAATATTGAGGTACTTAAAGCATACACAAGATGTTGGATTGTGGTATCCCAAAGGTGCAAGTTTTGAGCTAGTTGGATATTCGGATTCCGACTATGCCGGTGACAAAGTGGAGAGAAAGAGCACTTCCGGGACTTGTCAATTGTTGGGAAGATCACTTGTCTCATGGTCATCCAAGAAGCAAAATAGTATTGCACTATCTACCGCCGAAGCCGAATACATCGCCGCGGGTAGTTGTTGTGCACAAATCTTGTGGATGAAGGCAACATTGAAGGATTTTGGAATCAACTTCGAGAATGTGCCATTGCTATGTGACAATGAAAGTGCCGTGAAGCTAACCAACAATCCGATTCAACATCAAAGAACAAAGCATATTGATGTTCGTCATCATTTTATTAGAGATCATCAACAAAAGGGTGACATTGCTATTGAGAGTGTGGGCACCGAAGATCAATTAGCCGATCTATTCACCAAGCCACTTGATGAGAAGAGATTTCACAAGCTAAAGAATGAGTTGAACATAATTGACTTCTCCAACATGAGTTGATGCATCCCAATGTTATGACATGCCTCTCCTTCGAGCCCCAAGGTAAAATTGGTTGACATGTCATACATTCTATACTAAGGACATGTTTTAGTGCATCTAGTCATGATTTCTTATGTTCTAGGCTCATTCATGAAAATCAAATGACTTTGAAGTTTATATGGTGCCACTATTGTTTCCATGACTTGTATGACCTAGTGGTAGCATATAACTTGTTTAAGTAGCTTGTGATCCTAAGTGTTTAATCTAGATCACTTGTCTAAATATTTGCTTCAACATGGTGCATGATAACCCTTCTAGTGAGGTGTGAAGAAGCTTGCCCTTGGATCCAACCGAAGCATTTTGTTTATACAAGCATTCTAGGTTGAACCACAAACTTGATCCTCACCCCATAATTCAACATGATAATCTATCTAAAATTTGCTCCTTGTGGTCATTGGTGCCAAAGGGGGAGAAAATGTTGTTCACAAAGATAGAACTCAAAGGGGGAGAAGCACAAAAGGGGAGAAAATGATAAAAGAAGGGGATCAACTAAAATTTTGAGCACACAAGTAGGGGGAGCAAGCTCTTAAACATGAATGTTGCATTTCTATGTGCACTTCATATGTATGATGCATAGTTATGCATTTCTTTTTCTCCGATACTTTGCTTGTGTGGTGACTTGCTAGTATTATTTGAATGATGAATTGAAGTACTAGCATGAATAGGAAGTAGTTAGATTTCTCTTGCTTCATGTTTTTCAAAGTGGTACTAGAACCTTGCTTATATTGTTGATCTCACGAGGTTTCTAGTTATGTTTGTGCTTTTTCAAGTGATATCTAACTACACAAAGTGCTAAGATGGTGTTTATCGCTACTCCGATGGTATCACGCTTCAAAGGTCTATAATCTAAAACACTTAGCACCCATTGGTAGTCAATGCTCCTAATCTTTCCTATCTAACATGTATGCTTCCAAAATCCAAACATATAGCATACATGTAGGGGGAGCCATTGCTATCAATTTGAATTCATGATCACTTGTCCATACTTCTTACATATGGTAATATACTTGGACAATGTGACATGGGTTCAATCAAAATTTTATCATAATATCTTTGTGAAAGGGTTGTCACCAATTACCAACAAGGGGGAGATTGAAAGTCCTATGTTTGGTGTTGGTAATTAGTGACAATGCCTAAGTACTAATCCTATGCCTAAGTTGTATGTAGCATATGAGGATTAGTACATTCCAAGGTTGGTGGCAAGATGGACATGGTGATCATGATGGCCACACTTGGATTTGGACGCGACCCTACGTGATCAAGGCAAAGGTATATGCTTTAGGGTTGTGTTTTAGTAACCAAGACACCTAGTGGGTGTGGTTACATTATAGGATAGATAGCCGTACTATAAAGAGGGGAATGACGCGGCTATTGAACTCCTAAGTGCCTCTAGATGTGCATTTCATGATCATATGCACTTGGATAGAACTAATAACGCCTCGAAAAATGATTGTGAAAATGCTAACACATTCGCACATGACATGATCACTTGGTGGTGTTAGCACGTTTGTGACGGCGTTGGAGTTTGAGCGGTAGAGAGGGTTTGGGGGTCCTCTCTCCCTCCCGCCGAGCGTGCGAGCGCGGGATTCAGGCGATTTCGGGGAAATGAAATGCCTATTTTCCACTACGCCGGAAGTCGGAAATCGAACGGAAGCGAACGGAAGTCACAGTGGCACCGGACGCTGCACCGGACGCTGCACCGGACGCGGTCACTGTGCGACCGGCGCGTCCGGTCAGTGTCCAGTGACTGCGCGGTTTTTCGGTTGTTTCTTCGGACGCGTGGCGCGTCCGGTCACAGGCCACCGGACGCGTCCGGTCGTCCAGGGAGCTTACTGGACTCCCACCGGACGCGGGCACTGTGGCGTCCGGTCGGTTTACCAGCGCGTCCGGTCGTTGGTTTGTTTTGCGCGACTCAGAGTTCACCGGCGCGTCCGGTGAGTCACGGGACCGGCGTGTCCGGTGGTGACCAGCGCGTCCGGTCGTTGCGACCGGCGCGTCCGGTCAGTGTTTCGAAATTTAGCCGTTGCGGCACCGGCGCGTCCGGTCGTTGGACCAGCGCGTCCGGTGAGCGCGACTGCTGCTGATTTCAGTTCCTAACGGCTATATTCGAAGGGGTACGTCTATAAATACTCGTTGGCCGGCTCAAGGCTCTCTCTCTTGGACATTTGACATACTTGTGAGCACTTTGAGCTAAGCAACTCCCCTCCCACTCATCTCTCTTGCTTCTTTGCATATTCGAAGTGAGATTGAGTGATCCAAGTGCATTTGCATCGTGAGATAGCATCTAGTTGGCACTTGGTGGTTGATTTGCTGCGGGATTCTTGTTTCTCTTGGTGGTTGCCGCCACCTAGACGGTTTGGAGCAGCTTGGAGGCATTGGCAAGAGTTGGTGTTTGTTCTTGGCCACCTCCGGTGATTGTAAGGGGTTTGTGCCTACCTCGGCGGAGCGCCAAAGGCAACATTAGTGGATTGCTCGTGTCATTGCAACCTTTTTGCCATTTGGTAGGTTCTTGTGGTGCCTTTTGAGAGGCTCGGTGTGAGACCGATTAGCCACCGAACCACGTGGTGAAGAGGGACACAACGGGGACTAGCGTGCCGGCAAGCACGTGAACCTCGGGATAAATCTTCGTGTCATCACTTTCATATTGTGATTGATTGATCCCGGTGTTCGGTTATCTTGGTATTCATTGTTAATCATATTGGTTGGCTCAATACTTCGCCCCTCGGTGATACCCTCCTAACCCTCACTTGTATTACTTTCTTAGTTATCTTTGCTAGCTAGTTAGCTTTGCTAGAGTAGCTCTTTTGTGTAGCTTGCTAGTTGTTGTTGTAGTTACCTTCTCGGTTTAACTTGTGCGGTTGAGTGCCCATATACTAGAATTGTGAATTGGATAGGTGGCTTGCAAACACCCCGTAGGCTAAGCAAAACTCGCATCTCGCTATTTGTTATATTGATAAACTTGTTTAGCTTGTCTTTGTAGAAAGTTTTAAAAGGCTATTCACCCCCCCTCTAGCCATCTAGACCTTTCAGTCGGGCGACGTCGGGGAGAGAAAGAGAGAGGCTACGGGCCTAGGGATATGAAGAGAGGTAAATGGGCCCCGCAATGGACTTGCCGTTGGGCCGAATCCGTTGTGGTTCAAAGTGCGGCACTGCCGCACTCCCCAAACAGCACAGATTTAGCTACAACTTATACAACTCTCTCTATATAGGATATGGACACATATCACCTATAAATCTTGACCAGAAACAATTAATCAATACAGACCATGATCATGACTCATAGGTCGCTTTTATGAAATCATTTTGAAGCACAATATTAAATTTTTCAATTTTTTTGCCTAGAGACTAGTTGATCAAACAGAGGCATGCTAAAATTCAAACCACGTTAGAGAATCAAGTATATTTAGCTCACTATGCAAAGCACAAAACCTTGACTCATCGAGGGGCTTAGTGAAGATATCGGCTAGTTGTTTATCGGTGCTGACATGGCGAATTTCGATATCTCCTTTGGCTTCGTGGTCTCTCAACAAGTGATGTCGAACGTCTATTTGTTTAGTTCTTAAGTGACTTAGTTTGCAAGCTTTATGGTACTTTCATTGTCACATAATAATGGGATTTTGGTAAAGTGACATCCGAAATCACGAAGGGTTTGCCTCATTCAAAGTAGTTGAGCACAACATGCACTGGCTGCAACATACTCGGCCTTGGCGGTGGAAAGGGCTACACAATTTTGCTTTTTAGAACTCCAAGACACTAGGGACCGTTCAAGGAATTGACACATCCCCGGAGTGCTTTTTTGATCTACTTTGCAACCGGCGTAATCGGAATCCGAATACCCAAGTAGATCGAACTTAGAGCCCTTAGGATACCACAAGTCAAGGTTAATAGTGTGTACTAAATATCTCAAGATTCTCTTAACGGCCACCAAGTGACACTATTTTGGGTTAGCTTGAAATCTAGCACACATGCACACACTAAGCATAATATCGGGCCTAGATGCGCACAAATAAAGTAGAGAGCCAATTATGGAATGATATACCTTGGTATCGACGGCTTTCCCTTTCTCATTGAGATCAAGATATCCATTGGTTGGAATGGGAGTGTTGATAGGCTTTGCATTCACCATGTCAAACTTCTTTAGCATATCATGGGAGTACTTCATTTGACTAATAAAAGTCCCTTTCTTTAATTGCTTGATTTGAAAACCGAGGAAGAACTTTAATTCACCCATTATAGACTTCTCAAATCTTTTGGTCATGATTCTACTAAACTCCTCACAAAAATCATTGTTAGTACTACCAAACATTATATCATCGACATTTATTTGGCACACAAATACGTAAAAAGGATAGGATTGGCTTTGCCTATTTTAAAGCCTTGCTTGAGCAAGAATTCCTTAAGGCATTCATACCATGCTCTTGGTGCTTGCTTAAGCCCATAGTGTGCCTTTTGGAGTTTGTAGACGTGGTTGGGGAACTTGGGATCTTCAAAACCCGGTGGTTGCTCAACATAGACAAGTTCTTGTATAGGGCCATTGAAAAATACACTTTCGACATCCATTTGATATAGCTTGAAGTCATGATGGGCAGCAAAGGCCAAAAGCATTTGGATTGCTTCAAGTCTTGCCACCGGTGCATATGTTTCTTCATAGTCCAAGCCCTCTACTTGAGTGAAACCTTGAGCGACCAATCTTGCCTTGTTCCTTGTCACCATGCCATTCTCATCTTGCTTGTTGCGGAAGACCCACTTGGTGCCAACCACGTTCATCTTGGGTCTTTCCACCAATGTCCACACTTGGTTTCTCTTGAAATTGTTCAACTTTTCTTGCATAGCCATCACCCAATCTTCATCCTCAAGTGCCTTCTCCACCTTGACTGGTTCCACAGGCGAGATGAAAGAGTAATATTAACAATTTTTTTTTTAAATGTGAACATGTCAATACCCCCTTTCGAAGACTCCCTAGAATGTTGTCGGCGGGATGATCTCTTTGAATGGTTTGCTTGAGTCTTGGGTGCTCGATGGCTTCTTGATTATCTTCTAGATCTTCAACTTCATATTCTTCAAATATTGGTTGCAGGTTCTGTCCTTGAATTGGAGTTGACCTTGCTACTGCTTCAGGAGGAGGTGTGGCACTGCCGGCCTATTAGACTGCAGCAGGGGTCTGCTCCCCTCAGCATCAGGT
Source organism: Saccharum spontaneum (assembly GCA_022457205.1). NCBI lineage: Eukaryota > Viridiplantae > Streptophyta > Magnoliopsida > Poales > Poaceae > Saccharum > Saccharum spontaneum. The sequence goes on from CM039595.1 coordinate 8,129,917, forward strand.
ATGTCAGCGAAAACTTCTTCATCAGCAGCTAGGGGACCCACCAGATCAATGGCTTCATCTTCTTGTGGCCTTATATTGCCAATAACCAATTGGTTGATTGCTTTACATGGTGGATCCTCCTTTCCTACAACACTTGCATCAACTTGCTCTACTTGAGAGCCATTAGATTCATCAAATGTCACACAACAACAACAACAACATAGGCTTTTGTCCCAAGAAAATTGGGGTAGGCTAGAGATGAAACCCAAAAGAGACGAGAAACAGGGAGACACATAAAGGGACATGAAGGGCACAAGACAAAAAGAGGTCACGGTTCAGGCACGTTGATTGCTAATCTCCAAGCGCTCCTGTCCATAGCTAAATCCTTGGAGATATTCCACTTTAAGATCTCTCTTAACGGACTCGTCCCAAGTTAGTTTAGGTCGACCTCTACCACTCTTTACATTATCGGCCCGCTTTAGAACTCCACTACGCACCGGCGCCTCAGGAGGCCTCCGTTGGACATGTCCAAACCATCTCAACCGATGTTGAATCAATTTCTCCTCAATTGGTGCCACCCCAACCCTATCCCGAATATTGTCGTTCTGGACTCTATCTATCCTTGTGTGCCCACAACACCAACGCAACATACGTATCTCTGCTACACTCAATTGCTGGACATGTCGCCTTTTTGTAGGCAACCACTCAGCACCGTATAACATCGCCGGATGAATCACCGTCCTATAGAACTTACCTTTCAGCTTCTGAGGCACCCTTTTGTCACAGAGGACGCTAGAAGCTTGACGCCATTTCAACCAGCCGGCTGAAATTCTAAGCCTAACATCTTCATCAATGTCTCCATCCTTTTGTAGCATCGACCCTAAATACAGAAAAGTATCCTTCTTGGCCACCACTTGCCCATCGAGGCCAACGTCTCCCTCCTCATGCCTAGTCACGCGACCTCATGTACTTGGTCATAGTCCTACTAAGTCTGAACCCTTTCGACTCTAACGTGTGCCTCCATAGTTCTAACTTCCTATTAACTCCTGCCCTACTGTCGTCAACTAGCACCACATCATCAGCAAAGAGCATACACCAAGGGATATCACCTTGTACGTCCCTTGTGACCTCATCCATCACCTTGTATGTCTCTTGTGACCTCATTCATCAAATGTCACATCTATCACTATTTCAACTCTACCGGAGGTTTTGTTGAAAACATGATAGGCATGCTCATTTGATCCATAACCAAGAAGAAAACCTTCATCAACTTTAGGTGCAAACTTAGAGATTTTGGGTCTCTTGTTAAGTATGAAATATTTGCACCCAAATACTCTAAAGTAAGATACCTTTGGTTTGTTACCGGTTAGAAGCTCATATGATGTTTTCTTCAACTTCTTGTGTAGGTAGAGGCGGTTGATGACATGACACGCGGTGTTGATGGCTTCACACCAAAATAAATCTGAAGTCTTGTACTCATCCATCATTATCCTTGCCATATCAATGTGTGTCCAGTTCTTCCTCTCTACTACACCATTTTGTTGAGGGGTGTATGGAGTTGAAAACTCATGCTTGATGCCCTCTTCATCAAGAAACTTCTCAACTTGAGTGTTCTTAAATTCGGTCCCATTGTCGCTTCCTATTTTCTTGATGGGGGAGAGCGAACTCCTTTTGAGCTCTTCTAACAAATATCTTCACTTTGTGTCTAACTTGGCACTTATCAAACAAGAAAAATACCCAAGTGAAACGGGAATAGCCATCAACAATAATAAGACCATATTTGTTACCCCCGATACTTAGGTAGGCGACCAGTCCAAAGAGGTCCATATGGATGAGCTCTAGTGGTTGAGTGGTGGTCATGATGCTCTTTGGTGGGTGATGTACGCCAACTTGCTTTTCGGTTTGACAAGTGCTACATATCATATCTTTCTCAAAGTGAACATTTGTTAGTCTAAGGATGTGTTCATCTTTTTGAAGTTTGGCCAAGTTCCTCATCTCAACATGAGCTAGCCGGCGATGCCATAGCCAACCCATGTTAGATTTTCATTAAACAAGTCTCAAGATTAGCTTTTTCTTTGTTGAAATCAACTAGGTAGAGCTTATTCTTTAATCAACACGTAAAGACAATAGAGGAATCCTCCATTCTAAAGGCTTGCACACCCTTATCCGTAAAGAGATAATTGTAGCCCATTTCACAAAGTTGAGAAACGGACAACAAATTGTAACTCAACGAATCAATATGTAAGACATTTGTAATTGAATGCTCAAGGGTTATAGCAACTTTACAGAGACCAAGCACATCCCCCTTAGAATTGTCTCCAAAGATAATATTTTCATTTGAGTCCAACTTCAGGGAATATGATTGGAACATACTCCTTTTTCTGGTCATATGATTTGAATATGCACTATCAAACACCCAACTTGATCCACCAGAGGAGTATGCTTGCAAAACAAGTTTAGTTGCTAGATTTAGGTCCCCAACTAGATTTGGGGCCTTGCATGTTAGCCACAAGAATTTTAGAAACCCAAATAGAAGTATTCTTATAAACAATGGTTTCCTTTCCAACATATTTGGCAACCACTTTTCCACTGTTGTTGCTTCTCAAAACAAAGCATGAAGTCAAACTTTGCCGAAGTGGTTGAGCCTTTGGTTGGTAGGCATACTTGTTCATGGTGCCCCCACACTATTTCCTTTGGCTTCTGTTGAACCTGTTTCTACTGGAACACCTTCTTCTTGAGCTTAGTCTAATCAAGTACACAATTGGTGGCCTTCCTATTTTGCGGGGAGTGGAACTGCCGCCCTTCACTGCGACTCTACCGCTCTAGGGTGCGGCACTACCGCCGTCTAGGCCTGGGCGTTCGGGTTACCTGATTTTTTCAGGTCGGGTAATTCGGGTAATTCAAAATTCGGGTAATGAAAATTGCTACCCGATATTCATCTTGAAAAAACACTATCCGAAATTTCAGGTACCCGATAATTTGGGTTCGGGTTCGAGTATACCCAATATACTCGAATTCATAAAAAAGAGCAAACTGTATAAAACTTTTATAGCAATTTTATACACAATTTCAACAACAATTTGTATAAAATTTCAACAACAATTTACAGAGAATAATATATTACAGTCACTTGTTCAAACAAAGAGAATCATATACTAATAAAGTGATAAGTTCAAGTGCTCCACTTACAACACATCACAAACACAAAGACACAAACACATATTCGGGTAGTTTGGGTAGTTCGGGTACTGGGAGATATTACTCGAATTACCCAAACTTATTTCGGGTAATCAAAATTGCTATCCGAATTTAGGATCGGGTACCTCGGGTTCGGGTAATTCGGGTCTGGGTTCGGATATTTCGGGTACGGGTAATGGATATCGGGTATTTTGCCCAGGCTTACCGCCGTCTGTGCAGGCCGATCTGTGCCAATTTTGCCCTTCCTTTCAAACTTGACACACTCATAGTCATTTATGATCTTTCTTCCATTTGTTTTGGCTCCTGCAGTGTGTTCAAGCCCATGCTTGGTTGAGGGATGTCTCTCTTGCTTGAATTGAGGCACTTTTGAATCATTTGCCTTCTTGTCACTAGCTTGAGCCTTATCACTCAAGCAGCCCTTGCCAATGATCTCATTGAGCCTAGCAATCTCCTTTCTCATTGCCTCCATGTTTGCAAGGTTAGTGGAATAAGCATTCAAATCAAGATTACAATATTTTCCACAACCTTGACTAGTAGAGGGAGTAGAGGCATTCTTTGCCTTAGAAGGATGTGTGTTGCTATCCCAAAGAACATTATATTACAGCTCAAGCTCTTTGTGCTTTTCATCTAAGTCACAATACTTTTTCTTGAGAGCAATATTCTCTTTCTTTGTGATAACATGGTCCCCTTGCTCTTTGGCCAAGGCCTTGCGCAAGGATTCCACATCACTAGATTCATCACCACTAGAGCTATCACTAAGATCACTACTAGAGATGTCACTAGGAGGTGGAGGAGGAGGAGCTTTGGCTTTAGATTTTGATTGTACCTTCTCACCCTTTTCCATGAGACAAATGCGAGGGGAGTAGTAGTCATCATCGAGCATGTTGGTGAAGAGCTTTGGTGGAGAAGATGACTTGTCGATAGCAATTGTTGCAACTTTCTCATCTTCTTCACTTGAGCTTTCAACGGTTGAGTCCCACTCATGCCCAATGTCTGCCTCTCCAAAATTTTTCTTGCCCCTCTTATGGTCGACCTTGTCCTCCTTCCTCTCTTTCTTGTGTTTGTGATCCTTGATCTCATATGGGCACTTGGCAATGAAGTGATCGATGCTCCCACAATTGTAGCATGTCCTCTGCTTCTTGTTGGGAAACTTCCTCTTCACTACCTTGAACCCTTGCTTCTTCAACCCTTTATGATACCTTCTCATAAAGAGAGCAACATCATCCATTTTCTCATATTGATCATCACAATTTTCAATCTCACTTGATGATGATGTGGTCTCTATTACTTCTTGAACTTGCTTGGGTGCTTTGAGCTTGCTAGTTAAAGCTTACTTGTTGGCCTTGGACTTACTAGTAGAGCCTTGCTTGCTTGATTTGTTGGCCTTGAGAGCTACATCTTTGTTGATCTTGATGCTTCTAGCTTTGCTTGCAACTCTCCAAGCTTCTTTCTCTCATTTGCTTCTTCTCTTTGCATGTCAAAGGTCAAGATTCTTCCAAGTACATCATTTGGAGTGAAGTACTCAAACTTCTTCTTGTCTCTAATTAGAGTGACCACGGTCTCATTTCTTGGTGAATAAGCTTCTAGCATAATCTTGACAACCTTGTGATCATCTATCTCATCACAACCATAGCCTCTAATCTTACCCGCCATGGTCATCAACCTATCGAACATCTCGTGGCCCTTCTCCATCCAAGGTAACAAACCGGTTGAGCTTGGACACTAACAAATCAATTCTTGCCTTTCTAACCTTGTCAACCCCTTCATGTGCAAGATGCAAAGTGTCCCAAATTTGCTTGGCAATATCCACACCAATCACTCTATTGTACTCATCACCATCCAATGCACTAAGTAGCACACTAGTGGCTTGACCATTGAGATGGATGATTCTCATTTCTTCCATGGTTGGATTCTTGGGGTCAACAGGTGGCTCAAATCCATTGCACACAATCTCCCAAATGCTGGGATGAAGATCTATAAGATAGGCTCTCATCAAGTGCTTCCACTTGGCAAAGTTAGTCCCATCGAAATGAGGTAACTTGCCCGCGGGCACATTGATGAAAGACTTGCGATCATGGTTAGTCATAGACATAGCAGAATAGTTAAAGGATACAGCGGCATATTTGTTGTTGTCATTGCTCTTGCCCTTTCCTTTCTTGTCCCTCTTGCTATGAACTTGGTAGGACTCATTATTGTCACCATCTTCAGAGCTGCTAGAGAGCTCACTAGAGGATGTGTTGGAAGCTTTGGCTTCTTTTTCTTTCTTCTTTCTAGCTTCCCTTTTCTTTCTTCTTTCTTCTCTCTTGAGCCTTCTAGCTTCTTTTCTTGCTTTCTTTTCGTCTAGTCACTGCTGCTCCTTCTTTTCTCTTCCTTCTCTTTTGAACTTTCTTGCTTCTCTTCTCTTCTCTTCTTCATTAAGAGCTCTTTCAGCATCGGTGGCCTAAAGATGTGGGAGCATGGAGACACGCACTGTCGACACGCTTAGCTCGTTGTTGTTGGTGTTGTGCAGCTCGACTCACTCCGGATCGACATCCACCGGCTTCACGTCGCTAGTTCCTCCTCCGGGGCTCCGTACCTCACACGGTGAAGCGTATACGAGGTAAACCTGCTCCGATACCACTTGTAGGATCCCTGGAGTGCCTAGAGGGGGTGAATAGGCCTGTAAAAATTCAGCTCAAACAAATATCATATTTGACCGTGGCATTGCAGAAAAGATTAGCTCACAGTTCAAAAACTACCCAATGAAATTTAGATCAAGCAATTTTCTTAGCTTCCTGCAGGGTAGTAGATCACAGATCGATAGATGAAAGTGGTAGGAACACCACACACAAGTAGATCGGATCAAACCCTAGAAAACACAACCACAACAAGTGAAGCAACACAATCACAAGTGACACAATGATTTATCCTGTGGTTTAGCTCGCCACTAAGGCTTGCCTAAGTCCACATTGTTGAGGTTTGCCACTAAGGCTTGCCACTAAGGCTTGGGCTTTCCAACCCAACCTCGTTCTCCAGTCAAGAGACTTAACTCTTTAGATAAGGGGTGATTCTACTCGCTGCAAGAGATGGTTACAAACCTCCCAAGGTTGCCACAAGCTTGGCAAGCTCACCGGGCGATGCTCTAGCCAGCTAGGAGCAAAGCTCCAAGAGTAACAAACACAACCGCCGGCCAAAACATGAACCAAATGCTCTTAGACATTGGGAATCAGTGTATCTCCTCTCTAATCGAGTTTTAGAGCCTTTTCTCTCACGTTTTGATGGTGAAATCACAAGGAAGGCTTGAGACCTTGGAGAGCACTAATGGAGGAGAGAGGAGACCTAACTAAGATGGTGGCTCTAGGGCTTCTCTGAATGAGATGAATGAATAATGAATTCTAGAATTAGGGTTTCTCCTGGTGCCAGGGGCCTTGCTTATATAGCCTTCTAGGAAGCACAACAGCCCTTGGATCAAACCGACCTTGATGAATGATTATTATTGATCCTCAAAGGCGGTGGAGGCATGATCCGTGAGGTTGACCCTGATTGGCCACATAGGTGGGGCGGGCGACCAGGACCAGGGGTGGCCGCCCCTCTTGCCTGACCTCTGGGCCCTCCCCTCTGGGGGAATATCTTCTCGAGTCTTCTAGAGTATTCTTTTTCATAGTATGGTCAGTTTCTCTCTATGTAAATTTGACATGTGGATCTCCCTTGGTTCTTTTCTGATAACTCCCTACAGAAATAGATATTCACCAAAACTCGTGGAATTCTGTCAGTATAACCCCTATATCTAGATAGTATTTGTATTTAGATCATTTCTCATGCTATGTTGATGGTTAAAAATGATACTTATCTACCGTCAACAAACTTCCCCAAGCTTACCTTTTGCTCATCCCTGAGCAAAGATAAACTCAGTGATGGATCAGGAGTTGCTACAATACTTTCATGCCTTACAGGTACACATGCGTTCAAACAAGAACTCTCCTCTCGATTAGAATGAACTATTCTGATAAAAAACTTACTCATATTACCTTCCACCATGGGGCTTGTAGCCGTCACTTGGGTCTTAAGTAGTTGAAAGACAGAATGGTTAAGTCAAGCACCATGTTTCAAGCTCTTTGATCAACTATTATTCTGGAGTTTTGCAAGATTTTCAAAATAAAACTCAGAGATTCCCATGTATGACCCTTCTAAGTCTCTCCTTTGTGGTATTTCTAGATCCTCTCCAAGACATTTATGGTGTATGACTTTTCTCTCCTCTCAAAATATGTGGTATTTTTGGTAGCATAGTAACATTATGCCTTCTCTCTCTCACCCTACTTCTAATAGGCTTATGTGGAGCTCATAGGTGGGGAGATAGCGAAACATATATTGCATAATCAAAACTATGGATCTAAAGAAACGAGTCATAAAGTCAAATCAAGATATGCATGTGTCTTGGGCTATATGGTAGATGGTGGTAAATGGTCAATGGTAGATGTAGTAGAAGTGGTTATAAGGGGTAAAGGGATGATAATGGTGAATACTTAGCTCCTTTGGGAAAAATTTTCATATACCTCTCTTAGAAAACTTGAAGAATTTGAGGAGAACTTGGGCTTCTAAATCTCTTTCTTTATTTCTGAGTGGGACATTTGTCCTCTTTCTCTCTTTTTTTCCAATTGAACACCCAAGCTTCTTTTAGAACACAATAACAAGAGGTAGCATAACTAGATATTTGGAGCTTTACTGGCAGCAAGGAATAAAATGGATGATAGAAATATTTTGGGGTAGTTCACTCTCAATATAAGAGTAGAACCATTTTCTAGGTGGATCTGAATAAGATATATGTGGATTCACACTTCCAGGGTAGAAGCAGAATATATGGGTGGACGTGTATGGATGGATATGGATGCGTACTTCCAGGGTAGAAGCAGCATGTATAGGTAGAGTGTATATATGGATCTTGATTTTAACCGCATGACCAGTTCCTAAGGATCGACACAGCCAGACCATACTCAATGCTCACAAATAGTAAATATAAATGTAAGGCTTCCTAATCTATAAGTATTTATATGGCTGTGGAAGGAATTTAAACTCTTATCATACAGGAACTCATCATGTAACAAGTTAATTTTCAAAAGATAAATTCTTCGGAACTCTAGTATATCTAGGAACATGATAGACAGCAGCTCAAAACATTCCCATATCATATCCGTCAACTACCTAGACTTAGATCAAGCATTCACTACCCATAAGTTCAGGTTTAGAGCAAATCTTAAATCGAAACCATTGTGTCCAAAACTCGGGAGAGTTCAAGGCTGAAAACTAGGTACTTGAAAGGAATTACAGTAGAGCAACTATTCATCATTTCCATATAAGAGTTTATTTTAGGGGTTCACTTAGCAAGATGAAACTTAGCACACTCTCCTATATTTATTTATCAAACTTAAAGATTATACAGAAAACATATATATGTATAAGAAAATATTTATTTGGGTTTCTATAGGTTATGCATCTTTTTATTTGTTCTATATATCAAAGCAAAAATAAATAAATAGGTAGGTAAGAAAATACTTAGCTAGATACATGGGAGATGCTCTCCCCCAAGCTGAATGTTGACATAGTCTTGCTTGATGAAACTGGTAGACAATGAAGGTGTACTTCCCCTCATCGAAGTGCTTATGATGATGATTGTTGAGACAACACTCCGACAGGGAACAGATTGTCCTTCTGTATGTTGATCCTTCAAATTCTATGAAGCTCAAAATAGACAACAAAGCTTGTGAAACTTGATTAAGTGTTAGTGATAAACCTCTAAGCCTTGAGCGCCTAGAACCTCTTACCAGATGTATCTTACTAGCAGGATCTCTTGTACCATATTTTTATATTTTTACATTTTTATACAATACAAGGAATAAAATGATGAATGCTTCTTTCTTTTATTTTTATGCCACCACAGCAAGTAGACTTATGGGTTTTATGCCACAAATTTATTTGCATGAGGCTTAGCAGTTTTATAATGCAATGCAAGGTATATTTATTTTCTTTTCTATGCGGAAATAAAGTGTAACTAAACATGTAATGAAGGAAAGTAAATATGATGCGGAAAATTAAATACAAAACTAAAAAGAAATATTGATAACTACCAAGTTACCTCTTGGCGCGGCGTTCAGTGATTTGGGTCCTCCGAACAGAACCACTTATTCGCTCTAATCATTCTAGGGCACCTCGGATGGATCGAGTGGTGCCTCTGATTGTGCTGAATCTGACTTTAAATTAACCTTTACTTTCCATACCTGTTTTGTTGGTGAGGTTAACTTTGAGGAAAGAGTTGGTTACACTATCTTCTCTTCTTTGTTCTCCACAGTGATTGGTCCACTTTCTATTGGGGGTACAACCTCCTCCTCAAGATAAATCTTTTCTTTGGGATATCGATCTTCATATCTTGATACTTCTCCTTGATAGTCAGCCCATCCATCCTTGGGGATCTGATTTTTCTGGGTGCAGTTGCAACACCTTCTTCTGGTTCTATTCTTCTTGGGTTCTTCATCAACTATATAATCATTATTGAAATAGTGACATACCTTCTCTGACGGAAATTGGAAATGTACTTCTCCTGTTGCAAGGTAGATGATGGCCTTGGTGGTGCTTAGGAACGGTCTCCCTAGGATGATCGGTGGATCATACTCATCTTCTCCCATGTCGATGACTAAGAAGTCAGTCGAGATGAAGTGGTCATCAATTTGTATGGGGACGTTCTTCGCTATTCCATCCACGAAGCGAAATGATTGGTCCGCTATCTGCAGCTGCGCATAGGTTGGGTCTAAAGGCATTGTACCATATAGATATTCATAAGTTACCTTGGCCATTATGTTAACACCCGATCCAGTGTCATAGGCAGCTTTCTAAAAGGAGCTTCTGTTGATTGTGCATTCGATGGTTGGGACACCTGGGTCGTCTCTCTTGAGCAGATATGGGAACTTGAGCTGATGATCATGCTCTCTGTGGACTGCAGTGATCATTCTCACTGACTCCATCTGTTGTGGTTTCTCATTCTTGTTCTTGTTCTTATTCCTCCGATTGTTCTTCTTCTTTGGCTCATAGGAATATTGAGGGTGTGCATGGAACTGTAACACTCTGTCCTTGAAGAAGAAGGTCTCTCTCTTGCCTTTGATGTTGAAACAGATCTTGGCAGTGTTGGCGTACATAATAGCTCCAGCGGTGTTTAAGAACGGTCGTCCCAAAATGATGGATGACTTCTCATCACCACTTGTCTCTATTACTACATAGTCTGTAGGAATATATGAGCTGCCCACTCGTACACAGATGTCTTCTAGAATTCCCTTGGTGTAGCAAAATGATTGGTCTGCAAGCTGCAAGCACATGGTTGTGTACAATAAAGGATAATTAAACATTTTGTCATAGATTACCTTAGACATGATGTTGACGCTTGCACCGAAGTCACATATAGCTTCGTTAAAGTTCACGCTTCTAATGGAGATCGGGATGACAGGTCTTCCTGGATCACCTTTCTTAATCGGTAGAGTCTCGTCGTTCCATCCTTTGGAGATAGGATCACTCCAATAACTTCCTGCATTAAATATGTCTGCAAGATTTGTAGTTTCTAGATTTTCCGGTTGTCCCAGAATTTTACCTTGGTTAGCAGGAACAACATGGGCAAGCTGTTGCAACTGAGACTCTAGCATCTTATTAAAACTAAGATGATTCTTAATGGCAGTGGAAATTTTTTTCTATTCTATTATTAATTGTTTCTAGCATTTTATCATTAGATGCTAATTTCTTAGACAGCCTATCCATTAACTTTCCTTGATTAAGTACTAACTCTCTCAGAGGGGGTTGATTGAAAGAATTATTACCTTGATAATTACCCGAGTAGTTACCTGAATAGTTAGGCCTCTGCTGCTGATTCCAACCTTGATTCTGTTGAAGATGGTAGTAGTTGCTATTGTTGTTGAGGTAGTTCACATCCTCTTGTAGCTCTGGACAATTACTTCCTGAATGTCCAGTGTCTCCACACTCTTCACAAGTCATGCGGGAATCATGAATGTGCATGACTTCCTTCTTCTCTCCGGCTCTCTCATTGAGCCTCTTCATAAGCAGGTCAATCTTGGCAGACAACATGTCTACCTCCTTCAGCTGGTGCATACCCCTACCTCTCTTGCGGGTTTGAGTTATTTCTTCGTTCCAACCTTGGTTGGACGCCATTTTCTCCACAAGAGCTATGGCTTGATCGATTGTAAGTGATAAGAATGCTCCTCCAGCGGCAGCATCCATAGTCTCACGGGTGCTATTAGTGAGCCAGTGATAGAAGGTCTGCATAAGTAGCCAATTCTCCATTCCATGATGAGGACGTTCTAGGATGTAGTCATGAAAGCGCTCTCATGCTTCTGGGACTGACTCATCATGTTGCTGCTAAAAACTTGATATCTTCCCATGAAGAGCATTTGTCTTGCCCATGGGAAAGAACTTCGCCAGGAAATTGGTGGAACATAGTGCCCACGTAGTATTCTTTTCCTTATTCGCATAGAACCACTGCTTCGCTCTCCCCAAGAGTGAGAATGGAAAGAGGCAAAGTAGTATGGCATCTCTGGGGACATCCTTGATGGTGAAAGTGCTATAGATCTCTTGGAAGTGTTGGAGATGAGCACTAGCATCTTCATGTGCCTTCCCACAAAACTGGCTAACTTGCACCATGTTGATCAACGCCGGCTTTAGCTCAAAGTTCTGCTCAATCTCCTCTGCAGGTCCAGTCCGAATGTTAGCTGTAGTTGGAGCTGAGAACTCGCGGAGTGACTTGTTCGCCATAGCGTCGAACTCTGGTGTTAAGTTCCAAACTATGCTTGGTTTTCCTTCCGAATCAGAGATTGGAGCTTCAAGCTGAGATGATGATGTTTCTGCTTGAACTCTCTTTAGCTTGGCTCTTGCTCTCTTGAATAGCAATTCTAGATTATCGATGAAGTTATCTGGACGACCAAACCTGCTCATACATTACCCTATATATAATATATAAAATAGAAAAAAAGACAAGGGTAAGGCTATATGAGTAGAGAAGGATGATGGTTTCTCGATCACATTAGTGGATGCAAGTGATGGCTAATTATCCTTTGGATAGCAATTCAACCTTCCCCGGCAACGGTGCCAAAAATTGCTTGTTGACACATCTAATGTCACCTAAGCTAGGTTGTCATCCCCAGCATGACACCAAAGGTGCTGGTACTAAAATATGCAAATGCTCCTCTGAAATAAATATGAAATCCACAAGCGCACAGATAATACCGATGTAGCATTTTAACCGGGAGTAATCCAGATATCGTTATTTATATGTTTACCACTGGGAAGGGATGCTAAGGATAATGAGTAATGAGCATCACTACATGTACTAATGAAGAGCATAACCATGTCTTTATCTTTCTTCTCATACAGGGTAAGTGTCACAAGATAAATAATATATATGAATAATAATAAAGGATAACTGGTAAGCATATAGTCATATATAATGATAAACATCTCAATAGACTACTCTAGATATATAGCACTAGCATGCATTAGGACGAACTATAGGGATAAATCCTAAGTTATTCTAACTATAAGGTCAATGCATACGATGATTAGTGCAATTACACTTGGCAATCATGGCAAGAAAAGGTTATATCTACGCATAGTGATATTACTAAGGAAGATATGGAACATAGTCGTCACTTCCCTGTAATAGTTGTGCTCTACCTGCCCTATGCACGGGAGGTGGACTACAGAGGACTCAATAGGACTGTCACTCCCGTGATCTACCACATGATCCGGAATATAGGGTACAATTACAGGTAAATATGGTATAGGCACCACGCCTACACAATGTTTATCACTTACCCATGATATCAATGAGCAAGCGCTATACGATCCTATACTTGAATATAAGTCTGATCGAACTATGCCAAGCATATAATCAAAGTAGACTAAGAACAATATAATTGAGAACATAATCAAATAGAGCAAAGTCATATCCAATATGATAGATTAGACTAAAGTCATATTCATACAAATGATGAACTAGATGAATAATATAAGAACAAATACAAAAGTAGGAGAGAATTACCAAGTATTCTCACAGATCCAGAAATCAAGCAACGCTTGGCTCCTTCTAGTTCTAATCCTATGTAGCTATGCTAAACTAGAGATCTAATTGAGATGGTGGCTCTAGGGCTTCTCTGAATGAGATGAATGAATAATGAATTCCAGAATTAGGGTTTCTCCTGAGGCCAGGGGCCTTACTTATATAGCCTTCTAGGAAGCACCATAGTCCTTGGATCAAACCGACCTTGATGAATGATTATTATTGATCCTCAAAGACGGTGGAGGCATGATCCGCGAGGTTGACCCTGATTGGCCACATAGGTGGGACAGGCGCCCAGGACCAGGGGCGGCCGCCCCTGTTGCCTAACCTCTGGGCCCTCCCCTCTGGGGAATATCTTCTCGAGTCTTCTAGAGTATTCTTTTTCATAGTATGGTCAGTTTCTCTCTATGTAAATCTGACATGTGGACCTCCCTTGGTTCTTTCCTAATAACCCCCTGCAGAAATTGATATTCACCAAAACTCGTGGAATTCTGTCAGTATAACCCCTATATCTAGATAATATTTGTATTTAGATCATTTCTCATGCTATGTTGACGGTTAAAAATGATACTTATCTACCGCCAACAATCCACACAAATCATATCAAGGACGATCACATAGCATCCGTATAAACAATAGTCAGGGGCTCGAGCGTGGCCAAAAACTCTAATACTTAACATGGAAGATCACATAGCGTCCACACCAACCGGACCACGGAAGATCACCTAGCATCCGTGTCTGCTCCTGATATTCCGCTGCCAACACCGGCCTCCTGGTAGAAATTTTACTTCTATCTAACGGGGTGTGAGATCAAATCTATCCATATAGACATGTGGTTGTACGTAATATCTCACTTGGCGAGATGGCCTACGAACCGGTCCTTATGTGTACGCCTATGACTAATTGGGTAATTAGGTTGCTAGGGTTAGCCATACATAGGTGTATACCCGGGTATTGGGCATCTATATGTATGTATATATATGCTTCCTATTATTTTAGGTCATTGAGTGCAGATATGTATATTCGAGTATGTGTCATGGTGCACACACATACGCGAATATATAGGGTTAGGTTAAAGGTGATAATAAGGGTTACCATGCATAGGTACAGTTCGATAGGCATATATATATGCATGAATATGTATATATCTATATGTGCATTCATAATTATGTATATACCTACCGCGTATACATAGCATGTGGACTACCTATGTGTGTGTATATTCGGGTATTCATGTACGTGACATGGTGTACAGGCATACACAAATATATGGTGCTAAGTGGTAGTTAGTGGATGGGTGCAGCTACGGTCTACTGTTAATATATAATTTTAAATAATTAAATAAAGAGCAATCAAACTAGAATTTAATTGGGCACCAAATAATAGAACAAATGGTATGAATAAATAGGGCATGTATCTAGGAGAATTTTGGTGGTGGAATCAATTAATTTGGAGCTAGGATGAAAAAGTTATGATTTACCAAAGTTTAAATAGGGAATTTATATGTGGAATATAGGCTTGGAAATTATTGATGGAAGGATAATGAAAATGAGATGTAAAGGTTTGGGTAGGATCTGGTGTGTATCTAGTTTATTTAGGAATTTTCTGGGATTTTTCTGGAATAGAGAAGGGCTTTATTTAATCCCCTATGTATGATTCCTGGGTGCGCATAGCAATTTTCAGCTTAGACTGACACGTGGGCCAGGGCTGTGGGCGCTGCCTGCTGTCACTGTTCCATGGGCCGGGTGCACTCTACGCTATGGACTGCCCACTCTGTCCCTCAGGTCCACGTGGACCGCGTCCACGGGAGGAAAGCAGATGGGGGTGGAGTATAGAGACTGCCGCATGGGCCCCTTAGCATGACGTGGCGCTCACCTGTTGGGTGGAGTGATGTGGCCGACGCTCCGTATTGGAGATTAGCAGCTTATTCGCTTGGGCTGAAAATAAGCGGCTAAAAGTACTGCTGGCTGATTTATGTGAGAGAAAAACACTGTTGGCTGGCTGAAAATAAGCGGCTGAAAGCTCAAGCGAACAGGCTGTAGGCCGGGTGCGATGCTCCCTTCTCCCTTGTGCAGTCAACACGATGACAATGAGCGAGAGATAAAAGGGAGAGAGAAGGAGAGGGAAAGAGAGAGAGAGAGAGCGGGGCAGAGCAAAGTGGGGAGTGGCGCGTCGGCGATGTGGTGGCGCAGGGCAGCGGGGCTCAAGACCCTGCCTAGGCCGAGGCTACGGGGAGAAACGGAAGGGAGGCGAGGGGAAGCAGGGTGGAGGGAGATAGCAAGGTAGAGCAGAGGGGCGACAGTGGAGCAGCATGACGCCGGCAACAGCCCCGAGTGGTGGTGCTCGCGGGGAATGAGGGGAGAGCAGAGGAGTGCAAGGCGGCAGTCACGGCGAGGGGTGGATGCGAAGGGGAGGGCACAAGGCGGCGACTACGGTGGGTGGAGGCGAGCAGAGGGGGGAGTGGAGTGGAGAGGGAGCGCGGCAGCGACGGCTGTGCCCCCGCGTAGAGAAGGAGGGAGAGGAGAGGAACTCGAGCACGGGGAAGGAGAGAGGAGCTCGAGCTCAATCGGGTGAGCTCAACTGGCGGCCATGGCTGGCTTTTATAGACGCCATAGGTCGGTTCGTGGAGAAAAATATCTCTCCAGCGACCATGGCAAAGCTCCAGCTGGCCGACAGGACAAGGCAGAGAGGTGGTGGAGCACAGGAAGTCAATCGTCGGGACCTTTTTGCGGTGCACGGCGGCGTGCTCCACGTGTGCGAGGAGGAAGACGACATCGCACAAGGGCGGTGCTGCACAGGAGTCAACGTTGGGATATTTGGCTAGAGGAGGGGGATGAAGCTGACATGCGGACCCCGCTTGTCATTGGGAGAGGGAAGAGGAGGTGGGAGGTGGGCTGCTCCTCTAGCTGGGCCAGGAGCCTGGCGCCGGCCCACGCAGAGGGGGAAAATGGGTAGGAGAGGAGCTGCGCGCGGGCTGGGCCGAGTGGCGGCCCATTGCGGGAGGTGGCTTCGCAGGCCAGAAGTGAGGAGGGGGAAAGATTAGGCCTGAAGGCTTTCCCCATTTATGAAATTCCTTTTCTATTTTCCCATAATAAACTAGACACATATATGTATGATTTGAATTTGGATTGAAGGAAAATTTGAAGTATGGGAAGCTTGGTAAATTAAAGGGGGGTCGAGGAAAGGATTTGATGGAGAAAAGGGAAATGCCAAGGAAAATTATTTGATGCCAACATAAATTCTAGAGCGCACACACATGCAATCATACAATCGATCATTCAAACATTTCAATCAAACAAGCATTTCATCACTCAATCATTCTAACCTAAATGCATATGATGAATTTTGAATGCAGGGTGTTGGGAAAACATTTTATTTAAAAAAGGGTTTTGCGAAAAATAACTAATCAAGTTTTAATTTGTTGTGAAATTTTAAAAGTTCAAATTTTTAGTGGTTTTTAACATGATGCAAAAACACGGGTATTACACCTATGGTGGCAAAAATAAATCACATGCAATGCTATAGCATCCTTGCATGAAGAAGCAAGCTAGCAAGCATGAACTTAACGAGCCATTCTTTTGATGATCGAGTTTGTCTCTGCTCTCTCCTTGAACGAATCAGTGCAGTCAGCCTTTCACACAAGGACGTTTTACCCGACCCTCTGCTAATAAGTTGCTGATTTCATTTGTCTATCTGTATATATATGTTCAAAAACAGCTAGTCTTATCTGTACATGTTCCAAAAAAGCAACTCCTCTCTGTGTATTTCTCTCCTCCTTGCTGAGCTTGCTACAATAATAGATCCCCTATGGTGGCAAAAATAAATCACATGCAATGCTCTAGCATTCTTGCATGAAGAAGCAAGCTAGCGATCATAAAATTAACGAGCCATTCGATCTTTTGATGATCGATCAGGTTTTGTCTCTACTCTCTCCTAGAAGGACGAACCAGTGCACTCAACCTTTCACACTTGGACGCTATCCCCTCTGATAAACTTGTTGATTTCATTTGTATATATGTTCAAAAACAGCTAGTCTTACCTGTAGTATATGTTCCAAAAAAAACAACAAGTCATCTTTGTATATTAATTTTTCTCCTCCTTTCAAACTTTGCAAACGGATCACATGCGTAGAGTTGGCTTGCACGATGAAGCAAGCCACCCACCAGGCCACCACTATATAAAGGGGGCAGAGTTGCACGGTTCCATTCCAGCACCACCTACATACCGAGCAGAGCACAACTGCACAAACAGAAGCAGAGAAGACCAGAGCCGAGAACAGGTACACCGCCAGCGGCTGGCCGACGTCGGGCACGATGGCAACCACCCCACGCCTGCCGGTAGTGCTGCTGGTGCTGGCAGCGGCAGCACTGGCCACACCGGCGATGGCCGACTACGCACACCCCCCATTGGATCCTAACCAGTAAGTTTTCCAACCCTCCTGCTCTCACTCTCACGTACTGATTCATCCTCCTCTTAAGTCTCGTAGCTAATCGATCTTAAATTTGTGCTCCGATATGATATGATCCTCTCATGCATATAGTATCTCAGAACACGTACGTACTACTACCTCGATCGTCCGATCCATCCTGTGTAAATAATTAGAGAATACACTCGATGGATCGATATGTCGCGTGGTGATTTTTCTTTTCTGCTCGTTAATTATATATTGCTCGATCTACTGCATGCAGGGACTGGTACAAGCCTTACGACCTGATCAGCTTCAATGTGGCCACAGACGACTACGACCAACTCATGACGAACATTTTCAACCTTGTGAAACAAGACAGCAACAACAGAATTTGGGGCCCGGGCTCCATCGTTTGGGTCTTGCACCAGCAGGCCGTCAACAGGAAGCCCTTCAAGTGGCTCATCCTCGAGCTTGTCGGCGCCGGCGACAACAGAATCATGCTCGCGATTCGCCGGGACAACCTCTACGTCACCGGCTTCACCGACCGTAGCGGCCTGTGGTACCTCTTCAGCAACAGGCCGCGGGCGCTCATCCCGGTGGCGACGGTCTTCCGGCTCGCCGACGACTACCCTGGCCTGGTCGGCGGGTCGTGGAATCTGAAGGGGGTTCGCGTCAGCAAGCAGACCATCCTTGAAGCCGTCGAACGCGTCGCCAGCTTCGTGCCTAGGGACTCCGCCGACGTCGGCTACGTCGGGCGAGCCCTGGCAATCATGGCGGTGACGTTCGCCGAGGCGTCGCGCTTCCACCCGTTCCATGACGTCATCCTGAAAGGTTGGGAGTCCGGCGCCGACGTCGGCATGCTCTACGAGCTGGTGGTCAAGTGGAGGACCGTGTCCTGTGCCCTCATGATATCCGTGCAGGAGGGTGGAACGTGGAGCAGCGACGAAGCATGGGACCTGACTCACCTGAGCCGTACTACGCGCATCCGCACCTTGGATGACGCACTGCACGTCGTCAAGGTGGCCCTTTGGCCCTGGAGAGAGAAGTGTTCCAAAACTATTACCTGGCTCAAGTGATCTCTGATCGAGACTATATATAGAGAGAGAGAGTATAGTATAGTTGACGTGCGTGTGCTTAATTACGTACGTGCCCCGCCCCGTGGGATGTTTTCTTTCCACAAAAGTGCATCAGCATATATGTAACCCCACGGTTAGCACATGAATAATATATATGGTGGTTAGTTGAATAATAATTAAACTACTTTGATTGCCTACTACTCAGCCTACACCTCTCTGGCCGGTACATGCTCGATCATCTGCTCTTCCTTAATTTCTCCGACTGGTGCTACTGGCCGGTTCACTTGTTTCTGCCGCCTCGCAGCACAGATGCAAAATGAACATTAATTAATTTAGTCATCACAAGCTACTAGGGAGTGGATCTATATATCCTGGTTGTTTTAGCTGTTATTAGTACGTCGTGGTATTCTGAGGCATTGTCTCTTACCTTGGCGCAAGCAAACATTAGATCGGAGACATACTATACAGGCGGGTCTATACCTATTTTCACTGGTGTTTTTCAGCACCGTCTACGTTGGAGACCAGTGGAAATGGGACAACATCACAAGCGGCTGCTTTCGAACCGCTTTCCACAGGCGGCTCACTTAGTGAACCGCCTCCATTTACACAGGCGGTTCACTAAGTGAGCCGCCTGTGGAAATGGATGTCCATAGGCAGTTCAAAATCAACCGCCTGTGATGTTAGATATTTTTATGTTATTAAATATATACATATATATTGATATTGGAACTACTATACCTTATTGGATGGTGTTCAAATATAGCAATATGCAATTTAAATATTTCATACATACATTTATATACATTACAGTTTCATGCTCACAAACATAAAGTTACAAGAGTATCTATACATCACACATTATATACATCAAAGTTTTCACCCGTTGTCTAATAACTGTCTCGACTAAGTTGAAGCCTACTAATATCTGTGAGCATTCTATACTCTGAGTGTGCTAAGATGCTAGTAGCATCGTGATATTTCCCTTCGCATGAAATGACTTCTTTCAAGATGAATGAGCACAGGTCCCCAACTATGTTGTATAAAGCACGTTCGGTCATGTGCTTAGCCTTTTTTACATCAAATTTCTGGAAGGGAGGTTTATAAATATCATATATTTACACTTGATAATACATTTGCAAATTTAATGTCAGAAATACATACATGACTATTACTTATATTACCATAGAAGGGTTCTTGATGTATCGTCCATTCTCTCTCATGAACTCGCACACGTAGAATCCACAGTGGACCGATCCGAGTGGTTGCTTGTGACACTATATAACGGGAAAGTGGTTATTTACTTGCAATATCGCCCTATGTATTGTACATGTATGATATGTATTCATAAATTTCCATATGTACCGGCCAGTTATGATGTATTTTCAATGGCTGCCCTAGTGTTGATGACTCGCACCTTCCACCTTTAATCTTGTAATACCTATATGCCCTATAATCTCGAATAGAATCACCTTGTTATTCTCAACATCTCATCGATTAAAGTATGCATGCAAAATCTCGACTTACAGCTCTAAGTGCCTCACGAATGTTCGATAGCTTATAGTCGGGTAATCGGCGGAGTCACATACCAACAC
Organism: Saccharum spontaneum; assembly: GCA_022457205.1. Taxonomy (NCBI): domain Eukaryota; kingdom Viridiplantae; phylum Streptophyta; class Magnoliopsida; order Poales; family Poaceae; genus Saccharum; species Saccharum spontaneum. Next base: position 8,150,254 of record CM039595.1, read on the forward strand.
CTGTCCAGGCCTAGAAAAAATCATGAAGCAGATCTAGTGGTCCCTGCACGAATCAAATTTGTGATGCATGTGTGTACTAAAATAATTAATTTGATATATGCAAACTCACACTAACCCAAAGTTGTAGGGGGCCATTATGGATTCCCAGTGTTGAAACTGAAGCATTGCGTGTCCTAGGTACAAGGCGTATCTGGCTTCAAACTCCTTCGTAAGTACCGCTGTTTTCTTCTCCCGTTCTTCACCTTGTAAACCCTGTAAGTCTTCGTAATCATCCCCGATTCTGAATGTGTGCTACTCCTCACATATTTTCATTAGGTTCAAATACCCAACCCTTTGACTGGCATTAGAATTAGGATTCGGACCGTAACGCATCTCCTGCTGATCATATTGCATTCTGCAAGGTGCACGTACATGTAAGATATTGAAAATTGATACAACTCACTAATAATAACATATGCATGTGTTAGTATGAGTGACACTTACAATGCAAACACCGTTACGAGCTGTGCATCGAGTCTCTGGAGGTTCATCATCAACCACATGTCCTCGAAGGTAATAACAGTCGTTTGTCTGCCACTAACAAATGTAGCTGGTGGTATAGACACATTGATGGTGTCGATGCCAACAGAGGATGCTCTCATGTACCAGTCATTCAACCTTTTGACACCAGCTGGGATCTTCTTGAGTGTATCCCACTTAACTAGAGGCCTTCTAAGCACGTATTTATCAGGGACATTTTTGTAATCGTCCATTGTTGACTTTTTGATACTTACGGTAATTACCTTAGGATTTTTTGCTAACTTCTCATGCTCAGCCAAGTCAAGGGTATGTGTAGTGCGGCTTTGTGCAATTTCTGACAAAAATTTGGCCGTGTCGGTAGTCTTTTTCTTTGGCTCGAAGGGGGAAACCAATTTGGGTACTGAAAATTTCTTCCTCAGCCGCTCTGGTGCCTCCCGTGTTTGTTTAGAATCTTTGGGTGGTGGAGAAGGTGGAGAATTGAATGCTGGCGGAGATGATGGGGGTCAACAGGAGCCACGATCGGTGACGATGGTGGGTTAGGAAGTGGATCGGCAGGTGCTGACGAGTCCTGAGTGAGTGGCGGGGCTTGAGAGGATGGTGGTGGCTCACTCAACTGGACGTCTCATCGAGGCCAAAGGATAAAGTTCTTGATAGCCTGTCCAAGTTTCTCAATGCCCTCGGGACCGGGGATGTCTAGCATGTCATCCTCGTATCCTTGGACGACCGTCGACACTTCTACCTTACAATACTCTTCTGGAATGTCGCTCTCATGGTACTTGTGTCCTGGGATCGCAAGGCCTACGGCTACTTTCCTTGTAGATGATTGTTAATACCATATCTTATGACTAGGGAGCAAGCCACTGGCCTATCAATGTCGTCAACTGGATAGTGAATCTTGTTTGTCGTTGATGTGACACTGCTTGGAATGGTTGTGGTACACTGTGTCACCAACGATTGTGTTGTTGGGACTAGCTGCATCTAGAGAGCCTAAGTGCTCATCTGTTGAGCAGACATCGCACTCGCCAAACGCTGCATCAACTCTAGAGGAGGATCGGATAGGATTTGGGATATCACCTCTTAGAAGTCTTTTTTTGCCTCCTCCTTAAAATAACTTTTCATTTCTTTCTTGTATCGATCACGTTTCTTGTACTCACCCTCCCACTCTAGTCTGAATCCTTCTTTCCATCCTTCTTTCGATGAGATGCCTCGAACACGACCAAGGTGCTTGGGGTTACCTAGGCCAGCAATAAGGATGTCCCTCTTGCTTCGTGGCTTAAATAATCCTTCGTGCTGCTTAGCTGCCACCGCAAATATGCTCTTTGCTGCTTCATTGAGCATTAGGTCATCAAAGGACACACTGGTCTCGGTTTCCCTCGGTTTACGAGCACAAATCTTATTTGCGGTCCTTTCTCCAAGTTGCTCAGACAGCGTCGGCAACCCTGCCACTTTCTTGGCAGCCTCTTCTTGCCTCCACTTGGGAAACTGGCGTTGGTAACCACCTGTGCCTAGGTGGTGGTGGTACTTGTTCTTCTTTGCCAGCTCTATATTGGCTTCACTCCGAGCTACGAACTCTGGCTCTCTCCTTTGCTCTAGAAAAACCGCTCACTGCCCGGCCATAATCTTGTACCTTTTTGTTGGGTCCAACCCTTTCTTTGTCCACTTGGTATTCATCTCAGACCTCCAGTTTCGGAACATGATCGTCCACTGCTTCATGGCATATTCCTTCACAAGTTTGTCTGAGCCTCGAGGAAAAACGAACCTGGTCACCAGCTTATCCCAAATTTTTTTTTCTTGTCAGCATCTGACACATCTTTCCACTGTCGACATGTGATGTCAAGATTGTCCCTAACTAAGAAACCAAGGGCGTTCCGAAACTTAGGTTGGGCTTCCTCACGAGCTAGGGGTTGTCCTTTCGGGCTCACTTATGAGATTCTATATGTATCATCTGGCCACCTGTTCAGTCCTCTGTCACCTCGCTTTCGGTCATTCCGCTTCCTTTTCCTTGAACTCTCAGTGGTCGTCTCGGTCGAGCTCGGTGCGTCTTCGTGTGCCACTTCTTCTTGAGCTACAATCTCTTTGAACTAAGACAACACCTCCTATTCATGAAAAAAGGTACACATAATAAATTATCGATTGGTACATATAGATGCAAACATGAAAATCATGGATGTGTAATTTACCTCATCATTGTGTGGATTGTAATCAAGGTCACGTGCCAATTCACAACGAGCCTTCCTTACTTCGGGAGGCTCCATGTCATCGCTAACGCTTTCGTATGAAGGTGTGGCGGCCCCTGATGCTTGGCCCATTTCGTGGGTCCCTTCTACTTGCTCCGTGGGGTGGGACGACCCCAGAGCTTGGCGCGTTTGGTGGGTCCCTTGTGCTTGCTCCGTGGGGTTGGATCCTAGGGCATGTTCCGTGTGTTCGGACCCTGGGGCTTGTTTCGTGTGTTCAGACCCTTGTGTTTGGTCCTTGCGCGGAGAACTCATCGTGAAAATCTGACATACAAATATATAATGATATCATAAGGACCCTAAACCCTACTTAGTAGAGTTTGTATTTATAAAGAAATAATAATTACATCATACATATATATTTATAAAGAAATAATAATTACATCACACATATATATTTATAAAGAAATAATAATTACATCATACATATATATTTATAAAGAAATAATAATTACATCACACATATATATTTACAAAGAAATAATAATTACATCAAACATATATATTTATAAACAAATAATAATTACATCATACATATATATTTATAAAGAAATAATAATTACATCACACATATATATTTATAAAGAAATAATAATTACATCACATATATATTTATAAAGAAATAATAATTACATCATACATATATATTTATAAAGAAATAATAATTACATCACACATATATATTTATAAAGAAATAATAATTACATCAAACATATATATTTATAAAGAAATAATAGTTACATCATACATATTTATCAAACAAAGCAAAATAAAAAAAAAGGTCGCCAAACAATTGGGCCGTCCCACTAGCTCGCAGACCGGCCCAACTGCTCGGCCTGCCCCCGCCACCGCACCACCTCCGCTGCCCCCCGCGCCCGCCACCGTACCTCCGCCGCCACCGCACCACCTCCGCCACCGCACCACCGCCGTGGCTCCGCCACCGGCACTGACCGCCGCCCCCGCGCCAATGCGTAGAGAGAGAGGAGGAGGAGAGAGGAGGTGCAGAGGACTCACTGACGCGACGACGGTGGCGAGGCGGCGAGACGCGGCGGAGGCGCCGGCCGGTGGTGGATTTCAGCAGCCTGACGGCTCGATTCGAAAAACTGGCCCGCCAAGAAACTTAGAAAATTTCAAGGCCCTGTGCTTTCTTATATAGGGTGGGCATTTCTACAGGGGTTGGTATTGACCACCGCCTGTAGAAACATATTTCTACAGGTGGTTGGCATTGACCACCACTTAGAGAAATTATTTCTACAGGCAGTTGGTATTGACCACCGCCTGTAAAAACATGTTTCTATAGGCGGGTGGCATTGACCACCGTCTGTAGTAATGTATTTCCAAATTTGTTTCTATTTTTAAATGAATTTATAGAAATTATTTAAAAGCTTCAAAAATTCATATCTTGACAAATATTGGTCCAAAATTAGTGAAAAAAATTTATGGTGTTTCTCTTGAGATGATCTTTATGTTAAAAATATGAAATGCCATGTTGAGAAACTTTTATATGTAGCTTTATTTAAAATGATTTAAATTGAATATATGCCTCATATCTTGTTTAATACATAAATAATTCTAGGGATACTAGAAAAATGTGAATTCAATTTTGTTAGCTTTATTGTACTGTATAGATGCTATGAAAAATATATTCCTTGGTGCTCTTGTTACTTAGAAAAATAGATTTGTGTTTTTCCTAATTAAATACTGATTTCTTATGAAATTCATAGAGGAAAATATATGTATTCTTTTTTATTTGTGTTAGGTTTTAGCTAGGGTTTAGGGTTAATTAAGCTAGAGTTGAGCTAAGGGTAGATTAGGGATTACAGATAAAGATGATACAAGCTAGATTATAGAAATAGATTGCATGAAGGTGAAATAAGCATAGGGTCTCACATGTAGAAACAGAGAAGGGTACATAGCATAAGGTACGCATTGTAACATAAATGGATTACATGACAAATGATAAATATAATCTAGGCATTTACTGTTCTTCCTTGTCCATCGTGGCACACCCAGGAAAATGAATTTTGTGGGATGCTTCACTCAACATTCCTTATCTTTACTGGATGATCATCTACAAAGAGAGACATGTCGCTAAACTCGTTAAATTCATCCATGTCAGATACACCATCAACTTCTATAGCTTGTTGCTTTCTAGAAAAAAAACTACATGCTTCAACTTGTCAGTACTTTTTTTCTCTTTGGGAGAAAGTATCTGTTCAGCATAGAAGACCTGTGCAACATGGTTAGCCATTATCCACGGATCATCTTTGTAGCCTACCTTACTTAGATCAAGAACTCTAACCCCATAGTTGTCCACTGTGACATGTTTGTCTTCAACCCATTGACATCGAAACACAGGGATTTAAAATGTATCATAGTCTAGTTCACATATGTTCTCAACGAAGCCAAAGTATGTAGTTTCCTCACCAGTTTCAGAGCGTAAGGCGTCAACTTGAACTCCATTGTTCTGTGACATGCTCTTTTTGTCCTTGGACTTAGTACAGTATGTGAAGCCACTAATGTCATAGGTTTGCCATGTCGTGACCTGGCATGATGGTCCAGAAGCCAACACCTTGATGGTGCGTTCCTCAATTGTTTCCCCATCTGGAATGTCATGCTCCCTTAGCCATGAGGTGAACCGATTCTTGTATTCCTTCATTAACCATTCATCCATGTGCCCATGATTATGTTCGCGAAGCTCATCAATGTGTTCCTCGATCAAAGGCTCCATTATCAAGAGCTGATGTAGGATGTTGTGATGTACCTCAAGGACTGTATTATAATCTTACGGGACGAATAATTTCTTTCTCATCCTCCCTCTTCCATTCAGCCTACCCTCATGTCGTGACGGAGGCAAACCTATTGCAACCTAGTCTTTTAGGACCCTGTTGCAGAATGGACCTCCGAACTCAATTGCCTCTTCAGTTAAGTACCCCTCTACCATGGACGCCTCAGGACGAGCACGAGTTGATACATAGCCATTTAGTATTAACATGAAACGCTCATACGTCCACATCTCATGCAAGTACATGGGACCCAGTGCCTCTATTTGTGGAACCAAGTGCACCACAAGGTGAACCATAATATCGAAGAATGCTGGGGAAAACACATCTCAAACTATGACACTGTCTCCGCTGCGAATTCCATAAGAGACACCAACTCATCATGGTCAATCACCTTCTGTGAGATCCTATTGAAGAAGTAGCACAACCGTGTGACTGCAACCTTTATCCACACTAGATTTATAGCTCTGATGGCAATAGAGAGGAAAGTAGTCAGCATAACATGACAATCATGTGAGTTATAGTTGGTGAGTGTAAGGTCTTTCATTGACACAATACTCCGTATGCTGGAGCAGAATTCAGATGTGACTTTCAAATTCTTCAATCACACACACATCGCATGTTTCTCATCATTGTTGAGGTTGTAGCTTGCTGTCGGGAAGGCCAGTATGATAAATACTCGAAGAAAATAGACTTCTTCTTGAATGTAGCCCCTGGAGTTGGTTTGACATCCTTTCTTGGTTTTTCGTCTTTTGTCTTCTTCCCGAAAATAAATTTGAGTTTGTTGACTATGTTGAAAACTCTTTTACCTTTACTATTACCCAATGGAGCAGTAGACTGTAGTTCAACGTTATTGTCGAAGTACTTATCCATCTTTTTCTGGAGGTACCTGTGTCCTTTCGATAAGAAGCGTCTGTGCCTCATGTACACTATCTTCTCAGATGCAGTAAGGGACATGTAAGTGGTTCCATCTATGCATACCACACAACCAACCTTTCCCTTGAACTACCTTGATAAAGTGAAAAGAGCAGGGTAATTATTGACTGTAACAAAGATAATTGCTCTCAGTGTGAATGATTTTTTGCGGTACTCGTCCAATATTTGAACACCTGTTTCCCACAATATTTTCATGTCCTCTATTAAGGGCTCTAAGAAAACATCCATGTCAACTCCAGGCTGTGTAGGTCTAGAGATAAGGATGGTTAGCAAAAGGTACTTTTGCTTCTGCATCAACCATGGAGGAAGGTTGTAGATGGTGAGGATCACCGACCATGTGCTATGCTTGCTGCTCCTCTCAACAAATGGATTCATTCCATCAGTACTCAGTGTAAACCTAACATTTCTTGGTTCCTTTGCAAAGTCCTTGTGGTTTTCATTGAAATCTTTCCACTGCTGGCCACCGGCTAGGTGCTGAAGCTTCCCATCGTCTTTGTGCTCATCAGAAGCATGTCAGCTCATAAGTTTGGCATCCTCTGGGTTAGCTAACAAACACCTCAATCGATCGACCACAGGCAGGTACCATATCACCAAAGTAGGAATCTTTTTCTGCGCATAATAGTCTACTTCTTGTTTTGAACTACTCTTCTGGGTCTTCTGTTGGGTCCTCTTTCGCTTCTTTCCTTTACACAAGGAGGCAGCACACTCTTCCTCTCTGTAGTCTTTATTCGTCTTGTACCTACTTGCACCACAATTTGGACAGCTATCTAAGTCTTTATAATTAGCACCTCGATATAGGATACAATGATTTCTACACGCGTGGATCTTCTCAACACCCATCGTCACTGGACTGATTAGCTTCTTTGTATAGTACATGTTAGTAGGCACTTTGTTCTCCTTTGGAAGCATGTCTGCAATAATACTCAAGAACGCATCGAAGCTAGCATCAGAAAGACCATACCTAGCTTTGCACACCAACTTTAGCACAGACTGCAGCGTCGTGAACTCTTTGGTGCAACCCTTAGATTCATCGTACAAAGGCTCTTCGGCTGCCTTCATCAGGGCCTCCATACCTTTCACGAAGAACATTGATGGATCTTCCGCATGACGACACAACATTGCCTCTAGGAATTCTGTATCTTCCGTGGCCATATTATTTGGCAGGACATTAGTTCTGACACCTTCATTTCCTCCAGCGAAACCATGATCAGAAATATTTGGCACAACATGTTCGGCGTCTGGACCATCGGCGTCAGGTTGTTGTGTCTCATGTACGAACTGAAACCCGCCAACAAGCATATCTGGACCATCGACGTCGATGTTCATAGGGTTTCTAGTTGTATAAGGCGCAGAGTTACCCTCTCCATGCTTTGTCCAAATCAAGTAATCCTTCATAAATCCTCGGTGGACCAGATGAGAAAGGATTTGTTGAGTGTCATCAAATACAATAATATTTCTGTAGTCCATGCATGAACAATGTATGTGCGTCTTCTTTGTTCTCCTTGCATGGTTCTTAGCGGCATCAATAAACCTATGGACCTCGGATATGTATGATGGATCTAGTCTTGATAACTTATACATCCAAAAGGACCTCTCCATCATTACCTATAAAATCATGACACTATGGACCTCGGGTATTGTAATCAATGCAAAACTATATATATATATATTAGCACCTTTTGATGTGAGGTAGGGTATAACTATGGTTTATTAGCTAGGGTTTACGATTTATGTGACGTTTTAGCTAGGGTTTAGGTAGGGTAGCTAGGGATTAAAGTAAAAAACCTAATAAGTAGCATAATTAAAAAACCTAAGTTGCATAATTACAAAACCTAAGTACCATAATTAAAATAGATACATGTGGATAAAATAAATTGTGAAATAAAGAGAGATTAAAGTAAAAAACCTAATGAGCATAATTAAAAAAATAACAAAAAAACCTACATTTCTCTCTCTACATAAATACACAAGAACACACCATTGATGGAATATATATCTTGCATAAACTAGCTAAATTGAGAAGCAAACATAAAAAGGGAGAGAGGAGAGACATTATGTAACCATCTTAAGCAACCTCATTAGAAGAAATAAAGACAAGAAGCTAGATTTTCTTCTCTCTAACTCATGGTGAAACCCTAGATTCAAAAAGTAGCTCAAATTAAGCAAGAATGAACAAAATGATGGTACAGAGACATAAACTAACCTTTCTTATCAACCTCCTTCCAAAAAATCAAGATTAAAACCTCTCCCCTTATATTTTGAGAGATCTGGACCTCCAAAATGCCCTCCAATGGAAGGTGGCTGCGATGAATAGTTCTGCTCGGGGAGGAAGGAAGGGTATATATATATCAGAAACATCACTGGCAGTTGCCTTTTCTAGCCGCCTGTGGAAATCACAGGCGGTTGTCATAATCCAACCACCAGTGCAAATGTTACATTTACACTGGCGGTTGTCATATGACAACCACCTGTGGAAATCCATTTTCACAGGCGGTTGTCATAAAGGCAACCGCCAGTGTAAATGTAACATTTGCACTAGCGGTTGGCTTATGACAACCGCCTGTGGAAATGGATTTCCACAGGCGGTTATAAAGTCGTAGCCCACCCATTTCTTTACATAGCCTGCCCTAAAGTGAAACCGCCAGTAAAAAAAGTGGACCGCCGGCTTAGAGCTCTTTTCTACCGGTGAAACACCGATGCTACTGCAGCATAAGGCGTCTAGAGGGGAACGAAGTTGAGGACTAGCTAGCTAGAGCTCGGCTGTTGGGAGCGGATGGAGTTGCAGGAAGAGATAAGCTCGAATGTGGAAGACAACAAGCTAGCAACCGAAGGGGATAAGGTTCAGTACCAGATTTTCTTTTTCAAGGGGATTCTTTGCTGACAACCTGACACATGGGGTTCCTATTTACCGGGTCCATATGTTATGTTATGTCATTGTTATGTTATATTATGTTATGTTAGGGGCTTATAAAAGAAAAGAAAACAAATGCGTTGTCCATTGAGCTCACTAGCGGTGACTTGCGATGAAAAATTACTGTACATAATTCTAAGCAAATTAGGGTTCTGATCATCCCTTCCAAAGTTCCCTAAATCATTTGAATTCCAAACATCAATCAATTCCTATGAAATTCTAATGTTTTTCAATCCTCTGTTTTATCGCTCATCGTTCTATTCCTTCCTTTTTCTTCCGCTAGTAGAGTGCCCGTGTGTTGCAACGGGACAACACAAGAATGTATAAGTGATATATTTAGATAATACTAGAACATCAAGCGGCTTTCGGACGCCCTACCATGATTTGAAGAATAAAAGCTAGCCTTTAGGACATACATAGCTCCATAATCAGATATGGTTAAGCTAAGATATCAGTCACATATACATTATAATCATTAATATATAGTAATTGCCACCATCACCAGTGCTAGTACCTAAGAGCAAACATATATCACGACATATACATGATTTGTATGTGCATTGTAGCTCTCATGGTTATGTTCAGCTATATATTACACAACCATTCATTACATTTATGGTACTATTGAACTATACACTACAATCAGGAATTAATGACTATAGAACACCTTAGCTGGTACCTTAGAACAGCAAACTACACAGCTCGCAGCCATGAGGTTTGCAAAAGACAGCCGATCATCATAGTGGCAAGTTCCCTTGACGTTGAACATCAGACATCGATCATGAGTTGAGCACATAAATAGCTAGATGCAACCAGTAGTGGCAAAAGCAATGTAGCCTTCCTCTTTTGGTCATTAGGTATCATGGACTACTCTGTAAATAGAAAATGGCATAATGTATGATGTGGCATAGATTATGACAGGGCAATAAAATAATTGGCTAGTGGCATCTAACCATATCTATAAGTGGACGCCGGCCGGGTCCGTCACAAACACATGTTACTGTGTCCCGCAACAGTAGGCCCGCTATTACAGTACCGGGTTCTATGAACAGTACAAACCCATTGTAAAACAGCAAAACCCGCTAAGAAACAGTAAACCCGTTATGAAACAGTAACACCGTTAAACAAACAGTACAATCTGTTAAACAGTACCAAACTCCCTAAAAAAGATTTCCACTGCAAAAGCTTCTTTCACTGATGAGCAATGAACAACGTTGTAATGCAAGAACTGAGAAATGATGTTAACATGGGATGGTGGAAATATGGAATCTGTTAATACGAATACGAATAATTCATTCTGTGGTGTGGATTTCTTTCAACAATTCAACAATCGTGGAATTATATTTTTCAGTGTTTACTGTTAAGAAACAGTGGGCGAAAACATATACTGTGTGCAGACAAGATTTCAGCTTCTTTGAATCAACAATGATTTTGATGACAAACAAAATTTCTCTTCCTCCAAATTAGAGAGTCATCATACTATGGTACAATCGAATCGCAAGTTGTGTTTGCATCATGAGCGAGTCAAAAAGCTCACCTTTCTACAAGTACATTGTCGACACAGAATTTACAAGTGACAATGGAGAAGGCCTAGCAGATGGTCTGCTCGCCGAGCTCCTGTCCCGCCATCCCTTCCCTTATAACTCTTTGGAAGAACTGCTCGAGCGTGTCCTTGCCGTAGCTGGGCGTCTTCTCGTCGCTGTACTCCCCGGTCTCCGGGTCCAGCAGCAGCATGCTCTCCGAGGCATAGTACCTGCCAATCTTGCCGAACTCGGCGGCGTCCTCCAACCCCGGGAACACCTTACTAATCCATCGAGCACCCAGATGACGGCGTCCATGATCTGGATGGGCACCTTGATGAACTTGGGCTCGCGCCCGAGCAGCCGGAACAACATCTCCCCTGCTCCAGCGATTTTTTTTTATTTTTAACACTTTTTAAAAACTATTTTTAATTTTAACACCGAAAATATTTTTTTTTATATCTAACACTTTTGGCCGCTCCCCACGCGAGGGAGCGGCATTTGAACTTTGCCGCTCCTCACGTGGAGGAGCGACAATTGTGCTGACCTGGCATGGTTTGACACCTGGACTGGGGCTGCCGCTTCCCTCCTAAGGAGCGGCAAGGCTGCCGCTCCCCAGATCAGGGAGAGGCAAGCCCCACCCCCCGCTACCGCTCCTTGATCTAGGGAGCGGCAAGGCTGCCGCTCCCCAGATCAAGGAGCGGCAGCGGGGGAGGGGGGGTCGCACAGGCGTTTTTCTTTCGGCTGAAAAGTCACAACACACAACCATTCGTATTCCATCCCGGCGGACAGCGCCCCCCCCCCCCCCCCGCGCCAGCAAGCAGCAGCGCCCGGCCCCTCCCCGCGCGAGCAGCGGCAGCAGCAGCGCCCCGCCCCCCGCGCGAGCAGCGGCAGCAGCAGCGCCCGGCCCCCCGCACGAGCAGCGGCAGCAGCAGCGCCCGGCCCCCCGAGCAGCGGCAGCAGCAGCGCCCGGCCCCCCGCGCGAGCAAGCGAGCAGCGCAGGAGGCAGCAACGCCTCCTCCCCCGCGCGGCCGGAGGCAGCAGCCCCCCCCCCCCCCCCTCCCCGAGCAGCCGGCAGCACCCCCGCGAGCGGTAATTTCGTTTTTTATGTATTATAATTGTTAGTTAGACTAGTTTATTTAACATTGTTAGTATAAATAGTTAGTTTAATTGTTTAGTTCGTATTATTAGTAAAGCTAGCATAGTTAGTATAAATATTATAAATAATTATTTTAGTTAGTATGATTAGTAAAGTTAGTATATGTATTATAAATAGTTAGTATGTTTAGTTTACATTAGTGAAGTTAATATAGGAGATACAAATAGTTACTTAGGTTTTATAAATAGTTAGAATAGTTTGTTTAGTTTAGATTAGTGAAGTTAGTATAGGTGATATAAATAGTTAGTTTAGTTAGTATAGTGTAGTTAATAAACTTAGTATAGTTAGTTAGTTTGGACGATTTGATGAAGTTTCCTCGAATGGTTTTCAGATGGATTGTTGCGTCCGAGTTTATTTCGGAGGAATTGTTAGGAAGGAAGATGGTGAATTTCAGGATATGGAAGAGGAGTTGGAATGGTTCGATGAACCGCCGAGTTTCAATGACCTTTGTGTGCGTTTGAACGCAAAGTTTGGCGGTGATTTCATAATCAAGGGGAGATTTGACAGTGGGAAGACTCGGGCAAAATATGTCCTGATGCCTTTGCGCGACCCTGCTCATTGGTCCCGCTACACTAGGGTCCTCGCAGGCTCGAACTCACCCATTGCTGAGGTGGTTGTGGAGAATGGGTACAGGTTGGGGGATGATCATCATGACGATGATGGAGGTGACGAAGGAGCAGTTCCATTCACATCCAGTCAGTTGTATATGGATGGTCAGTTGACGCAGGAGCAGTTGCATTCACATCCAGTGGGTTGTATAAAAAACGACTTCGATGTGAGGGAGTTCGAACGTGAAGAGCAGGAGCAGGCGGAAGAGAACTGGTTCGGTCATGACGACCACCACGACGATAACGACGACGAGTACCTAGGAGAGAAGGGAGAAGCAGCCGCTATAGGATGGCCCTCCACATGATCAACATGCCTTCAACGAGTACCTACGGTGGCTTCACAGGTCGACCCGTGTGCACGTGAGGCAGCCGTACAAGGGGGGAGAACTTCTCACGGACTTCGAGGACGACATCGTCGCCGACGAATACAAAGAGGCGACTATGCGCGAGACGCAGCCACAGAGAGCCCCCTTCAGAGATGCGTGGTAAGATCCTGGATCCGTGCACTTTGGGTGGGGTGTATTTCAGTTTTAGTAAATTATAACGTCAAGGTGAAATCTCGTTTATGTATGCAGGCCAGACAATTGTCAATGATGTCCAACGAAGCAGCGTTTCAACTACACGATTGCAGAAACAAAGGGCGAGGCGCGCTTGAGACATTTGTGCACGTAAGCAACACGTTCAAAATATCCTATAATGTTCTATAGGTTCCTAAGGTTGTCCCAAATAATATGAGTCCACACATGTGTTTACAGAAAATGAGCAGGAGTTTGAGGAAGCTAGCCCAGAAGTTGAGTTGCATGGACACTCCGTGGGAGCCGCCAGCAAACCCTCCGCGTTCCCAGAGCACAGTTTCGACTTCTCTGAGGACTCCTGCAGGCTCTTCGGACCCCGTCACGGGGTCCACCTCTGGCGCGCGTACACCACCACACCACCCCGACAAAGCCCCAGTTGAGGTAGAGGACGACGACTTAGAGTCGTCCGACGAGGACGAGGCACCGGCTTCGGCATACCCAGCACAGCCACCCTACGCAGCAGGGCCCTTCCCACCTCGGTCCTTTCCAGCAGGGCTTCTTCCAGCAGGGTCCTATGCAGCAGGGCTTTTCCCAGCCAGTCCCGTACCCGCAGGGCTCTATCCACCTCGGTCCTTTTCGGCAGGGCAACTTTCAGAACGTACCTTTCCAGCAAAGCCCCTACCAGCATAGCCCGTACCAGCCCAGCCCGTACCAGCACATCCCGTACCAGCACGTCCTGTGCCAGCCCAGCCCGTACCAGCACACCCCGTACCAGCACGTCCCGTTCCAGCACACCCCGGTGGACCCTTTACAGCACCAGGAGATTGGCATGTCGCAGCTCTTTGATGCCCCGTTTGGAACTCAAGGAGACGAACAGGTAAAACTAAATAAGCAAATTTTCTTATTTGCCTAACCCATGTTACGTAAGAATACCACAATCTAACACCGATTTATCTTTTATCTTAGCAGGGGCCGACCTATGTACAGGGGACCAGCCATGCGCAGGGGCAAGGACGGCAGCACTGTCATCGGGACCACATGGACGTTGGCTACACCCCCAACGTGGTACCTACCAATCCGAAGAGACGGAGGCGGCCGAGGGAGCCTTACACTCCTGGGACATAGAGTGCATGTAGACTTGGTCATTTTCATTGCAGGATGAAGTTGGAGACCCTTTGTTGCACTCTATGTCGCCATTTATGTATCCAAGTCATTTGTTGAACTTATGTGTCCTAGCAGTGTGTCGAAATAATTTGCAACTACATGTATTTGGAACTAATGGATTTGAGCTTGTAATATGTTCCAGTGAACTTGTAATGTGCAACTTATAATGTGCTTTGATTGGTAACCTCGACCACATGTACTTGTTTATAATACTAGGTCATGTTGGAAATAAAATACTTGCACGATCGAGGAAAACAATAGGCACATGGTACACACTTATTACAAGGTTCAACAGTTGCACTACCACTTGCTCCAACATAAACATAGTTCAAACTCAAACACTGATATTAACGAACTAAACAATGACATGTTGCAAACTAAACCTAACATGACTAATAATGGTACCACATATTGAACTGAGTTGCGCCTTCCCCATAGTAACCTCCTATTGACGGCGGCGGTGGCGGTGGCGGCGGAGAAGGAGGCCCGTGCTTCTTATGGTACGGGCACTGGCAGTATGGATTGTTGCATACTGGCTCCTCTGCATCGTTGATGTTGTCGTCCTCCGACATGTCCCTATTACCACTTCCAGAGCCATACTCTAGATCAAAGATGCGTCCCTGTAGATATGTGATGTATTGTTGATGGGGATAGATAGGAGGAGGATCGACCCATCGAGTGAACCCACAGTTTTCTGGGCAGCTTGAATCCTGAAAATGCATCTACCAATAAGTACTTCTACAAACCAAATACAAATCAGAAAAAATGAGAGTTAAAAGGAAATACAAATCCTCGCGGGCATCTGAAGAAACGACGGCCTCCACCGTCATAGTCGTTGTACATCTGCACGACGCAATCCTCACCGTGGCGACATTTTGGTCAATCTTCCGTGCGGTTGTCGTATGATCTAAGAGGTCTCTCGCGGGTGAAGTCACTCTTACTCTCCAAAGAAAATTGTTCTATAGGTTCCTCAAAAGAATCAGGACCCAGAGAACCCTCCCACACAATCGGATGTCCCTTCCTCACTCCCTTTCCTCTACCTCTGCTCGACGAACTTCCGCCCGACATTTGAACTACGGCCGTGTGATGGCCGTGAGGGGGGAGAGGGGGCGCGACACCGAAACGACGAATGACAACAGCTCAAGAGGAGAAGAGAATAAAAGGCGTCTTGCGCCTGCCGTTCCTTGATCTGAGGAGCGGCAATTGTGCTGACCTGGCATCGCTGACACCTGTACTGGGGCTACCGCTCAGGAGCGGCAGCCCCAGTACAGGTGTCAGCGATGCCAGATCAGCACAATTGCCGCTCCTCCACGTGGGGAGCGGCAAAGTTCAAATGCCGCTCCCTCGCGTGGGGAGCGGCCAAAAGTGTTAGATATAAAAAAATATTTTCGGTGCTAAAATTAAAAATAGTTTTTAAAAAGTGTTAAAAATAAAAAAAAATTCGCTCCAGCGGCGTGAGTGCCTTCCCCGACCCGCCGATGGGCAGCACCTTGTATATCTGGATAATAATTGAAAGCAATTAATCTGTCATTTGGTTGTTGTGGCCTCTTTGGTGATCAAGTATTTTCTCAAAAGCGTTATTTACTAAGTAAACAAATATTTCATGATCCTGCACCAACACAATCAGCTTACGCATCTTGGTAGGAAAGGAAATTAAATAAATATTTCAATGGACAGTGAACAGCACAACGAAAGAAGAAAAAAATAAAATCAGAAAATGGTTAATATACGAAGTTTGGTGATTAAGTATTTTCTCAAAAGCATTATTTACCAAGTAAACAAATATTTCATCATCTTGCACCTACACGATCTGCTTACACAGTTTGGTAGCAAAGGGAAATACGTAAATATTTCAATGGGTAGTGAACAGCGCAACTAAAGAAGACAAAAATAAAATCAGAAAATGGTTAATATACTAAGCTTTGCCTTGCAAATTTGGATTAGATCTTAACATTAGCACACTGGTAAATAGTCATATTGCAATCTGCAGGTATAGAAAGAAGCCCATTACACTTCAAAATAGTGTAGAATAAATTCAATCTATAAAATGTGATTCCTCAGCAGTAGAGTTTCAAGATTCTAAAAAGCAAGCACTACTTACTGACCACGGCAATGGGGTAACTGGGCTATAGGCATGATCTTCATTTCAGCAGGAGCATCCCAATACAGCTATGGATATGATAAATGCAATAATTAGTTATGTCACTAAATAAAATAACAGCAAGTTATCTAGGCATCATGGGCATACAGATATTAAGAAAAGCTGCTGCCTATTTTTATCCCTTGAGAAGCAACCATTGTTGCCGTACAAGAGGAAATGGTTTCTACAGAGCAGACACATCTCTCCACCCATCACAGAAACTCGGTACACCTGTTTAAATTAGATCACATAAGCCAGCTAATGCTAGGTGCCCTAGAAACGCAAACTACATTTGACTACTTATTAGGGGATTAGAACTACAGAATAAATTGTATTTTTTGTCAACATAATCCGAACAAAAGAACATCTGTAGTCCCGTTATGTTAATCTATTGCTTAAGTAAACATGCCTGTGATTAGTATTTGTGTAGTTATGAAACCTATGCCTATGAGAAGTAATTGTGTAGTTATGAAATCTTGTGAAATATATCAAAGAACATAAATATGGTCGCATAACTCAGAAGAGTTTTAACTGAATTTGATGGAAATTCACACGTCATGGTATCCAGTGACCTGGCCATGGACGCCTCCACCTAGGATCCTCATTCCCCAAGCAACACAAAATTAGTGCATGCCTTAAGCACAACAAGCTAGCTCCCATCGAAAGCAAAGGAGGGTAGCAGTTCGATGCAGCATGTTCCACGGCCGACATGGCTCGATCTGTTATCAGCAGAGCGGCTGTATTCGCTTGGATCTCAGGAGCCACGAGCTGTGGAAGAGAACATTACTTTCTTTAAGATAAAACATCCCTTCCTGGAGTGCTGCAGAAGCGCAATGCACTGCCATGCAAAACCAACCATTTCACAAGTTACATGACATGGGCAGAACCAGCAAAGGACTCGATAATTTTGTAAACAAAAATCCAAGTTGGTTGCATACACTTGTTGGCAAGTAATAAATCAGATCAGAATATAAATCCTCCAGGACCTTTAGACGTAGGTGTTTGCTGCAAGCCTTAGACTCGGGCGTTTTGCTGCAACTTGCAGCAGTTACTTGTAATCTGCAACGTCTATTTCGCAATATATTTGAGTAATGGATTGACCCAACTATTGCAGTTGACGTGGAAGGAGGCAGCGTGCGAGCATCTCACCTCTGGCGGATCCGATGGTGCCAGTCGACGAAGATCAAGGAGGATGCCAGCGAGCCCGCATAACAAGGCCGTCTGCCCGCCAGTGGATCCAGGCCGCCCACACGCCAGTGGATCCAGCTGCCCGCGGCCGGAGGTGCCGACCGCTCGCGCGCCTCGGTGAGGGTCTGAGGGATGACGAAGGTGTTGAAGTCGGGGTCAGCAAGGTTGATGACGGAGATTTGCGCGTTGGGGATGACCTCCTCGTCCAGGCGATGAGGCCCAGTCTGCCATGCTCGCTAGCCCCGGTGTGCTCGGCCTCGATGCAAATCACGCAGGGCACGGATGAGGCCACCGATGACGGCGCGGCTGAGGTCAGGGACGCCACAGCCTGCGCCATCAGATCTGCAGAGTGGAGGGAGGTGATGCCTGCAGTAGAGAGGAGAGAGGCAGCACGGTGTGTGCGGCCCGTGGGGTAATGCGGGAGCCGGGTGTCCGTGGCGGCGCAGTTGCCGCGAGCGCAGAGAGGCTTAGATCCGGTGCCAGTCGGAGTAGATCGGGCCCTGGTGGAGTTTGATCTACGTTAGAGATTATGGGCACGCTAGAGCTCGGCGACGGCGCCCGAGCCGCCTCCCAAGCCTCTATACGGAATAGATAGACGAATGGAAAGAAAGAGAAGGGGGAAAGGATGGGAGAGAGAGAGCCGCGGAGGAGAGGAGCTCTCGCGGGCGGGGTGACGGCGGCGATAAATGTACTACGGGACCTTGCGCTCCAGCGACGGCAGCCAGCAAGGGAGGCGAGCGCGGCGAGCATTGTGGTGCGGCGGTGGTGGCGGGGAGAGAAAGAGGAGAGAGGGAGAGATCAGAGATGAGATGGGCATTGCGCTAGCGTTGGGGACCTGGGGTACGCCTCTGTGCGAGGTTTTCTCCGCAAAATGTCAAGGGGATTTCTGCAAAATGGCTAGGCTATCGAATTTTTGTGTTTACTGTTTAAAGGGAACAGGGTGGATGGCGGGTTGATTATCTAAAAGCCAAAGAGTTTTTCCGCAAAACCTACGAAGACGCGTGTCACCGCGTCGAGGAGCCACCGATGCTCCGAATTCTCTCGTGCCTGCAGAGTGGAGTGGGTTTTAATCAATCCTGATATGTATATATACTCAAAATAATCTTTAAAATTACGGAGATCGTTCGGGGCACACCATTGCTAGGCAAGCAGTCATTTAGCATGTTTAAATAACATCATCAATAGGATGATGCATGCACTTCTAAAATAACATGTTTGCTTTGCTGAAAAGCCAAGCTGAAAAATACTGTTCGCTGATTTGTCATTTAACATTGGACAGATATGAACTCGGTGCTTTTCGATACATCAATTTATAGATGCATTAATCTAAAACAAATTTGATGTGGTAGCAGACTAATATTTATTCACAAATGGATTGCAGAATTGAAACAAAGGGAACTTATAATAAACAACACGTGCAATTTCTTTTAGATACATTTTGAACATATTATTTTATTGCGGGATGGTTAACATCATCCACGAACTGAAACTATCTTTGCTACTGCTACTGTGCAATCAGTGATCCATAACATCCCTTCTATACCTAAAGAGATATATATTCAAAGATATACGTGTAGTGTATATTCAGATATATATTTTGCAGTCTTGCTGGGGCTGGTCTCTTTGTAGTTTGTACTGACCTTTAAATTCTCTTGAGGGTCCAATAACAACCTCTTTATTGTTGCTTGTAGCCTACCAAAGGAAATGACCAAAAAGCATGATTTAGAAAACAATCTTGACACATAGTATATGGAGTGCCATCTTACAGGTTTTCACTTCTCTAAAACTATGAATGATGCACAGGGAATTTAAAAAAAATCACAGGTATGATCTTTCCATGGGCGGTTTAACAGAACCAGTAGCTAGACAACCAAGCGAAACAGATCATCACCACACAAGCAAGAACGTCACAAAGGACAGATCGATTAGTGATTTTACCTTGGAGAGGGGTGGCGGCTCTTCATACAGGAGGCTACAGAGGGTCGGCTCAATTTGTTGTATGGCAGATGGAGAAGGGCAGAGCTGCTTCTTGGATGATGGAGAAAGATGTCACTACTTCTCCACGTCCAAGGTCCAGAATACATGCCTCTAACTATTCTTGCTTGCTGCAGCACATGAAGAAATTCTACTCCTCTTGGCATGAACATTCGACCCAATCTCCAATTGGAATTGAACTTTGGGAGGGCTACCTTCATAACCACACTGTATAGTAGAAAAATAGCAAATTCCCTATGTATTTTAGCCATTTTATGCTTCAAGATCTGTTTATAACATGTTCAAGTGGACCAAATAGGCTGCACATATGCACAGACGTGTGCTGCAATGTGTATCTTCTATGGCTATATATTTGAAAATAAAATTAGACTGATAACTTATATGATGCCTAGGGAGATAATATATGCTCACTAATCTATATCTGATAAATAAGAAGCCCGATAAAATGTGAATTTGCTAAAAATGTTAATATATGCTCCCTAATGAGGGAGGAGGTTGTCATTTACTGAAATTAACAAAATAACAAATGTACGCGCTAAACTCGTGCTGGATATGCATGTCGAATATTGACATTGACTCACTTAAGTAGCATTGAACGGTTGAAAATTTAGCTGAGGGCATGCAGAGGCGGAACCAACGATTTTGATTAAGGGGGTCCGAACAAATGTGATCGTATTTTTTATTGTGATAAAATATATATAATTATATGTTTCAACAAATTTAAAAAAAATCTACACTATTTCTAACCAAAATCATCATATTTTAATAAAAAATAGGTGAAATTAATATTTTTGTGCTATAAATACAAATATTTATATATGTATTTAAACAAATCTATTGTGCTTGGGGGGCGGGGGACCACGGCCCCTGCTAGCCCCCCTGGTTCCGCCTCTGAGGGCATGGCTGTGCCCAAGAATAGTTCCCTCACCAAAGACATATAGACAACAGAACAATGGAAGTTACTGTCATTTCAAACTCTACGCCTACAATACCATAATAAAACCCCATGATGAAGGCTGCACACACAAACACCACTTCATAAGCACTCCTTTGCATTAAAGTAAATGAAATTTTAGTAAGAAAGTTCATAATTGCAGTGTTAATTTTTGTAGGCAGCCCAAAACATGAGGGATACATGAAGGCAAAGAGATGCAGTCAAACCTTGTGAACATGTTTCTTGCTAATGCAGATCAACATGTGCCCTGCAGGATCCATGAAGGATGCACATTATACCCTGCATGCTAATAATTCTGCTAATGCGGATCAACATGAAACATTTGTCTGATGAGGGAGAATGCAGGTAGGCTTTGAAGGGTTACCTGACTGATAGGAGCTGTCCGTGAGTAACTGACGTGGTGAAACACAAACCTGAAATTACGCAAGCTTTTTTAAAAGTCTAAAAATATGAAACATATAAATTCTCCGCATGGGCATTTTTACCAAACACATTTCAGACTAGGTGATCTGCTCCCTAAGATTGACAATAGGTCTCTACCAAATAGTTAGGTAGGTTCATCCTCCAATAAACTTCTAGCAACAGCGCATTGCATAGAAGTCCTACCATAGCAATTTGTGCTCCTGCAGTACGTGCAGTGTCTCCATAAGGATCCGTATGGAATTGAAGGGGCTATATACCTATGTGGTTGACACCACAGGAAATTGGTTGCATGGTCTTCACTAATCACTACCCGTTATCACACTTTCTAGAAATTGAACACCCATTGCCTTGCTTCAATGTCAGTGCCTGAAAATATAGTACGGACATATGAGACTAACCATATCAAATAGCTCAGTTTAGTGCTTCTCTATAGTCATTTAGAACATGTTGTGTGAGACCATTGCAGTCAATCAAGAGGCCACTGAACCATGGAAAAATTGAAGATGTAGCATTTTTTTGGCAGGAAATAGTCATACAGAAATTAGACACATGGAAACAGTCATTCGAGAATTAATAGTCATATGGGAATTAGCAGTGGCGGGCAAATGCCGGCCGAGCAGCAACAGTTCACCACAACACCCGTAAAACACATTGAGCGTCATCAAGTGATAGAAAAAATAAAAATTTTTAATCGCTGTGAGACTGCAGCTTCAGGGACATTTTGTCGAACAACATACCTGCACCAACATGGCGGGCGTAAGCAGCTTCTCGTCTTGTGGAGGGCGCCAGGCCAAGTCCGCTCGCTGGTCACCACCAGTCGCAGCTTGCCGTCGTACCGCAGCCCGCCGTTGTGTGCCTATGCCCAAACCGCGTGCGTAGTAGCCGTCCGCAGCCTGCAGCTACGCCTTCAGAGCTCTGTCCGTTGTGTACGCCGTCGACCACCGCGGGCCCTCCTGGTGCCGCTCTGACCCATTTTGTTGAACAACATACCTGCACCAACATGGCGGGCGTAAGCAGCTTCTCGTCTTGTGGAGGGCGCCGGGCCAAGTCCGCTCGCCGGTCGCCGCCAGTCGCAGCTTGTCGTCGCACAGCAGCCCGCCGTTGTGTGCCTGTGCCCACATTGCGTGCGTAGTAGCCGTCCGCAGCCTGCAGCTACGCCTTCGGAGCTCCGTCCGCTGTGTGCGCCGCCGACCACCGCGGGCCCTCCTGGTGCCGCTCTGACCCCACGCACCGTCAAAGAGAACTAGGTGAGGTAGGGAGGCGGGACGACCAGATGAGGGATGGAGAGGAGCACGGAGCACGGGCTGGGTGAGTGCGTGGCTGGACCGGCGGCAGGGGAGGGGCTAGAGGCGGACGGGGAGAATGCGGGAGGTGGCAGCCGGACGGGGAGTCGCAGGAACGAGATGGTGGCCGACTCGGTGGATGGCGGCGTGTGGGGAAGAGATGGGAGGCGGCTAACAAAGGACAGGCTGCGAAAGAAACTTCTCAAGAAACTGCACGGGAGATGGCGGGATCGTGGTGACGGACGAAGGGCGTGGATGGTTTTGCGGAGGCCGCGCGAGCGCGTCAACGAGGGAGCAGTCTGGTTTTTTTTCTTCGGAGGACGACGCGTGAGCACGTCGAGACAATAGAGGGAGGTTCGATTTTTTTGCGGAGGCTGCATGCGGGGCGACTGGATGAGGAGGAGGCAGTCCGATTAATTACGGTTACGATAACATTTGAGTCTTTTAGTCAGTCTTAATTGTGTTTCATCAGAGTTTTATGGACATTAATTATGCTGATGTGGCACTATATTTATGAAGAGAGATGATAAGAGTTTTATGGAAGCAGAGAGAGTTTCGTAGGGATGAAACTCTTCTGCACTGTTTCCAAAATTTGGATGTGTTGGAAACAGTGACATGAAATCCCCATTGAGACTGGCCTTAGTTGTAGATAAATAGATACTCGTTCCTTCGTTCCAAATTATAAGACGTTTGACTTTTTTATCCTAAATTTGACCACTCGTCTTATTCAAAAAATTTATGCAAACATAATCAAATTTAAGTTATTCTCGAAGAACTTTTATTAATAAAGCAAGCCGCGATAAAAGAAGTAATATTTTACAAAATAATTTGAATAAGACGAGTGATCAAACTTGATAAAAAAAATCAAACGTCTTATAATTTAGGATTAAGGTAGTAGAAGAGAAGAGATTCCTGTATTTTCGTTCCAAACAAAACAAACAGGAAAAAGTCTAGATCACCCCCTGAAGTATGGGGTGGTGTCTAATTTACCCCCTCAAGTATGAAACGGTCTAATTTACCCCCTGAACTTTCCAAAACCGTCTACTTTACCCCCTGGGGCAGTTTTGGACGGCGGTTTGCTACAGTAACCCTGGTTTTGCTACAGTAACCAGATCTTTAAAAAACCATAGTAAATCACATAAAAATCGTAAAATGAAAAATCTAATTTTTTTAGACTCCACGTGAGTAGATCTACACAATGAACATATAATATGGTATGTTTTAGTACAAAGTTTTTGCTATAGCTTTAAATTTATCAGGATTTTCCAATAAATTTAAAGCTACAGCAAAAACTTTGTACTAAAGCACACCATATTATATGTTCATTGTGTAGATCTACTCACGTGGAGTCCAACAAAAATAGATTTTCCATTTTACGATTTTTCTGTGATTTACTATGATTTTTTAAAGATTCGGTTACGGTAGCAAAACTAGGGTTACTGTAGCAAACCGCCGTCCAAAACTGCCCCAGAGGTAAAGTAGACGGTTTTGGAAAGTTCAGGGAGTAAATTAGACCGTTTCATACTTAAGGGGGTAAATTAGACACCACCCCATACTTCAGGGTGATCTACACTTTTTTTCAAACAAACAGGGCCTTCACGATACAGTCCAGCCCAACAACAACCCTCTTATCCGACCCTGCTCTGCCCTACTCCCTACCCGACCCGGACGCATTGCGCCGCCACCCACGTGCCTGCCACCCCGCCTGCACACCGCCCACAATAGCGCCGCCGGAGGACGCACCGGTGCCGCGGCCCGCCGGCGACGGACCTCCATCACCGCCACACCCGCGACGATCTGCAGCTCCGACGTGCCTGCAAGACTACAAGGGTGCTCTGCGGCTCTGCCTCAGTGCCACGCCTGCGGTGGTGACTCAGCGGCAGCCCGGCGACCTCCAGTGAGTTCCTTCCCCTTCGACTTGTTCGGCGGCCGGCGGCCCTAACCTCTATCGATCTAGTCTTGTTAATCTTGTTCTTCGATTCGGTTCTTGACTTCTTGTTTGTTTTTCCTTTCTCCTTCGGTCCTCCATGATCTTCCCCCAAGTAGATGGCAACAACAAATTCGAGCAGTGGTAGTGCCGCTGCCAGCGTTAAGTTCTGTGTGTGTGTTTTTTTTTGGAAAAATGCCGTGTTCGCGTGTCCATATCCGTGCTGGATCCGATCCGGCCAAGGAGCACATCTTTGCTGATATTTGGCAAGTGCTTCTGGTGGTTGTTATCAGTGTCCTGAGAGGTCAGTGGTTCTGCTGTTCTGCTCCTGGGTTCTGTAGTGACCCGAGTGGCATAGCTAACATCCAGTCATCCACAGCAGGAGTGGAAGCCTATGAATATACGGTACTCTATTGTCTCTTCTCCATCCCAGAAGCCAGATATCCTACTCCTTCTGATTTTTGGAATTAGTTGCCATCCTTTGTTTGTAGGTATTATCAACTGCAATGACTGAGTGACCTTAGTGCACTTTTGGTCAATTAGTACAGCTAACATTTACTCTATTCAGATATATACAATATAGTCTGCTGATATATATGTTCACTACAATTTATGTGTAGGCTATTCTGATATGGGCCTCTGGAAGATGTTTGCGTTGTTTGCCAATCCATGGTAATGTGCAACCCAGATCATGGGCGACTTCTAATTTGGGACACTGATCTGGGGACAATGAGCAGAATCGTGACACTACATGGAATTATCTTAGGCAAACATGATCGGATCATTGGATCACGCAATCTGCTATCTGGGGATGATCATCATCACCATGACGCTGCGTGGAATTGTTTTAGGCTAACATGATCAGATCATTGAATCATGATTCTACAATCTCTTCTCTACGTTTGATATGATAAATCACATCATATAGAAAGTATTTAGTATGGATTTATCATGAAATCATACTGTTACTGTTACTTAGCTCAAACAGGGGATTGAGAGCCCCTAGCATATTAGTAGTAAGGACTGCACAAATAGCTGCCAATTTTCAGTGTTCACATATGGGTGAACAATGAACACACTAGTGACACCCGCACTCCATCTCACCGTTGCTTATTTCATTCTTTTTTACTTGTTTCTAAGAAAAATCTATTATTTATTTTATTTTCACTGTGCAGATAGTGGGGCTTGTGTGGATATGAAGGAATAAGTGGCCATCTTAAGAGAATTTGGAACGACAGAGGGCATGGAAAACCTGCTACCTGAAGATGTACTCACCAATATCATCCACCGTCTTGCACCACGCTACCTTGCCATATCCCGCTGCGTCTGCAAGACCTGGTGTACCATCATTGATGCCCACAACCTGCTGCGTGTGGACCTCCTCCCACGGTCGGTGTGTGGAATCTTCATTAACTTTAATGAGTTAAGCATGTCAGAATTCTTCTCCCGCCCCTCAAAAGGCCCAACGGTATCTGGCAACTTTGACTATTTGCCTCTCAGCTCCCGCATCATAGGCCACTGCAATGGGCTTCTCTTGTTTCGCAAGTATGTGGTTAACCCAGCCACACGACAGTCGGTGCCACTGCCCCCATGCCCAAGCCCAAATATGGTCGTAGAGCACTTTTTCCACAGGGAGTACCTTGTCTTCGACCCCACATTGTCACCGCATTATGAGGTATTCATGATCCCTGAGATCCGACAACCCAGTGTGAGGTATAACATGTTGAATTCAGATGACAAGTTAGACCCTGCAATAGAGGAATTAGAATGGCCACCGTCGCCTTGCATCCTGCATGTGTTCTCATCAAGGACAAAGGTGTGGGAGGAGAGGTCGTTTGTTCAACAAGGGGAGGCTGCAGGGAATGTTGCTGACATGCGGTTGGATCACCCATATGTTCCAGACACTTCTGTCTATTGGCGGGGAGTACTTTATGTATATTGCCAAAACAAGTTTGTTATGAGGTAAATACTCACTTCATTGGCATTGTCATTCATCTTTGTACCTAGTAATGAAACGAAAATTCAATTGTCGTTTATTAATATTTCTCAAATATTTTATTCTTGTAGAATATCATTATCCAATGGGAAATATCAAGTAATCAAGCCACCTTTAGATTGTGAGGGGATGGCATACACAAATCTTTATTTGGGAAAATCAGTGAAAGGGGTGTACTGTGCTGTGCATCACTTGGCATCCCATTTTTCGATATATATTCTTGATGAATCGAGTGGCAAAATGGAATGGGTATTCAAGGATTCATGTAGTATTCAGCCATGTCAAATAATTGACGGGCCTGGACCCTGGACTTTACAAGATATTAACAATCAGGAGCAGGGAGTTGAGTATGAAGATGGTAACAGTGAGGCAGTGGTAGAGGACAGGTTTGAATGGGACTCAGACAATGATAATGTTATTGAGACTAACAGTTCTGGTGGTTATATTAATTTTCTTGTTGACACCAAAAGGAGGGGCAGATATAACTCTGGTGGTTATATTGATTTTCTTGGATTTCACCCTTACAAGGAGGTTATCTTCTTGAGTGATACGTTGAGAAGAGGATTGGCCTACCACTTAAATAGCTCAAAGATTCAAGACTTGGGCAACCTCCGTCCAACAAATTATGGAACAGAGGTGGGCATTCAGCCATTTATACAAGAGTCTTTTCCATACACACCTTGGATGGGATGGTTTCCAGAAGACAATTAATTTCATCTGGAAGATTACGATGTATTGCATATGAGGCATTGGTGCTCAGGACAAGCTGTGAGGTGCAACTTGAGAGTTCGTACCAGCTGAGTTTGTCAAGTTGTTCATTGTATCCAATAAGAAATTATTTGATGTTAGACTACAGAACATGGGACCTGTCTGCTGTTACTGTTGCATGAGCTCCTGCTATTTTCTGCTTCCGTATGCTTGCTACAATGGAAGTTTAGATGTTACAAATTAACAATTATGGTCATTCTCATGAAGAAGAACGCCCCATTCATGATGTGCGATAAGTCCCATACTCAATTAAAAGTTGAACATGGCAGTGTTCAAGTTTCTAATCCCACGTCTAGCTACGTAACGTGTATCATTTTAGTTTTATTTATCCGGATCAAACCTTTTAACTTGACTTTTATTTATGGAAAAATGCATCATTAAAATAGTTTGTTAAATCCATCGTTCCATATGATGCCTTCCTGTTAGAATCATTCCAAACGATGCTTTCATTATTGGATGGTCTTGCTTCTTTTTTCACTTCCATTTTCATTTTACTTTTATGCTCTTCTTCTTAATGTAATGATGTGCAGCTCTTGTGCGTTTTTTAGAAAAAAATTGCACTTACTTAAATGTCATAAAACAAGAAGGAATATATGGTTTTGCATGAAAAATCAAGTTGATGATAATCAGTTTGCCAGAGATGCATGCTCTAGGCTTACAAAAGCAACCCACACAGCCACGATATGGATTTGACTTGAGCATCATTTTTCTCTATTTCTAGCCACAGTTCCGCCAAATTATTATCGATCCCTTGTTGATTCAAGTTTCAGCATAACGAGAAACTTGAACAAGGCTTATATACTCCACAGCTCCCTCCTGCTATTCTGCTATTGTACACTGAGAAATGAGAACCAGGAACTGGTAATTTATGCCAGCATGGTTGTACAGAAACTATATTCCAATGCTCCAGCATGGTTGTACTGAAACTAGATTCCAATGCTCCAGAAAAGTACAGGACCTTTTATTTCCATACACTAACAATGCTGAACTCGTGCACAGATTTATCGACTATCATCCTTCAAATCTCCAAGTTTACAAGAGGAAGATGCTAGGCTAAGAGGGTACCGGTCTAAGAGCAGGTACAATAAGTCACGTCAGCTTGGCTTATAGCCAAGACAACTCAGCAAAATCCTAGGTGGAAGAGAGAGAAAAGAGTAGAGAGGACGAGCTTGGCGTCACATCTTGCGCCGGGCTCCGGCACGAGAAACAATGCGCCAGAGCCGATGCAGCGCTGAACCGGTCGACTACGGAGACGGTATGTGGTCCCCCTTCTTCCTTTCTCGATCCCGTGTGCATCGCCTCCTTTCTCCCTCCCGCCGCAATTTTCCCCGTGCGCGCTCTCTCCCGTGGCGATTTCCCCTTCGCGCCAAATCCTCTCCACCAGGCGCCAAATCCTATCCTCCTGAAGCCAAATCGTCTTCTTCCAAAGTCGATTTAAGTTCTTCCCACAGTTTGTTACATGATTTTCCATCTGTATTGGGGAGACGTTACTGATGAGTATAATAGTACCCACCCTAAAAATAGAAGAACATCAAAGCAATTGAAGGACCACTTTCAGAAAATTAAGAAAAAAGTCACTTAGTTTTGTAGCTCGTGGAAAGAGGCTGTATCAATTTGGCCTAGTGGTCATTCTGATGACCAGATACAAGAGAAGGCCGAAGCTATCTATGAGGAATACAAAGATGGGCCATTCACGTTCAAGCATTGTTGAAAGATTCTACGTGATCAACCAAAGTGGCAAGTGCTACTAGAGGAGGGGGAGCAGTCAAATAAAAGGAATTTGGATACTGAGGGGAGTGTAACAGAGCTCATGACCTCTTTGGCACAACCTGAAGATCGTCCAATAGGCAACAAGAAGGCAAAGAAAGAGGCCAAGAAATGTCCTTCGCAGAGCTAACAAAACTTCAGGGCACAAATGAAAGTCGAGAAAAGATGTTGGAAACCCAGAAACACGTTTCAGGCGAGAAGCTTGAATCGGCTAGACTTAACCATCTTGCAGCCAAAGAAAATGCTAAGTCGGCTATGCTGGAGACGTACAGAGCACTCAGTATGAAAGATACAAGTGGAATGCCTGATGATGTCAAGGCCGAGCACTTGGAGTTTATGAGATGTGTGAGGGAGAGTATATTTGGCAAAACTGGATCAGGTATTAGTTCTAAAAACTGCTATGTTTGTAATATTTTTTTACTGTACATTGCTAATGTCATTTTTTCCTTTTACAGATGCAAATGGTAGCTCGTAAAAAGAACTAGGTATTAATTCTGTGAACTACTATTTCTGACATAATTCTGTGAACTACTATCACTGCACCTGTATGCAGCATGCAGTCAGTGTGCAATTAGTACTCCTTGTAATCATGGAGTTAGTACTGCTGATAATCATGCAGTCAACAGTATATTTGGCAAAAGTTTGCCGATAAGAGAAATAATTAGTTGTGTCTACAATATCCTCTTTCTTTTACATGTAAGATATAACAGTTCATTAAGTTTATTTTTGTTTGTCATACCATTTACTAATATACTTATCAATTTCTTACAGGTTCCTGTTGGGGGTTCTTTCTGAAGACCTAAGTATCATCGACGGCTGCTGGTCATCAAGAGAGATGGCTAAATAAATAGATAAACTAGGGATGCTAGATTTATTTCAAAGTCATTAGTGTAATAGCTGCTCATGATAGTAGCCTTATTTTGTGGATCAAGTTTTAGTTGCATTGCAGACCATGTTTTATTCCTTAAGTTTTTAAGTTTGTGTCCTTCATCTATCTGATGATGTGAACTTGGTTGTAAGAGCCATTATATTTTACCAGTGAACTATTTTATTGCTTATTTGCTTCAGTTGACACCTTGTTTGATTTATTTGTGAACATATCCATAGACCTGAATGTGCCAGCAACACAAGTAGCTACAGAGATGTGTTTAGTGTTGATCACCAGGTCTAGGAGTACTTCAGTGACTTAAATGCATGAGTATTTTTTTACAGCCAAGCTATTGTATTACTTGTCTCTTGTGTTGTCTCAAGATGACTTGGACTTGGCTAATAGCCAAGCTTATTGACCATGCTCTTAGGAGGACATGGCATACTTGAAGCGCCGTCAGTTTTTGTTTCCCCAGCTTCCCACACCAATAGGGTGCTAGAACACAATGTGCACTACCAGTAACAGGGTCCTGCCAAACTCAGAATGAAGTAATTAGGTGTCAGGACAGACAACCACAAAATTTCCAGAATTCCTAACACCCAGAAGAACTTTATCTAAGGGCCTGTTTGTTAGAAGCGTTAAAGTTTAATAAATACTGTAGCACTTCGTCTTATTTGACAAAAATTTTTAATTTTGGACTAATTAGACTTAATAGATTCGTCTCGTAAATTACTCCTAATCTGTGCCGACATGCATGCAATTAGTCTACATTTAGTACTCCATATATTTACCGCAACATTAATGTGATGGGAGTTAAACTGAATGATTCACAAACCAAACAAGACCTAAATATTCATAACAAATGGATCCTGCATGTTCTAAAGTGCTGTACTACACGTGGTTTATATATCGACAATAACTTTTAGAACACTAACGGCACAAGGTAGCTATTTTCACTTGCGCCCGTCTGATGGCTCGTTTCAAATTAACTAGAAACATAGGCGCGGCTGTGTCACGCCCTTGTTGGAGAGTCCCAGCCTGTGGATGATGAATCATTTATTCTGTAAATGGGCATATGGGGTATTGACATTTGTTTGGGCTCATATTTATTGCATTGTATTTGATAAAATAGAAAATGTCAAATTCCATTTGCACAGGGATACCAGTCATTGTCAATTATTAAGTGGCTAAAATTTCACAAAAATTCATGTACTTCAATGGCCCGGTGGTTCAAGGTAAAGCCAAAAGATTATGGTTAGCTACATGTTGTAAAGAGTTAAGTAATTCTTAGATATGATTTTTTTTCTTGAAAACGCAAAAGGCTTGCGTTTCATTATATTAAGGAGTTTTACAAACTGTGCTGAAGTGCACGAGAGTTAGGATCGTGTTACATTGAGGCGCACATCTCTCCCAAACTCGCGGTCTCACACCGTCCCATGTTTTCGAAGGCGATTACTCACGAACTAAACAACTAAGCTTACGCGCACCTGCCTCTATCGACTCAACGGTAGTGTGCTTGATTGTGTGGAGGAGTTGGTGCACTGTGGTGGCTTCATTTCGGAAGCATTTGGCGTTCCTTTCCTTCCAAATCTCCCAAGCCACCACCGCGAACAGGGAGTCGGCGCCCTTCTTCTTTTCGCCGTGCCAACGGTCCCGCCATCGATCCCACCAGTCCACTAGGGTCCCCTCCTCCGATCTGAGACGCGTCTGCTCCCAGCACCGTGAGGATGTTCCGCCAGACTTGTCTGGAGAAGGAACATGATGTGATGATGTGATCGATGGTTTCCGGTTCCTGGTCGCATAGATAGCAATGATCGTCCGCGTCAAGACCATGGCGTCGTCTCCTGTCTGCGGTCTAGTGACGCCTCTGGACCACCAGCCAAAGGAAGATCTTTACCCGGAGGGGTCCCCAAGTGCTCCATATTCTTGAACAGCCTGGTATTAGATGGGAGGTCATCAGCAAGGCTCGGTAAGCTGATTTGGAGGAGTATACTCCGTCCGGAGACCACATCCAGATGAGTCTGTCCTCGTTGTCACT
Source organism: Saccharum spontaneum (assembly GCA_022457205.1). Classification (NCBI taxonomy): domain Eukaryota; kingdom Viridiplantae; phylum Streptophyta; class Magnoliopsida; order Poales; family Poaceae; genus Saccharum; species Saccharum spontaneum. The sequence continues at coordinate 8,181,951 of CM039595.1, forward strand.
AAGCTGCACCTGTGAGACCAAGTCAAAGACGTTGAGGTATTCGCGCATCGCCGGCACGGTGATACCCCGGGAAATTTGGCGGACCCAGGCTCTAGCCTGCAGTCCGGCGACCACCGTCGTGTTTGCGATGTCTCTCCTGCTGATGAAGTGTAAGAGGGATGGGGCAATGTCCTTGATGGCCTGTCCCATTAACCATCGCCCCCGTCCAAAAAGCGGTCGACCTCCCGTTGCCGACGACGGTGAATGTGGACATGTCGAATAACGCCTGGACCTCCCTGGAGGTAAAGAGCGGTAGCTCAGCCCATGCGCGTGTCTCGTCTATGTGTCTGAGCCACAACCATCTGGCCTGAAGAGCAATGCCAGTGAGGTGTAGGTCTAGGACACCTAGTCCGCCGAGGTCCGTGAGGCGACACACCGCTAGCCACGCTACCATGCATTTCCCATGGACGGAGCCCTCCGTGCCCGTCCATAGGAACCTACGACAGATGGAGTCGATCTCCTCCCTTGCCCAAGGCGGTAGTCTGTCGGCTATAGTGGCGTAGATCGGGACCGCGGCGAGAACGGGCTTGATCCAAACCAGTCGTCCGCTCTTCGCCATCAGCGGCCCATGGCACGGTGGTAACCTTCCGGCGACCGAGTCAATGGTTGCTTGGATCCTCGCCTTGGGTATCTTCCTAGTGCTCAGAGGTAGGCCGAGGTAAGTGATCGGGAATTTCGACATCTGGCACCCAAGGATCTGTTGTAGTTGCGGCAGGCTGTCGTCAGACCCATAGATCGGCGTGATGGAACACTTGGCTAGGTTGGTGTGTAAGCCCGAGGCCTCTCCAAAGACCCTCAAGAGCTCCCTAATTGCCCGTGCTTCCCTAGTGTCCGGGTGCATGAACAGCATGACGTCGTCGGCATAAAGGCTGCAGTGATACCTGACGGCCGGTGTGCCCATAGGCCGGATGATCCCCTGCTCGGTAGCTGTCACGAACAGGCAGGCGAAGACCTCCATCATGATGATGAACAGCATGGGTGATAGCGAGTCCCCTTGCCGGACTCCGCGCGCGTGCCGTATACACTTGCCTGGGATTCCGTTGAGCAGGATGCGCGACGTGGCAGTCGAGAGTAGTGTAGCAACCCAACGTCGCCAAAGGTTTCCGAAGCCGAATGCCTGTAAGGTGTTGAGCAAGAATGGCCAGGCCACCGTGTCAAACGCCTTGGAGATATCGAGCTTAAGCAGTGCCTTGGGAATCCTGTTCTTCTGGATATACACGGCGGCCCTTTGCACGAACTTGAAGTTGTCGTGGATGGTTCGTGTTCTGATGAAGGCGTTTTGGTTGGGCGAGATGATTTGTGACGGCCTGGCCCTAGCCTAGCAGCGAGCAGCTTGGATGCTAGCTTGCCGAAGCTGTGGATCATCGTTATCGGCTGATAGTCGCCTGGCGTGGACGCATCCGGTTTCTTGGGCAGCAGGACAATGAACGCGTTGTTGAGGCTACAGAACATCCGGCTATCCCCGAAGAATAGTGCGTTGAGAGCATGCATGATGTCGTCCTTAATCGTTGCCCGTGCCGCCTTGTAGAATGCTCCTGTGAATCCGTCTGGTCCAGGGGCTCTATTAGACGGCGTGTCACGCATGGCGGCCAACACCTCCTCCTCGGTGAAAGGAAGCTCCAGGGCCAAGAGATCAAGAGGCGTTATCCCCACGGCCGCATGGTCGAAGGTGAACGCTCCCGAGCCCGGCGTACCGAACACGCCCTGGAAATGTCCATGGATGGCCGCCTCCATCTCTTCCCTGGACGTGCACATATTGCCGCTACTGTCCTTGATGCGCACGATGGTGTTCCTCCGCTTCCTACCGCGGCTCAACAGGTGTAAGTATTTGGTGTTGGTGGCCGCATCGGTAAGAAATCTGATCCTTGATCGTTGCCGCGCGATGGTGTGCTCCAGGGAGGATAGGCCAAGACATTTGAGCTTGAGGAATTCCGCAGCTCGAATTCCCTATCCGATAGCTCCCTGCGCTCGGACGCCTGATCTAGCTTCTGGATAATGTCACGGGCCATCAACAGCTACTCTCTGACGTTCCCGATCCGGTTGGCGGCCCAACGTTGCAGCTCGCACTTGAGGCTGTGCAACATGGTATTAAGCCGGCACAGGGGGTCGATGATCGTGGGCGGGCAAGTCCATCCTCTCGAAACGGCCTCCTGGAAGCCAGGTGTTCTCGGCCAGAAGGACTCGAAGTAGAACCGTTCCTTGGAGTGTATAGACATGTTGGTTTGCAGAAGCAAGGGGCAGTGGTCCGAGGCGTCTGAGGATAGGGCCTGTAGGAGCATGCGTCCCGGACGGCTGACAGCTCTTCGAGGAACAACTCTTCGGCGTTGTCTTCCTGCGGCCCATACACGACGGTGAGCCACCAAGGATTCGTGTTGGCGATGCTGACGCGGACGGTGATCGAGAAGCAGCCCACGTGCACATCAGAGAGGCGGACGTCTGGACCCCTCGCCGCTACCAGGATACCACCAGAAGTACCCGCTGCCGGGAGGTACGCATGGTCAACAAAGTTCATTCCCAACATGGGGAGTACAAGCATTAGAGGCACGGTGTCCAACTTCGTCTCAACAATACAAATAACATGTGGCCTCTCGTCTCGAACTAACGTGCGGACGTTGTCGCGGCGAGCTCAAGCGTTCAGCCTGCGCGCGTTCCAGCACAAGATGGTCGTATTATCCATGGGAGGTACAACTCCTGCGTGGCCGCCTCCTAAGCGCGGCTGGCGGGCCTCCCCCTGGTGCGCCTGGGCAGTTGGTCGTCGGGGAAGAGCTCCCTCATGGCCTCCTCATGTGTGTCGCTGAGCTTGATTTGCTTATCATGTGCCACTTGGCTGATGAAATCTGGTCTCTCAGTTTCATGATTGTAATTGTGAAAAAATGAGTCACATTAACATTGAGATTCTCTAAGAAGAAAACAATCAATCGTACTGAAAGGATGTTGAAAATAGACAAGCCTGTTAGGTATTGCTTTTTGAGATCTCCGGTGTTACTCACATGGAGAAGTTACAAAGGGTGTGTTTATTTCCCTATTTCCCCCAAAAAAAAAATTGGGTTTAGACCCACCATTTTGCAAAATGGAACTAAATACCATACAAAATTTTTGGCAAAAAGATATCTATTCTCCATTTTGGATTTTGGCCTCAAGAGACCCAAAAAAAAGCTAAAAAGCCAAAAAGCTCTCACCCACCCCATGAAAAATTTGGCATTTTGGATGGAACTAAACACACCCATGAAAATTTTGACATTTTACATTTCATCATTCCAAAGTAGTTGGTATTTTGCATTTTGCATTCCATGAGGAACTAAACACAGCTGAAGCTTGATAGAACCAAACATTGGGTTTATGAATTGAACTATTATTGTGACAGCAGCTGTTACAAACTTGAAAATAGTACGTGCACATACGGATCAGAGGAACTACTATCAGAATCTCTTCACTGAATGCAGACAACAAAACTAACGAGTAAATGACCCATAACACATACTGCACATACTGAGTACAGATAGTTCCCGTATTTCTTGGAGTCCGTCAGGGAGAAAGAATAATAGGCGCTTTTGCAAATTTCTACTGCATGTTGTGGCACCTTACAGCACAAAATCTCCGCTAGAAACCCAGTTGAGAGTCACTATGGTTTTGGGTGGCTACCATACCAAAGGACATCTTCAGCTGTTGAAGCTTGTGCAGTTTTGCTGTTGAGCGATAACTTTATCCATAGCCTCGAAACTTCAATAGGCCATGAAGAGGGCGAGGAGCAGTTTGCTTGATTGGTGTGGGGCTGTTGTTAATTGTTGTATTCGCCACTTCCATCCTGGCCTCATTGGCCCTAATCTTCAACAAGCCTGCAATTAACATCCTAGTTGTAATATTCAATCTGAAATTTAAGCTGTAATTAAATTTGAATGTAATACTTACATAGATCAATTTGGTAGAAATTCTTAATGCTTTACTGTCTAGTAGTCAGGAGGCAAAGAACATCTTTATATATTTAATATCATTTTATAGTAGTCAGGAGGCATAATCTAAAATCTAAGGTCACTGCTACGTACCCACTTACTATATATAAGTAGAAATTTCAATCTATGTGCACTGCGTGGACAGTACCATCGGCAGTGCGTGGAGATACACATAGGGGCTGCAAAATACTGTTATAAGGACAACACCGTCCAAGTGTTGGCTACATAACAATTCTCTTCCAAATCTGTCTTTTATTTCTTTGTTCAGGCCTATGAATCGAATGCTAACATATGAATAGCTTAGAGGTTCCATCCCAGCAAAGCAGCAAGAATATTCATATGGTCTCTATACGGATAGTGGATTAGTAGCAGTAAATGCCGCAGCACCTCTAAGCCCAAACCTAGTTTGGAGTATTGCTAAAACTCAGGAAACAAAATTAAATGAGACTTGGTATGATTGTATCTAATTGGTCTGCCAATGTCGACCATGCAAGTAAGAATTACCAGGATGAGCTACATTATTAGCAGAGAAAATAAGCAGAAAATAAGTCAGCAATGGATATAATCTTAAATTATTCCTTTCAGCAAACACACGTAATAATTTTCAACGCTGAGCAAGCATTGACTTCATAGAGGGGCTACTAACTTTGTCTCTCTCTCACACACACACTCACTTTCGAGTTATAGTTACCTAGAATTAGTGCATACTCTCTCTCTCTCTCATAAATTATCGATTATCAGTATGTGTTACTTATTCACCGGAATGTTAGATGAGTGGTACTGAGATTATATTCTTACTTCAGTTTAGGATTGAAAGGACATTTACACAAACTTGAAATTCTACATTTTTATCTATTACCACTTCATCAGCATTTAAAAGTGTAGAAACCTTCTTCCTCGCACTGCCATGCTCTAAACAATAGATCTTTTTTTGCAGCCAATTAAAGGCAAAAGCTTGAGCCCGTTGACCTCTCAATAATATTGCGGAGCCAGTCACCAAGACATTGTATCCACAAATCCATGCCAATTCGTTGCAGCAAGGAGATGGATTATGAAGACACTCATCTAACAATAGATAAAGGAGGAACGGTCTTCCCTAAATGGGCAATTAGAACTATTCATACCCATATGGCCAACTGCTTGTGGAATGATAACCCAGAGGCACATAAGTTTCACTTGGTTAATTGGGACACAATTAGTATGCTTAAGGAGTTTGGAGGGTTAGGTGTCCCAAATTTGAGGGATCTGAATTATTGTCTGTTGGCCTCTTGGATTAGAAGATACAATGTGGATGAGAGTAAGCTGTGGAGACAGCTAATAGATTACAAGTATAATACGGATAGACCAAATATTTTCTGCAGCAATACTGTTGGTAGTTCTAGTTTCTTCAAAGGTATGATGGCAGCGGCTGCCGCAGCAAAATTGGGATATAGATGGAAAATAGGTAATGGTAGAAAAGTTAGGTTTTGGAAGGATAATTGGATAGGCCCTTCTAGTTTAGCCATTCAGTTCTAGGAGATTTATGTGCTAATAAATGAGAAATCTCATTCTGTCTTTGAGCTGTGGGATGGGACAGACCTTAAGTGCACCTTTAGAAGGGGAGTAGACAATAGGTTGATGTTGCAGTGGCAAGAGATTATACAATTAGCTTCCACTATAGTTTTTTTCTGATGAGGAGGATGCTTTAATTTGGACCTTTTAACTCTGAGGGTGTCTACTCCTCACAGTCCCTGTATAAAGTCATAAACTTTAAAGGTGTAACTTCTGTTCATGTGCCTGCAGTTTGGAGTCTCAAAATACCACCTAGAGTCCATTTTTTTTCTATGGTTGCTTTCTAAAAATAAGGTGATGACTAGAGATAATTTAGCTATAAGAAGAAAGGTAGAAGATCCCTCTTGTCTGTTCTGCTGTGAATCAGAATCAGTAAGACATTTGTTTTTTGAATGTGTGGTTGCCAAGCAACTTTGGTCATATATGTCTGATATTCTAGGTAGAGATGTAGGGAGGGATTTTTTATCAATTGGTCAAATGTGGATTAGCAATAGTCGTTTTCTAGTCGATAACATGTTTTGTGCTGCAGCCCTGTGGGGGCTTTGGAAACTAAGAAATGACATTTGTTTTCAGGGTACAGTTTGGAGGAGTGTTCTTTCACTACTGTGCTCAATCCTGAAAATGGTTATAAACTGGAGACTCCTCTGTCCTGTGGAGAAGAGACTGGAGTTCGACTCAAAACTGGAAAAGCTCAAAAGGTTAGCAACCAGCCTTCCAAGTCTGCTTGGCTGAATCAAGTGGATGGAGAATGTAACCGTTTCATGTATGAGACGGCGTTGGACTGGAAGCTTAAGAAATGTCCTGAAGAAATGGAAGAGCTCCTGGTTGATGCTTCTGACCAGAGCGTGGAGGCTAAAGGGAAATGGATCAATCTTCTGAAGTTCGGCGAGGAGTGGAATATGTAATCTGCCTGGTGGTGGTGTTAGCTTCTTGAAAGAGTCCTTTAGCTCTTAGCTCTGCTGGTCGCAGTTTTTCTGAGTTGTTTTGGGTTGTTCTTGTGCGCTGAAAATGCTGTTACTCTTAAAATGCTGTTACTCTGGTCCTTGTGATAATGCAATGGCCGGGGCTTTTTGGCCCTGAAACTCTAAAAAAAAAAGGAGGAACGGTCTGTGCTGTGTACCTGTTATCTGGATGAGCATAGCGTGAACAAGGCTTCGCAGATGGTGCGAAATCCTGGCATGTTTTTCTGCAATTGCCGCTTTGCGTCTTGTGGCACGCAAAGCATCAAACACCATGGGGGCGTTCATGGAGCAGCTACTCCAGCGTCGGCCATGCCCATCTAGCGCGCCAGGCGCACAGCTGCTTGCCGGGAACTTTGCGTTGCTGGGCCGCGAAAGTTGGCGCAGCACACAAAGGTGGGCACGTGCTCGGCCTCCTCGGACGCGCCGTGGACGCCACTACGTCCTAGAGCCGTCGCGCTAGATATCAAGCTGTGCGTACAACAGTGACGTCGGGACGCTCAAACGCGGAAGCAGCGATTTTGATTAAGGGGATAGACAAATGTGATCATACTTTTTAGTGTGATAAAATATATATATAATTATATGTTTTAACAAATTTTTAAAAAAATCTACACTATTTCTAACCAAAATTATCATATTTTAATAAAAAATGGGTGAAATTAATATTTTTTTCTATAAATACAAATATTTATATAGGTATTTAAATGAGTCTACTATGCTTGTGGGGTCACGGCAGCCCCTGCTAGCCCCCTGGTTCCGCCTCTGGGGACGCTGAAGCTCACCCACATGCCGCCCTCGCCATAAGGCCCATCCGCTTGGCCCACCCCTTGAGCAGTGCTACACCATATGCGCCTAGCGACGCCCGCGGTACAAGGCTTGTCTATTGGTCCACCGCTCGAGCGCTGCCTCGCCGCAGCGCGTCTAGAGTGCTTGTCTTCCACGCCTCCATCTGGGGAGAGGGAGAAGTGATGAGCACGACGACCGGGGCGAGGTCCAGGAGGAGGATGGGTGTCGTCGAGCCGTGGACGGCGGAGAGGCCCTAGCCAGGGAGGTCGAAGTCGAACGCGGGGGTGTGACTGGAGATGGCCGCGCAAGGCTCTGGAAACGTAGCTGGAGTTTTCGCTCTTCAACCGGTCGATGAAGATCAAAAGGTTGAATGTACGAGGCGACGTGGCCAAATGAGAGACAAGAGCGTTTGGTGCAGAATTCGTCTTTTAAGAGAAGAGATGGTCCATCAGTTGTGAAGACTCAAATTAATGGGCTCGTTTGGCCCATCTTCCTCGATTGAATAGTCCAGCACAGCAGAAGCCCAAACCAAAACCCATGGCTGTCGTCCAGCACCGCTTCCTTGGTCACCCAGCTCCGTGCGGCGGCTGCTGCTGCTGCGGGAAGCGGCTCCAGAGGGGGCCCCGCCCAAGTTCACTACCCGACCCGCCGCGCCGCAGTCTAGAAGTCTCCGCTGGGCGCTGGTCGTCCGCGCTCCGCCCACCCGCTACCGCGACCGCAACCCATGGCTGTCGTCGAAGAAGACGCGGCGCCGTCTGCAGATCCCGCCGCTGGTGAGTCCCCTCCTCGCACGCGGGGACCACCACCCCTCGCACCCACGCGTGGCTGCTGGTTCCCACTGAATCGGGTGTTGTTGAATTGTTCTTGCTTTCTGTTGGGAAGTTGGCTGGCCATTTGGGAGATCAGACAGAGCAAGTTGGGGGCGGGCGCTAGCACTTTACAGCGAGGCAGTTTCGGATCCCACCCGCGGCTTGGCAATTTGGAGTCCACCGCTGCCGCCGCACTAGCACTGCGCTTTTTCCTGAATTGCAGGCTTGCAGTGTGGCTCCACGATAAAATTCGGGATCTGTGTCAAGACGGAGAGTCCCTGGTTCCTGACTTCTGCTGCTTTCTGATTCTCAGGCTCCAGTGATAGCGAGATCACAGTGGAAGAGGCTTCTTTCGTGCATTCTGAACCTCCCCAGGATGGCAGCGCCCCACCCGTGGTTTCCTCTGACATGGAGGTGCTTCATGACAAGGTTAAGAAGCAAGTCATCAAGGAAGGCCATGGCAGGAAGCCCCTCAAGTTCGCGACGTGCTTTGGTGAGTATGGCGGAAGTGGTTCGGTCCATATGCTCATGCTCCGGATGTCGAATTTTAGGATATACAGTATGCTAATATGTTGTGCCTGCCCTGTTTCTTATTCCATAATAATGATATCCTGAATGTGTTTTGTTTGAGTGATCATGGTCATGAGATGCTTATGGCCTTGTTCACAGTGCGTGCAAATAACAGCTAATGACTGAAATGGGCCTATGTAAACAGATTCTCTTTTATATCTACTAGGCGCAGGCTGCTTTCTCACCAAAAGACAATAACTACCTTGGCATGTCAACTTGTGGGGCTTTATAGTGCTTACATCTTCCTGATACTCTGTTGCATTCATTGAGTGCCAGCCAGTATCTATTAACCGTACCTATTCAGTTTGTAGATCTAATGCTGGTGTCAATTTTCAAACGTCAGGATTCATAATTTTTCTATTTATTTACCCAAAGTGACCCACGTCTCTTTTCTCGTTCGTTGAGTACTGATACGGCAACACCTATTGATTTTGTTAGTCTCATGATTATGTCAAATTTCAAAACTTCAGGGATTTAATCCTGTTTTGTCCAAAGTGACCTAATTCAGTTGTCACACGCTAATTTATTCATCCTTCTGCTATCGGGTGGAAGGGCACACATGGATTTTGATTTAGCTTAGCACATGTGAAAGTGCTTCAAAGGAGAACAACAGTGGATTAATTTTTATCTTTTTCTAAACTTGGTGTTGCAGTGCACTATAGAGCATGGGCTCAAGGATCATCGCATAAATTTGAGGATACCTGGCAAGAACAACATCCAATTGAACTAGTACTCGGAAAAGGTGCCACAACAATCAATTCACTTATTTTATACTCAATTTTGCCCTGGTTCATGCATTTCATCCATCAATTCCATAAATTCAAACAGCTTACTTTGCATGCTATTATTATGGTTTTCTAGTACAATGATGATGGTTCTTACTGAGAATTCTGTATAACCAGTTATCCTGCCAGTAACCTGTCATGCCTGCTACTAATGGTTTAATAATATGTCGTAAGATGAAAGAGTGGAATATGCATAGTTAGTTCTGATTTGCACCCTTTTAATGTTGCATTGCCAAGCCTACAGGTACTGGGTAGCTAACCTGAGAATCATATGGGCAACCTCAATAGTACAACAGTGTTTATCAGTGATAATTGCCTATGGGATAACTTACTAAAGCTTTTTCCTCTGTCAACAGAGAAAAAACAAATGGCTGGTTTAGGCATTGGTGTTGGCAGCATGAAAAGCGGGGAGCGTGCATTGTTGCATGTTGGTTGGGAGCTAGGCTATGGCAAAGAAGGAAGTTTTTCATTCCCAAATGTCCCTCCAATGGCAGACCTGGTTTATGAAGTTGAACTTATTGGATTCGATGATGTCAAAGAGGTAGGCAAACAAAGTTCTACTGCCTCCACCCCACATAACGCTTCAATCATTATTATTTTGAAGAGTAGGCTGAGATTATTCATATCTGTTAGCATTACTTTTTCAAGTTGGGACCTTCCAAATCATGATAAACTGTGAATGTGAATCAGGGTAAAGCCCGAAGTGACATGACAGTTGAAGAGAGGATTGCAGCTGCAGACAGGAGAAAGATTGAGGGCAATGGATATTTCAAAGAACAGAAGTTTGAGGAGGCCATGCAGCAATATGAAATGGTTAGTGGCATGCTATACTTTGGACATGATTATACTAGTAGTTATCAGCATATTCTGATTTCAGTCGAACTGTTCTCTTTTACAGGCGATTGCATACATGGGAGATGATTTCATGTTTCAGTTATTTGGAAAGTACAGAGACATGGCCTTGGCTGTGAAAAATCCATGCCATCTCAATATGGCTGCATGCCTGATCAAGCTGAAGAGATTCGATGAAGCTATTGCGCAGTGCAGCATTGTATGTTACTCTACCATGGCCATGAATACATTCAGTCTTCAACTCACGATTTACATTCATGAGTACATTTTTGCAGTTTGCATAGACCTTTGGACTTTATGTCCCTTTATGTGTCTCCCTGTTTCTCGTCTCTTTTGGGTTTCATCTCTAGCCTACCCCAATTGTTGTTGTTGTATGATTGTATGTTCAGACAGTAAAAGCATGTCTTTTTTTTAAATGATGTTAAAATACCTGTAGCAACTAAGCTCATATGGCCAAAATGAATTCAGATGTCAACATGCAAGATTCTGCATTACAGTTATCAAACAGCTGTTTTGCACATTTTCAGCCCTTCTTTTTCAAAAAGGTGTTGGTCTCATGATGTTTGATGAATCGAACAATCCCATGGTCCTAATACAAAATTACCCTGCTTTGTTTGGGAAAAAAGGAAAAAATTACTATTTGATGGATGATCCTTTTTGTAACCATATTCTTCAGGTTTTGTCAGAAGATGAAAGTAATGTGAAAGCACTGTTCAGGCGAGGAAAAGCTAAATCTGAACTTGGCCAGACAGAATCGGCGAGGGAAGATTTCCTGAAAGCGAAGAAGTACTCCCCAGAAGACAAGGAGATCCTTCGGGAGCTTCGTTTGCTCGCAGAACAAGACAAGGCTCTGTACCAGAAGCAGAAGGAGCTCTACAAAGGTCTCTTTGGGCCAAGACCTGAAGTGAAGCCAAAGAAGGCAAACTACCTTGTTGTTTTCTGGCAGTGGCTGGTGTCATTTTTTCTTTATCTGGTTAGGATGTTCAAACGAAAGAACGAGTAGTATAGTTTACCAGAAAATTGTGTAGAACTGGTGGCCAAGATGACCAAGCTTGTACTATAAGATTGAATTTTCTGTAGAGCTGTTGATTGATCGGGATAAATAGTTGTTATGAACTCTCCACGATGTTGTGTACTGGCCACCTTGGAAGCATACTTCATGCATTCTTTAATCTGAAGTTCAAAGGCCTTTTATGGCACATTTAGATTATGCTAGTAATAATGCTTGGAAGCATACTTCATGCATTCTTTAATCTGAAGTTCAAAGGCCTTTTATGGCACTGTATATTACAGTTTTCACATTTAGATTATGCTAGTAATAATGCTGGTGTCATTTATTCCTTCATCTGGAGCTCTAGATTTCATTCTCTTGTTGGATGCTGTTGCGATAGAAACTGCAGTTGCTTGCACGAGCACAAACTCTCAGTTCATTGCTATGGCATTACAAACATTTGAGTGGAAGCAACGGGCATATGCCTAAAACACACGCTCCTGACGCATCAACAGAGAATATATAAGATCAATATACCTTCAAAAACATGCAATGTAGAAGACAAATTCATCGAGTTTGGTTATCCCAGTATCATCATTATATACCAAACAAACAGTAATGCACTCGTTTGAGTTTTCTTTTAATCTCTTGATCCATGGTAGAGGGTATATGTTAGATTTACCTGATGCATGGAATCACAAACAGTAAATGCTGTGAACAACGACACGAAAACACAAAAACTTAAAGTATAGTAATCATCTTAAACTCAAAGATCAGTAGTTTCAGATGATTGATTTTAACCCTGGGCGTGCAGAATTTCTTAACATGTTATGCAACAAAATGCAGAAACTTCTATGCTACATATTGGCCTTGTTTAGTTCCCCAAATTCATCCCCAAATTTCACTATGCAAAAAGAAGATTCCCCATCACATCAAAATGTCGGCACATATATGGAGTACTAAATGTAGATGAAATCAAAAACTAATTGCACAGTTTTATTGTACTTTACGAGACGAATATTTTAAGCCTAATTAATCAATGTTTAGACAAATATTAGCAAATAAAAACAAAAAGCTACAGTAAATCGGAACAGTGATTTGGACGCCGAATCAGGCGATCTAAACACGGCCTGATTTGTAAACTGTTTGCGACAGTAGTACAAGTAGGACTGGGAACATGATAACATTTCACTAAAGGATTTCATAAAATAAAAGGAGATAACATAATGTGACTAATTAGAGCATGAGACAAACATAGGATCTGCTGTTTGGTTCAAAGCCTACCAGACAGCAATCTCCACCCTATGCCTAGGAGCCCATGAAGGGCCAAGCAAAACTGCCTGGGTTGAAAGCAAACAGGCCCTGACACAGTGGAGAATTTGTTTCAATCGAGGTATGCTCATTTTTCGGCTTCCTAATAAAAATGATGGTACTTTTTCAGGCAGGGACTTCACTTGGGACTTGTTTAGATACCCAAATTCACCTCTAAATTCCACTATGTAAAAAGAAGATTCTCCATCACATTAAAATATCGTCACATATATGGAGTACTAAATGTAGATGAAATCAAAAACTAATTGCACAGTTTTGTTGTACTTTGCGAGACAAATATTTTAAACCTAATTAATCAATGTTTGGACAATTATTACCAAATAAAAACAAAATTGCTACAGTGTTTAACAGTGATTCGAATGCCCCGAATCGGGCATCTAAACGAGGCCTTGGTTGAAAGCAAACAGGCCCTGACATAGTGGAGAATTTGTTTCAATCGATGTATGCTCATTTTCCGACTTCCTGGTAAAAATGATGGTACTTTTTCAGGCACGGACTTCACTTGGTGCTTATAATCCTCCCTTGAAAAGGCTTATATCATCAACAAATGGTGGAAGCCTCAAGTGAGAAGTTCTGCTCATCAATTTTGGAGAGGCAAGACCCAGCCCTCGTTATCTCACCTCTATGCAATAGCAATATTAAAGGCCTCTTTGGAACACAGGAATTTCACAGAAATCACGCAGAAATTTTATAGGAATCGGTTATTTTTTTTCCGCAATCCAAACAGGCCCTAAGTTTAGAGTGCATCCACTCTTTTCCATTTACAGATTGTCAGACTCTTCTAGCAACCCTTCTTTTATGAAATTTTCTACAGCAGGTCACTACATCTGAAACTAAACCATGGGCAGAGATATCTGCAAATAAATCGATGGCATCTTTCTTTATTCCACTTTGGAGCAAAGAACCAGTCATGTTTGAAAGTACTAATGTAAAGATGAAGATCCTTAGAACATACGCTTTGAAACATTTTGAATGCATCATCAGCACAATTATTTTTGCAAAGCCCACTTAAAATCGTGCTTTGCTACAGGTACTCCAAAATAACTGAGCCACCCATTTAATTATATCAAGATGGCTATGATCACCCATTTAAAAGCATTGATCACAATGGCCAATAGCCACCGTCCATGTAGGGAACGGGGCAAATCAGTAGTTGGACTTGAAAGGAGGAAACGTGCAATTGGCCCCATAAAAAACAGATGCGATGAGAAACAAAACAAAAAACAGGCTCAGGTAAACAATAGCAACGGATAAAGGGTACAGTATGATTTCATTATTCCAACTGCATCGCAGGAGTTTTAAATTGCTAAGCAAGTCCTATGATGGCACCATAGGAAAAACTGCTCATTTGTAAAGCTAGAGGATTATACATAGCCAACGAATTTCGGCCTAGTCAAAAATCAGCAAAATATGCCCTAGTAGACAAGGGTCTAGTCATCCAGCTCAATGATCTTCACAACTGAAGAATCTCCCACTTTCTGGCAAACGACGACACGGTCATGGGACTTGATAACACCAGAGGCTTTGCCATGGTCTAGAGCAACCTTTAGAACTGATTCATTTGTAGAGCTGGTTGATTCAGCCTGAAAGACACAATGAAGATTGATTAAGACCAAGTAACCAGACAATCACACTAAATCAATTTGCAGCACACAATATAAATTACACAAAAACATGACAAAGAAAAAACTTGTCTCTGCTCAGGAGACCAAGACATAATAAGGGTCTAAGTTACAACAAGAAACTAAGTGGGATCGCCACTTCAAGCCTTCTCAGTGTACCCTAGGTCCCTACCCTCCTCATATAAGTTATATAGACTAATAAAACAGCGGGGATGTGCTTGCAAAATCTTTCCATCCCCAATGATGCTAGAAATGGGATGCTCATGTGTACAAGTGGGAAAATCCAACCCAGTATGTGTTGCATATACACTTAAAGTAGTGAACTGAAAAGCTTTTGTTAACTTACTGGATGCCGAGGATCAGCAAGCATCGGAAAGAGGCCTCTAACTATCAGCGATTGTCTTGCCTGCAAAAAAAAACAACAAACGAGTTACATGGTGCCAAATATCATTACAAGCATTTCTTCTAAAAAAAAGCATTCAAGGTTCTTAGTTCTTCTCAAAGTAATATATCTCTTTTAAGGAGTGCATGACAAATGTTCTATGTCTACAAGAGAAACTTCACAAGACCAATGTTGCCATTCACAAAAGAAATGATCAGCATGCTGATAATAGACAATGTCCAGATTGCATAAAAAGGAAACATCTAACAGGAAAGATTACACAATTGACAAAGAATATTGGAGTTCACGTACCTCAAAAGCACCAGTGAAACTCCATTTCAGTTGGTTTGTCTTCAGACGAGGAATGACAACAGAAAGAACAGGCATGCTGGGCCTGTACTTGGCGATGAGCCTGCAGATCATATAGATATACATGAGATTAATTTCCACTGAACTGCAGCCCTGTATAAGCATATTCGTTTCTACCAACCTTGCAGCCCGTCCAGAAGAGGTGAAGCAAATGATCACCGAAGCCTTAACTTTGATAGCAGCTCGCACCTAAAAAGTAGTAACGGGACTATCTTAGACTACAAATTACAAATTTGTGTTCTGCAAACATTAATAAAAAAAAAGACCGGAATCTGAGAAGCGCATAGATCTTACCGCTGAGGAAGCAATTGACTCCAAGTGGGTCATGGGTTCTCCCACATATTTCACAGTTCGCTTGAAGTATAAATCTTGGTTGAATACCTTCTCAGCCTGTAAGACAATTGGCAAACATGTATAACTAACTAAATCGATGACAAGTCAGATGCGGAGCGGAAAAAAGATGCCAAATTTGCAATGAAATAGCAATAATTGTTGAAAATGCAACCCTATCTAGAAAACATAACAGAAATTTCACCTCAGCACAAATTCTGCCCACTGTTGAAATAGTCTCAACTGGATATAATCCTCGGAGAGTCTCAGCACCAAGGAGAATGGCATCACTCCCTGAAATTAAAACAACCGTGAGTCATGATTGAACTGCCCTTTTTTAGCGCACTAAGGACCAGCTCCATATCAGGCTAAAAGAGCCCCAAGATTTTTGAAAAGCAACAAAAATTGTTAACTTACCGTCAAGTACTGCATTTGCCACATCAGTTGCCTCCGCCCGAGTAGGCCTAAGGTTGTCAGTCATACTGTCCACAACACGAGTGAGAACAGCAGGCTTTCCAGCCATGTTGCACTTGTGAAGAGCAGATTTTTGAAACAAGAAGACCTGCAATACGGAGAGTTGGAATGATAAAGATCAATGGCTAAATAAACTAGTAGTAAAATATGGACAATTATTGCATCCGAAAACGAGACTGAAAATACTAAGCCTTAGGATTTTCGGTAAACTGGCAGGTATGAAGCTCAATTCTGATAATAGAGCCAAAGGTCTTGAGTATAAGACCATGCTAAACATAATTTTAAGAAAGAAAACTAGTTGTGACCCTGACCCACTTCAAATCCACATAGTACGCTAGGAGGTCCGATGGAGCCCAGATGTGAGGGGGTTTATTATGTGGCCACAAAGCCACTGAGGCTTAAGCCCAGATGTTTAGATTGTGGTATTCTCAACTGCTAAAATATTAGTATAGGTAACCAACCTTCTCAGGTGGAAGATCAATTCCCAAGTTCCCTCTTGACAAAATGATACCATCTGCCTCAGCCAGTATTTCATCAAAATGGTTCAAGCCCTGCAAAAAAATAAGGAGTGTGTGTATTTGATTTTGAAGGGCAAACAAATGATGTCTGGCAAATAATGTAATAACATTTACTTGAAAATACCTCAACATTCTCAATTTTGGCAAAAATCAGAGTTTGGCTTAGATCGCCCAATTTTGACAGGAACTCCCGTGCCTGTGTTGCAACAAACAAATATTAGCACCATTGACAGCATTCTTCTTAAGCATTGTACCCAAACATAGCAATCATTCCTTTCGTTGTAGAAATAAAGGTACTGCTTAGAAGCACAGCAATCAGAGAGGACAAACAGAATAACTCAATGCATCCACAGTGCAAGTTGTTTACCTGCCGCACATCCTCTGCATGTCTTGTGTAAGACAGAGAAAGGAAGTCAATCTTATTCGGAGTACCCCATTTTCTGATAACCTGAAAGCAATTCATGCATGTAAGTCTTAGGATGGGCTAAAGGACAGGGCTGCAACTTTAGAACAAATCTAGTTCCATCCCCAAATTTTCCTGTTGCTAAAGGTGGAATTCTGAAAGGAAGGAGACGGTTTCAAAGCAACAATTACAAAGGATATATAAATCACAATTTTGAGAGCAGTCACTTACATCCTTATCCTCATCAGATAGGGTGGGCAAGTCAATGTGAATCTGGGAGCAATGCAGTGTGAACAGTGACCCAGCCAAGGTAGCTGTGTTCTTGATTATACAAACCACATCATCTCCTTTGACTTCAGAAACCTACATCAGTAAGATAAAAGAGTTTCTTTTGTATCAGAAAATGCCGAAAGCAAACCATAATCCTACTGAAAGACATAAAATGAAAGGTGTGAAAGGCCTTTTACCTCCAACCAAACTGAAGTAGTCTCACTGCCAGTGAACAAGTATTGCCCCACGAATATTGTTGCCCCTGGTGTCACCGCCTGAAAGGAACAAAGTTTTTTTTTTTTTGGTTTGTTTTAAATTTGTCCTCTGTGTGATATGGAAACAAGACTAGACTAACAAAAAAATCTAAACTTGGTAGTCAGGGCATGGTCAACTAGCATAGGATATTAGATCTGATGAGTAGCATCATCAGCACGTGCTGACCTTGGCGAGTCCAGAGAAGTTGATGGGCAGCAAGCTGGAGGAGGCTTCTTGGCCCCGGTGAGGGGTGAGAACAACCGTGCCATTCTCCTCGAGGGAGATCGGGGTCTCGCGCTTGTTCACCACCTGCAGCTCCGGGCCCACGGTGTCGAGCATGACCTGGTGAGCAAAGAGAGTGATGCAATTGTCAGCTCCGTCGCGCAAGAGGAAAGCACATTGGCTCTGTGGCGCACAGTCTTGGTTGGTTGGTTCGTTCGTTCGTTCAGAGGCGAACTTACCGCGCAGAGCTTCTTGGTGGACTTGATGGCGAGCTTGAGGTTCTCGAGCGTCTCCTGGTGGTACGCGGCGTCCCCCCACGAGAAATCGAACCGCGCGACTGCAGTCGCAGGAGGAGGAAATCAGACCAACCAACCAACAAATCAGCTCCAGTGTCAGTATGCAAGCTCGAGACGGCATTGAGAGGGGGAGAGACAGAGAGTCGGGAAGCGAACAGTTACCGGACATGCCGGCCTTGAGGCAGGCGGAGATGGTGTCGACGGAGCGCGACTTGGGTCCGAGCGTGCCGACGATCTTGGTCATCGCCGGGAAGAAGCTCTGCTCCAGACCAGACAGGGATCCGCCAGACACCAAAAAAAAAAGTTAGTCAGTTCTCAGTCCAGGTAGTAGGTAGGGTTCGTCGACCGATCCCGCCCGAATCAGCAACGAAACGAATCTGAACATGACGGCGGGTAGGCGGAAGGGGATGGGATCGCGCCGCCGGCGGTGGTGCTTAGTTGCTTACAGGCTTGGAGGGCTCGAGGATGGAGGCCATCCGAATGGGCTCCTCGAGGAGGAGGTTGGTGGAATGCATCCTGACGGCGGCGGAGGCGGCGGAGGCTCTTCCCCTCTTCTTCTTCTGCTCCAAGGAAAAGGAGGCGGAGGCGGCGGAGGCAAATGGCGAGTGCGCTCCTGGGCTGCTCCTCGCTAATGGTTGATTAGGCAATCGAATCTGTGCTGCGTGCGCTTAATAGGCCGACGTGTCCGTGCTTCTCGAGCCCGCTGCCCCTGCCCCACGGCATATGCTTTGGGTTTCCAATGGGTCCAGCTGCGGGAAGCGGGGACGCTGACCCTTCCCGGCGGCCGCCGGCGGTTTTTCAGCGCTCCGGGCTCCGGCCACATTTTGCTGGGTCGGGGCTCGGGCTCGGGCCCAGGCCCAACCGACCAGCGGCATTGTACGTTCCTGATCGGACAAATTGTTCTGTCGCCCTTGCAAAAATTTTGCACAACGTTTTTTTTAGATTATTAAATTTTGCACAACGATTAAGGTGGATTGAGAGTATAATATAGCCGGCTGGAAATGTGAAAAAAAGTTTTTTTGTGAAATGAAATCTGTGTACAATGCTTAAATACTAAAATGACTCAGGTTTATCATACAAACATATTCGAAAAGGGAAGATCTTCTCTTAAAATTAAAAAACTTTATGTGACTCACGAATAATAATGCAACGTAACAAAAGATAGTTTGATTAAGAGAAACTGGATTGGATCGGTAATCCAAAATGCATCTTTTGTGAGGATGATGAGAATATCACGTCTGTTTTCTGAAAGCTTGGTTGCCAAAGTGATTTCAAGGCATTTGTGGCTACTTATTTCGGCACTGCTAATGAGCAAGAAATTTAGAGCCTGTTTGGTCTACTAGTACTTTTTTGTCTTGCCCGGCGAGGATATGAGTCAAACCTGCTTGTTTGGATGGCTTGCTTGATAGCCTCGTGTCTTGTGCGGACGAGTTTTGCCTTGCTAGCATAAGAGAGCCGAATCGGCTATCCCGGCGGGGCAAGGTCCTCGTGCTCCACACCTACCAAACAAGACAAGGCGAGGGATCCATGCTCCGAAACCAAGCAGCCCCTTAGCTCAAGTGTGGCCTTAGTTTAAAATGTAGCTTTCCAATGGACAGAGCGTCCATATTTTTGGAATTGCTACTATGTGTTGGACGATTTGAAAATACTTTGAGAATAGGGACGTCAAAATTCCATCCGAAATCATTTGTTATGTTTGTGCCTGGCCAAAATCATGGCTATGGCCTTGTTTAGATTCCAAAGTTTGTGTCCCAAATTTACTATGCAGAATTCCTATTCCCCATCACATCAAAATGCCGGCACATATACGAAGTACTAAATATAGATGAAATCAAAAACTAATTACACAGTTTTGTTGTACTTTACGAGACGAACATTTTAAGTCTAATTAATCAATATTTGGACAATTATTACCAAATAAAAATAAAATTGCTACAGTGTGACGAGACACTTACTATGCAAACTTTGCCTTCAAAGTTCGCCATCTAATCAAGGCCTATGATCCAAAGTTCCAAACAGAGCATGGCCCGTCAATGGCCAATATTTGGTCCGGCTGCTGCTGGCCTCCAAGGTAACGTGCCCTTGAAGCCCCGACAGTTTGGACGCTCAGCACGTTCTTTCTACCTTATATAAGAGCAGTCTACAATCAGCCTGCTCGGCTGCACTTTTTGCACGCTGTGGTTGAGACTGTTTACTCTAGCAGCTGCAGCTCTTAAAAAAAAAAGTGCAGCCGAGCAGGCCCAATTAAGTTTGTGAACATCTAAGAGCATCTCCACCAGTTCCTCAATAAAACTTCCCCAATAACTTAGTATTGGGGTAGCCCAATATTTACTTTTTGGGTTATTGGGGGAGATGCTTTTGTAGTTCCCCAATATCTCATCCCCAATATATGATTTTGGCCCATATTGCAAATTCTGGATCATGTTGGAGCAAATTAACCCATTGATATTTTTCACGTCAAAATAAGTTGTTGATGTCTTGTTTGTCGCATACTTAAGATCAAAGATCGAAAATGCAATAACAGTTTGTTCAACAATAAGAAAATAAAATTAAACATACTCACACAAGGATATATCATAAACAAGATATAAAGAGAAATGGCATGGCATTGTTTCCAAGTGCAGAATCACCAATGGGTGTGTTTGCGCCAAAAGAACAGAGTATTGGGGGAGGTTGCAAGTGCCCCTTTATTTGAGGGGAGATGAGTGTTTTTTTGGTGGCCACCAAAAATTGGAGGAGGTATTGGGGCACTGTTGGAGCATGAAAATTGATCTATCTCCCCTAATAATTCTGTTTTATGGAGATGAGGGGTTGTATTGGGGATTTGTTGGAGATGATCTAAGTCCGTTCCTGAGACGGGTATGTGTGGTTGTCCTGGGATGTCCAACCTATGTCTGTTTTCCTTTGTCGTGCTTCTTCTGTTTTTTTAGTCCTCAACTCGTATTTCTATTATCTCTGAGGTAACAGAAACAGAGTGATCTGTTCTAAAAAAAAGAGGGTCATCTCGTGTCAGAAAAAAAAGATGGACCATTGGTTATGTGTTCTAAAAAAAGGTGGACTTCACGATGTCTTTTTTCGACAACAATGTCAAGCAAAAGGATCGCGAAAATTTTGTAGCGACAAAATTTGGGATTTCATGAAGCACTGTGCGGATGTGTTATGTGTGCTTTTTGTCAATATTTTTGTTTCAGTCATCAATCACGTGTTTCAAATTCCATGTTCCCATGTCCGGGTCAATTCCAGTCCCCGGCTTTGACGATTCATTCACCCTTTTTGTCCGAGTCCTGCTTCATGTCGCTTTCGCCTTCTTTTTCCTCTTCGACTTCGAGAACAGAACGACGTTTTTCTCCGTGGTCCGTGCTGAAATCAGTCCTCGACTCAGAGCCTGTTTAGTTCACAAAAAAGTGAACTCAAAAAGTGCTACAAAACCTGTCACATCAAATTTTGCGGTATATGCATGGAGTACTAAATGTAGATGAAAGAAAAAACTAATTACACAGTTTAGTTGTAAATCACAAGACAAATCTTTTGAACCTAATTAGTCCATGATTAGACATAAATTGCCAAATAAAATAAAAAGTGCTACAGTAGCCGAACCCAAACTTTTTCACCAACTAAATAAGGCCTCAGTTCTCGGTGGCAACCCAGCTCAGGAATCAGGATCAACTACTTAGAGCACCTCAAAAATTGGGTTTATGTTCAACGGAAAAAATTCTCAAAAGCAAGGAAAAGTATTTTGTTTTGGTTCAACCTGCAGTCGCATATGAAATGGACGAAGGGAGAAATTTAGCAACACTTTTCCCGCAGGATCTCCTGCAAGAAGAGGATAATCTCCAACTTCGACTTGTCAATTTATTTCTCATGAAAATAGCAAGTTAACTCAAAGAATTTAAGCCTGTTCAACCTCATATCACCTAGAACAAGTCATGGACTTCTTCAATGAAAGAAAGTCTCATGGAAACATTTTCAATGAAATAAGAACCATACAAAATAGATTTCTTGATCTTTTTTTAGGAAAACTTTTTTATTCGCTCCTCTCCTCCTCGAAGTAATAGTAGTATTGTATTGTCATCCGATAAAGTAATAGTTGTAGGCTTGGAAGAGAAGGAGAGTAGTAATAATTCTCTTATCCCATTTGAAAGGATACCATCTTTATAACTATCCATGACTGTTTTTGTCTCTAGCATGACCACTTGAGAAAATGTGGAGGAAAGTAGGGGAAATGGCCGATACTACTGGAAGAATTCCTCTTTGGCTGATAGGTACTGTAACCTTGTGCTGTGGCCAACCATGCCGAGCCCGATCGATCGTGCAGCCTGGCTGGCACATCCTTCCCCTAAAACTTTCTAGGCCTCCGCCATGGTCAACATTGAAGCTCAGAACCTAGCCCTTTTTCTCAATACGAAAAAAGAAAAAAGTCCACATTACCTCATTAATTTTTGCGAAAGTCTGTTTTTCCTTCCTGAACTTTAAAAACCGTTCGTTTTACCTCTCTGACCGGTTATAAGCGGTTTTCAAATATGGTTTTGTCTTTTTCTTTTTTATTTATTTCAGCTATTTTTTTGAAAAATCTTAGTAAATCATAGAAAAATTATAAAAATAAAAAATTTAATTTTGTTGGACTCCACATGAGTAAACCTACATAGTGAACATATAACATAGTATGTACAAATTTTTTGTTGTGGCTTTAGATCTATGCTTTCTGTAATTAATTCATAGCTGCAGTTTATATGGTCCAATTATGGTGAAATTTCTATGGTGGGCTAATTATTGTATGTTTGAACTTTAGTAAAAATTTCATACTCATTCGATCATGCATAATTTAATTATAGATTTATAAATACTTTTTAACAAGCATACACCTAAATAATCTATAACTAAGTTCTACATGATCCAATGAGTATGAAATTATCCAATGAGTATGAAATTTTTACTGCAGTTCTGTCACACCCATTTTTAAGGAACAAATGGAATGTATAATCTTATGTGCGCCCAGAGATCAATCACACATAAGATGACAAATATAAATAGTATCATCACAAATGTTTATTACATAACGAATAGTATCACAGAGTCTTCACGTAATTAAGAAGAAACATAGAATAATTCTTGTGGTAGCTAGCTCCATAGCACAGGCACGTTAACTGGTTGACCACAAGTCTAGTAATCTTCAGAAAAGTAGTAGTAATAATCACTATTTATACTTTCGGGAGTCCATCCTGCGGTGGGGGAATGCAAGGGTGAGCACAAAAGTACTCAACAAGTGTAACACGGGGTTCATGAAGCTCAAGTAGGATAGACACTGGCTCAACTGCATGTAGCTTTTAGTTGATCATATTTTAAGCAATTGAGTAGCATCAAATAGATGATATTCCCATAATAAACACATGATCATGTAAAGAGAATAATGAATAGCAAAAACAAGTAAATTAATAGTGATCTATATTCCGTAAGGGTCCAAGGCCACTCGTGACCGTGAGCACGGCTGTTATAACAGTTTTACACTCTACAGAGGTTGTACACTTTCACTATGAGTCGCGATCCCCAAAAGTCCGAGGTCATGACTCCCCATTGGACAGTTAAGTTTCACTATGAAGTCTTTCCAAGGTTCGTCTAATAAGTTAGGGCCGCTAGGTTTCTGTGGCCTGCAAATGTAGAGTCTCCTTCCGTATGGCACAATGACACGCAGCCTATACTCATAGGGACAGGAGCCGCACTACACCCAACCCGGAACACAACCCCTTTTGCGCCATAAAGGTAACCACTAACAAGCTAGAAAATATCCTCTTATATGACTAAAGCCAGAGCCATGTAGCCCTCACAGCTGTACTGTAAGTCCCAGATGTTCGCTTACAGATAAGTCCTTACGGAGAGGAATCTAGAGAAAACTCTAGCCCTCTTGTTCCCTGTTGCTAAAAATCATCTTTTAGAGTTATTGCATATATCATTAGTCAAGTTACAAGATCATTGTTTAAGTGAGCACTAGCCACTACCCAATGCCATAACCATAGGATACAAGGAACAAGATCAATACTAGGGCATCCTTAACAAGGAGACACATGCAACATGAATTAAGTGAATTAAAGTGAGTAGGTAACAAGGATAATCCCATGCTATACTTGTCTTGATCTAGCTGATCCTGTTGATCCGACTCGTAATAGTACTTTTGATCACCAATGAACTGATCACCGTCTATCCTCGAATAGCACATCAACAACAATCATCCAAGAGCAATCACGCAAAGCAAACAAAGCTACAATTAGAACAGTACACCAACAGCGGAAAAATAAGATAAAAAGTTTTTAAAACGAATCTACATTGCACTAGGATCACACAGACGCGAATTTCACGTAAATCGGAGCTAAAACGGAAAAGTTATGATTTAAACGAGATTTACTTTATTAAAATAATAGATTAAATCTAACCTCAAAATTTAAAAGTGGAAAATCTACTAAACAGTAGTACTAATGGGTAGAGTATGAAATTATGAACCTAACGCAACTTGAACGGGTCAAATCGGAGTTAAAACGGAGATTTTATGACCTAAATAAACCTAGTGGCAAAACTGTAAATACCTGAAAACGTATTTTCATCTAAACCGACGAGGTTTATGTTTTCAAAAGAACAAAGCGCATTCGACTTCTACGCTATGGACCGCGGGTTCAAAAATAAAGAAACTCAGGGCCTCTTAAGCAAAATAACCAGACGAAGGGGTATCGGCCGATCTCGTTCGTTAGATTAGATTTGAGCGGCCGAGATTTGACCGGGGGAGAGAAGAAGGGAGCTCCGGCCGGCTACAGTGCCAGAGGCGACGGAGGACATGGCCGGTGGCGAGGTTTCTCACCGGCGCACACGGTGAGATCCCTAGAGACCATGATTCGACTCAAAAACATCACGAGAAGAAAGAGAAGCTCCAACCGCACTCACCGAAGGAGAAAAACGGGATCGGAGACGAAGACGTGTCGACGGGCGGCTCCAATGTCGGCGGCAGATCTTCTCCAACTCGAACAACGCTTAAGCGGCTAATCTCACGGTCGGTGGCTCCGGGTTTGAGCTTGGGAGGGGTGGTGCAGGCCGCGGCTGCTATTTATGGCCGGCTAGGCGTGCGGGCCAAGGCAGAGGAGAGACCGGCAGCGTCGGACTCTTGCTCAAGTCTGGCTCGAACACGAGCGAATGGAGAAGACGGCACCGACAAGCGGGCCCGGCAGATCAGTGAGACAAGAGAGAGGGAAGGGTGCGGCGGCTCGGCAGTAACCGGCTGGGCTGTGACGAGCTGGGCTCGGCCCACCAAGCAGCGCGGCCGTCGGAGAAAAAGGCCAACGGGCCAGCAAGGGAGGAAGGTGCGGCTGGGCCTTCGGGCCGAAATCGAAGAAAGGTTAATTCCTAACTCTTTTTTCTTTTCTTTTTTTTTAAAATTTTTCAAATGCATTTTCAAATAAAGATTTAAATAGAATTTGAATTCTCTTTTAAAATTCTCAAACAACATTCAATACAAAACAAGATATGCAACAGCATGAATAAACAAGCATGTGTCTAACCTTATAGTGGATTTTAATTTCGTGAAAATTATTATTTCTCTAGGTTAAAATGCTCACAAAATTACGTAAATAAATCAAATTCTCCTATTTTAAAATAATACAAATTTTAGGGTGTTACAAGTTCAAGCATAGAAACTGCAGCTATGAATTAATTACAGCAAAGCATAGATCTAAATCTAAAGGAAAAAAATTGTACTAAAACATACCATATTATATGTTCACTGTGTAGATCTACTCATATAGAGTCCAACAAAATTAGATTTTCTATTTTATGATTTTTCTATGATTTACTAAGATTTTTTAAAGATTTAGTCAAAATAAATAGAAAGAAAAAAGACAAAACCGTCTTAAAAATCCACTTACAATCTGTCAGGGAGATAAAACGAACCGTTTTAAAAGTTTAGGAAGGTGGTTTAGCTGCTTTTAGAGTTTAGAGAGTTGATTATAGTGGATTTTAATTTCATGAAAATTATTATTTCTCTAGGTTAAAATGCTCACAAAATTACGTAAATAAATCAAATTCTCCTATTTTAAAATAATGCAAATTTTAGGGTGTTACAATTCTACCCCCCTTAAAAAGAATCTCGTCCCGAGATTCAGACAATGCTTACTCAAACAACTGTGGGTATGCTTTTCTTAAATCTTTCTCTCTTTCCCATGTAGCCTCTGCTTCCGAATATCGGCTCCACTCAACTTTACACATCTTTATAACTCGGCTCCTGGTAACTCTTTCCGCTGTCTCTAAAATTTTCACGGGATACTCCTCATAAGTGAGATTTTTCTTAACAGTGAGTTCTTCCAACGGTATTTGTTCTTCCGGTACACGCAAACATTTCTTTAACTGAGACATATGGAACACATCATGCACACCTGCCAAACTCTCAGGCTATTCCAACTGATATGCCACTTCACCTCATCTCTCTAAGATCTTAAAAGGACCGATATACCTCGGTGCTAACTTTCCTTTCCGATTAAACCTTTTCACACCTCTCATAGGTGACACCTTCAGGTAGACATAATCTCCCACTTCAAAAGTCAACTCTCTCCGTCGAGTATCGGCATAACTTTTCTGTCGTGACTGAGCTGCTTTCAAATTATTTCGGATCATTCTTACTTGTTTCTCAGCATTCCTAAGCACATCGGGACCAAACACTTGGCTTTCTCCTTTTGATTCCAAAACAACGGAGTTCTACACTTACTACCATACAAAGCTTCAAAGGGTGCCATCTGTAAATTTTTCTGATAACTGTTATTGTAGGAAAACTCTGCATATGGCAAACTCTTATCCCAGCTTGTACCATACTGCAAAGCACAAGCTCTCAACATATCTTCCAATATCTGATTAATCCTTTCGGTTTGCCCATCCGTCTGAGGATGATATGTTGTACTAAAATTCAGCTTAGTCCCTAATGACTCTTGTACTTTCTGCCAGTAATATGATGTAAATTGAGTACCTCGATCTGACACGATCTTCTTTGGAACTCCGTGCAGACTTACTATTCTTTCCAAATATAGTTCAGCCAACTTTGCACTGGAATACGTTGTTCTAACCGGTATAAAATGAGCAACTTTAGTCAAACGATCCACTATAACCCATATTGAATCAAAACCTCTCTGAGTACGTGGTAACCCCACTATGAAGTCCATACCAACTTCTTCCCACTTCCACTCAGGTATCTGCATCGGTTGCAACAATCCTGCAGGTCTCTGATATTCAGCTTTAACCCTCTGACACGTGTCACATAGTGCAACATACTCTGCAACATCTCTTTTCAAACCATACCACCAATACCTCTCTCTCAAATCCATATACATCTTAGTACTTCCGGGATGAATAGAGTAAGCGGACTCATGAGCTTCACGTAGAATTGCTTCTCTTATAGCTTTGTCCTCAGGCACACATAATCGTTTCCCAAACCATAGGGTTCCTTTATCATCCAACTGGAATCCAGGTGCTTTACCTTTCGGTATATTCTTCACTATCTCCTTTATTTTGTCATCTATCAATTGACCCTTGCGTATCTGTTACTCTAGCATAGGCTCTATTACTAATTCCACTGCGTTAATAGCAATACCTAAGTTTAAATGCTCTAACTTAGCACATAACTCATTTGACATAGGCATTACTTGCACCTCATTAGCATAGCTCTTTCTGCTAAGAGCATCTGCAACAACATTAGCCTTACCCGGATGATAATGTACCTCCAAATCATAATCCTTAATTAACTCTAACCAGCGACGTTGTCTCAAGTTCAGATCTGATTGAGTGAAAATGTACTTCAAACTCTTATGATCAGTGTAAATATCACTTTTATGTCCAATCAAATAATGCCTCCATATTTTCAAAGCATGCACCACTGCTGCTAACTCCAAGTCATGAGTAGGGTAATTTAACTCATGCTTTCTCAACTGTTGAGAGGCATATGCCACTACTTTGCCTTCTTGCATAAGCACACAACCAAGACCCAAACGGGATGCATCACAATAAATAGAGAAGCTCTTATTCAAATCTGGCAAAACTAACACCGGAGCTGTTGTCAATCGTTTCTTCAGCTCCTCAAAATTAACCTGACACTTATCAGACCACACAAATTTGGCATTCTTTTCTAACAATGTGTCATTGGCTTGGCAAGCTTAGAAAACCCTTCAATAAATCTTCTATAATATCCAGCCAATCCCAAGAAACTACGAATTTCTCCCACATCGGTTGGTGGTTTCCAATTCAACACATCCTTTACCTTGCTAGGATCCACTGATATTCCACCATTAGAGACCACATGACCCAGAAAAGCAACTTCCTTCAACCAAAACTCGCATTTACTACGCTTAGCATAGAGCTTATGCTCTCTGAGCTTCTGCAGGACCAACCTCAAATGTTCCACATGTTCTTCCTTAGTCTTAGAGTATACCAGGATATCATCGATGAACACTACTACAAACTTATCAAGATACTCCATAAATACCTTATTCATCAAGTATATAAAGTATGCAGGAGCATTAGTCAAGCCAAAAGACATTACTGTATACTCATACAAACCATATCGGGTGGTGAATGTTGTCTTTGGTATATCAGTAGCACGAATCTTCAATTGATGATAGCCAGAGCGAAGATCAATCTTAGAAAACACACAAGCACCTCTCAACTGATCAAACAAGTCATCAATCCTTGGCAGCGGATACTTATTCTTGATAGTTACCTCATTGAGTGACCGATAATCAACACACATCCGTTGAGAACCATCCTTCTTGTCAACAAAGATCACAGGAGCTCCCCACGGTGAAGAGCTAGGACGAATGAAACCTTTCTCTTGTAACTTTTTTATTTGTTTCTTAAGTTCCTCTAATTCATTAACCCCCATTCTATATGGACGCTTAACTATAGGTGCAGTTCCAGGCAATAATTCAATAATAAACTCAATGTCGCGGTCGGGTGGCATACCTAGCAAGTCGTCGGGGAACACATCCGGAAATTCATCCACAACTGGATCCTCTTGATTAACACTATCATCAAGTCGATTTACTGTAGCTGTCTGCGGCTTCTGCACTATAATCTCCACACTAATTCGATCTCCCTTCGGTGTTGTCAGGGCTATTGCCTTTTCCTTACACTGAATCACTGCCTGATTTTGCTTCATCCAATCTAGTCCCAAAATAAGATCAATCCCAGCTGTTCTCAACACTATATGACTCACTTTGAACTCTACCCCCCTTAAAATTAAACTAATAGGGAGGCATCGATAGGAAGCTTGCATACTTCCCCAGGCGAATTGACTAGTATAGGGTTTTTCATGGCACATAAAGGGATGCTATGTGTCTTAACAAATATTTGAGATATGAATGAATGCGAAGCTCCAGAATCAAAAAGAACAGTGGCAGGGATGGAGTGAACATCGAACGTACCGAGCATAACTTCAGGTTCCGCCACTGCAGTCTCCTCCGACACGTGAGTCACCTTCCCATAGTATGGTGGCTTCTGGTTACTGTTCTGCTTCTGGGGAGTTTGCTGATTGGCCTTCTCAGGACAGTTATAAGACAAGTGACCTTCCTTCCCACAATGGAAACACTTAGTTGGAGTATTGGGAGCACTAGTCTTCATTGGGGTGTTGTTGGGGGTACTCTGTCATTAATTCTGGTTCCCATTCTGCTGCTGAGAGCGTTGATTGCCATTCTGCGACTGATAAGGAGGATGTTGCAGAAACTGATTACGTGGAGGAAGTTGACCACGATTCCATTGGTTGGGCGGATACCTCTGCTGATAACCTTATTGATAACCAGTGCGTTGGCGACTGTTGTTTCCAGATACCTATCCCTGAAGTCTCTTTCTTTTAGCATCAATCTCCTTACGCTTATTATCCACCACAATAGCACGATTCACTAATGTTTGATAATCTGGGTAAGCATTGGACATTAGCTGCAATTGAAGACCATCATGTAGACCCTTCAAGAAAAGTCGCTGCTTATCAGCATCATTAGCCACCTCATTCGGCGCATAACGTGACAACTGAGCAAACTTGTCTCTATACTCTGCTACAGGCATAGATCCCTGTGTCAAATTGCGGAATTCTTCTACCTTCAGTGCTATCACCCCCTCTGGCATATGGTAGGACCTAAAACTCTCTGTAAACTCCTACCAAGTAATGGCGGGAGCATTGGCAGGACGGCCATACTGATATGAATCCCACCAGTCTTGAGCTGCTCCTTGAAGTTGTCCCGAAGCAAACAACACCTTCTGTTGATCATTGCACTGAGCAATGTTGAGCTGCTTCTCTACTGCACGAAGCAAATCATCGGCTTCCAATGGATCAGTGGCATGAGTAAACACCGGGGGATGACCCTTCAAAAATTCCCCACGCTTATCTCGCGCAGGTGCTCCTCCAACTGGCTGATTTTGCTGATTATTCACCAGAGCTTCCATCAACTGTGTCTGTATGGCCAAAAGCTCATGAATAGTAGGTGGTGGACCAACTCCACGACCACGGCCTCGACCTCGTCCTCTTTCAGACATCTGTTATCCAATAAAATATCAATTCTTAGAGATTACCATATTATAGACAATTTTATAGATAGAGAATAAAATCTGATAGTCTTCTGGACATGTCCCAATTCTAGCGGTTCGGTAAAATAGACCTATCTCGAGTTACAGATATCCAGTAGAGGTGTACTTTATACGGTTAGAAAGCTTATGAAATTATCTACAACTTTTATTTAACTCACAATTCCAGATTCTATCACGAAGTTACCCAAAAACAGGACACAACAGAAACTATTTCTGACTTCTAGACTGCGCAGTAACTTCATCTTGTAACAATTATATCTCATGATTAAGAATAGATAAAAAGGTGATTCAAGAGGCATTGGAAAGGTACGTGCGTCTAGATTCTCTCATAAAAATTTCAGAATTTTTCGCTGAACAGTTAATTTTAAGCATAAAAGGAAAGACAGACCACTCCAGAAAGGACAGAACAGATAGAAAGGTTAACCCAACTAAATTATTTATTTATCACACTAAAACTTAGTATTATAAAATTAGAAACTTTTGTGGACAAGCCCACAAAGCTCCAGCACTCATTACATGGAAAAACCAACTCACACATACGCACAATAATAACTCAACTAACCACCCAAGGTTCACATGACACCACAAACTCAACTTAACTCGACACTACTCGTACTATCGTATTATTACATAAATGGTATTCCAACTCCTAGGGACGGGCTTGATGTTCATGATAATCATAGATCGCTTCCATGCCTTGGTCAATCCTTAATCCATCTATCACTTCTTGGTACCTCTTGACGTCCTTCCCCAAAGCTTTAACTAGGGCTACCAACCGACGATTTGTCACCATCATGTCATGACCAAAATCCACCATGACTCGAGGAACTAATTCCAAATTCCCAGGGTTCATCATTACCCATCCATGCTCTGGGTCTCCACGGGGAAAATAGCGATATTGATCATCTTGCATAACCTCATAGCGAAGGTGACGAAGTCCCAAGTATGCTTCAAAGGCTGCATCTTCTATGCCATCTTCTATAGTGGCACGACGACCACTATGGGAAAAACACCGGTCCAGCAAATAAGTACCCATCTCTTCGTTCTTAACGAAGATACGCACATTGCACTTCCAATAAGTAGCTTCCAAAGGATGCTTATGCTCCCAGCAGACATACTCAATTGCAGGATCCCAATCTGTGAAGTAGGCACTAAGCATGCCAACCAGTCGGTGGTGTGAAGGAGTGTCATGGCTTGACTTGTGATGGATCTTTGTAATCCAACCCATAGGAAGGGATGGCACACCAACTTCAGTGGAACCATCTTGTGGAGGCGAAGGGGGCTGTCCTCCATCATGAGCAAGCTCAACATCTTCATCATCACTCAAATAGATGACCTCCTTTTTAGGTTCAACTTCTTCTTGGGGCAAAACTGGTTCTGGCGCCTGATCTGGTGTTGATGGCGGGGTTGGTGTAGTGTCTTCTAGTTCCTCCTGAAGCTCTTCTGGTTCCTCCTGAGGCTCTTCTGGTTCCTCCAAGGAACGGGGTGGATAGTAGCCTCCAGTGGTGATACGGGCAGTCTTGCGGGTACGAGGCATCTACAGATTTTAGGCCAAGGGTAAGTTAGAATTAGAGGCAATATTTTCACAATAGAATGAGGCGAAAGAAGCATAACAATTTAGCAATTATCAAGAGTAAAGTGATAAGCATGAAACAAGTGGAGAAAAAAGAACTAAGACGACCATTACTAACTAGGCTTGTGTCCTACAGTCAACATAGCTTTGATACCAATCTGTCACACCCATTTTTAAGGAACAAATGAAATGTATAATCTTATGTGCGCCCAGAGATCAATCACACATAAGATGACAAATATAAATAGTACCATCACAAATGTTTATTACATAACGAATAGTATCACAGAGTCTTCACGTAATTAAGCGGAAACATAGAATAATTCTTGTGGTAGCTAGCTCCATAGCACAGGCACGTCAACTGGTTGACCACAAGTCTAGTAATCTTCAGGAAAGTAGTAGTAATAATCACTATTTACACTTTCGGGAGTCCATCCTGCGGTGGGGGAATGCAAGGGTGAGCACAAAAGTACTCAACAAGTGTAACACGGGGTTCATGAAGCTCAAGTAGGATAGACACTGGCTCAACTGCATGTAGTTTTTAGTTGATCATATTTTAAGCAATTGAGTAGCATCAAATAGGTGATATTCCCATAATAAACACATGATCATGTAAAGAGAATAATGAATAGTAAAAACAAGTAAATTAATAGTGATCTCTATTCCGTAAGGGTCCAAGGCCACTCGTGACCATGAGCACGGCTGTTATAACAGTTTTACACTCTGCAGAGGTTGTACACTTTCACTGTGAGTCGCGATCCCCAAAAGTCCGAGGTCATGACTCCCCACTGGACAGTTAAGTTTCACTATGAAGTCTTTCCAAGGTTCGTCTAACAAGTTAGGGCCGCTAGGTTTCTGTGGCTTGCAAATGTAGAGCCCCCCCTTCCGTATGGCATAATGACACGCAACCTATACTCATAGGGACAGGAGCCGCACTACACCCAACCCGGAACACAACCCCTTTTGCGCCATAAAGGTAACCACTAACAAGCTAGAAAAGATCCTCTTATATGACTAAAGCCAGAGCCATGTAGCCCTCACAACTGTACTGTAAGTCCCGGATGTTCGCTTATAGATAAGTCCTTACGGAGAGCAATCTAGAGAAAACTCTAGCCCTCTTGTTCCCTATTGCTAAAAATCATCTTTTAGAGTTATTGCATATATCATTAGTCAAGTTACAAGATCATTGTTTAAGTGAGCACTAGCCACTACCCAATGCCATAACCATAGGATACAAGGAACAAGATCAATAATAGGGCATCCTTAACAAGGAGACACATGCAGCATGAATTAAGTGAATTAAAGTGAGTAGGTAACAAGGATAATCCCATGCTATACTTGCCTTGATCTAGCTGATCCTGTTGATCCGACTCGTAATAGTACTCTTGATCACCAATGAACTGATCACCGTCTATCCTCGAATAGCACATCAACAACAATCATCCAAGAGCAATCATGCAAAGCAAACAAAGCTACAATTAGAACAGTACACCAACAACGGAAAAATAAGATGAAAAGTTTTTAAAACGAATCTACATTGCACTAGGATCACACAGACGCGAATTTCACGTAAATCGGAGCTAAAACGGAAAAGTTATGATTTAAACGAGATTTACTTTATTAAACTAATAGATTAAATCTAACCTCAAAATTTAAAAGTGGAAAATCTACTAAACAGTAGTACTAATGGGTAGAGTATGAAATTATGAACCTAACGCAACTTGAACGGGTCAAATCGGAGTTAAAACGGAGATTTTATGACCTAAATAAACCTAGTGGCAAAACTGTAAATACCTGAAAACGTGTTTTCATCTAAACCGACGAGGTTTACGTTTTCAAAAGAACAAAGCGCATTCGGCTTCTACGCTATGGACCGCGGGTTCAAAAATAAAGAAACTCAGGGCCTCTTAAGCAAAATAACCAGACAAAGGGGTATCGGCCGATCTCGTTCGTTAGATTAGATTTGAGCGGCCGAGATTTGACCGGGGGGAGAGAAGAAGGGAGCTCCGGCTGGCTACAGTGCCAAAGGCGACGGAGGACATGGCCGGCGGCGAGGTTTCTCACCGGCGCACACGGTGAGGGCCCTAGAGACCATGATTCGACTCATAAAACATCACGGGAAGAAAGAGAAGCTCCAACCGCACTCACCGAAGGAGAAAAACGGGGCCGGAGACGAAGACGTGTCGACGGGCGGCTCCAATGTCGGCGGTGGATCTTCTCCAACTCGAACAACGCTTAAGCGGCTAATCTCACGGTCGGTGGCTCCGGGTTTGAGCTTGGGAGGGGTGGTGCAGGCCGCGGCTGCTATTTATGGCCGGCTAGG
The DNA here is from genome assembly GCA_022457205.1 of Saccharum spontaneum. NCBI lineage: Eukaryota > Viridiplantae > Streptophyta > Magnoliopsida > Poales > Poaceae > Saccharum > Saccharum spontaneum. The sequence goes on from CM039595.1 coordinate 8,216,209, forward strand.
CGTGCGGGCCAAGGCAGAGGAGAGACCGGCAGCGTCGGACTCTTGCTCAAGTCCGGCTCGAATACGAGCGAAGGGAGAAGACGGCACCGACAAGCGGGCCCGGGAGATCAGTGAGACAAGAGAGAGGGAAGGGTGCGGCGGCTCAGCAGTAACCGGCTGGGCCGTGACGAGCTGGGCTCGGCCCACCAAGCAGCGCGGCCGTCGGAGAAAAAGGCCAACGGGCCAGGAAGGGAGGAAGGTGCGGCTGGGCCTTCGGGCCGAAACCGAAGAAAGGTTAATTCCTAACTCTTTTTCCTTTTCTTTTTTTTTTCAAATTTTCCAAATGCATTTTCAAATAAAGATTTAAATAGAATTTGAATTCTCTTTTGAAATTCTCAAACAACATTCAATACAAAACAAGATATGCAACGGCATGAATAAACAAGCATGTGTCTAACCTTATAGTGGATTTTAATTTCATGAAAATTATTATTTCTCTAGGTTAAAATGCTCACAAAATTACGTAAATAAATCAAATTCTCCTATTTTAAAATAATACAAATTTTAGGGTGTTACAAGTTCAAGCATAGAAACTGCAGCTATGAATTAATTACAGCAAATCATAGATCTAAAGCTAAAGGAAAAAATTTGTACTAAAACATACCATATATATGTTCACTGTGTAGATCTACTCATATAGAGTCCAACAAAATTAGATTTTATATTTTATGATTTTTCTATGATTTACTAAGATTTTTTAAAGATTTAGTCAAAATAAATAGAAAGGAAAAAGACAAAACCGTCTTAAAAATCCACTTACAATCTGTCAGGGAGATAAAACGAACCGTTTTAAAAGTTTAGGAAGGTGGTTTAGCTGCTTTTAGAGTTTAGAGAGTTGAGAGAGGTAAATACGGTGAACAAGCTCATGACTGGACAACAATCCGTGGGGCGATTGGGTTCGGTTTTGGTATACGACACATGTTCCAAGGCTCTCTCCTGCTGACGTACCGCTCTATCACCGGCGTTGGGCCTCAACAATGGCACATCCACCCTCTACTGGCATGACAATTGGTCATCATTCGGGCCTTGTGGCCCATTGCACCGGCCCACCGGCCAAGGCATCATTATGGCGGAGGCCCTCTCCCCCGATGGACTTGATCTGGCCTTGATGTATGGACCGAATGCTCTAGAGGTTGTGAATTTGATCTAAAAATCATAATGACAACCTTAGTAGTCTATGTAAATTATAAACTCCAAGACACCATGGCTCCTAAATTCTTCTAGAAAGACAAGCTAATGAGTCGTAAAGGCGTCACACTACACAAGTCCTTATCATTAAGGGCTTGTTTGGAACAAAGGAATATAAAAACAGAAGAAAGAGAAAAAACAAAGGAAAGTGATGGAAAGGAAAAACACAGGAGTATGATGTGAAAGAGTGTTTGGAATGCAGGAAATCGAAATGCAGAGCCGAGGAGAAGCACTTAGCACAAAACAAAGAATCAAACTACAAAAGTATAGTAGTAGTCACCTGGCTCTTTTCTGATAGTAATGCACCCATCTATGTGTTTAATGGTGTGCTCACCCCGGACTTCGCAAAGGAAGCAGAAACCAGAGACCAGACTAGAGTTTTGCTTTCGTGTGAAATGGTGAAGGAGGGATAGTGTTCCGGAGGAAAGGAAAGATTGTTTTCCTTTGTTCCAAACGTGCTACTTATTTCCTGTTCCAGCGTATTCATTTCTTTTGAGTTTCCTTAAAAACTCCTTTGATCCAAACAGCCTCTAAAGGATACAACTAACCAATGTGAATCTATCATAAGCCTTGCACAAGCTTTAGTACAACCTAAAACATAAGCTACTAGAGTAAGGCTCATGATCACACTAACAAATATGTCCTTAGGTGATGAGGACATCACTCCTTCAGATGCACCTGCTGTTCCTTCATCTGGTATGCAAAGAGGTCCAATGACCCGAGGCCGAAGACGACAACTTAATTTAGAGGTGAGCTCAATCCTAAGTGACCCTTTTTATACTTTTGAGAATAGATTGCTACCTAATGATGTTATATTAATTAGGAATATTGGAGAGGGTCATGAGGAACTTAGAGGAAGTGGTGGAGGCATTGATGACCAGCCAGGACGCCCAATAGAAGTCGGGGGCTCAGCCCAACATAATTTCGAGTCTGCTTCGGTTTCTAGGACCAGTCTGTCTTGAACTGGTCACCCAGGATGCATCCGGACTCCGTTTTCGATGATCCACATATGGTTGGAAAGCTAATTTGATAAGGAAGCCAATACAAGTGGTCTCATGTCAAAAGCTCTTCGGAATCCACGGGAATTGTCGAAACAAGTCAGCGTCCAGATTCTGTCCAGGTGCTGCGTCACCGTATTTGGTCCAATGGACCATGTATCGTCTTGAGCCCATTAGGAGGGCGCGTCCAGGGTAGGCGGTGACCCTAAGACCTTTATATTCATGTGCCACCATCGTCATTAGGTTTTGGGTTTTGCTTAGATCAATCTGTCCATTGACAGTCGCCGTTTCATCGGTTTGTGAGACCCCACTTGAGAACTTAATCATTCATCTGCAGTTTGTCCCAAATTTTGAGTTGCGTTCTTCCGAGTTCTTGCTTGTGTTCTTCGTTTCGCAGGCAGGGATTAGCCTTCGTGGCGAGGTCAACCGGTTGGAGACACGGTTGATAACCCGAGGAGTTGTGGTGCTAAGATCGCAGGATTCAGTCTTTCGATCTGAAGCCGGATTGGTGTGTCACTCTCCGCCTAAAACGATAGTTACCTTCTACCTGACGGAAGATCGGGAATCACGTCCCCATCATTAGGTGCATGAAATAAATCTATGCTAAGCACTCATACCAGAAGATTCTAGTTGTCACACATTGAAACTTGCAACCAATGACAGTAAAGCAAGTATAGAGGAGCAAGGCGAAGAGACAATTGGATTTTTTTTCATGTAGTATCAGGTGTTGCCACAACTTGGCCACTAACCCGTGGTTTTTTTTGACACCTCTTAACTGGGTACAACTATAGTATCTGAACGTGTGCGAACACACGCAAACCCTCTACACACGCATACACTCACCCCTACGCAAATATTAAGACCTATAACTATACGCAGCTTGAAAATCACATCCTTAGTGAGATCGACAGAGTCATCAAGGGCTCCATAGACGACGGGCATGTCATTCTGACCATTGTGGCACCACGTGAGGAGACAACTGAAATTTATTTTGGGGAAAAACCCTGGAGGGAATCACGCGCCGAGCGGCACTCGAACGTGTGACCGCCTGCTTCCGCGTCAGGAGAGCAGACCGACCGAGCTACGGCTCGTTCCCACTAACCCGTGTTGGAGCACCTGAGTCATAAAGACTTGGTTGCGCTTCTCTCCATCAGTGAATACCCGTTCACCACTCCGGCATTGTGGGTTCCAATATTATGTACAAGGTTCTTAGACCCTTGTCATAGTAGTTCCACCGAGGAAGGCCACTAAATCTTTCACCAGGCCATTTAGGTGCTGGCAAACACCAAGAGTAACAAATCTTTAAGCTTTAACTTTACACTAGTACAAAAAATTTTTTAGAGGCGGTTAAAATCAGTTTTCAGAGGCGGTTTAAAATCCGTTACAATGCCTCCGATTGTAAAAATAAGTGATTTTATAAAAATCTATTTTCAGAGGCAGTTCTCTTAAGACAACCGCCCCTAAAAATCAATTTTCAGAAGCGGTTGACTTAAGTCAACCGTCCCTAAAAATAATTTTCTGAATTTTTAAAAATCATTTACAGTCTAATAAAAATATAAAAAAATATTTAGTGTGGCGAGAGGACTAGAGAGAGACCAGCTACTTGTAGAATTTAATTTTCACCACCATCTGGTATAGTGGCCTCTGGTTCCGCGCGCTCCATCCCCTACCACTACACCACACAGTCACTTACGTTGAGATATTAAATGCTATCCATTTGTACTAATACATAGGGATCTTGTAATCAATATTTAGACTATTAAACGACCTTAAATGGGAAAATTTACAACTACAAAGTTTTAGATCTCTCTGAGAACTACAACTTTTATATAGAACATTTCTCCATCTAAGGTCATTTGAGAAATTCAAAAATTTGAAATGAAAAATCTGAGACTTAATTTATATATTTGGAACCCTAAATGATCTCAAACAAAAAATTTATCAACTACAAAGTTGTTTTAGATCTCTCTGAGAACTACAACTTTTATATAGGACATTTCTCCATCCAAGGTCATTTGAGAAATTTAAAAATTTGAAATGAAAAATTTGAGACTTAATTTATATATTTAGAACCCTAAATGATCTCAAGCAAAAAATTTATCAACTACAAAGTTTTAAATCTTGTCAAGCTCTATAATTTTGATATAAATTTTGTCTTCATCCAACTTTATTTAAAAAAGATATGAATTTATTTGTGCTGCAACTATTTTTAAGGACGGTTGACTTAGTCAACCGCCTAAGAGAACCGCCACTGAAAATCACTCATTTTTAGAGACGGTTGACATAAGCAAGCGTCCTTGAAAATAGCATTTTCAGAGATGGTTCTCTTAACAGAATCTATTTTTAGAGGCGGATTTCTTAATGGAACCACCTCTGAAAATTGATTTTCAGCGACTGTCATGGAGCTACAGTGCTCCCTGCGACATTAGAGGCGGCGTGCTAGTTTAACCGCCTCTGATAAAAAAGGGAGGCGTTTCTAAAAGTCTTTTCTCTACTAGTGTTAGAAAAGCCAATCAAGAACACCGATAACACTTCGGGATAACACACGATATTCTCATGTTCTTGAAGACAGCGAAACAAACGTCATGAAGACTAAATATTGTGAAAATCTATAATCTCACTTGTATTATCTTGTCTATGAAGACTAAATTGCGCAGCCTGTATTTCCAGACCTTGGTGCGGCCACATTAGTGCCACCTGGGGCCTCAAGGGTAGGCACCAAATCCTATATAATGCCAAAACATGCAACCTCGGCGCCAAAAGTCATGTCGCCAACCATTGAGGTTTAGATTCGAAAAAAAGGTCACACAGATATAAAAGGTGATTTTTTAAAAAAAAAGAAGGCTAAAAATGAAAGGAAAAAAAGTCGGCGCGAAGTTCATCTAGTCTAGTCTAGTATCCTGAATCCACAACCGTCTGAAGGCAAGTAACGTAATGCAGAAGAACCCATCACATTTGAAACATATAAACGTGAAATAGTAAGTTTGCATTGCAGAACATACAGAGTAACAAAGGCTGTGAGGAAATACGAAAGCTAGTTTAGGCGTATACACAAATAGAAATGTTCGAAAATTTTATTTCATCTGGTACACTACTACTCCTACAAGTAGCTGGTACAGTTCCTGTGAAGCGGGCATTTCACCTTCTGGAACAACTCCAGCTCAGTTGTCCCGTCGGCCGGTGCCGCGAGCCGCAGCTTGAACGGGCACGTCGCCTGCACATTGCATATGGCGAAGGCACCCGAGTACATCACCTAGCCCACCACCACCGTCTCCACCTCGAACAACGACCCCGTAGCCGTAGAGGCCTTCTTCTGTACTCGGCGACACCGGCGGTGTCTAGCGTCACGTTTCCGCTCAGGGGACCCAAGCTGACCAACGTGGTAGCCAGGTGTTGTCCATTGTCGCCGAATCGCACGACGTGGAACCTTTGGCCGCCGAAGAAGAAGGCAGCCTCGAACGGCTTGGTAACCGTGGGTACATACAAGCTCGGGTTGTAGATGCCCATCATCACCGAGAGGTTGTAGGTGAGCACCGGTGAAGACGAAGAGGTCACCAGCCACCAGGCCGAACCTGGTGAACGGGGCCTCCTCGACCGTGATGGAGACCGTCCGCGACATCTCGTAGGATGGCACCATGGCTCCGTTGGGTAGAGCTCCGGTTCCAGCCGAAATAGCTTCAGGTTTGGTTTTAGCTATGAAGCGGATTCAGTTAAGGAGCTGAATTAGTTTTTTAGATTGTTTGGTAAAATAGTTTCACCTGGTAGCCAACGGAATAAAATGTCGATACTACCCTTACTTTTCTTTTTTTATCTTTCCTTTTATTTTCTTTTCTACAGTACCCCATCCGCTCTCTGATCCTTGTATATCTTCTCCAACTTGTCAACACGCATGCAGCGTCCTAACAACTAGCATCTCCGTGCCGCCGCCCCTGGCGCCATGCCATCTTCGCGTAGCCACCCTGCCAGCTGCTTCGCGCGGCCGCGCCCCGTGGGCCCGTCGTACGTGCGTTCGCACTCCGGCAGCTTGCGCGCCCCGTGCCCGGCGTCCTTTTGTCCTCCGCGCGCTCCGGCAGCTTGCGCGGCCGCTCCCCAGCGTCCTCGTCCTCCGCGCGCTCCGGCAGCTCCGCACGGCTGTTCCCCTGCGTCCTCGTCCCGGCAGCTCCGCCGTGGCCGCACCCCGGCGACCCCGTCCTCCATGCGGGAGGGCAAAAGGGGATCTTACCCAGCTGACAAGGAGGGAGCCGGTGAAAGCTCGTTTTTTCAGCTCTGTCTGACACTAGTGTCGTGTGAGAGCGCAAATCCAGGAGCTCCTCCAAAGGAGCAGTTTCGTTTTGGACCGTTTGGTCGAGGAATCCGCAAAACGGCTTCAGGAGCCGCACAGGAATCCCTACCAAACGGCCCCTATATCAAACAGCAACCATGAACACAGGACACAATAGAGGACCACGCCACCGAGTACTGATCCAATAACAATGGGAATGGGAATGCTGCACACCATCATTCCCCGCGACTGGGTTCTCACGGTCACGGCCGTCGTGCTACTCTCCATGATTTGCAGCGGTGAGCTTCTTTTATCTGTCATCGTAGATCTTTGAAGGAGTCCTGTTCGTCCATCTACCACTATTGGGTTTACTTCACCGGAATCGTTGTTTATGGCGACACTACACACAGATTGGTAAAGGTAATATTATAGAACGAGTAAAAAGGGAATAAAATGACAGAATGTTAATATGTCCTCAGAATTTCGTAGCTTTTTGTTTGAGAACAAATGAAACAAAGAAGAATTACTTAAGCTAACTCTAGCAGCACCCCCTACTTTTTTTCAGCAAAAGCAGCACCACCCTACATGACCCCCTACTCTGGATTTAGGTAGTGTTGAAGCCAAAAGAACAAACTCCAGCACTACACTCTCCACATTTGTTGGCCTCCTTTTCCACACCCACCCTCTATTCCTGTTGGCCCTCTACTCTTGGCTACCCAAATTCTGGACCACGTGTCTCCTCCCCCGCTCGTCTACCACGACCTGCGACTCGTATGCCACGACCGCTTCTTCCTTCGTCGTGGTCGCTTCTTCCTCCCCATGGTAACGCCCCTCCCTAGCGCGGCAGGCCGCGGGTGTGGTGGCCGCCGTTGAGCACCAATCCAGCCCCCATCTCCTCTCTCTGCGCCCTTCGGCTCTCGGCTCCGGTGGCCACTTCCCTGGGTGCAGCACGTCCTTCCCCGCCGGTGTCCGCCATTCCCCAGGCACGCCCCTCCCCGCCGGCGTCTGCCCTTCCCCGGGCGCGGCTGCCCTCCCCCACGCTAGCTCTGCTCCGTGCTTGCAGGGAAGAAGCTGATAGAGCATGACATGTGGGTTCCACGTGTCATTCTCTATGAGGATGGATTTTGAGGGGTTTATTTTAGGTAGTGCTGTTAGAGTAAACAACGAAATATGAGTAGTATGAAAATAGGAGACTGTAAAAGTAGGGGTGTGTTTTAAATGTACTGCTGCAAATGCTCGCCACACGAAAAGAAGAAGGATTAATTAAACCCTGCTACATGTACACGTGGGAAAAGGAACAGTTGGATCAGGAAACAAAGAACAAACCTGTGCTCCCCAGTTATATCTGGATGAGGATTCGTATCTTCAGTTATACCAAGATCCTCAATTTTTTTTTGTGTGTCAGGCCTTTTCTCAGGTTCTTTCTCCCTGCAATCCCGCGCTAGTTGAATGCGTTTTTTTTATTTGCTCCGACATTCCCTCATCCTTGCTGCAAGTACCTATTGCATTTACAAAGAGTAGTGTGAAGCAGTATACGCATGCATAAGGTAAAATAGTTAATCCATCATACGAGTCTTGGATTGTGAAGTCTCTTACAGCCTTGTTAAGTTGCTGATTTGTAGGGTTCTTCTCTCCAGATATTATCTCAATTATTATAACGCCCAGACTGAGCACGCGGTCATGTATGCATTCGGGTGCCTGTATCCACTGCATAGTACGAGTCCTTCAGTCGCAACTAGCTGACACAATATAGTGCTACTCGAATCATTAAGACAAAAATAACCTCACAATTAAGGCCCCTAGTGCATCAAAGCATTGTATGTCATTTAATATATATACCAACAGTTAATAAAAAATTCTTTTATTAGTTTGCATAGGTAGGTTGGAACTCTTGTGCTTATTATATATTTCATTAACTCTTCTTTTGTATTATATTAAATTAAGAATTTTAGACCATATGCTAGACTCTTAAGTACAGTAAGGCCATTTAAGAGGGTGTTTGGCAGGGCTCTGGCTCCTCTGTTTTTCATTGCAAAACGACTCCTCCTGCAAAAGGTTTGGTAGGGCTCCTCTAGAGGAGCCGGAGCTAGAGCCGGGAAGGAGCCCTACCTAACATGCCCTAAATCAGCACTGTGTCATACAAGATTTCTGGTAGAGCTTGATGTGAGATCTACGATTGGATCGACAAAGGTGCTAACCATAAAACTATATTAATATGTAAGCCTTATAATTAATATTATATAAGCTTTATTGAATCCTTTCTACTTTTGATCATGATATATATTTTAGTTTTCAACTTTTGATCTTACAATTTTGCAATTTTTTTATCCATGTGTTAACTTAAAACTCTAGGTCCTAGGATACACTCTTAGTTACTATAGGCATAAGTAGTCGTTTTAATTTGCACCACAACACTCAAAATGTTGAATTTCATATATCCAAGAATTATGTGTAGTAATATTATTTTATAATGATAATAAATTTTAAAAACCTACTCCCTCCATCCTAAATTATAAGACGTTTGACTTTTTTGACACCAAGTTTGACCACTCGTCTTATTCAAAAATTTGTGCAAAATATCAATTCTTTTATCGTGGTTTGGTATATTAATAAAAGTTCCTCAAGAATAACTTAAATTTGACTATGTTTGTACAAATTTTTTAAATAAGACGAGTGGTCAAACTTGGGATCAAAAAAGTCAAACGTCTTATAATTTGGGATGGAGGGAGTAGTGTTTAAAATTAAATTTCCACTATTGACATAGTCTATGTTTTAATGTATAAATTTATTTGAAATAACAACTTACAAAAATTATTGTCATGTTTACTTGGTCCACATGGTGGCATAAACATAACACTATATTAGTATTTATACAGAGGTTTGAGAAATATTTTTAGTTTATTTTTATAACAACATAGGTGGGTAATTTGGATACAAATTAAGAGTGTTACTTTATATTATATTCTATAATGACATATCTGTGTAACTTAGATAAAAAATTTAGGGGTTATTTTTGCACTATCTTTCATAATGACAAAGGTAGGTAATTTAGTATAAATTCATAAGATTTTTAAACTATCTCTCATAATGGTGGATGTAGATATTTAGAAACAAACTTGGGGGCTCATTTTAATTTATCTTCCATAATACTAGAGGTGGGTAGTTTATGTGCAGATTTAGGGGTAACTTTATGTATTTTCTGTAATGGTAGAAGTTTTAAGTTTAGGGGTAACTTCATGTATTTTCTGTAATGGTACAAGTGTGTAATTCTTTTTAGAGCTTTTTTACAATGCTTGGAGAGCCGTTGGGAATTATTAAGTAAATTTTTAATGTGTCTATGGTAGGTGGGCCTAAATGAGGGGAGCCGTTGAGAGCCGTCAAGGCGTAGCCGTTGGGAGCCGCTGAGATGTGTCTATGGTAGGTGGGCCATATGGGCCGTAACAGCTCCCAACAGCTTAAATATGGAGTGGAATTAGAGTCCGAAATATAGGAGTGGTAATTGCTGTTTTGTAGTTGTTTTTTTTTAACAAGGGTAAAACTGTACTGGTATGTGTCGGTGTACGCTCTTTAAGTTGGGACAAGTTTTGGGTTCTCGTCTAGTCAGTCCAGAGGAGCTCGTCCATTGACGGCCGCACGATGGGACAGGGTTAGAGCAGAGCAGAGACGAGTGGAAGAGGGTGGAGCTTGCTCGGTCACGCGTGGCGCGGGGATTCGGAGTCGAGCGGCTAGGAGCGCTGATCCGGCTGCGGGCGTGCAAGCTGGCACCAAAATCCCCGTCACGATCTCGGCGGCGGCTGTGATGGAGGTGAGATCCGGGCCCGGCGTCGTTCGCGCTCCTCTGCCCGGCGGCGGCGGCGGCGGCCGTCCCCGATGCCGAGAGGGTGCGGGCGGGGAGGGGCTCCCGGATGCTTCGGTCCTTAGGTGGCGAAGCTGGCCGCGGTCTCACCGTCCCCGGATCCCGCTCCGCGTATCTGATGGCGGCGGCGCTTGTGATGGAGGTGAGATCCGGGCCCGGCGTCGTTCGTGCTCCTCTGCCCGGCGGCGGCGGCGGCGGCCGTCCCCGATGCCGAGAGGGTGCGGGCGGGGAGGGGTTCCCGGACGCTTCGGTCCTTAGGTGGCGAAGCTGGCTGCGGTCTCGCCGTCCCCGGATGACGCTCCGCGTATATGATGGCGGCGGGATGCAGCAGCACCTGATGGAGGCGGCTGCGGCTGCGTCTGGGGCGCCCTAGGGGACGCTGGTGCCGTTCCCGGTGTCGTTCCACCCCGCGTACTACGCCACGCACGCGTCAATGGCCACGGTGAACGCCGCTGGACCCCCTCCCTCGATCGTTTCATTTTCGGTGTGCACTTCTCTGTTTACCTGTAGGTTCTACCGTGCTAGTGCGGCAGTTGGAATGTTAAATTGCTTGCTGGGTTTGGTTCTATGCAGAGTGTGCCCTATCCGACTGCTGAGCCGGTGGCGGTGTCGATGGCAGAAGGGAAGACCAAGAGGAAGACATCTGGCGCTCCCTCTGGTGGTTGCAATTCCGGAAGGTGCTATTTAATTTTGTGCTAAAATGTGCTTTGGACGTCTGCACTGCGCGAATTCCTGATCTGTTCAGTTGGTTTATTGAGCTGATTTTGAAATTATTGTGGTGTGCAAAGCAGTGCGGGTGGGAGCGAGGACTCATCAGATAAAAGAGATGCTAGTGCCCATCATAAGGTGATCTGTTGGTCCTTACCTAAATGCAGGAAACTATAGTGCTACCCAGGCCATCTTGGTTGATTGTGAGTCTTATGTAGGTATCATTATCTTCTGTCAAGAGGAGAAAGTCCTGCGGCGCTAACGTACAAGGTTGCTTCCCTGTATGCTTGGATCTGGTATTGTTGCAGCCTGACGGTTGGCACTTTTCAGGTTGGCACATCTAGCGTTTAAATCTCGAACTCCGACAAATATATAGCATGTCCATTACTTGACCACAAATGATTCCGTTAGCTTTCTCCTATTGCACAAACTTGATTGATATTTTTGTGAACACGTGGAAAGTTTGGCAGAGGATGCCCAACCAAATGATTACTTTTGTTAGTATTTTATTATGCAAACTGAGCAGTGGTGGTTCATGTCATGGTGGATGTTCTTGCAACATACAAAGTAATTCAGTTCACAACATTGCAAGAGAATATGTAACAATGTTTGTCGTATATGAATCTCCCTGATGTCAGCTAATATATGCTGGACACATAATTATTCTGATTTAGCCAATAGTCACCAGTAGTAGTACTATGAAACCAACATAAAAAAAGACACTGAGATGTACAAATGGATAAGTGCATCATTTTCCAAAAGGGCTCCTCTGAAGTGGCCCTGGAAGCCTCTTCCGTTTAGCGATAGATTTAGCTATAGATTCGGTGCTGAATTCATCTACGACAGTAGGAGCAGTATTTGCAGCATCTTTCTTTGAGGGTTGCGCTATTTTCCTCTTTGGAGCTCCTTTTACTTCTGCAGATCCTCCTGATGTATTTTCTACATCCACTACCTTTCTTGGTCGTCCTCTTGGTCTTTTCGTAATTTCAGTTCCCGATGCTGTATTATCTTCATCTACTACCTTTCTCGGTCGTCCTCTTGGTCTTTTCGTGATTTCAGTTCCCGGTGCTGTCTTTTCTTTACCTTCTCCTGATTCTGTATTTGCTTTCCCGCCTTCCCTTCCATTGCTTCCTTTCATGCTGGGCGCAATGGATGGTGGAGTTACTTTTGTGCTACGTTTAGGCGAGTGCATCTGGAAATCGTCATCTTCATTCTGGCTATATGACCCTTCTTTCTCATATGGATATTTTGCGTAGTGCTCTTCCTTCTGAGTATCATAAAAAAAATGTTAGACCTGAACATTTTGTGTAGTGTGGAACAATTTGTTCCAACTGAAAGATTTTAATATGGAGTAAATCACATACCGTGATAGGTTTTCCGTTTGAGGGAAATTCCAAGTTGCGTTCAGAACGTAGCAGCCTGGTGCAAATTCTGTATCTAAACAGTTTCATTTCATCCTATACAAGCGAAAGTAGTGCATGTCATGTACCGGTTTGTGTTTCAGTATTAGCAATTTGGAAGATCAATAATTCTAAGACTCACTTGTGTGAAATCATGAGCCATATGTTGTCCGTCCCATGCCAGTATATATTTTATTAGATATGCCCCACATGAAGTTCTGCAACGGAACATACATATAAGTAATTGTAGTACAATATGTTAATATACAAAGGAAAAAATAGTACCCGTCCTCTTGTAGTGGTATTTCAACATAGCGAACTTTCTTCCATTGGAGCAAGTTAATTGGTTTCACAAATTTAACCAAGTTTCTGTCGACCGAATAATCAATGCAATACTGTATGCCTTCCACCTAGTGGATGGTGAGATACATGTTACATTTGATCAACCTGTAGTTGTAATTCAATACTCAATAAGTTGTATGAGTACTGTACTTACCAATTTCTTTTCTAGGTCTTCGTCTCGTATTTGTGGCATAGAGTTGAGAATTTGCACCTCTGTCTTCATGAAGTTCAAAACTAAGAGAGCCCAGTGGTTTCCGTCTATATGCATCGGCACAAAAACCTAGACAAAATAATAAAAAACTATTGAGCACATGGCTACAATCCAAGCTGGCAATGTTTTTAGCTATTCTCTTGGAGTTTCTCTTACGTACCAAATGTTTTCCTTGACATTTCTCGGCAATTGTCTTTCTTTTTTTCATGCGATCTTCAGGACCTAGAAGATTATCTCTTATCATAGCGGCTTGGAACGTTGATATATATGATGCTGAGTCATTCTCCACATTGCTTAAATGAACAAAGGCATTTATGACCTGCAAAAGGTTGTGTTTGTAAGTAGTAGGTGCCAACATGTTTGTATTGAATTCTTGCACGTAAAATTATATTACCGTGTCTTGTATAAAAGCCCCGGTGACATTTCGGCGCAGGTGTTCTGCTGTTAGAAAATGGCCATCTATGTTTACAACCCAAGCGTGCTCATAACTATCTATAACGAAAGCGGCAGCATCATGGTCAATTTGTTTCAAATTGTAATCAGTCTCGATTATAGGCTGCCTTGGTTTGATATGATTTGAGGCATTGCCGACAATAGGATTCCCTTCTGTGATACTTGTAGAGGGGCCACATTGCGGCTTCATGATGTTTTCCGTCGTATATTTTCTTTGACTGGGTGCTTCATCATTTATTATTATTAACGCCTTGCTTGAAATTTTGCGTGGTGATTCCTGCAATTGCAATTTTTTTGTTCAATTCCAAAGTACCTATTCTAGCATGAGACATGAACTAGTGAGTACTGAACTTGTGCTGATGTAATACCTGCAAATGTGGAGATGTAGTCATACCAGATGGCTGAGAATTTGTAGATGTAGGCATATGTTGCTGAGTGGGTGCCTGAACATCAACATGTGCAGTTGTAGGGGTAGGCTGCATAATAAGCTGCACTGCACGTTGGAGCGCCTGTTTTTGACACGTTGTTACTTAATGAAGCATGGAAAGGTAGCTAGAATGAGTACTCTGATGCTGGTTACCTGCAGTTCCATTTTCAGTTGTGCATTTTGAGCTTCAAACTTATGCATCCTGGATAGTTCCTGTCTTATTTCTTGTCTCATTTCTTGTTTTATTTCCTTTTTGAACTTTGCAAACTCCTCAGCTTGTGATATCTTGTTATCATTTGTTTTGTATTCCATCTTATTACATATTTTTAAGAACTGCACTTCAAGTCTTGTTTCGGTGTCGCCGATGCTTTCTTCTAGGCTTCTCATCTACATAATTGGGAAATAAAGACTTAGACACACATGGGTTGTGCACATAAATTGATGTCATACTTACTTTTTTGTTGCTTAAACCCTCCTCGGCGGCTGGTGAATTGAACATGGCGGCTGGTGAATTGAACATGTACTCCTCGTGAGCATGTATTGATTCTCGTGCTTGTGACATTGATGCTTCTGGTGGATCATTTTTTTTATGGATTGTGTGACGAGACAACATAAGCTGCAAACAATTAAGATAGTTAGATTGTATGTGTGAGAACAACATCATATTGATGATATGTTGGAAACTTACGGTTCCTCCATCTATCCCCTTATTTGAAAAAACAAACATTCGTTCTTTAGTATTGCTTTCATTCCACATCGCCATACGTGGTTGAATTTTGTTGTCGTACTTGACCCCACGGTCAACAATGACCCGCTCCCAGTACCAGCACTGTGACCAAAATGAAGAAAACATGTAAGACCGGAAATAAATATTCTTTCTAGGTGTTTGTTGTAGCATATGTAACTGACCTGTAGGAGAGTCAAATTGCCCTTTAGGATGGCTTCATCTGTCGTGGCGAAAGTACGACATGACTCTAACAAATGGTTGAGGGTGAATTTGGCCCAATTAAATTTCTTGATGAGTGACACATGTTCAACAACATGTATGTAATTATAACTGAGAGTGTACACTGTAGTGGGTGCTAGGATGAGCCCGATGGTGAACAAAACAAATGCTCTCTTGAAGTCATCATCCGGGCTTTTTGAGCCACGAATAATGACTTCCAGCCACCTTATGTCGAGCTTCTTGTTTTCATCAGCGTACCTCTTGAACAATTCAGTTTGCACAGTTTGCTCTTCACTACTTTTTATATGCTTTAAAAATTCGGATACATCCTCACCTTGAGTTTGCAGTCCCTGTATATCACCGACATCTTCTAGATAAATAGGAACACCTTCATCACATATTTTGAAAGTGTCACTGCTGACTTCGAATGTTTCTGCAAGTTTGACACACATTATTTTTTTGATAGTCATTTTTGTTGGCATACTAAGCAGGCCCCCAAGTCCCATATCACGAACAGCTTGTTGTTGATCTTCTGATAAACCTGCTACGACTTTTTCAAATTTCGTAGGTGAGTGTACCAAACTAAAATTTGGATCCTGCAGCAAATAGTTGCTCGATGATAAGTTGATAAAAATCTGGAGGCAACTCACACCAAAACTGGGAACAAGATATGGCGATTACCTTTTTGGTGCTGAAATTTCGCTTTTTTGTGCTAGTCTGATTGGTACCATTGGCATCTGCAACAAATTATGTAAACTCAGTGACACTAGTAATATCATAGGCATCTGTTCAGGATTAAATGATTTAGTGCCGAGGAGCCGCGCCACGGCGAGGGCGACCGAGCGGGACGGAAAAAAATGAGCTGATCCGTCGATCTATCCTATTGCCTGAACAAACAAAAAATTCATCCAACTAATCTATGAACTACGGATGCATCAATTACCTGTTTTTTCGTCCAGGTTTCCGATTGCAGTCGGAGTATGGAGTTGGTCTCCATCTTCTGCCAGAGTACGGAGGCCTCCATCTTCTTCCGTAGACATTGCCGGGCGAGAGTAAGCGAGAAAGTAGCGAGAGATGGGTTAACGATGGTTGCTGCAGATCCTATAATTATGGAGGGATGCAAATGTTACGGCAGCTTCCAACTGAAGAGCACCCCCGGTACCGCCGAGCCACTAGGCCCATATAAGACCGTAAGGGCAGACTGGTGGCCCAAGCCGAGCGGCCCATTGGCGGCATGCATGTGGTCGTGGCCGAGCTCGCCGCGTCGACGATTGTGCGTATTCCAGTGCCCTCTAAGCGCCTGCATACAACTGCTGCCGGTAGTGCTGGCTCGTGAACGTGTATACATGTATAGCGGATATTAGTACGTGAAATTGCATGGACACATAAAACTTTAGCGTCAAGACAGGAGTAACTTGAGGAATGGAATATTGATCTGTGTTGCACCGTCTTCGACACCACGGCGTTCACATTTAACGGGTTCCCAGCGAAACCGATAAAGGGGCGTCGATCGGTCCCATGTCTCGAGATCAACAATAGCAACGCAAACTACACTCGTGTGCCTCATGTCAGTCGATTAATAGGCCTAACATGAAAGAAAGTGAATCAATAGCCCTAACATGATAGGAACTTAGTGCACTCTCATGTCTCATCTGAGTGTACTTGTAGTGATCGGTTCACTTCCCATCATGTAAGGTCTATGAGGCCACTGATCCGACAAGTCGCGAATATGTAAGTCGCGTAGTTGTCGTGGTAGGACTACGAGTACACTCTGACGAGACAACACCCGGACGACACATGAGAGTGATCGGTTCACTTCCCATCATGTAAGGTCTATGAGGCCACTGATCCGACAAGTCACGAATATGTAAGTCACGTAGTTGTCGTGGTAGGACTACGAGTACACTCTGACGAGACAACACCCGGACGACACATGAGAGTGATCGGTTCACTTCCCATCATGTAAGGTCTATGAGACCACTGATCCGACAAGTCGCGAATATGTAAGTCACGTAGTTGTCGTGGTAGGACTACGAGTACACTCTGACGAGACAACACCCGGACGACACATGAGAGTGATCGGTTCACTTCCCATCATGTAAGGTCTATGAGGCCACTGATCCGACAAGTCACGAATATGTAAGTCACGTAGTTGTCGTGGTAGGACTACGAGTACACTCTGACGAGACAACACCCGGACGACACATGAGAGTGATCGGTTCACTTCCCATCATGTAAGGTCTATGAGACCACTGATCCGACAAGTCGCGAATATGTAAGTCACGTAGTTGTCGTGGTAGGACTACGAGTACACTCTGACGAGACAACACCCGGACGACACATGAGAGTGATCGGTTCACTTCCCATCATGTAAGGTCTATGAGACCACTGATCCGACAAGTCGCGAATATGTAAGTCACGTAGTTGTCGTGGTAGGACTACGAGTACACTCTGACGAGACAACACCCGGACGACACATGAGAGTGATCGGTTCACTTCCCATCATGTAAGGTCTATGAAGCCACTGATCCGACAAGTCGCGAATATGTAAGTCGCGTAGTTGTCGTGGTAGGACTACGAGTACACTCTGAGGAGATGGTTTTTTAAAAAAATTAGGTTTGCAAAAATAAAAAGCATATGTTTAAAAAAATGTTATGTTGGGCCACTAATGTCAGGCTCGACCAAGAAGGGAGCCCAACCAAGCCGTGCAGGCCCAGTAGCACAGGTGACAGGAGCTGAAGAGTATGTAGTGGCGATTCGGAAGATTCATTCACGTTGTTTAGTTGGGCCACGAGTGGACGAGGGTTGGAGCTCGTCCATGGATCCATGCTTCAAAAAAAACTGCAAAACGATCCAGCCCAGCCTAAATATCTCACGGTCCAAGAATATGTCTATAAACACTTTCTGTACGTTGCCGTCGCCGCCACCGTCGCATCTCAACGAGGGAGTCGTCCGGGAGTCTGGCGCCGTCGCATCTCAACGATCGCATCTCAACGATCGCATCGTCCGGGACTCCCCCACCGTACCCAACGAAGGAAAAGTGCGAGGTTTGCATGTTGTATGACTAGTCATCTCGTTCTTTGTCTTATTTCGGATCTCATACCAATAGATCTCTCGGTACCCTTTTTATCTTGGCTTCGTAGATTACACTCAGACAATACAATTTGATGTATAGCATAAGTGATCGGTTCATTACTGTGGCGAGAAATGTAATTTGATGTATAGTACTTTTGAGTCGAGTAGATGTAGTTTTAAAAGGGTTTGAAGATAGTATCTTATTCTTGTATTTTAATCCCTAGGTATCATGGATCAGGGGGACAAGTTTGAACAAGTACAGAGGATCTTGGAACAGGGCGATGAGATGGTAAAAAAACAGAGGGCAGACCGGGTAAAGGATTTAAATTTGCAGATTGAACGTTTCGAAGCTGACGTCAAGATGAGACTTGAACGAACTGATAAGGACGACTTCATATCACGTCAGCGGGACATGTTTGACAAAGCGGAAGACACTAAGCATTCAGAATTGGCCAAAAGAGTGCGCACAGAAGGTATTGCCCTGCTCAACACGCTGTTAAATGATCAGCGTGACACCCATGCCAAGATCATAAAGCAGGAGCGTGCTCTCTCAAATGAGGCCTTAGACAAGGCACGTCAAGAGTATTATGCCACCATAAAGAAGGAGCGACAAATCTGTGATTCCTTGATTGAGAAGGCTAGGGCTCAATTGGTTGACATGGAGAATGACCGTGAAAAGCTGAAGACCATTATTGAGTCCTTGATCAAACCAGAGGACGTCCGTGCCAATGAAGAGGTAACTACGGCACCCTTTTAATTTATATTACAATAGGTAACCATCTGAACACCTCATGTTTGGACTTTCAGGTAGAAGAAATGATCCATATACCACGAAGGCTCATGCCTACAATAATTCATAACGAGTGTAGCCCGGTATATGATTTTTCCAATAATTTTGGTGACTGGTTGTGCTGAAATGATTCTTATTCGTCTAATCTATCCATGCAGAATGTGGTAATGCATTTCAAGCTTCACGGACTGAAAGAAAAATATCCAGATCTACAGAAATATTATGATAGTCGTGAAGAATTGGCCGAGATTGCATAACAGATCCAGACCAAGTTGCCTATTGGTTTCTTTCACAGCATTTGACAATGTATTATGGATACAAAGGAGATGCCGAGTGGTACTACCGGGATCCAATTCCTGGGAGTCAGGAATTGGTTAAGATTAAGGTCCAGAAGATGTAGTCAACATGGTGGATGCGCATGCTAAAGAAAGTACAAAGATTTGTCATATGTACATAGTGAATGGAGCCTGGATTTTATAATGAGGATGGCTTTCCATGCCAGTCTGATGACGATGACCGTTCATATCAGGTATGATGATGAGGGCAGCAATGAGGACGAAGCTGAACAAGATGACACGTTTCCTGTGATGAAGAAACAACGCCCTGATGAGTAAACAGAACAAGACGAAACGTCCATGCCATGAATAAACGTGCTGTCAAATAGTTTCTGAACTCTGAGTGTGTTAGGTTGCATTATGTTTAGGTTGCAAGTCGAACTCTGAGTGTGTTATCTTAGTTTCGGAACTAAATTGTGGTGTCGTCTGTGCTGGGTCAATTTCTGAAAAAGTACTTTTCACATTGTACGAGGGGTCCACGTGCACAATCGTCATGGCTATGGAAGGATCACGGCGTCCGGCGGCCGTGCGGGGAGACGGGTTGGGAAGAGTCGCGACTGCGACGATAGCGCCGGCGGGGGAAGGGTGACACGAGTGAGTGAGAGATAATGAACCAACCATACACAACTAAAAAAATGCATATTGCCAAGTAGTAAAACAAGTTTGCAACTGCTTGCTGTCATTCCATGCCAAGTAGTAAAAAAATGCATATTGCCAAGTACTAAAAAAATACATATTGCCAAGCAGCTGATTGCATACAAGATACACGTGCAGTACGAAAAAGGCAATGGAAATGGGGTCCAGTTCAGTTCGGGCAGTAGGTAGGCGTTGAGGTAGCAAGTCTATTGTCCCAGCATTTGCAATCGCATGCCACAATCTTCGCCTTGCCCACCTGCTCTGTGGTCTCCTCGTTCTTGAAACATGCTTCTGTCAAGATGAAGGTCGACACATTGTCGCAGAACCTGAAGGTGTGCAGGTGACCCTGAAATACAAGAGACCAGGCATCAGTAACTGATGTAAGCTAAAATTTAACTTACAAATTTCCAGAGTATTACAGGCTGGGGAGTGGGGAACCTGAATCTCACTACCTCACAGCAAGTTTAAAATTCCATGTACTCACCTAAAACAAGAACAGAGAAATGCTAATGAAAGAGGCTCAAACTGCAGAGAGAGGAACGACTACTGCCAAAGTACTTAAACACAAACCCCATATAACATCATCACAAGTTCCACCACCTATCAACACAAAAAATAAAAAGACGGAACTCATTACATTTCCTTCCTGGACAGACATCACAGCACACTCAGGATATACGATCTTGATAAAATTCCTTCCAAAAGTACATTTGTACTGTGAAGTTTTTACCTATTAGGCAAAAGGGTTTCACATCCCATGCATCGCAATTTCTGCATGTTATCAGTTAGGCCCATTGTCCTTTTTTTGACGGAGGTAAACATTGCTTTTATAAAGCAAAGAGTAACAGTTTACAAAGAAACTAGGCTGGGGATACCAGCTAACAAGAGGGAGCCCAACTCCAACACAAAACAATTTGGACACCGGAAAAAGATATTCAAATTCTCATTGTTCTTGGCACATAAAGGGCCATTTATTTTTGTTAAATTAAAGGAGTCAGCTATCTGACAAATACACAGGAAAAAGACAGCGCTTATCAGAAAAACAGTACATCTCAGTGTCAACTATATACATCCCAATTAAAACACACAATATCTCACAAATGATAAAGCAATGGGCTCACCTTGGCAAATCATAAATCCGGCACATCTTCAGGGAGCATTGTTTCCTACAAAAGAAGAGTAATATTAGCCATGACTAGACAATCCACACAGACAACAGTTTTTAGATTTCATGAACATTACTCTTAATCACCTCTTTTCTCAAGGAGCATGTTCTTCGATTGTGACCCTTACCCTTACACAGGGTACATGTCACTGTAGCTCTATCCTTGTCTGAAACTGACTTC
Organism: Saccharum spontaneum; assembly: GCA_022457205.1. Taxonomy (NCBI): domain Eukaryota; kingdom Viridiplantae; phylum Streptophyta; class Magnoliopsida; order Poales; family Poaceae; genus Saccharum; species Saccharum spontaneum. The sequence continues at coordinate 8,237,220 of CM039595.1, forward strand.
AACTTTTTCTTCGGGGCCCCTCTGCCAAGAACACACATGGGATCCAAGACATCTCTAAACTCTTCAAAATCAACATCCATGGCTTGTAGCAGCACCGGACCATACGTGTTGCCTCCATTGTCTCCTCCATTTGGGAGGGTCATAGCAGCTTCCGCAAGCAGAACACGTTTGAGCCGCTCATATGCTTCATGTGAACGAGATGCTATGAAGGATGCAGTGTGACTGATATTGCATAGCTCACGGTACTTCTGTAGGCAATCAGAATAGTCATACATGGTGCTCTTCCTTATAGGAGGAAATGCACTCTTGGCCCCCCTTGTCCATCTTTTCAAAACACAGCAGCCCGGAAGCTTGCGTTGTTTAAGAGCGCCCAATACAAAGAAGATGTGAGAGCAGGGGGTTCCAAGGGACTCTAACTTAAGACAAGAACAAGAAATTCCCTTCAGACTGCCCTCATAAGAAGATATCTCACATTCCACATGGTATTCTCTGTCTTCTTTATCCTCCCTGCCAACTCTATACGTAATCGTATCATCGCCATGATCAATCTCCATAGCAAAACACTTTTTCGCCGCTTTTATGCTGAACTGCACCGTACCAAAGACACTTGGTGTGAACGATTTCGCTGCATCTTTCTCAATATCAGAAGCATCTAGCTCTAAGCATGGATTTGAACTCGATGCCACAAAGTCTAGAATCGCTTCATTAAGGCGCAACCGCGAAATGCAGTGGTCAAAGTGCCGTACCAGCTCAAACAGTGTCATTTTACGATCCAGATTTACCTGAAGCCTAGAGTTTAGGCTCTCACTCCTCTAGTTGCTCCTGAGTCCTAAATAACACTTACCAACATGATACGCAGCACACCAGATTTGCCTCCTCTCATACATTTGATAAACCCACGAATCTGTATCTGTAACGCTGTACTCATTCAAGAATTTAAGCCATTTTCTCTCAACCTCTTCTACGGAGCAGCAATCATAAAGGAAGCACCTAAGTTCATCCTTGACATCACCATCGTTTATATTACGGACAATGCACTGCTCAATATGCCAGATACATAGCCTATGCGATGAATTCGGCCACACCAGTGCGATTGCATTCTGCATAGCAAGATCTCCATCAGTGATCACAGAAACTGGATGCTTCTGATCCATGGCATTAGAGAATGTCCTAAGCATCCACACATATGACTCGGTTGTCTCCTGGGAAGTAACTGCACATGCAAAAAGAACTGTGCTTCCATGCTGATTCAGCCCAACAAAAGGCACAAGGGGTAGGTTGTACCGGTTTGTTTTGTACGTGCTGTCAAATACTACGACATCACCAAATGCTGTATAATCAAGCCGACTTTGGCTATCACACCAGAGGAGTCCCTTGAGGTGCCCTTTCTCATCGGTCCTGTAGTCAAAGAAGAAATCAGGGTCCCTAACTCTGCATTCTGACAGGTAACTGATGACTGTCTGAGCATCACCAGCAGCAACTGTGTCCACCTTATTTCGATGGCAGAAATTATACAAGTCCCTCTTTGTAAATCCAACCTTATCATACCCACCATACCGCATTTCCATGATTTCCATTATCTGGTGTTTGCGGATCCCAGCAATCTGCATCTCCACAATGTCGGCTTTCTGCTCATCTCTGATTCTTCTATGTGAGCGCAGAAAACAAGCAAGGTCATGTTGCACCATCGGATGGTTGTGCTCACAGATGAAACGCTTCACACAAAACAACCCGGTGTCCTTATCCCGTGCAATCACAAGTTTAGCAGGACATCCAAAACGAGTAATGTCCCGTGGCTTCCGCTTCTTATTCTCCCTTCTCAGCTCCTTCTCTTCACGCAAACCTTCACAACTGCAAACAAAATGCCGAAGTCGAAGGGTCCTCCCATTCTGGCCTTTATCCCATTCACAATAATCTTTCCTGACACTAAATCCTTTCACAAAAGCGTACTCATTATAAAACTTGTGTGCTTGTTGTTCACTATCAAACACCTGCCCAACAATCATATTGTACTCAAGACCCGCCATTCCCTACTGCATTAGGCTTGCCTGTAAAATGGCTCACATTAATTACTGGAATTTATATTTCTAATCAGCAATAGCAAACTTAATGAACGAAACATTATTATTGCAACAATTTGGGTATGTGCTGTGTGGTGGGGGTCTTGTTGGCCTCCTACAACAGCCAATGTGTCATTGCAACTGGGAATAAGTAAACAATCTTTCAGTCTCAGAAAGATCAGGAGGTAATTGATGAAGAAGCAACAAATAACAATGCATAGTGGGCTTCGTTAAAAAAAACAATACATAGTTTGTTAATGATTTAAGTTGGGTTTGTTTGGACATTACTGCTATTTCGATTCTATTTTCATTCTGCTACTGTTCTTTCAGAATTTACCCAAACAATTTACAAAACTCTCAAACAGGGCCTAAAAAAGTCTAGTTCCACAATTTTGACTGAACAATTCAGTTACTGAACCCCAATTCAGTGTCTCCACGTTTCAGTGAGTGGATACAGAATTCCATGCGTTTCAGGCATCGTCTAACAATTATGAATCTACCATACAATCCTGAGAAGATTCATCAGGAGGCAAATATGGCTACACCAGTAAGAACTTAGAAGTACAGTAAGGAATCCCCCAAGAAAGCATATGCGTCAACAAACAAGATAGCTTCAGGCGAATCAGGCCTAACATTTAGTCGGCGCAGGACAGTTACCTTCTCTGGAGCGGATCCAAGCAGCCTCGTCTTGCCATCGTGTCCGCCGCCTGTAGCCATCGTGTCCGCCGCCGCCTAGAACAGAGCAAGCAAAATGGGCTGACCTGCCGGCAGAGGAGGGAGAGTTCCAACCTCACCGGCGCTGACCCTGGGGGCCCCAAACCCTAATGAATCGCCGGCACTGCCTTCATGTCGAGTGCGAACGGAGAGGAACAGGGTCCACCCACCACCAGCACGGACGAAGGGAGGGAGAGCTCCAACCTCACCGGCGCTAACCCCGGGGGAGCACAGGAACCGGCAGGGGAGGGGAAGAACCAGCGCGGACGAAGGGAGGGAGAGCTCCAACCTCACCGGCGCTGACCCCGGGGGAGCACAGGAACCGGCAGGGGAGGGGAAGAAGGCAAACCGTGCTGGAGAGGCCGGGCGAGAGAAGGGTTCGGTGACGCCGGCGCTAGGGTTGGTGTTGGGGCTGCCGCGTCGGGTGGGGTGGGGATGAGTTAGGTCGCGTAATGACCAAAATACCCTTGCGCAAATTAAATTAATAAAAATTGTTAATTTACATAGCTATTAGGAGCTGTTGGGAATTGTTGGGAATTATTTCCAAGCACTGTAAAAGGGCTCTTCTTTTTAATATTAAATAGTATAGATCCAATGCCTATTATTGGCAATGATGATTGAAGTCTATCAAATTAAAAGACCAGACCCTTGAAATTTCTACGATTTTTCATTTTTCCCGGTGTCTCTTATGAGTACTAATGTGGAGTCTCTTTGGAGCATATACTATACTTAGTAATAGTAAGAACGTAAGATTAATTCTCCATGCTACAATGCATTGGGAATGGAAGCTGAGCTTGTTTCTGAATCTAGCTTAAGTATATGAGGTAGTGCCAAAGAAAGAATATTGAGTACCCCTATTTAAAGAAAAAAAGTGGACCCGGTGCCCTAGAATGCACTGCAATGTAGAATTTTGGAGGAGGCTAGAATGCAATATAATACGAAATGGAGGGAGTACAAACATAATATGGTACTTGGGAAAAATTGAGAAATAATAGATATCTGAAGAACTGTCTTACGGTGTCCCAAAAAAGTTTGCACGCATCTTAAAGTCTCTAATATTAATTAAAACATTCTTAAGTAATTAGCCCACGGTCTTGTATGGCCCAGCCCTATCCATACTACTCCCTCCGTCCCATAATATTTTCACGTCTAGCATTTGAAAAATTTCCCAAATTAACATGCATGTATAGAGTACAACATCTGCATCTCCGTACTTGTTGCAGTGCTGCAGCGTTTACCAGCCACAAGTTTATCTGCGTGTGGGTCAAAAAAATATAAAAACAACTTGTGAAAAACAAAGAAAAAAAACTGGCAGGCTCCAGAAGCTCCCATCCACTCGTTTTCCTCGTTCACGCGTTCCTTTCGTCTCCTGGTGTTGAACTCTACAGGGGCATTTTGGTAATTTACCATGCTTCATTGGTATCCGTGCTCAGTCATAGAAATGCAATTATTCTGAGACGAAGGGAGTAGTTCTGAACCCGACCCATGTCACTTTTTGGTTCTCAGCAGGGCACAGCGCGCCGAGAGGCGGCGGCAGCAGGGCGCGACAAGCGGAGAGGCGGAAGCAGCGCTGCGGCAGGGCTTGCGCGTTCTGCGGCGAATGAGCGGCGGCCAACCTGCTCAACGCCACTGCATCTACTGCAGTGCAGCGTGCGCCACGTTGGATGGACGGCGGCGGTCACAACTCACATTTCGCAGGTTGGGACGGCATTTCGAGCGCCTCTCGAGTCGACAGGGGCAGTGGCTGCCAACAAGGCTTGGGCTGCTCCATTCCTTGGCACTGATAGCAAATAGCTCCTGCTACTACTCTATGAATAATGGTCTAAGGAATGAACCGTAGCACCAATTCTCCACATGCTTGCTAACATAGGCTTGATCTCCAAATCATTGTCCGTGGATTATAAATTGCAATTATCTACCTAGGTTAGGCTTGAAAGCAGGACGGTCTAAATGGTGCTGCGCTCATCAAGCCGGCAACTGCCAGGCAGTAGGAGCTCGTCGTGCCCTGAGCTGACTTGCCTCCACCCGGGCGCTTAACGTTCACGCCATGCCACCGGCCGACCGCCGGCTCTCTGCGTGGCGCACCTGCTGCCGCCGGTTGGAGGAAGAATAAACACGCAAACAGATCCGCAACAATCGGAGAGGGTGGACATGCCCGGGCTCAGTGTGGGTATGGATAGGGCCGTGCCCATAAGACCCATGGGTTAATTAGTTAAGAAAGTTTTAATTAATATCAATTTACTTTAAGACGCGTGCAGAATTTTTAGGAGGTCCACCGGAGCAAAACTCTTATATTTTTAGTGTGAATTTGTCCTTCATCAGATTGCCAGAGCCTTGACAGGCCGAAGTCTGCAATCTTGGGTATCATGCCCTCATCCAGTAATACATTGGCAGGTTTTAGATCCAAATGAAGAATATGTTTACCATGAAGATAATGTAGACCCCTACAAATATCCTTAATTATATTGTAACGCTCATTCCAGTCAACATGGCATTACCAATAATAATCACAACTGTATTCCAAACACGCACATCTGCATCGAACTGATATATGGAAAGTGAACGGTTTGATTCAGCATCTTGTCATTGATACATACATACTGGTATATATATACGCATGCGTTACAATTTTATCTGCCAAAATGCCACGCTACTTGATTTGAGAAAAAGAATAATGCAAAATATAGATGATTCAGAAATAAAAAAGGGTATATTTGAAAACAAGAAGAATAAATAAGAACATGAAGGACAGAGACTATAGTCACATTTCACATACAATTGTCATACCTAGATACTTGTCGAGGCTTCCTTCAGGAAGATACTCGAAGCAGATCAGCCTATAGTGCTTCTCCGCAAAAACTGGTTTTCCTTGGTATCTCGTTGCTTCCTTCTAAGGGTGGGCAAAATACCCGATACCCAATTCCCGAATCCGAATTACCTGAACCCAGACCCGAAGTACCCGAACCCGAAATACCCGATCACAATTTCGGATAGTGATTGTAAAAACCCGAAATTAGTTTGGGTAATTCGGGTAATGTTTCTCGGTACCCGAACTACCCAAATTACCCGAAATATCTCAAATATTTGCTCTTCTATTTCTAATATGAAGACATGAAGTATTTCAATGCCATATAAATATATTATTTGGTATGAATTAATGTAGATTTATGCTAACTTGATAATTGATTTGTTGGTAATTGATATGAAGACATGATGTGATTTATATGACTATTGTTTATTGCTTTAAAATGGTACTTGAATTCTTCCAAAATGGTTGGTTATGTCAATTTCGGGTATATCGGGTAAAACCCGAACCCGAACCCGAATTATCGGGTACCCGAAATTTCGGGTAATACTTTTTCGGGGCAAAATCGGGTAACAATTTTTAATACCCGAATTTCCAACTACCCGAATTACCCGATCCGAATTTTTCGGGTAACCCGAATGCCCACACTTTCCTTCTCTATAGTGCTACAATAGCCTACGACGAGTCTTACTATATTAGGATGAGAAATGCGCATAACATTTATAACCTCATTCTCGAACTTCTCATCATCTATTTGGACTGTTTCTGGGTTAATGAACAGCTTCTTCACTGCAATAAACTTGCGCTTGTGCGTGCCCTGTTCCATTCTCGCAATAAAAATTTATCTCTTGCACATTTGTTGTAAATCTATACTATAAAGGAGTGAAGAAATTAGAAAATACCTATTACCTAAAAACTTCCTACCCACCTAAGATCTCCTCCATTAGATGTGCTTTGATTTTACATCCAACGCTTGATATAGATCTGACAGGTGGACCCGAACCTATTACCTAAAAACTTCCTACCCACCTAAGATCTCCTCTATTGGATGTACTTTGATTTTACATCCAACGCTTGATATAGATCTGACAGGTGAACCCAAAAACAAAAAAGACGATACTTATGTGACGAAACACGCTTTGCTGTTGTCGATCTCCCCTCCGCTCCGTAGTTTTTCACCGAGCGACTACTTACCCACCCGAGTGTACCCACCACAGCGGTTACCTTCTCATCAATCACGCTTCCTTGCCTATCTCCTTTTCATGCGCCACGCTGAGGGACGGTCCGCTCGCTTCATGTCCTCCCGCGGCGCGCCGAGGAACGGTGCACGCCGCGTAACCGCTCACTCCTTGTCTTTCCATGCCGTGCTGAGGGACGGCCGCCCGCTCCCTGTCCTCACACGCCGCGTCGAGGAATGCCGCCTCCTTCGCCGGATCGTCGGGACGCAGATGCCGCATCGGCCTCTTGCCCACCGGCGAACTCGAGTGGGCGCTCGTCCTGGAGGCACGCTCCACCCTATCTCACCTCCCAATCCCTAATCCCCAACGCCAACCGGCAACCGCTTCCAGAGCACAGCGTTGAAGGAGAGGCAACGTAAAAGCATAAGAGATCTGCCAAGGATCTGCCAAGGAGAAGCGGAAGGGATCGGCGGAGGTGCAGGAACCAGCGGCTGCCGACCACGACGTGTGCACGGAGGAGCCAGACTCGGAGGAGGAGATGGTAGAGGAGGAGTTGGAGGAAGCGGCGGCCATGTTGGAAGCCGAGGAGAAGCAAGGCAGGTCGCCGGCTCGCCCCTTCACCGACCCTACCTCCTCGCCGGTAATGTAACTTGCATCAACAGCTTGCGGCTCACCTCCATGGCCGTGGAGGCCGACTAGGTTGCCAACGGCCTTCCGGAAGGGACGCCTCCGTGGCTGGTTCGCATGCTCAACGACGGCGAGCGCACGAGTGGACGTCCATTTAGGTGCGTATGGGATGGCGAGTGCTCAATTGTCCGCCCGCAAACTCGATTCCCTCATTGGCCATTTGATTAAATTAAATTTCGGCCGCTGTTTTTGCAGCCACATGGTCGTGGTTGTTCGTGGGGCTGGGGTGGCGAATTCTGCAATTCCAGTCTTATTAGGGCTAGGTCTATTATGTTGGCTTAGTTTGGCTCCAGGATAATTTAGTTTAGATTAGATATAAAACTGGTTTGCTCCTTTTGGTTCATGATGATTGACTAGATGATGTTTATGACTCCTACTAGATTAGACGCGCTTGAGGTGTCGAGCTTTCTTTTTTCATGCCTAATTCTCTTTTCCTTGCCAGATGGATAACTTGATCAGTAGCATTATAACATTCTTGTGGCAATCCTTTGAATTGATAGCATAAGTTGTATCTTGTATCAGGATTCAGGAGCACGATGGTAGGCGTGAGCGCAGCCAACTAGGCTGAGCTCCGAGCCACCTACTGCTTCTTCATTGGCGACGTCTGCACCAGGCTCCAATTGTTAGTGATTTATTGATTTCGTCTCCCTTTTAGTAGGATCTCATCCTGGCGCTGTATTGTCTGTTTGCATGCATGACTACTGCACGAATGTTCAGATATAAATTAATATATGAATCTTATTCCTAATATACACGCAAAAATACATATACCTTAATGCTAAGTTGCTTATTAGTATACGCAGCGGCGGATCCAAAGGGGGGCTGCCGGGGCTACAGCCCCCCCTAATCAGCCTGATTCCTTTACTAATCACTGTTGCTTAGTGTGAAATCACCATTAATTTTCAGCATTAGCTCTAAATCTTCTTTGTTTAGCCCCCTCCCCCCCCCCTTGATCCTCATCCAAGATCCACCACTGAGTATACTTATTTCTGTCACCCTTCCCGGTGTTGGTCTCACCATCTGTTTTCATGGTGTGCTGCATTACATGGTTTCTGGTCACCATCAGGAGTGGTTCGTGGACGTCTCTTCAATGCTAGCAAGCAAGAGTATGTGTTCATTAAATTAAATACGTACTATTAGCTTCTTGTCATATACCTGACCGTAAATGCTATATGCTAATATATATTTTCCTGAGTATATGCACATATATACTCTCCTAGATAGAGTATGTGTTCATACTCTTGCCGCCATATATACCAGATATATGACCCCTTGTATATGTATCAATGCACCTCTGAGTATGTGTATCGTGTACGTACTCTGGTACTCATACTAATATATACGTGAGTCAACATGTATGTACTCATACTCCCTATAAACGTGTATGGATTCATACTCCTTATAAACATATGAGGCTACGGCGATCGGGATCCCCGGCTCTGGGTGTTCCCGGTGCGATCGCGGATCTTCGGTGGCCACCGGCAGGCAGCAGTGCGGCACCGCCGGGCACTCGCATGCAAGCACGTTTGTTCTTCGTTGATATTTGAGAATTTTAATTACGGTTTCAAAAGAGCAGCTCTGTTGGAGGCATACCAGCAGAATACCATCTATGCATATCTTGAGATATGCTACACTTATGCAGATGCAAATAGTTGTGGAGGAAGGCATGAAGCAAGAAATATTTATCAGAAAGTTGTCATCAGTCTGAGAGGTAAACCACTACTATTTTTCCTTAGTTTTTCATATCAACAAGATGCACTCATTGTTTTAGCAAATTATGGACTAGGCATAACATTTCTAGAAAGGGCAATAAAAATTAGCAGCAAAGGACGGGAGCTTTCTGCTATGCTGCGCATGAATCAGCTGAATCAGCTGCAATGTTTATAAACCAGAGGATAGCAAATCAAACGGTTGAAAACATTTGAGGAGACGTGGGCAGGGGTTCTTTGGAGGAGCCCTACGGCTATTCTAGGTTTTAATGCCGCAAAATTGCATTATTTGCTGAAAAGGAAAGAGCTTTCCTATGTCTCTGGCCAAAAAAGAAAAAATGTATCTAGCTTGTTGTTTGAATGGGTGCTGAGGTTATTGGAGTTGGACCTGTTTGTTTTCGGATATTATAGTTATTTTTTCAATTTTCTTCTTCTGAAAACAAAAGAGTTTTCCAATGTCTGGCAAAAAAAAATGTATCTAGCCTGTTGTTTGAATGGGTGCTGAGGTGATTGGAGTTGGACCTCTGTTTGTTTTCAGATATTATACTTATTTTTTCAATTTTCTTCATTTGTAGTGCATTTTAAAGGAAAAAATTTCTCTCCTTATTAAGCTCACAAAAAATGGTGCTCATTGAAACCAGAGAGAATTTGAAAGAAGAGCAGGTATGATGGGTGGAAGGAATTTCATTGTTCCTGCATATTGCTAAAACTTTTAAGGTAGCAAGTAAACATTTAGTTTCTTTGATTAACGTGGTTGTCTGTTACATTTATAACACTAGCTTTACAAGAGTCAATAATAATTATTGACAGAGGCGTATGACAATTCTTATTTTGTGTTTTATGATTCAAATCCCACATGTGATTCATTTGTAATGCTTTGCTCTTTCCTATGATTCTTCATCTGATAAATTTCTGAACGCCAAGTAGTTAAACATTATTTTGATATATCACTTTCGGGATGCCAATTTTGCTCCCCTTTTTATCCTAGGTTAACGATGCTATTGAGATGCTTGAGAGAATGGCACATCATGGTGCCTGCGGTTGCAAGAAGAACACAAGAGACGGTGCCAGCATCATGGTCGCTCTGCCACATGACTTCTTCAGAGAGGTGAGCTTCTTTTGCAACAAAAAGAAATAGAAGAAAACAAAACCAGTTTTTTGACTAATAATATTCAAGTTGCACGCTTAATGTTGTCTATCTTCAAGGTGCTTCCCTTTTCTAACTAGAAAAAAATTGTTTATGCTTTGATTTCATTAGGTTTCAGGGCTGAAAAGGACCATGGAGTCCCCACAAAGCACAGGTTTTAGAATGGAACTTTGGCAAAAAAAATTATTTTTTATAGGGGAATAACAAAATATTGCCTTCGATTTGCTCTTAACAATTGTAATTATGTAGCCAAATGACATTTCAGTTGGCTTATGTTTGTATGAATAATTCTTATTTGAAGTTGTATTTCTTCATATTACAGGACTATTGTTTACAAGGGCCAACTTAAACAATGCCAGCTTAAGGGTTACTACTATGCAGACCTAGGTCATGGAAACTTTGAGTTTTATGGCTCTGATAAATACAAAACTTTGACACTTACACAAAAATTGTCATGATCATAGTCGGTGGATGGGAACCAATAATAGAAGACTGTTGTAAGAAGATACGCTCCCATGCAGGCATCAAACTTCATCAAACAAACTACAAGTTTTCATAGCCGTTGACTTCTTGTCCATCAACAATCGAAGAAAATCACTGGATGGCAATGTCAAGCAGACCACAGTCCTCTGATTCAACAAGAAGGGTGATGAGAGTGAGCTAGAGGTAAGGTCATTGATCGAGGAAACATATGATGGAATTTGCTATGATGATTAAGAGTTTGTAAAAAATGACATTACTATCCTTGTGATGTCTATAAAATTTTTCATAGACACATGCGAAATATACATGTACACTAATGACTTCCACTCAAAAATAAATAAAAATGTACACTAACGGCAGGGACGCTAGAACTGGCACTCACGGGCACTTCAACATAGTTCCAAATGATCAAAAAATGTTGGTTTGAAATAAAAGTGGAAATACTAGGATAAGATGATAACTGCAAGCAAGCTAGAAAATGGCAAATAAAAACAACAAATGTTTTCTAGGCACGTGCGTGTTGCACGTGCATTTTAACTAGTATCTCAAAAGCTGTAAGGAATGGCATACCTTGTAAACTATTGCAAATCCACCTCGTCCAATTATTCGGTCGTTAGAGAAGTCTTCTGTGATTTTTTTAGATGTTCGATATCAATTTTTTCTGGTCTTATAGTTTGAAGCTGCAACGAAGAAGGCAGTGGTCAATCCTTTGCTCCCGATGGTGAGCTCCATCGAAGCAACTCCCTTGGCCAAAATTGGCTCTCCTTCTCCAACACTATTGTTCGTCATCTTGGTCTTGATCAACTCCTCATCAGATCCGCTAAGTTTCTTATAAAGTGGATATGTCATTAGATTCATAATTGCTCCACTATCTACTAACATGTTATTGACTGGTGTGCCATTAATGTGGCCCATCACATGCTGTGGTTGGAAGTGATTCACGAAGTCTTCCATCTTCTGAAATATAGCACTTCGAGGTGCTAAGTCAAACTGAGCCGTCTTCTCATCATTGCCCACAAAGTAGCCAGAGGATGAATAAGCCACATTATCCTTCGATCTGACCAGAGTGGGTGGGTTTATTGTGATAGAACTGTCCAATTTATACAAGATTAAGTATGACTATCCCTGTTAAACACGTTGACACGCTCATACTATCACTTATATAAACCCAGTAGTCCGTCGAGTGCCACGAGGGGCCTTGATAAATCAACTTCATGACCAAGATCGTACTTGATTAAGCAAATACATATCACATACATAGAGTTTACAGCGGAAATAATATTACAATAAGGTCACAAGTAATTATTACAAGTTCAGTTTCAAATCCAGTAAGTTAAAACAACATAGCTTTGAAAGGATTACCAAATCATAAGTTTGAATCATATTGCTAGCTCAGGTGACACCCTCCAACAAAAGCGTAGATAAGAAGCATATATAGAGTAGCCGAGCCCACCAACACTTATTAAACACCTTTAGCAGGCCGAAAACTTCACCTGCAACAGGGTGGGATAAAACTCTGAGTACTCAGTTGTACTCAGCAAGACTTACCCGACATAAGGAAATATAACATGACTCCAAGGATGTGCAAGGTTTATTTAGTGGAGCTAGTTGGGTAGCATAAACTTTTGCAAAGGAGCTTACTACATAAGTCCTTACTTTCAATGTTTTTTTAGCATCAAGTTCAGTGAAGCTAATTATAGCTAAGTTTGCATCTATCCTGAAACAATCACTTGATTAATAAGCATCACAGTAGTAACCATATTCAATTATCATGATCAACATAACCATCATGTTTCATCAGTTACTATGATGCCGATGTGAGGTTCGAGTTTCTCACTATCCAGGAGAGGCAACGATTCGAATCGATTACATCCAGCTGGGTAAACCCCGTATCACACTCCCCCATGAGCTAGTATCACTTACATGAGTCACCGTTCACTCAATTCGATGGTGTGTTTGGACCGCTTTGCAAAACTCATGATCCTACATCCTCACATGAATTGCCCACAACCCGTAGCCTGTAGCAAACTGGTCTTAGACCAGTCCCCTTTCTTCAGGCTCCCCTCTCAGCAATGCTAGCGGTCCAATAACTTATCTCAAACGAGCTAATTGGTTTCACGGTCAGAACGAGTTATCCGGCCGTTATGTGAAGGTACGTTCAATCTCAATCCAAGGGTCGAGACATCGAAGTGGTCCTTAACCGACACAGACGGGATCAAAGAATACAGGCCTAGCCAGCATCAACAACAACCATAGGGCATCAGATCCCGTACGGTATCGATTTATTATTATCCACATGATTCTTTTCCACGATAGCAAATATAGCCAACTGTGATAGAGTAGCCACATATGTCTCACGGATGACAGAGATCACCCGACTTCTACCAGTCTAAGCATGGTTAAGTAATAAACAACCTACACACACTAGTAAGGTTACATGTACATATATTGTGGACAAGGAAAGTAATGCAACAACAGGTTTCAATCAACTCTTATAACCTAATACACAATACAAAAGATACACAATACAAAAGATAAACTCCAATGTAATTTTAAAAGAGAGATAGGAGGCTTATAATGTTTTGGGGCTTGCCTGGGTTTGAAGCATAATGTCAACTAGTTAGCTCCATCTTCAGGACACGATCAATGTTGACGGTCACTAACTATTATTATAAACCATCAACGAAACATGAATAAGGATATAAATCAATCTCTGACATAGAATTAGGGGTTAAACTGATAGAATTCCATAGGTTTTGGTGAATCTGTGTTTTTGCAGGGATTACTCAGGAAAAGAACCAAAGAGGACCCGCATGTCAGGCTAAAAAGCATATCCTACGCGGGAACTAAGTTGAGAAGGATTTAGAAGACACGAGAAGGTGACCCGCCGAAGGAGGGGGCCCATCTGGCATTGAGCCAGGTCGGCAGACCCCACCCCCAGGTCAGCCGACCTAGGGGCCTACCTGTCAGCCTTGGTATTCAATGTTGGTTCCTCCACCGCCTTAGGGATTGTATCTTGACCGTTGATCAAGGTCGGTTTGATCCGAGGGCTTTGATTCATCCCACCAGTCTATATAAGCAAGACCCTACCCCCTGGGTTCAAAGAGGATTGAAGTCATTTGATCAAGTTATCAGGACCAGAAACCCTAATCTCCTTAGAGCTCCACCATATTCTAGGGCATAGCTAACTAGGCTAGAAGTAGAGGGAGGCAAGCTTCGCTTGGATTCCGGATCATGTCAAGAGCGCGGCTTGGTAAAGCCTTCTGTAACCTCTCTCTTGTATCTTTCTGTATTTATTTGCTAGCTACAATGGATTTGACATTACTCTATATATTGTTTATGTTCTCAGTTATATTGTTCATCGTCTACTTTGATTATATGCTTAGTATAGTTATTATATGCTTAGTATAGTTAGATTATCTTTATATTCAAGCATAAGATCGTATAGCGCTCACCTAAAAGTACAATGGGTGAGTGGTCAACATTGTGTAAGTGTGGTGCTTATACGTTGTTTACCTACGAATGCACCCTATATTCTAGGCCATGTGGTACATCGCGGATGTGATACTCCCATTGAGTCCTTTGTAGTCCACTCCCCGAATATAGGACAAGTAGGACCCGGTTACGAAGAAAGACTTGCTATGTTTTTGATCTTCCTTAGTAACGTCCCTTATGTGTAGATATGAAGTTATTGTCGGGTACTAGCAAAACGGGGTACCCCATTCTCACTGAAAAAACTATCCACCAAGGTGGAATAGCAGCCCACGGTCCACCACAGCCAGCCCAGGCCCTACTCCGCTCGGAACCAAAGCTAAAGGATAAGCGCCCGAGCCTCCCAGCACTCCTCCGCTTCGTCCGACCTCTATCCGTCTCCCCTGACCCCTGTGATGTCATCCAGGCGCCCGAGCCCTATGACATCATCAAGGCGCTCGACCCCTTTGCACGGCCATCGCTTCGCTCAACTCCCACTATAACACGCTGCCACGGGCCCCTACCCTTTCCTATTAGGGAACAGGAGCTCGCCGCGTCGTGCAGGATCGCCTGGGAACTTGTAACACCTGATTCATGATCCGATCAAGGCTTCCATGGATCTTTCTCGCCCCCACGGTAGTAACAGGAAGAGGCTACGCCATGCCGCACCCTATCATGTTCGCCTCAACGGGGTGGGAAGCAACGGCCGTCCAGGCCCCCCCTTTTCGTCGGCGCAGCTTTAGGGCCACGAAACCCTCTTCATCATGACACCGTGTCAGGGTATGGCCTCACCGCGTCATCAACAACCATGGTGCACCACCACCACGATGATAATTGTACAAAAGCATGATGAGCTAAGAGGAAAGCTAGGAATAGGGAGCACCTTAGGGCATTCTCTTTCCATTTTTTGTGCATCCAAACACTGTAACCCGACCCCTCCCTTTGCATGCTATAAAAGGGAAGGGAGGGACCCTCAACTAGAGGGCGGCACAGCAAGACAACACCACACTATGGCAATGTTCTAAACACACACACTCAAGCACTCGAACACACCCACACACAGAGACCCAGGAGCTATCCCTCTCTCGACCAGCTTGTATCCCCCTACTACAAGCACTTTGGTGCAAAGCAACATGAGCAGTAGCGAGCACTGGACATAGAGACATTCAGCCCGAACCAGTATACATCTTGTGTTCGCCTTGAACACCATCGGAGGCTCTGACGCGCATCTTCATTCACTTGTCACTGTCTCTAGACACCCCCCGTTCTAGAACACCAACAGTTGGCGCGCCAGGTAGGGGTCTTTGCGTGTCACATTTTACTCCACCAAGTCTCTGATGGCCGAAAATAGCATCAATTTTTCTCTGGGCTCCCACATCTGGTTTGGGAGCCTTGAGTTCATCATCGTTGGGAAGGGCTACAACCTCGACCTCCTCCCACCGACCGACGAGCCCGCCAACTTCCCCGAGCCGGCAGCCAACCTACGACTCCGCTCTGACGAATTGAAGGACACATGGCCCGACAAGTTCGGCTACCCCAGCGTACCACGAGTCGGAGAGCCCTGCCACGACAAGAAGGTTCGTAAATCGTCAACAAACATATATCATCTCAATTTAGAGGCAGGAGAGGTACCGGAGGATCTACCCCAGCAGCTCACATGCTCCATCACCGACATCCTAACGTCGGCCGAGACAAGCTCCAACTCCAACTTCCTTGACTCCGACAACGGCAACGACAACGAAGGCGGCACTAGCTTCACTAGGCTCTGAGAGATGCAACATTTTTTACGCATCGACAACTACCTCCTCGATGATGAGCCATGCAATGACGACTTCGTTGATCACTTCGACAGCTACGAGCTTTCATGGCCATGAAGGGAACAACTAAGTCCCTAAACAGAAGTTGGTAAAACAATCGCCGAGCCCACCTCCCGTTGTTTTTGTTATTAATGCTGTTCTTAAACATCATCTTTTAAGTTGCCCTTCACATCCCTTGTAATACTGTGTATAAAAAGTCATCATATGCATCATGGACATACGTGCATCATGCTGCATCATCTGCACACGGTCCGAATCCAGTTTTGGAGTTCGTAGGCTAGCCCAACGGAGGGGTTTCGACAGTCACTCCAAGCCAACAGAGTGAGGGGTGGAATGAGAAGTGGAACACTAGCGGCCAATACCCGATTGCACCGAGCACCATATGGGACTCTTCGATCCATGTTCGAGTCTTGATGAACACTGGTCCAGGGTATTTTATCGAAAAAAGGCAATGAGCCGCCGGGGACGGTCGAACGACCCTAGTTACCCTGCTGAACCGGTCGTCAAGAGTGAGGGGTCGGTCACTAGCTACCTCTGTTGGATCCCTATCGAATGGGAACCGGGGCCCTGCTCGAACTGAGAAACCCGTTAGCAACTCAAATGGGCACCACGTCTCGACCCTAGGTGAGAGGGATGACGTGCCGCTTTCCAACCCCTCCTTCTTTGCGGAAAAGAAGCGTGATGGGAATGCATTGGGCCTCCTGACCGAATCAACGCACGAGCGAAGATTTTTGGAGGCCCAGATTCATACACATAACTACTTTCTTATTTCAATGGCCCATCAAGGCCCATGTATAGGTACGACGTCTACCCGGGCCATCACCCGGAGTTCGGAAGTGCCCGAGGGCAAAAAAAGTCCGACCGGCGGCTGTCCCTTACATGCGTCGGCATTAAGGGACACCGACCCCGTTGTTGACGGTCCTTAAGTATCAATTATAACTATCAAATAAATAGAGAAAAGGATCCAAATGAAACCAACACCTAGACTTAGGGTTTTATCTGACAGAATTCCATGAGTTTTGCTGTTTATCTATTTCTGCAGGGGGTTATCAGGAAATACGGAAGAAAGGCCCACATGTCGGATTAATGACGGGATATTAACCGAACACGTAATTATCTTACATCTAGAAGAGTCCAGAAGCCACGAGAACGAACGGGAGGCGTAACGGAGCCGGACACAGGGCGCCCGCCCTGGTCCTTAGGGCGCCCGCCCTGACCCCGGAGCCAATCAGGCTCCGCCTCGAGGATTATGCTCCACCGACCTAGAGGATCAAGGAAAACCGCACGATCAATGTCGGTTTGATCCGACGGCCCAGATTCATCCGAAAGGGCTATATAAGCAAGGCCCCTGCCCCTGGAAGAGAGGCCCTCGTCTCATACTTCAAACCCTAATTCAGGAGGAGAGCCTCTGATCAAGCCCTAGAGCCACCACATCAACTAGATCTCTAGTTAGCATAGCTACATAGGATTAGAACTAGAAGGAGTCAATCTTCGATTGGTTCCCGGATCTGTCAAGAGGATTCTTGGTAATTCCTCTATTGTTCTTCAATTGTTCATCATTGTTCTTCAATATTATGAATATGACTTTGTTCTATTTCAATATATTGGTTATGACTTTGCTCTACTTGATTATATTTGCAATTATATTGTTCTTAGTTTATCATAGTTATATGCTTGGCTTAGTTAGATTGGAATTATATACATGCCTAGGATCGTATAGCGTTTATCCATGTGTACAGTGGGTGAATGATAATTATTATGTAGACGTGGTGTCTATACCGTATTTATCTGCGATTGCACCCTATATGCCGGATTGTGGGGTAGTTCGCGATAGTGACAGCTTCGTTGATTCTTATATAGTCCCCCTCTCGTGTATAGGGCAGGCAGAGCAACACTATTACAGGGGAGTGATTGCTATGTTCTTCATCTTCCTTGCTAATATTCACTATGCATGGATATAGTCTTTTCTCACCATGATTGCCAAGTATAATTACACTAACTATGATATGCTAGACTTTATAGTTAATAATAACTTAGGGAATATCTTTGTAGTTCATCCTAATTCCATGCTAATGACTTGCTAGAATATCTGTTGAGGTGCTTATCATTATTATATGTGGCTAGCTGATCAGATTAATTATCTTTGTCACCATTATCACTTTACCTTTACTTAATGTGACATTTATACCTGTATAAAGAGATTGATAAATACTCTCGGTTATACATGCAATGATGTGTACTCAGTTCCATATTCCCATTCCATTATCAACCATGATACTTAGAAATCCCTTCCCAGTGGTAAAAATATAAATAACGATACCTGGAATACTTCCCGGTTAAAATGCTACATCGGTATTAATCTGTGCGCTTGCAGATCCCTTTTATTATTTATCTTGATGAGCAAATGCATATTTCAATACCGCGTCTCTCATGTCATGCTAGGGATGACAACTTGGCTTAAGTGGCATGAGGGATAGGTTTGGCATTTTTGGCGCCGTTATCAGAATTAGAAACTAAGTCTACTTTTGGTAGTGACGTTAAGAATGCCCAACAAGCATTTTTGGCGCCGTTGCCGGGGAAGGTTGATTACTAAGTAGGAATAAATATGGAAATTTGAGTCATCATTTGCATCACTAATCTGATCGAGCTTATCAATTCTCTTATACAGTTTTACCCCTGTATTTTCCATTTTGATTATTTATTGCAGGGTGATGCATGAATAGAAGACATCTTCCAGACAACTTTGTTGACGATCCCGAAGCCTTATTCAGAAGAACAAGAGCCAAGCTCAAGAAGACATCATCAACACTTCAGCACAAAGCTTCATCCAAATCCGAAGGCCGCCGAAGTTTCATCCGGAATTTGTCGACTGAATTCGAAGCCATGGCGAACAAGTCGATCCGCGAGTTCTCAGTTCCCACTACGGACAACATCCGCACTGGACCTGCCGCGGCCATCGACAAGAACTTCGAGCTCAAGCCTGGGCTCATCAACATGGTGCAAGCTAACCAGTTCTGTGGGAAGCCACACGAAGACGCTAGTGCTCATCTTCAACACTTCCTGGAGATCTGCAGCACTTTCACCATGGCTGAAGTCCCCAGAGACGCCATACTATTTCGTCTTTTCCCATTCTCACTGTTGGGGAGAGCGAAGCAGTGGTTCTACGCTACAAAGGAGAAGAACACTACGTGGGCACTCTGCTCCACGAACTTTCTGGCCAAATTCTTTCCCATGGGCAAGACCAATGCTCTCTGTGGGAAGATTACAAGTTTTCAGCAACAACATGATGAATCCGTTCCAGAAGCATGGGAGCGTTTCCAAGACTACATCCTAGAATGTCCCCATCATGGAATGGAAAGCTGGCTGTTGATGCAGACATTTTATCATGGGCTCATTAACAGTGCCCGTGAAACCATGGATGCTGCAGCTGGAGGAGCATTCCTATCACTCACCATACCTCAAGCCACAGCTCTTGTGGAGAAGATGGCATCCAACCAAGGTTGGAATGAAGAAAGAACTCAGACACGCAAGAGAGGTGGAGGTATGCACCAGCTCAAGGAAGTAGACATGCTGTCTGCCAAGCTAGACCTACTCATGAAGAGGCTCGATGATCGAGCTGGAGAAAAGAAAGAAGTCATGCACGTCTACGACTCCCACATGACTTGTGAGGAGTGTGGAGGTACTGGACACTCGGGCAATCACTGTCCTGAGTTGCTGGAGGACGTGAACTACATCAACAATAACAACAACTACTACAACCGTCCTCAGCAGAATCAAGGTTGGAATCAACAGAGGCCTAACTACTCAGGTAATTACCAAGGTAACAATTCTTTCAATAATAATAATAATAATTATCCACCTTTGAGAGAGTTAGTATCCAACCAAGGAAAGCTAATGGATAACCTATCTAAGAAATTGGCATCTAATGATAAAATACTAGAAAATATAAATAATAGAATGGATAATTTCTCTACTGCCATCAAGAACCAGATTAGCTTTAATAAAATGATTGAATCTCAGTTGAATCAAATAGCCGCTGCTGTTCCTGCTACTAACCCCGGTATACCATCACAACCGGAAGGACTAGAATCTGCAAATCTTGTAGACATGTTTGATGCAGGAGATTACTGGAGTAACCCTATCGTGGAAGTGAGTACTGACCGTCTGCCGGTCAAGAGAGGCGATCCAGGACGCCCCGTCATCCCGATCTCCATCGGCATGCGAGACTTCCCAGAAGCACTCTGCGACTTTGGCTCCAGCGTCAACATCATGCCCAGGGTACTCTATGAAAAACTCTTTTCACAACCATTATTAGAAACAACCATGTGTTTGCAGCTTGCAGATAGGACACTGAGTTTCCCGAGAGGAATATTGAAGAACATTTGTGTCCGAGTGGGTTCCTCGTACGCTCCAGCAGACTTCGTAGTGATAGAGACCGGTTCTGATGAGAGGGCTCCCGTCATCCTAGGGAGACCATTCCTGAACACCGCGGGAGCTGTCATCTATGCTAGTGCTGCCAAGATCAGTTTCTACATCAACGGGAGGAAGGAAACGTTTTCCTTCAAGAACAAGACCGCACAAATCCCAAAGCAACCCCAATATGAACCAAGGAAGAGGACCAACAGGAGGAACAAGAGCAAGAAGCAAGTATGGACCGAGACAGCTAAGATGGTCACTACCGTGCACAAAGGTCAAGATCGCCAACTCAAGTCACCGTTCTTGCCTAAGAAGGACGACCCAGGTATGCCAAGCATTTATTGCTCCATTAATGGGTCCCACTTCTACAAGACACTTTGCGACACTGGGTCGGGCGTCAACATAATGGCCAAGGTCACCTATGAACTTCTGTTCGGAACCATGCCCTTAAACCCAACATATATTCAGCTCCAGATGGCAGATCAGACATTCCGACAGGTCGAAGGTACAGTAACTGACGTCCCTGTCAAGATAGACGATCACTTTGTCCATACAGACTTTCAGGTTATTGACATGGGAGAAGATGAATATGATCCACCCATCATCCTTGGAAGACCATTCCTTAGTACTGTCAAAGCAATCATTTACATTGGAACTGGAGAAGTCCACATGCACTTCCCCTCTGAGAAGGTACGTCTTTACTTTACTGACCCTAACTATGTATTTGAAGAATCCAAGCAGGTCAGGACAAGAAGAAGGTGGCGTAACCACAATCAGAAGCAACAGGTCATCAAGGACGGATGGACAGATTATGAAGGAGAAGTGGTAAGATCTGAAGACATACCACTCAACCAACACTGTCCTGAGGAGACCAAAGCACCGAGACAGGTATGGAAAGAAAAGACAGTTGTACATGAAGAGGAGGCGCCGCCGGAACCACCGACTACGCCATCCACCAAGTCCCAGGACGACTGAACGAATAAGAGTCCCGTTCGGAGGACTTAAAAACACCGAACGCCTTGCCAAGAGGTAACTTGGTAGTTATCCTTTCCTTTTAATTATTTACTTTATCTTAAATAGTTTGCTTAGTTAATCATATTCATACTATCTTAAAAAGAAAATAAAAATGTTAAAAACCCTAAAGCCCCATGTGAGTATGCATAAAACCCATAAGTACATTCACTGTGGTGGCATAAAAATATATATATATATAATAAATACATAAATATTTTCTTCTGCTTTATAAAAGAAAAAAAACATAAAAAAAACCAAGGAGGCTCAGCATGATAAAGGCTAGATATTTATGCTAACACTTAATCAGTTCCACAAAGCTTTGTTGTCTATTTGAGCTTCACAGAATTCAAGGGGACTAGCAGACAGAGGACATTCTAATCGCTGTCAGGGTGCTGCCGACTTTCAAATACACCTCCGCCATCTGCTAGCTACATCAGAAGAGATTATGTCAAGATCCAGCTTGGGGGAGAGCACCTCCATTATCTTGCTAAGTATTTCTATCTTTATCTTTATATTTATATATACTTCTACCCTATAAAAATAAAAATATACATAACTATGAAAAAAAAACCAAATAAAGATTTTGTGTTTATATATATATACCTATATCTTTTGCTTAGTGTGTTTTAATAAATAAATAAAGTGGCTATGCTAAACTGAATCTAGATAATAATAAAACTCTAGCATGGATATGATGAATAGTTGCTTTGCCTAATTTTCAAATTTGAAGTTCTCTCTCTAAGTTTACATAACTGTTATCATTTAAAGCTTGCTCTAAACCTGAACTTGTGGGAAGAGAACTTGATCTAAAGTCTAAGTTGTTAACGGATATGATATGGGAAGGTTGAGCTGCTGTTTATCTATTCCTAGAGATGCTAGAATTCTGGAGAATTTTATCTTTGAAAATCTTAAAATGCTACATGATGAGTTCCTGTATGATGAGAGTTTAAGTTCCTACCACAGCCATACATACATGCTTGCTAGACTTTAAGCCATACCTTTACTTTTTACTGCTTATGAGCATTGAGTGTAGTCAAGCTGTGTAGACCCTTAGGAGCTTGTCATGCGGTTAAAATCAAGATTCACTTGCACGATCACTCATACATGCTGCTTCTACTCCGGAAGTACGCATCCACATATATCCACTCATTCTCATCTCCAGATCCACATAAAATTATTCTACTCCTAATCCGGGAGAGAATAGCTAAAAAATATTTTCCCATTCTTGTTATCCCCTGTGAAATAAATGCTCAAGCTATTTTGGTTACTACCACTTGCTATATTGTTCTAAGGAGATGAGTGCTCTATACGAGGAAATAAAAAGGGGCAAGTGCCTGGAACCTCGAAAAGAAAAAGATACGAGGAAATAAAAAGGAGCAAGTGCTCGGAACCTCGATGAAAAAAAAAGAAAAAGTGTGAGAAGAGAGGTAAAAATGGACAAGTGTCCGACAGTAGAATTAGGGGTACAAGATACCCACCTGAGAAAAAAAAGAGAATATAGAGCACCTCATTCTCCTCAAGAGCTTTAAAAGCAAGAAAGGTATGTATGCCCTCAAAAAGAGCAAAAGTAGAATTAGACTTTCATCATTGTTATCATCACTACCACCATACACCATTTATTCGCCACACATGCACATCTTGATTTGACTTATTGGCTTGTTTCTCTGGATCCATGGTTTGACTATGCAATAAATGTCTTGTAAGTATGTATACTTTATCTCCCACCTATGAGCTCCAGATATCAAAAGCCTTATTAGAATAGGATGAGAGAGAAGGCAATGTCACTCTGCCTTATACCACAAATACTACATACTTTGCTTTGAGAGAAGGCAGACATCATTACTTGGTGAGGATCCAGAAATACCACAAAAGAGAGACCTGAGAGAGTCATACAAGGAATCTCTGAGTTTTATTTGAAAATCTGCAAAAAAAACTCCAAGAGCTATAGCTGATCAAGAATAAGAGACATGGCGCTTGACTAGACTGTTCTATCTTTTAACCGCTCAAGACAAAGGTGACGGTTGCAAGCCCCATGGTGAAAGGTATAATGAGTAAGTTTTAAGTCTTGACAGTTTACTTTAACTCAGAGGTGAGACTCTATTTGAAAGCATGTGTACCGTCAAAATTCAAAGGCATTTCAGCAACTTCTCATCCATCGCTGAGTCTATCCTTGCTCAGGGACGAGCAAGAGGTAAGCTTGGGGGAGTTTGTTGACGGTCCTTAAGTATCAATTATAACTATCAAATAAATAGAGAAAAGGATCCAAATGAAACCAACACCTAGACTTAGGGTTTTATCTGACAGAATTCCACGAGTTTTGCTGTTTATCTATTTCTGCAGGGGGTTATCAGGAAATACGGAAGAAAGGCCCACATGTCGGATTAATGACGGGATATTAACCGAACACGTAATTATCTTACATCTAGAAGAGTCCAAAAGCCACGAGAACGAACCGGAGGCGTAACGGAGCCGGACACAGGGCGCCCGCCCTGGCCCCGGAGCCAATCAGGCTCCGCCTCGAGGATTATGCTCCACCGACCTAGAGGATCAAGGAAAACCGCACGATCAATGTCGGTTTGATCCGACGGCCCAGATTCATCCGAAAGGGCTATATAAGCAAGGCCCCTGCCCCTGGAGGAGAGGCCCTCGTCTCATACTTCAAACCCTAATTCAGGAGGAGAGCCTCTGATCAAGCCCTAGAGCCACCACATCAACTAGATCTCTAGTTAGCATAGCTACATAGGATTAGAACTAGAAGGAGTCAATCTTCGATTGGTTCCCGGATCTGTCAAGAGGATTCTTGATAATTCCTCTATTGTTCTTCAATTGTTCATCATTGTTCTTCAATATTATGAATATGACTTTGTTCTATTTCAATATATTGGTTATGACTTTGCTCTACTTGATTATATTTGCAATTATATTGTTCTTAGTTTATCATAGTTATATGCTTGGCTTAGTTAGATTGGAATTATATACATGCCTAGGATCGTATAGCGTTTATCCATGTGTACAGTGGGTGAATGATAATTATTGTGTAGACGTGGTGTCTATACCGTATTTATCTGCGATTGCACCCTATATGCCGGATTGTGGGGTAGTTCGTGATAGTGACAGCTTCGTTGATTCTTATATAGTCCCCGTCTCGTGTATAGGGCAGGCAGAGCAACACTATTATAGGGGAGTGATTGCTATGTTCTTCATCTTCCTTGCTAATATTCACTATGCATGGATATAGTCTTTTCTCACCATGATTGCCAAGTATAATTGCACTAACTATGATATGCTAGACTTTATAGTTAATAATAACTTAGGGAATATCTTTGTAGTTCATCCTAATTCCATGCTAATGACTTGCTAGAATATCTGTTGATGTGCTTATCATTATTATATGTGGCTAGCTGATCAGATTAATTATCTTTGTCACCATTATCACTTTACCTTTACTTAATGTGACATTTATACCTGTATAAAGAGATTGATAAATACTCTCGGTTATACATGCAATGATGTGTACTCAGTTCCATATTCCCATTCCATTATCAACCATGATACTTAGAAATCCCTTCCCAGTGGTAAAAATATAAATAACGATACCTGGAATACTTCCCGGTTAAAATGCTACATCGGTATTAATCTGTGCGCTTGCAGATCCCTTTTATTATTTATCTTGATGAGCAAATGCATATTTCAATACCGCGTCTCTCATGTCATGCTGGGGATGACAACTTGGCTTAAGTGGCATGAGGGATAGGTTTGGCATTTTTGGCGCCGTTATCAGAATTAGAAACTAAGTCTACTTTTGGTAGTGACGTTAAGAATGCCCAACACCCGTCTCGGGACGCGACAGTAGCAGTAGTCACATCGACCATAATATTTTAGACGCACTCAGGAGCAGTTCTTTTCTTGCAAAGAGCCTCGTCAAACTCACTGCTGGCGATACTCCGACGACGTTTTATACTAACAATATGCTAACCCAAAAATGAAAATGAAAGCAATAAGACCAACCACCGATTAATTCATAAGAGGTCCGATACAAAAGGCGTCGCCGTGCCACGGGCAAAGCAAAACATAAAGAAAAAACCCTAATGAGGGGGAGCCTCGCCAGCACCTCTGTAGCAGGAACATGGGCGGCCACCGCCTCCCTCGCTGGGCCATAGCGCGCTACTAACACTCCTCTTGTTAGCAATTCAGCAAATATTTCATTCATAAAACTTTGAAAAGTGGCTAGTGCATTAGTCAATCCAAAAGGCATCACTAAAAATTCAAAGAGATAATTATGTGTTCAAAATGTTATCTTGTATTCTTCACCAGCAACCATACATATTTGATGATACCCAGATCTGAAATCCAACTTAAAGAACCATTTAGAACCAGCTAATTCATCAAGTAGCTCATCTACCATAGGCATGGGGTGCTTGTGCTTAACAGTGATAGCATTCAAGTGCCTATAATCAATGCAAAACCTCCATGTACCATCCTTTTTTCTAACAAGCAGCACATGCAAAGGAACTGGTACTGGGTCTAATCACTCCTTGAGATAACACCTGTTTCAATTGTTTCTCAATATCTGTTTTTTGAATTGGTGAGTATTTATATGGTCTCACCTTGACTGGTTAGGCTCCTGGCACTAATGGAATCTTCTTGTGATCTGCTATTCTTGAGGGAGGCAAACAAATGATTGTACTGGCTTAGAACTACAGACACTCCTAGTGGCAATACTTCATCACTTGTCAGCTGTTGATCAGTAGCTTCTGCAGCAAACACAGTAGAGACTGTAGGGACCCTCATCTGAATACAATGTGGTACAGCTCCATTTTTAAGCAGTCCCTTGAGCTTGTGAGCACTGATAGGAGTACAAGTAGTAGTATTATCCACCACTCCTTGCAACTTAATGGTCTTGCTTTCATGAGTGAACTGAATTGACTTAAGCTTGTAATCAATCGTCATTGGGCTGAATTCTTCCAACCAGTCTTCACCCAGAATCAAGTCATAACACTTGAGAGGAAGCACTTTTGCATCTGAGACAAAATTGTATCCCTGAATAAACCATCTCAACTGATGAACTTTCTTGTCACAAATCATCAGACCCCCATCAGCTGCTCTAAAGGTACTGGTGTCACAAGCATCCATATCCAGATTCAGTTGATGCACCAACTGCTCACTGACAAAGGTCCCAACACTTCCAGAATCAACCAGTACCAACACTTGTGCTTCCCAATCTAAGCCAGGAGCTTCATTGTCTACCTAGGAGCTTGCTGGTGGGTAGGAGTAGCCAGGAGCTTCATTGTCTACCTGGGAGCTTGCTGGTGGGTAGGAGTAGCCTGTACTGCCATTACTTCTTGTTGTGGTGTATCCTCCCCTTCACTGTCATAATCCTCAACAGTATCCACAATATCTAGAGCATCCAAGATTTCTTCCAAAACATGAAGAGAGATATGGGGAGGACATTGATGAGCTGGGCTCCATTTCTCACTGCACTTGAAGCACAATCCATTGCGTCGGTGAAATGACTTCAAGCTAGCCAACTTATCATCAGTCTCATTTCTTGGTGGCAGCTGCTTACCCTTCTCTGCACCAGGTTGAACACGGGCTAACCCTTTGGTGAAATCCCACCCAGAGGATTTGGTGCGGCCCTATTCCAATTCTTGCTCCTGAATCAAACCAAGAGCACTGGCCATATCCACATCACCTGGCCGATGGAGCAGAATTGCAGACCTGATATCATCCCATAGCCCACCAACGAATCTCATGACGAAGATGGTGTCATCGATTGCGGGGTTTTATAGGAGTCCATGCGCCAGCTTCTCAAACTCGGCGTGATACCTGATCACGGACGTAGTCTGCTTGAGCGCATCAAATTGGCGAAGCAGAATCTGGTATTGGTCCTTATCAAACTTTGCCAACACCAAGTTGCAGAGCTGGTCCCAGTCCTGAATCCGACCTCGTCGCTCAACCATCTGCAGCCATGTCACCGCGGCTCCCTTGAAATTGAGGGAGGCGAATCGCGTCTTCACCGGTGCTTGCACGACGTATACCTCAAAATACAATTCACATTAGTCACACCACGAACGGGGGTTAACTCCATCTTAGGAAATGGGGGATGATGAGTTTGGGAATCATCTTCCGCATCCTTATCTGGACCCGGATGGGGAACGGGAACTGGAATGGGAACAGGAGCGTGGAGCATACCGTTGCTCGGGCGAGGCGGAATTGCTCTGAGGAGTGACCCGCCAGCGTGTCGGTGCTGAGGTTCACTTCCATGCCCCATGGCCAAATTCGGACGCGGAGGCGTCGCATTGGATGATGCACCAGTGCCGCATTGAGGTCGATCCCTGCCACCGTCGTTTGCGACGGCTGCTGCGCGCCCCAGTGAGGAGGTGGCGGCGGAGGAGGCGGTGGCAGTGGATGAAACTCGAGTTGGGTGACGTGAGAAGCCATGTCCTCGAGGTGGTTCGCCATCGCTGCCAACTGCTTTAGGTGCATGCCGAGCGACTCGTCCGCAGTCTACTTCTAGGTCTCGAGCGCTTCAAGCTTGTCCAAGCCTGTGGCCATCATGTCCTAGAATCCGGCGAAGTGCTTCGCCATGGATTGCATCGTCGTCTTGTCGACGGAGGCAGCCATCTCCAATTGTTACTTGGGTGGGTTCTTCTTCGGCACCAGGATTTGGGGGAAAAATTTTCCAGCCAAATCAACCGAGCTACAGATACCAAATGTTATGATTCTAGATAACTGAATGGAATTGTGGGGAAACGTAGCAAGAATTTGAGGAAGAACATGTCGGAACACGGCAGAGTCCATGGGTTTAGGATTACTTGGGGGGAAATTCAGAGTTCTGTTCTTTGTTGGTTCGTTCGTTACAACGGCGCTGCTTATTATAACTGCGAGCAACCGACCGCCCTTCGGCGCTCTCACACACGCTCAGCCCATTACAGAGATGGCCCAAGGCCCATGGGCTATAACACGTAGGAGCAGCTGGTTGAGACAGAGGAGGACACATGCTAGAGAGGGAGTGGCAAGGAGGGCTCCGAGCTCTGTTGTAGCCATGGCGGGGATGAGAAAAACACAGAGAGAAAAAGGAGACAGCGACCGGCGCTGGGACTTAAAAGGGGCGAGGATGAGCACTCCAACTTCGCTAGCTCTTGCATGGGCTTGCATGCAACCATGCATCCCTGCGCGAGAAGCACCTCGAAGTGCTGCGGTGGTTGCCGGTGAATAGGGCAAGCAAACTGCTGCCGAGGTTACTGTAGCAGACTGACAGTCCATTTTCTTCTCTCGTTTTCTGATTTCATGTAGAAACTTGTCTAGCTCCAAAAATCAAAGCCGCTAATCCCTCTCTGATCTTCATCTTTGCTTTAAGGACCAACATCAAAAGATCAACAGATTGAGAGATTTTGAATTTTGAAGAAGGATACTTGAAACTAAAAACTGAATTCAGTTTCAAGGTTTTGAAAACAACTTTGATTAACTATGTTTAGGTAATTAATTAGTGGTCAAACCACTTTCACACATCACAACCAAAGGCACATTATCATAGTACAAACTTCTATCATGAAATGGTACGCAAGTTTCACCAGTTTATTTAGAGATGTTTAAGTACAAAAACAAAGTTGGGTGCCATCACACATATTGATTTTTATTAACAATAGCAATTTCAAAGAAAATAAGCTTTGTTATTTTATGCAAATTTAGGCAATTAACTAAAGGTTCATTATTGTTCAATCACCACAAACAAAGGTTCACTAACAAAGTTCAAACTTTATACTAAAGCATAGTGCCAAAGTTTGACAAATTTTATTCATGAAAAGTATTTAATAAATCACCAAAAATTGAACTCAGTGACAGTTTTTAGGGACTTAACCATATTTGGTCAAGTGCTAGAACAATATTGAATTCAATCTTTGGGCTCCAATTTAAACAGGTTTGACTTGAAAACTCAAACAAACTTTGATTCTAGTGTAAAGTACAAACTTAACACTCCAAAGTTTATTTTGAAATATTTTTATTTGTTTAATGAAATTTCAAACCATAAATTCACAAAACACCCTAATCAATATTATTGTTAACCTTTCATGCAACACATATAACACAACTTTTGCAACAAATAAAAGCTATATCTGAAACATGGAATGCATACATATCATAATGCTTGATGATTACATGATCAAGGTTTTGTTAACTCAAATGCAAGGGACATGATTAACACTATACATACACACTTTGGAAAAGATTAAAAAGTCAGTCAAAAGAGATTTGCCTCTACCTTTCAAAAAGTTTTAAGTTAGGTTTCTTTTGAAAGAGTTTGACTCCACCTCTGTCACCACTTGCAAAGTGTTAAACTAAAGCTTATAATTATCCTTTGACTTGCCTGGATTAACTTAATCCATTGCTTATCTTGAAGCTTAACACCTAGGGTGTTACATTCATAATCTACTAAATCTTCTTCTCTGTCCTAGTGGGACACCTTAGAAGTTGTGCGAACAGTGGGGACACCACCGAAGGTCAAAGCATCGCCCGGATCATCAACCGTTGTCAAAGCGGCATGTTCTGCCAAAATTGGTTTTCTTAGCCCATCCGTTGTTTCTATCTTTTTTGCCATTTTCAGGAATATGGGGTTTGTTTCTTCGAAGATGTCTTCTCCATGTTTTTCAAGTGTCTCTTGCTTTATGTTCTTGCATCAAGCATGCTGGAGTTTAAGCCTTTGTGTCTTGGACAAACCTGAAGAGCACCATGTTGGTTGGAAGTTCTCGTAAGCCGATTCACTATTCTTGGCTTCATTATTATTTGCAACAGCACCTACTAATATTTCTTCCACATCAGATTGATCTAGATTGCCAACAACAATCGGTCCTTCAACTTCTTTGATTGAAACATCTGCAGAATCGATTTTGATCACTACTTGCTCATCAGCTTTTCCTACGAGGTCTGCGAGAATTTCCTTCTCCCTCAGCACATATACTTTCTCTACTGATGCCTTACCTTTTCGTAGGACATGATTAACTGGTTCCTCCAAAACCGGCTTAATCGGTCTTGCCTGGCTAGGGCTCGATGAACAATATGTCGTTGCTCATTGTGAGCAAAACCTACAGGTATCCTCCATCAGTGAGGTATTTGAAGCATTAAAGGGTAAGGTATCCACACTCCACCTTGGCCCCATATCGAATACGATGGATATGGCGTCAGGGGCTCCATGATATAAGTGGATATGTAGAAACTTGTTGCTGATTTAAAGCCTCAGTTTGTGATTTCAGAATTTGTTTTGGAGGCGATCGGGCTCTCTCCTTTATAGGCCGATTCGGTGAATTGGCCTCGCCTGCGCACTTGCTCATGAGTTGGTCAAAATTTGATTGTATTTTCACCTTTTTACTGGTGATTTTAGTTTTCTTAGCCTCCCAAGTCCTAACCTCCAGGTACCTCGAATTACAAGTGTGCTACGATTTTTGTTTGCAGCTAACTTGACAAATTTAGGAAATCGGTCTTGCTGATTTTTACTGTCCACTAACACTAGAATCAGATTTGCCGACTTTCAAAGTCGGCTTAGTATATCCTTTTTTGAACAACAGCACTAGTGGTAGTTTTTTCTTGTCCACGGGAGTTTTGGCTTGCCCCCCCCCCCCCCCCCCCCCCGAGTCTAGAAGACTTGATAGTGATCTTGAGGTTCTCCCAATTATCATTGGACTTTTCTAGCACAATCTCATGATCCAATACTTTCTTCCCCTTCCTAGGTTCTCTGGGATCACCGATAATCATATTTTTTCCAATAGTGGAATCGGCTTGTTCCGTTCGAATCAGGATGGACGGATTATTTAATTTCAGAGTTTCAACCAAAGATGGTGTCTACGTGAAGCATCAGGCAAAGAGATCATGCTTGGTGACTTTGGAGAGTTAGAAAACACCCTAAGATGAGGTAAAGAAGCACATGGTGCTTCTGTCCCTTCATCAGTATGAGAGACATGAACAGAATTTGGAGTGTACGTAGCAGTAGAAAGTATGGTGCTAGCCATTCCTAAATTGGCCCTATCGGCTTCAAATGCCGAAGAGGCCAATTTGGACTGATTAGCATATGCATACTCGTTCTTATTGTAATGATAGTGAAACGGTCTCCCATATTGAGATCGACTAGCAGCCCGGGCCGGATCCACTAGTATATGCATCATGGGGCAAAGCAGCAACAGGAGCACCAAACATTTTTTCCCTCTAATTCATCGAATTTAGACATAAACATATTTATAGCATGATAAAGAGGGGAATCCTCAGTTATTCCACTTGCCTTTACCTCAAGTCTAGGTGTAGACATGATGATGTTTCCATGACCCATTGAATCAATGAAATCGCCCTTGAACCTATTGTTCCATATCCTGATAGTAGATTGCTGATCTTTACAATAGTGAACCAATACCAGATGCAGTCAGCCTTTTGGGCCAGATGCAATGGTAATGGGAAACATAAAAAAAAGACAGATAGAACCAAAAAATTGGTTAGGGCAGAAAGATTGGCTGTAGGGTACAACTAAAACAATCGTTCCCTAGCGGAGTCGTCAAAAAGTGTGTTTACGCTAATTAGGTCACTGCACCAGCAAAGAGCTAGATCTCTCGGTAAAAGCGGGCTAAAGATCAGCCTAGCCGACCCTCTAGTTGGCTGACACCTAAGAGCGTGTTCGCAAACGAACACTTTACCTAGTGCCTCTAGCGATGAGCTCGATACGTAAGACATGTCGCCGGAGGAGCCTCGTCGGGAGCGCGATGCACAAGACACGCCGATGAGTTCTCTTGAAACCCAAAACCCCACACGCCCAGGAGGGACCCCATTGGGGTGTGCGGCGGTGATGGGCTGCCCTAGCCGGCCCAACCGCTCTAGAGCTTCGTTGTCGTTGAACCACCGGCCATGCAGCAGCAACGAAGAAAGAGGAGCAGCAGTAGATGGGAAAAGAGAGGGTAAAAGATGTAGTAGATGTTTTTTTCGATTGGATACATGCATGGATACTTAATCGGCCACGATCCTTTCATATAATATAGAGGGGTGATCTTATTTCAGTAAGAAACCTTTTTCACATGCAATTTACTAGTTTCCCACGAGATCGGATGAATTTCAAAAGGAAAAACACGAAATTAGATTCGGACCGCCAAAATCTGCCTTCTAGGATTTTGCAAAATATGCCCAAATTGCTCCAAATTCGATCCTTTTTGTTTATTTCTTGACGTGTTTTTCAATCCATCTTCAACTCTCCGACCACATTTTAGTCGTCAACAGAACGTGAGCTCCAAATGTGTTTGTGATCTTTCATGAACTCCATGCAACAGCAGGTTACTAGCTGAACAATGCGATGAGAACCCTGCTTATCAGTCAAGATCCATAAGCATCTAACAGGCACGCTCTCGATCATCCTCGCCACGTCGCCCATGGAGGGCCGCTGCTCCGGCTGCGGTGCCACACACGCCAGCGCCACGTGCAGCAGCGCCTCTGATAACTTCCAAACTGCATCGTAGGAGTTTTAAATTGCAAAGCTAAGTCCTATGATGGCACCGTAGGAAAAACTGCTCATTTCTCAAAGCTATAGGATTATACATAGCCAGCAAGTTTCGGCCTAGTAAAAAATCGGCAAAATATACCCTAGTAGACAAGCGTCTAGTCATCCAGCTCAATGATCTTCACAACTGACGAATCTCCCACTTTCTGGCAAACAACGACATCATCCAGCTCAATGATTTTCACAACTGACGAATCTCCCACTTTCTGGCAAACAACGACACGGTCATGGGACTTGATCACACCAGAGGCTTTGCCATGGTCTAGAGCAACCTTCAGAACTGACTCATTTGTAGCGCTGGTTGATTCAGCCTGAAAGACACAATGAAGATTGATTAATACCACGTAACCAGACAATCACACTAAATCAATTTGCAGGGCACAGTACAAATTACACAAAAATATGGCAAACAAAAACTTGTCTCTGCTAAGGAGACTAAGACATAATAAGGGTCTAAGCTGCAACAAGAAGCTAAGTGGGACTGCACTTCAAGCCTTCTCAGTGTACCCTAGGTCCCTACTTCTCCTATAAAGTTATATAAACAAATAAACCAGCAGAGATTTTTTTTAAAAAAAAATAGATATATGTTTTGATTAACCATGCTACCAGACCATGTTCTGTTTTAGAAGTGCAGTGAATTGCATTCTAGTGTTCTTGCCTTCAAACCTTTTATAACATACAAAATTTTACATACTCAGCCTTGATGGAAGCAAGTACACTACAAATCTATAATATGATAATATTGTTATGTTAATAAAGACGGATATCTGTAGACTCCTAGCGGCCTCATACTACTTACCGAAAAGCATCAAGTTTCCATGGGACATCTAACTGAAAAGCATCAGGTTAATAAAGATGAATTGAAAAAAAAATGCTAGTCCAAGAATACAAGGGCAATGGGGATGTGCTTGCAAAATCTTTTCGTCCCCATTGATGCTAGAAATGGGATGCTCATGTGTAAAAGTGGGCAAATCCAGCCAGTATGTGTTGCATACATATACACTTAAAAGTAATGAACTGAAAGAGTTTTGTTAACTTACTGGATGCCGAGGATCAGCAAGCATCGGAAAGAGGCCTCTAACTATCAGCGATTGTCTTGCCTGCAAGAAAAAAAACAACATATGAGTTATATAGTGCCAAATATCAGTACAAGCCTTTCTTCTCAAACAAAAAAGCATTCAAGGTTCTTAATTCTTCTCAAACAAAGTAAGCATAGGAAACGCCCTGTTTGCTTGGCTGAAAAGCCATGGCTGAAAGTACTGTTCGCTGATTTGTTGTAAGAGAAAAATACTGTTCATTGGCTGAAAAAGTACGGTTCATTCACAAAAGAAATGATCAGTATGCTAATAATAGACAATGTCCGCATTGCATAAATAGGAAACATCTAACAGGAAAGATCACAAAGAGTATTGGAGTTCACGTACCTCAAAAGCACCGGTCAAACTCCACTTCAGTTGGTTTGTCTTCACAAGAGGAATGACAACAGAAAGAACAGGCATGCTGGGCCTGTACTTGGCGATGAGCCTGCAGATCATATAGATATACATGAGATTAATTTCCACTAACTGCAGCCCTATAGAAGCATATTCGTTTCTACCAACCTTGCAGCCCGTCCAGAAGAGGTGAAGCAAATGATCACCGAAGCCTTAACTTTGATAGCAGCTCGCACCTAAAAAGTAGTAACGGAACCATCTTAGACTACAAAATCTGTGTTTTCCAAACATTAATAAAAAAAAGACTGGAATCTGAGAAGCACATAGATCTTACCGCTGAGGAAGCAATGGACTCCAAGTGGGTCATGGGTTCTCCCACATATTTCACAGTTCGCTTGAAGTATAAATCTTGGTTGAATACCTTCTCAGCCTGCAAGACAAATGGCAAAGATGTATAACTAAATCGATGACGCCAAGTCAGATGCAGAGCCAAAAAAAAAGACGCCAAATTTGCAATGAAATAGCAATAATTGTTGAAAATGCAACCCTGTCTAGAAAACATAACAGAAATTTCACCTCAGCACAAATTCTGCCCACTGTTGAAATAGTCTCAACTGGATATAAACCTCGGAGAGTCTCAGCACCAAGGAGAATGGCATCACTCCCTGCAATTAAAACAATCATGAGCATGATTGAACTGCCCTTTTTTAGTACACTAAGGACCAGCTGCATATCAGGCTAACAGAGCCCGAGTATACACAAGATTTTTTAAAAGCAACAAAAATTCTTAACAACTTACCGTCAAGTACTGCATTTGCCACATCAGTTGCCTCTGCCCGAGTAGGCCTGAGGTTGTCAGTCATACTGTCCACAACACGAGTGACAACAGCAGGCTTTTCCAGCCATGTTGCACTTGTGAAGAGCAGATTTTGAAACAAGAAGACCTGCAATATGGAGAGTTGGAGTGATAAAGATCAATGGCTAAATAAACAAGTAGTAAAATATGGACAATTAATTATTGCATCCTAAAACAAGACAGAAAATACTAAACTAGAAGTAAATTTAAGGTTCATGTGTGTTGTGTCCATCTTTCCTCGACGCCTTAGGATTTTCGGTAAACTGGCAGGTATGAAACTCAATTCTGATAATAGAGTCAAAGGTCTTGAGTATAAGATCATGCTAACACAATCTTAAGAGTACGCTAGGAGGTCTCATGGAGCCCAGATGTGAGGGGGTGTGTTATGTACCTTAAGCCCAGATGTTTAAATTGTGGTATTCTCAACTGCTAAAATATTAGTATAGGTAACCAACCTTCTCAGGTGGAAGATCAATTCCCAGATTCCCTCTTGACAAAATGATACCATCTGCCTCAGCCAGTATTTCATCAAAATGGTTCAAGCCCTGCAAAGAAATAAGGAGTGCATGTGTATTTGAAGGGCAAACAAATGATAGCTAGCTAATAATGTAAGAAGATTTACTTGAAAATACCTCAACATTCTCAATTTTGGCAAAAATCAGAGTTTGGCTTAGATCGCCCAATTTTGATAGGTACTCACGTGCCTGGGTTGCAAGAAAACAAATATTAGCACGGTTGACAACATTCTTCTTAAGCAAATAGTACACAAATAGTAGATAGCCCATCAAATATAGCAATGATTCCTTTCATTGTAGAAATAAAAGTACTGCTTGGAAGCATAGCAATCAGAGAGGACAAACAGAATAACTCAAAATGCATCCACAACGCAAGTTGTTTACCTGCCGCACATCCTCTGCATGTCTTGTGTAAGACAGAGAAAGGAAGTCAATCTTATTCGGAGTACCCCATTTTCTGATAACCTGAAAGCAATTCATGCATGTAAGTCTTAGGATGGGCTAAAGGACAGGTCTGCAACTTTACAACAAATCAAGTTCTGTCCCCAAATTTTCATGTTGCTAAAGGTGAAATTCGGATGGGCTAAAGGACAGGTCTGCAACTTTACAACAAATCAAGTTCTGTCCCCAAATTTTCATGTTGCTAAAGGTGAAATTCTAAAAGGAAGGAGACGATTTCAAAGCAACATTTACACAAGGATATATAATCACAATTTTGAGAGTAGTTGCTTACATCCTTATCATCATCAGACAGGGTGGGCAAGTCAATGTGAATCTGGGAGCAATGCAGCGTGAACAGTGACCCAGCCAGGGTGGCTGTGTTCTTGATTATGCAAACCACATCATCTCCTTTAACTTCAGAAACCTACATCAGGAAGATTAAAGGAACAGCATGCCAATTGCCAAAGGCTTTTTACCTCCAACCAAACTGATGTAGTCTCACTGCCAGCGAACAAGTATTGCCCCACGAATATTGTTGCCCCTGGTGTCACAGCCTGCAAGGAACAATTTTTTTTGTTTTAAATTTGTCCTCTATGTGATGTGGAAACAAGAGACTAAACAAAGGACATCACAGCGGCATAATGCATAGAACAAAAAAAATCTAAACTTGGTAGTCAGAGCATGGTCATCCGTACGTGCTAACCTTGGCGAGTCCAGAGAAGTTGATGGGCAGCAAGCTGGAGGAGGCTTCTTGGCCCCGGTGAGGGGTGAGAACAACCGTGCCATTCTCCTCGAGGGAGATTGGGGTCTCGCTCTTGTTCACCACCTGCAGCTCTGGGCCCACGGTGTCAAGCATGACCTGGTAAGCAAAGAGAGATCGAATTGTCAGCCCGTCACGAGAGAGGAACCACATTGGCCACACTGTTGGTTCGTTCGCATTCGGAGGCGCGGCGTCGACTAGCCGACGGTTTTCCGGCATCGATTAATAAGAGAGAATAGAGTTTTAGGGTTTTAGCCAGAGGCGCTACTACAAATTGCCATGCCAGCCTAGTAGACCCCTAGCATGGGGCTAGAAAAAGACAGATTAGCCGACTAGCCGTGAGCGAGGGAGGGTAAGACCAACTTACAGCGCACAGCTTGTTGGCGGACTTGATGGCGAGCTTGAGGTTGTCGAGCGTCTCCTGGTGGTACGCGGCGTCCCCCCACGAGAAATCGAACCGCGCGACTGCAGTCGCACGAGGAGGAAACCAAACCAACAAATCAGCTCCAGCCAGCGCGAGCTTCGGGACGGCATTGAGAGACGGGGAGTGAGTGAACAGTTACCGGACATGCCGGCCTTGAGGCAGGCGGAGATGGTGTCGACGGAGCGCGACTTGGGGCCGAGCGTGCCGACGATCTTGGTCATCGCCGGGAAGAAGCTCTGCTCCAGACCAGACAGGGATCCGCCAGACACCGAACGAAATAAAAAATGTCAGTTGAGGTAGGGTTCGTTCCTCGATCGATCCCGCCCGAATCAGCAAGGAAACGAATGTGAACATGACGGCGGTGGGTGCTTACAGGCTTGGAGGGCTCGAGGATGGAGGACATCCGGATGGGCTCCTCGAGCAGGAGGTTCGTGGAATGCATCCTGCCGGCGGCGGGGGCGGGGAAGGCTCCGTTCCCTGCACCTCTTCTTCTTCTGCTCCGAGGAAAAGGAAGCGGAGGCGGATGCGAATGGCGAGTGCACTCCTCTCCCTCTCTCGGCTCAGTTATTATAGGTTGATTAACGACTAGTACTAGCAAACGAATGTACTATAGGCAGGCCGACGTGTCCGTGCTTCTCGAGTCGAGCCCCCTGCCCCTGCCCCACGAACCTCCATGCTGGCACGCCGGTGGGTCCTGACTCCTCACCGGCGGCCGGCGCCAGATTTCTGCGTCCGGCCACGTATTGCTGGGTCGGATCCAGGCCCAGCCCAACGAGCAGCTGCATGTGTGGGATCCGAATCCGATACATCCTTTTCCTTTTTGTTTTTTTTTCTTTTTTGCACTTGGGGCTTGTTCAGTTGTAAAATTTTTTGCAAAATGACCATGTAGCATGTTTCGTTGTTATTTGATAATTAATGTCCAATCATGATCTAATTAGGCTTAAAAGATTCGTCTCGTCCATTTCATCTAAACTGTGTAATTAATTTTATTTTTTATCTATGTTTAATACTTCATACATGTGTTTAAAGATTTGATGTGACGGAGAATCTGAAAAATTTTGCAAAATTTTTTGGAACTAAACCGGCCCTTGCACAAGGACTGCGGAATTTGCGGTGCCAAATTTTGTGTTTTTCATTCACGAAGCAACGTGTCCTGTGTATCAATCATCAAAATTCCGTGTTCCCCCAGTCCCCCCGGCAGCTTTGACGGATTCTTCGCTCTTTTCTTTTCTTCATGTCCGTCCTACCCTGCGGCGTGTTGTCCCATGCAGCTTCCAAGTCTCCAAGAACATAGTATAGTACACTGGGCAGGGAGTAACGCGCGCGCAGTGAGCGGGTACGTGAACAGTACCGGGAACAATGGGCCTGTTCGGCTGCGAACAGGCTCTGCTCCGTTGAGATTCTTGCAGCCGCAGCGCTACAAGAATCACAGCTTATAAGATTACCCGTACTCATCAACCTCTATATTCATCCTTTAAAAGGAATATTTTATCTTAGTCACCACAAAATATACAGTTTTCCCGCACTCATCCCTCTTCTATATCATCCTCCATCTACTGTGGGGCCCACTTATCACTTTATCTAAATATATCCACGTGGGATCTAGTTTTGAAGAATTTATTGAAAGAAATTAAAGGTGCAATCGAATTTAATTTGATTTTTTGATTTGTAAGTTATAACATTTTTTTGTTAGTAACAGCATGGGGCCCGCGTCTGTCCTCTCCTCTCTCTACCGTGCAGTCTCTGCCGGTGCCTGCGTCCTCGCACAGGGCTCGTTCGGACATCCGCCACAGGT
Organism: Saccharum spontaneum; assembly: GCA_022457205.1. Classification (NCBI taxonomy): domain Eukaryota; kingdom Viridiplantae; phylum Streptophyta; class Magnoliopsida; order Poales; family Poaceae; genus Saccharum; species Saccharum spontaneum. The sequence continues at coordinate 8,276,473 of CM039595.1, forward strand.
AACTCGTCCGGCATATTTAGCGTGAGCAGATGGATAGAGTATCCTTTACCGTTCCCCACTGCACCTGTGTTTTGGCCTACCTGGCACTGTATGAGGTTTACTGGACACGCTTACCGTACCAAGTGCGGACGGTCTAAGCTACTTATTTTCTCGCAGCCGAAAAGGCCCAATAACTAAACAGTTATTAACTTTTTTTATCGAATACGTAAAATTTTCAAAAAAAAAATCGAATACGTAAAAGATTTACGTATCATTGTAATTAAGAAGAAGAGTTAAGTCATACAAACAACGCGCTTTAGAGGAGCGTCCTCGGAGGTCTTACAGCCGTAGACTGGACCGTCCTAGCAAACCACTCGAAGTTTGATATTACATAAAGGGTATACAACCGAGCTAAGAGCAGCGTTGCAACCTACGAGGTCAGGCGCCTCCGTTATTGGTTGCGCAGTCCTCCTCCGGCGTCCGAGAAGAGCTTTGTGCTCGTCCTAGCGTTGACCGCGGGGAATAACTCGTCCAAGGCCTCAATCTGGGTCGACGTCAAGTTCCCAGTACGAATGGTGTCATATGCTCCTTTGGACGCGGGAGAGGCTGGTGCCACCGGCAGCGCGATGCCCATCCTCTGCCTAAATAGTACCTCGCCCCGCTTGCAGGTGGGTATGTGCGACAGCAGTTGGGCGGCAATCCACTTGCTCCTGATTGGCAGGGGTCGCTTTGTTACCGCCTTCTGCTGGGGAGGACTAGCGATCAAAGGCGACTGTCTCCTGCACGGCACCTCCTCGGTGAACCTTGCGAGACGCCGAGTGGCCTCATGCGGCGTGGGCGTTTTGTCGCCATCCTTGACGTCGAGCTGTCCCACCCGAGGAGGCATGAGCTGTGGCAGCTTCTGTACCGGCGGCTGAGGCGAGGGAGCAACCGCCGCCGGAGACGGCTCCGCAAACCCTGGAGAGGCGGCCTCTAGAGAGCAGCTCACGACGAGCGCGGCGGCGAGCTCCTCCAGCATCGGGTCGAAAGAGACGACCAATGCGGGAGGTCCCGCGCCCACGCACGTCGCCAGCACAAGCGGGTTGGGCTCAAAGAAGCAAAGCGCGGCAGTAGAAGGAGGTGGCTTGCTGGTGTGGTCGGCAGGCGCACCTGTGGTGGAGTACGACGTCACTTGGGCGGCCCCAGCCGACCACCCGTGGCTGTCGGCGGTGACACTCGTTGTCGCGACGGTGACGTCCTCCTTCAGTCGGCGACGTCTCCGCCGCCTACGCCCACTGCTGCCGCGCGTAGCCGCACCAGGCACAACTGCAGTCGCACTCGACACAACTCCAGCCGCGCGCCGACGTACTGCCCTAGGCACGTGGCCGATTGCCTGAGATAGGCTCCCGAACAGGGCGCCGTAGCCGGCCATCTGGGGCACCAATTGTGCCGGAGATAGAAGAAGGCACCTTCCGCCGCTACTTACAGTCCCGCACGAGGTGTCGAAACCCTTTGTAGCGGAAGCAGCGTGGAGGTAGCTTGCAGGTTGCCACCCTGTGCATGGTGGAGAGACAGTTGAAGCACTTCCTGTGTAGATCCGCTAGATAGCAGGTAGGGGGCCACAGAACAGCCGGTCCGGGACAGGCACAAATCGACTCCTGCGACAAGACCTCACGCCAGCCGTTGGCGTCCGGAGCGGAGATGCGCTGACGAGCGGAGCCCCGTCCGAGGAGCTATCGGGCGGGGATGCGGCCATCCACAGGCCTAACAGGCAGGCCGTGTACCAGCTCGGGGCGTGGCTGTAGCCGGCGAGTCCTGCGGTTGGAACAGTTATTAACTGAACAAACATTGGTAAACAGTGTTCGTATAAAACAACAGTTGACTAGTAGAGGAGGGACGCGTGGACGCGCTGATCCAGTAACCAAACACCGTACCAGCTATAGCTAGCAGCGGCTATAGAATCGCCAACCCAATAAGCGCTGGTACAACTTACAAGTTGCCTGTGTTGTCAAAAAAAAAAAAACTTACAAGTTGCCCGTGGCCAAAATAAGTTGAAACCATCAGCCAAACGACGTGCTCTTTTGCAGCTTATTTCGGTCATGTTTATTCTCACTACTCTTTGTACTAAAAAGCAGAAGCCGAATCAGACTAGCTTATTTTAACCACCATTTTTACACTATTTGTATAGCTTATCTTGAAAGCGTCTTATTTTGACCGCCGTTTTTACTCTATATGTACAGCTTATCTGGAAAGCATTTTCTGGATAAGCTGTATCAAACAGGGCCATACTCCCTCCGTCCCTTTTTAATTATCGTTCTCACTTTTTGAAAAGTCAAACGTACTTGACTCTTACAAAATATACAAGAAAATATTAATATTTATGGTACATAATTAGTATCATTAAATAGATCGCTGAAATTATTTTTATAATAAATTTATTTAGAGATACAAATGTTGTTAATATTTTCTACAAACCTAGGTAAACTTGAAAAGTTTGACCAATACCGTAGCGATAACTAAAAAAAGGACAGAGGGAGTATGGGTGTGTTTAGTTCCCTATTTCATCTAAAAAAATTTGTGTTTTGGTCTATCATTTTGCAGAATAAAACTAAATACCATGCAAAATTTTTGACAAAAAGTATCCATTCTCCATTTTCGATTTTGGCTTCAAGAGACAAAAAAAAAAGCCAAAAAGCTCTCACCCACCTCATGAAAAATTTAGTATTTTGGATGAAACTAAACACATCTATAAAAATTTTAGCATTTTACATTTCATCATTCTAAAGTAGTTGACATTTTATATTTTGCATTCCCCGAGGAACTCAACAGAGCCTATATGTATAACAGCGCTTTTCTCCGTTGTATCTATGCAAAAACACGCGAGGACCCGTTCTGCAATTCAGCTCTTTGTACTGTACCCCGTTTGTGGATCGGACAAGTAGTACACGTATAAACGTAGCCACTGAAGAATCATAGCTAGGAATACTGCCTTTCTCCACCGTACACACATTTTCCAGCGTCCTTCGGGGAAGTCTGAATTTGAAATCATGGAAACAAAAAAAAAAAAGAGAGACAAACAGCAGATTACTAGCTGACCGATGCGATTAATAGAATCACTTTTGAATTTGACGGGGAAATCAAAGATTATTAATCTTGGCTTCTTAAATTGTTTGAGACCTAACTTTAAGCCGAGCCTAACGGACTGAGCTGAAGTCGAAAGTCACTCAAAATTAATTCATTTTTATTTTAAAAGAAAATTGAGTTTCATCAAAGTATTTTTGAAAAGAGTCACGTGATCAACGAGCTTTTTGTCCGGCTCTACTCAAGCCCAAGTGAGCTACGCCGCTTCAGGGAACCAGAGGCAGACGCGGCGCCGTCTGTGCCCCTTCGCGCTGGGCCATCATTAGCCGCGCGCCCGTCGGCATGCCCCGCGGCTTGAGAGCCTGGAGCGCGCCATTGCCGGCCACGCCCCCTCAGGAATCCTCGGCCTCGACGACGCGCTCAAGCTGTTCAATGAATTGTTTCCCGACACCAGGCTTTCCTCAGTTAGTGCTTTTAACCAGATCCTCGCCGCTGTCTCTCGTGGATCCGTCCCAACCTCACACGGTTGCAGCGGTGGCGGGGTGCCATGGATCCGAGCACCAAGCTGCCGTCCAAACAAGCCCTGAAGTGGAGTTTCGCCGGTAGGTTTTGAGGTACGTGAACTCCAGATGTGTTTGTGATCTTTCATGAACTCCATACTGTTAAACTGTAACCATGCATGTGTGTGCCTTAGAATAGCATGCATGTGTGTGCCTTAGAATAGCATCACGAGAACAACGCCATGCTCAGGATTGTTGAGTGGGCGAGATTAGTCTTAGGATCAGATGCACATACTTAGGATCTGACATGTAATCTTGACCATGCATGTAATGCCACGCAGGGGGCTCTTCCCTGCCTATTAAACATGAAGCCGGGCACCCAAGAAGGGCAACCCGTTCAACCCATTTCCTCACATGGTATCAGAGCAGGAATTCCCCTCGGAAGCTTTCTCTCGATCCATGGCGCAATCTTCCTCCACCACCGCTTTTTCCTTCGGCTTCCTTCCACCGCCCACCGTCTTTCTCACCAAAGGCAACTACTCCATGTGGTTTGCCCAAGTTTCCTCCACCCTAAAAGGAGCCGAGTGCTGGGGATACATATCTCCCTCCGCCAAGCCGCCGTCCGAGTTCCTCCCTGTGGCGGCGCCGGCTGATCCGAACGGGAAGGCTGCTGATCCCGATCCCAACCCAGAGCATGGGAAGTGGATCGCCAGGGACCAACAGGTCCTAAGCTACTTGTTTTCCTCACTCTCGAAGGAGATTTTTGCGCAGGTCTCGTCTGCCACGACCGCGGCTGATCTCTGGACCGCGATCCAGAGGCAGCATGCGTCGCAATCCCGCGCCCGCGTCATATCTACGCGCATGGCGCTGGCCTCCGCTTCGAAGGGCTCGTCGTCGGTGGCTGAGTACTACACCAAGATGAAGGGCCTCGCTGATGAGATGGCATCGGCGGGCCGCAAGCTGGATGATGAGGAACTTGTCTCGTACATCCTTACGGGCCTCGACGTCGACTACGAATCCGTCGTCACTGCTGTCGCTACGCGCGTGGAGCCCATCACCATCCACGAACTCTACGCCCAGCTCGTCGCCCACGAACAGCGCATCGAACTGCGGGGCGCCGCCCCTCAGTCCTCCGCCAACATGGCTGCCCGAGGCGGCCGGGGGGGGTGGTGCTCCCAACAACAACTCGCGCCCTCCCTACAACGGACGCGGCCGTGGCAATCGCGGCCGATCTGGACGCGGCCCCAAGGGTGGACGCGGCGGAGGACGTGGAAGCAACTTCGAGGCAGGTGTCTTCTGCCAAGTATGTGGCAATGAAGGGCACCCTGCCTACCGCTGTTTCAAGCGGTATGATCTCAACTTCACCGGCCCCCCTCAGAAGACGGCGGCGGCGGCAACCTCTTCCTCCTACGGTGTGGATAGCAACTGGTACATGGACACCGGGGCTACGGACCACATCACCGGAGAACTTGAAAAGCTGACGATCCGCGACAAGTACACCGGCAATGAACAGGTGCACGCTGCAAATGGTGCAGGTATGAACATTGGTCATGTCGGTCATAGCATTTTGCAGTCCCCACATAGCCAAATTCATCTTAAAAATATACTTCATGTTCCCAAATCACATAAAAGTTTAGTATCTGTTCATCGACTAGCTCGTGATAACAATGCCTTTATTGAATTTCATCCCCATCATTTTTTCATCAAGGAACAGGGGACCGAGAGGACTCTTTTTCACGGCAGATCTGAAGGGGGACTCTATCCCCTCAAGCCTTCATCAAATAAACAAGTGTTCGGCGCCTTCAAGCCGTCATCATCATTATGGCATGCTAGACTAGGGCATGCATCCTTGGTTGTAGTTCAGCATGTGTTAGATCAACACAATCTTCCTTTTACTTCTAGTACAAATAACAATGCAATTTGTGATGCATGTCAACGGGGCAAGGGCCACCAGCTACCGTATCCTAAGTCAACTAGCGTTTCATCCAAGCCTTTTGATTTGATCTTTTCTGATGTTTGGGGACCCGCACCTACTTCGGTTGGGAAAAACAATTATTATGTAAGCTTTATTGATGATTACTCCAAATTCACTTGGATCTACTTGTTGCGTCACAAGTCTGAAGTGTTTTCATGCTTCAAAGATTTTCAAAATCTCATAGAACGACAGTTTGATAGTAAAATATTGAGAGTACAATCTGATTGGGGGGGTGAATATCAAACCTTAAACTCCTTTTTCCAGCGTGTCGGAATAGAACACTATATTTCATGCCCTCACGCACACCAACAAAATGGTGCAGCTGAACGCAAACACAGACATATCGTTGAGGTAGGGCTATCTCTTCTTGCTCACGCCAGCATGCCCCTAAAATTCTGGGACGAAGCTTTCCTTACAGCTGTCTTTCTCATTAACCGCCTACCATCGAAAGTCATCCACAACATCTCACCACTTGAACGCCTCCTTGGCAAGAAACCTGACTACTCCTTCCTCCGGACTTTTGGGTGCGCGTGCTGGCCTAACCTTCGCCCATATAATACAAAAAAACTTCAATTTCGTTCAAAACGATGTGTCTTCCTTGGCTACAGTAACTCTCATAAGGGCTTTAAGTGCCTAGACCCCTCAGAAGGACGCATTTATATCTCCAGAGATATTGTATTCGATGAACATATATTTCCTTTTTCTGAACTCAACCCCAATGCAGGAGCACGTCTTCGGGCAGAGGTCTTGCTCCTTCCTGAATCCCTTCAAAATCCTACTTCTTTTGGGGACGCAACTTTGCATGATCGACATTCCACTGACCCTGCATCTAACGTGGCTCCAAGCTCTGTTCATTGCTATGATGATGCAGAAAAAAACCCGAAGTCCATTGGTGAAGACCCGGACGGTGAACAAATGGCCTCAAGTCGCCGTTATCTCATGTGCCTCCCCCACGGAGACACGCAGCACGGCGGCCCGGCGATAGAGGCGGATCCGCCTGGCACGTCCACCGGACAACGTGCGTCTGCGGCGCGGGGATCCGGATCGGGATCGGTGCCAGCAAACGACGCGGCACCAGCGCACGACGCGGTCCCAACGGGACCTGGATTCTCTGTGCCTACTGACTCGGTGGCCACTCACGTGGATCCAGTGGCCCAGAATGTGGCTGCACACGGCGATCCCGCAGCTGGGGGACAGGACCTGCCGCCGACGATGACCGAGATCGCGCGGGAGACAGCGACAGCCGAGATTCTCCCCTCCGGATCCTCGACGGCCACGGCTTCTGCTGATCCTCCTGCGTCCAGTCGCCCAACAACTCGACTTTCTCAAGGCATTACATGTCCCAAGCTCCGCACAGATGGAACTGTGCGCTGGGGCATGACTTCTACTGCCTCCGAAGAACCAGCATCCATTCGGGAAGCTCTCCAAGACTCAAATTGGCGCACGGCTATGAACAATGAGATTCAAGCTTTACATCGAAACAAGACCTGGCATCTCGTACCCCCACCTCAAGGCAAAAACCTCATCGACTGCAAATGGGTCTATAAAGTGAAGCGCAAATCCGATGGTTCCATCGACAGGCATAAAGCTCGACTTGTTGCTAAGGGTTTCAAGCAACGTTATGGAATCGACTATGAAGACACCTTTAGCCCAGTTGTCAAAGCAGCTACCATCAGACTCATTTTGTCTATTGCAGTATCAAGGGGGTGGTCTCTTCGACAGTTAGATGTGCAAAATGCGTTTCTTCATGGCATCCTTGAAGAAGAAGTATATATGCGGCAGCCCCCAGGTTATGTTGACACAACCAAGCCACATTGGGTATGCAAACTTGACAAAGCATTATATGGTCTCAAGCAAGCACCACGTGCATGGTATGCCCGATTATGTGCCAAACTTGCATCTCTGGGCTTCCTTCCATCCAAAGGTGATACATCATTGTTCTTCTATCATAGAGGTCAGCACACTATATTTGTCCTGGTCTATATTGATGATATTATCGTGGCCAGCTCATCCACAGAAGCTACAAATGCCCTCCTCAAAGACTTGGAACATGACTTTGCTCTCAAAGATTTGGGTGATCTCCATTACTTCCTAGGTATAGAAGTCAAGAGATCAAGGGAGGGTCTAACTATGTCACAGGAACAGTATGCCAAAGATGTTGTGTACCGAGCTGGTATGGCAAATTGTAAAACTGTGGCTACCCCACTTGCGAGTTCAGACAAACTCAGTATCACAGATGGAAGCAGATTAAATTCTGATGATGCAACAAGGTATAGAAGTGTGGTAGGAGCTCTACAGTACTTGACCTTGACAAGGCCAGACATCTCCTTTTCGGTCAACAAAGTATGTCAGTTCCTACATGCACCAACCACAGTCCACTGGAGTGCCGTCAAACGGATTCTGCGATATGTGCAAGGAACCCTGAACTTGGGACTCAAATTTCGACCTTCTCACTCTATGATGGTAAGTGCATTTAGTGATGCTGACTGGGCAGGATGTCCCGATGATCGAAGGTCAACAGGTGGCTTTGCGGTATTTCTTGGGCCTAACCTCATCTCATGGTGTGCCAAGAAGCAAGCCACCGTCTCACGTTCCAGCACTGAAGCGGAGTACAAAGCGTTGGCCAATGCAACAGCAGAGGTAATGTGGATTCAAAAATTACTTGATGAACTTGGTATATTGCATCCTCGTGCAGCTCGACTATGGTGTGACAATATTGGCGCCAAATACCTATCTGCAAATCCAGTGTTTCACGCTCGCACCAAACATATTGAAATAGACTTTCACTTTGTTCGAGAAAGAGTAGCAGAAAAACTCTTAGACATCAGGTTTATCAACTCTGCTGATCAATTAGCAGACGGATTCACAAAACCTCTACTTGCCACCAAGATAGGAGCCTTTAGAAACAATCTCAACCTAGTGGCCGGTTGAAATTGAGTAGGGGTGTTAAACTGTAACCATGCATGTGTGTGCCTTAGAATAGCATGCATGTATGTGCCTTAGAATAGCATCACGAGAACAACGCCATGCTCAGGATTGTTGAGTGGGCGAGATTAGTCTTAGGATCAGATGCACATACTTAGGATCTGACATGTAATCTTGACCATGCATGTAATGCCACGCAGGGGGCTCTTCCCTGCCTATTAAACATGAAGCCGGGCACCCAAGAAGGGCAACCCGTTCAACCCATTTCCTCACACATACGACAGCAGGTTACTAGCTCAACAATGCGATGAGAACCTTGAGTATCAGTCAAGATCCATAAGCGTCTAACAAGCAGGGAAACTGCAGCAGCTGCAATAGTAAGCACCATTCCATGAATCCATTCTCAGACTCCATCAGACGTGCAAAAGCCGGATGAGACGAGTGTGTTCAACAGCCAAAGCCATACATGGAAGAAGACGTCAATCAACATCACACACGAGAAAGAAAGACAAGAAACAGTGGCTGGGCGCGGACAACTAGTAGCTGAGGCGACCATCCCCGTCGTCCGTGGTGATGCCGATGGACGGCGACGTCACCGAGACGTCCCTGTCCTCCTCGGGCGCGGGGGACTGCTCCACCGGCACGCTCTCGATCATCCTCACCACGTCGCCCATGGAGGGCCGCTGGTCCGGCCGCGGCGCCACGCATGCTAGCGCCACGTGCAGCAGCGCCACCATCTCCTCCTCGATGTCCCTGTACCGGAGCAGCTCCACGTCGAACACCTCCGCGGTCCACTCCTCCCGCACCACGGACCGCACCCACTCCGGGAGGCCCATCGCCGCGACCGCCGCGACCGCCGCCGCGCCCTTCTTGTGCGCGTCGGGCGGCACCGGCGCTGGCTGTAGGTGCTGCGCCGGCGCCTTGCCCGTCAGCGCCTCCAGGACGAGCACGCCGAAGCTGTACACGTCGGCCTCCTGCGACAGCCGCTTGTTGTCCTGCTGCTCGGGCGCCATGTAGCCGCCGAGGCGAGCGATGGCGTGCGCCGGGCTGAGCAGGAGCGCCAGGCCGAAGTCCGCCACGCGAGCCGCGCCGTCCTTGTCGATCAGGACGTTGGTGGACTTGACGTTGCCGTGGGGCACCCCGGACGTGCGATACTCCCGGTGGATGCACGCCAGCCCGCGCGCCGCGCCCAGCAGCAGCCTCACCCTCGTCGTCCAGTCCAACGGCGACTCGCCCGACATCTTGTGTCCTGGATCATCCATCATTCAAGCAGCCAATGGCAAAGAACATTCGCGATTCGTGTCAGGTCCAGGTCGATCACGCAACGGCAATGGTTGTAACTGACTGGCGGCAAACAAGGTCGCCAGAGACGGTAAGGGGTACCGTACCGTGGAGGCGGTCGTGGAGGTTGCCGTTGGGGAGGTAGTCGTAGATGAGGAGTTTCTCCTGCCTGGCGTAGTAGAATGCCCTGAGTGGGACGAGGTGCGGGTGGCGGAGGCGGCCGATGAGGTCCATGTAGCGGTGGAACTCGTCGCGCGCGCAGGGGTTGGCGTCGCGCAGCCGCTTCACGGCGACCATGCGGCCGTCGCCCAGCACGGCGCGGTACACGGTGCCCAGGCTGCCCCTGCCCACCATCTCCGCGGACGCGCGCAGGAGCTCCTCCAGCTGGAACCGGCTCCCGCGCCGCCCCTGCTGCTGCAGGTGCGAGGTCAGCGGCGCGCCGGCGCTGCCGTCGCTGTCGCCGTCGTCATCCTCCCCGTCCGCGCCGAAGAACACCAGCTTGCTGCGCGCCCCGTCGCTGTCGCCGCCGTCGCTGCACCGGCCGGCGCTGCCCGGACGACCCGGCTGCTGCTGCTCCCCCTTGAGGCGGCCGAACAGCGCGCCGCCTCCGTCCTCCAGGCCGACGCGGCCGCGCCTCTTCCTCTTCTTAGGCGCCCCGGGCTCGCCGCCGCGTCGGCCGCAGCAGCAGCACGCGACGAGCAGTGACGCCAGGGCGAGGAAGAAGAGGACGTTGCCGACGGCGATCCCGGCGACCGCGCCGGGGCTCAACCCACCCTTATTACGGTTGCGGGCCCCGCCAAGCGACTCCGGCGTGGCCAGCGCCGGCGACGACGAGGCGACGGAGGAGGAAGCCGCCGGGTTGGACGGCACCACGGACGAAGCCGGCGGCGTCGGGGCGGGCTCCCGCGGCAGGAACGAGCAGGGCGGCAGCGGCGGCGCGGGCCCGCAGAGGCCAGCGTTGCCGGCGAAGGCGGCAACGCCGAACCTGGCGCGCATGGCGTCGGGCACCCGCCCCGAAAGCTGATTGTTAGAGACATTGAACTCCGCGAGGCGAGGCAGCGCGGCGGCCACGTCGGGGAGCAGGCCCGTGAGGAGGTTATCCTGGAGCCTGAGCGTGACGAGCGCCGTGAGCCCGGCGAACACCGCCGCCGACGGAATCCCGCCGCTGAGGCTGTTGTCAGCGAGGTCAAGGCGGACGAGGCGGGTGAGTCGCGCGAGCGCGTCGGCGGGGACGGGGCCGGACACGTCGTTGCGGGAGAGGTAGAGGAGGACGAGCCCGGGGGCGCCGCGGAGGAGCGCGTCGAGCGTGCCGTTGAGGCGGTTCCCGCGGAGGTCGAGCGCGCGGAGCTCGCCGAGGTGGGAGAGCGGGTCGAGCGGGCCGCGCAGGTCCAGCGACGGCAGCGTCAGCGAGGTGACGCGGCGGCCGTCGGCGGAGCAGCCCACGCCGAGCCACCGCCCCGCGCACGCGTCGCCCGTGCTCCAGTTGGCGGACAGGATGCCGTGCGCGTCCGCGCCGTGCCGGAAGATGGTCAGCGCGTCCGTGTCGCTCGGCTTCACCTCGGGTTCCGGAACCGGCTCCGGCTCCGGCAAGGCGGCCGGCGTTGCTGCCGCCAGGATGGCAAGGAATGCCGCGGAGCGCAGCAAGAAGTGTACGGCCATTGCCGCTGCTGGCGACCGCGGGCGTGGATGACGGGGCGGCGAGTACAGCAAGATCGGCATGGGAGGAGGGGGCGAGGGAGGAAAGGAGAGGTCTGGAGGAATCACTCAGACAAAGCCATTGGTGATCTTGGCTGCTCCATCGATCTGCATTGGGACGAGAGAACTAGTCCTACCGGCGACCGTGCAACTTTTGATTTTTGAATCGAGCTGGTGCTCGGAGGCTGGAGCTTGGAGCTGAGGCAGTGGCCACTGGCCACTGGGACCTCTTGGCTGCTCGTGCTCTGTTTGGGCGGTCCTTCCTTCCTCCTCCGGTAGACCAGTGTCAGGTTGTCAGTACTGGAGGCTTCCACTTTTCGCTTTTGCTCTGGCCTGTTTAGTTTTCAGAAAATTTTGTAAAATTTTTTAGATTTTTCGTCACATCGAATCTTTAGACATATGCATGAAGCATTAAATATAGATAAAAAATAAAACTAATTACACAGTTTAGACGAAATGGACGAGACAAATCTTTTAAGCCTAATTAGACTATGATTGGACAATATTTATCAAATAACAACAAAAAGAGTTATAGTGTCGTTTTGCAAAAATTTTTTGCATCTAAACGCAGCCTCTGTTTCTGTCTGCCCATGGGCCCCCCTAGCCCTAGGAGTACTAGGCCGGAGGGGAGCAGCCTTGTCCATCACACTACCGCCACTGTGCAGCGAGCAGGGAGATAAAGGTCAACACCTAATTTTACGGAGGCACAGGGCCTGATTGGAACGACGCAATAATTCAGGCCTGTTTAGTTGCGAAAATTTTTCGAAAAAAATTTATGTAGCATTTATCGTTGTTATTTGGCAAAATTTATTTAACCATTGACTAACTAGACTCAAAAGATTCGTTTCGACATTTACAGACAAACTGTGCAATTAGTTATTTTTTTACCTACATTTAATGCTCCATGCATGCGTTCAAAGATTCGATGTGACACTTACTATGCAAAAAAAAATTTTGCCTCTTTTTAAGCATCTAAACACGGCCTCATCTGAATTTTACCGGAAATGGCTGTGATTTCTGCAAGGGGTGTTTAGTTGGTGGGTGAAAAGTTTTTTTTTGTTGTATTAAATGTTTTATGGGATGTTGGAAGAGGTTTTCGGATACTAATCCCCCTGTTCGGCTGAGCTTATCAGCACGGCTTATCAGCCGTGGAACAGTGTTTTTCTCTCACAGCAAATCAGCCACAGTCGGCTTATAAGCCAAAAAAACAGCCTGCCGAACAGGGCCAATAAAAAAACTAATTACATAACTTGTCTAGAAACCACGAGACGAATTTATTAAACCTAATTAAGCCATTATTAGCATATGTGTACCGTAGCACTTAAGGCTAATCATGGACTAATTAGGCTTAAAAGATTCGTCTCATGATTTTTAATCAAATTGTGCAATTAGTTTTTTTTCGTCTACATTTAGTACTTCATACATGTGTCAAACGTTCGATATGACGAAGTAAAAAAATTTGAGCGGAAACTAAACACCCTTAGTGTTCTACGGTGCACGACGCAATGGCCTGCCTACAATCAGTTTATTATTCATGGAAAACATACAAGAAATAGGGAACCTACGTTCCAGGATACCTTTTTTTTTTCTTTTTCTTTTTCATGGTCTAAAATGCTGTCATGTTTACTGATTTGTCTAAAATGTACGTAACAGACGCTGTAGTTATTGGCCGTGCTTATCTTATCTCACCATGCTGGGAACACAGGGCTGAGCAGTGGGCCAAATGATTATCCTCCTCCGGCGTGACAAGAAAGATTCAACGAGGCATCATGTGCCGCTTTCGCTCCCCCTCCATTCTTGCTTTGGCCTTTGCCTCTTCTTTTCATGCTCGCCCTTCTTGTCGGCATCATATCCCCACTTCTCTCGCGGCGAGCTGATTGCAGATTTGCACCGGAGCAAACTGGTCACAACAGCAGCTGCTGCAGCGCTGTAGCAGCCGCCTAGCAGGCCAGCGGCCGGACGCCTCGATCATTAGCATAACAGGATGATGATGATGATAGCTATTCTTCGTTGAATTAACAGGGAAATTACTAGAAATTACCAAAAGGGAAAACATCTGTTTTGTCCAGACCATGCCAAGAGTTTTATGCAAATGAGAACAACAAACGAATCGTAATCCGTGACATGATTACATGAAAAAGGAGGGCAGCAAGATTGGACATGGACCGTTATGCAACACCCAGCTAAATCATTTCTGCTTAGTCAAGAGCCATCTCTCCAAGCACAGCTTGGTGTGATCAAGTCTAACTGACAAACACATGACCATTTCCACGGTAAACACCAAGTTCATACTTATTGCTCATACATAGGGCTGCCTGCTAGCAGCAAACTAGTTCTCACAGGGAACGATGAATACGTCCATGTGATGTTCACCCCCTCCTCATGATTGGCATGCTACTATTAGCTTTCCTGCAAAAAAAAGGAAAATAAATCGATGCCCATCAGTATCTCGAAGACCATGGTCATAGACTAAGAGTTTTGAGTTCAAGACAAAGACACGGGCATCATCAGCATCAAAGGGTCGCAAAAGGAAGAAATAGCCATAAGAAGAAACCAGAAAGGAATAGCACACTACATGATTTTTCCCACTTCATATCTTCCAAATCTCAAACTAAACTGTATAAATTATAGTATGTAATAATCAGAGTTTAGCTACACAATTCTTACTAAATCTGTATTACAAAAATAATAATCCTAATTCAAAGCAAAATCCACTCGATTTTCAATATGTCTACATGAACACAACTGATGGAATCTGAAAATCACACATCCACTGTGCTCAAAATGATTGGGAGTTGTGACTAAGTTACAACACCTATACTCAGAAAGTATCATTAGTTCAATGTAATATTTTATAGCACATACTGCATTTTTGGCAGAATGGACATTATAATCTTTTGAACCATTGTGCGGGACTCAGAGAAAGGATATCTCACACCCAGTTTCTCTAGAGTTCAGTACCATAATTTGCTAGATTGTTCGCTCTACGTTTTGCACATCACAATTTTTTTGAACGAAGTGGCACAATTTTTTTTGAACGTAAGTGGCAGGAGCTCTACCTTTCAATTAAGATAGAGAGGAACTTTTACATTATGCCAATACAGGATGTGGCCTCAAAAAACAGCCCCAACACTCGAGACACTCTAGGAGCAACCTATTGGCACCAGCAACACAAACATGAAAACTAGAAATTAATTAGGATACAAATCCAAAAGCCCTCTTACGTTGGTCAATGTCATCCTTCACCTTCTAGGCCACTTGCTCAGCCGTTTGCACATCACAATCACATGGATATTTTGATGCGCCTTCTTGTTCCCATGTTGTTGTTGATGTTTAGAAGTCTTAATTAAAATCTTAGACCAGTGTTTGTAAATTCAGTTCCTAGTGAAATCAAGTGTTGCTCTTCTGCAGTCCTTTCAAATATCCTCATTGCATGAAAATTTTGAAGTGCCAGAGCTATCAGCTTTTGCAAAGCTCCATGTATGCCATCCTGATCAGCTAACAACTCAACATTAATGGGGGGTATGACTTATACTGGTGCATCCACTTGCCCCTCCCTAGCAGTGAAACTCAAATTGGTGCAAATATTCACAAAGAGGCAAATATTGTATACAGAAGAGTTATGCATCCATTCAATAGTCTGCTGACATTCTACTAGTACTAGTTTATCTTACATGAGTAATGCAAATTAATGTTTAAGCCTTTTGATGTGGGGTCTCTGAACGCCATGAACCTGGTATTATTTCATAGCAAGTTGTTATTCAATGTGGAACTACATATATTCGATGAGATGTACAGCTAACCGAAATTACTGAACTCCAACGTAAACAGCAGCAGATGCTTCTTCTGCCTTATAATACTTGTCCCTTAAATTTAAGAAGTCCGCAGCATGTACTACACTTTATACGATATATCTTGCTGAACGGGGGAATATTTTAGCCATTAGCATTGGCTTTTCTCTAAGATATGCAACTTCATGTAAAGGTTAGTGAGCCATATGTTCATAATATATGATGCTGAACTGAATAAAACTACAAATTCATAAGCGGGCGAAAAGATGACTTAGAATCACTGTGGCTCCAATACTTATGGAAAATTATGGTCCAGTAGGATCGAAGACAAAAAAAAAAGGTCATACAATCTAAGAAAGACTTGTAATATATGTAGAGATTCATATATTTAAGAAGACTTAGTTTTGGATTCTGGACTTCAATAGGTTATATGTGTATAGTTTTTTTATTCCAAACACGTTAAATAAAAGTTAAACATGGATGTCCTTCCTGTTCCGAAATTAAGAGGAGTGAGAAAAGATTGCAACACCACAAAAAGAAAGACAGTACAACTCACCTCACAGAACCAACCTCATAGAGGAGTGGTTTGCATGATAGCAGTGAGTATTTGTTGTTCAATTTTATCTTCAGAAAGCCACATACTGCTCTTCTTGCGCAGGAGCTCCTTCTGTTCTGCCTTCTTCTGCTCTTTGAGCTTCTCCTTTTTCCGCCAGCTCTCCAGCTTCTCAGCTCTTTCTTTCATCTGCACATTATCTCATCTCAGTTACAAATCTATTTGCTTCACGGCATAGTTGGCTAGTTGAGTGCTAATGGTGCCTAGAGACGCTGTTCTTAGGGATCCTTCTGAACTGAACAAAGCAAGTCTACGAACACATGCCCACACAATCAGAAATTAACCGTATATAGCAACTAAGACAATGCTAAGGCTCCCATTTTAGAAGCCCGAACGGACGAGGCAATTAACCAAACAAGTTGCGTGCAATGGAGAAGCGTCCAAAGCCTGAGAGTACTGCGGGCAACTGGAGCAAGGGATGGAAGGAGACAGGAGGATCGAAGCCTACGAGGGTCTGGCGGAAGTCCTCCTCGAACGCGCGGCGCTCGGCGGCGCGCGTCTCCGCGGCGGCGAGCTTGGCGGCCTTGCGCTCCTGGTTGGCGATGCGGGCGGCCTCGGCGCGGGCGTCGGCCTTCCGCTGCCGCTCGGCCTCCATCAGCTGCACCTCGTAGGCGTACTGCCGCCGCAGCTGGCGCACGTCGCGCGCGTACCCCTTGCGCAGCCGGTCCAGCCGCGCCCACGCCTCCCGGGGCTCCGCCGCGGGCTCCCAGCTGCCCAGGTACCCGCTGGGCTTGGAGAACTCGTGCGGCTCCGCCCGCGCCAGGGCCTGCGCGGAGGCGTGGAAGCCCCGGAGGAGGGGGCGCAGCAGGTGGTGCGGCCGGGAGGAGGAGAGCGCCATCGCCGCCGCAGAACCTTTTTTTTATTGGAAAATGGAATCGCCGCCGCAGAGCTGAGAACAAGATCGCGGTGGCGGCGGAGGGGGAGGCTGCCGGCGCGGAGCAAGCGAAGGAGAGAACAGAACCCTCCTATAGATGGGCCGCGTCTTTTTCCAAAATACAGCCCGGCCCGTGTGTTAGATGCAAGAGCCCAGTAAATGAAGCAGGAGCTGCAGAAATGGCAACATGCTGAGGAAATGGCAGATCGGGTATTGGACCAAGTTTAAACGCGTGTTTTATTAATCGAACGAGTTCCACTCAAAAAAATTCGAACGTTTCTCAAAAAAAAAAATCGAACGAGTTAATTAAATCACAAATAAAAGCAACGAAACACCTGCTCTAAAAAGAAGCGATGAAACACCCACAGCAACGTTATTGTTTAGTATTACAACTTACTAGTAGACCAACGTTATTACTTAGTACTTCCTGCATTTTTTTGCCATTGATTTTTAAAAATATATATATGTTCATGACATGAGATTTATGTTTTTAAATTCTATGAGAAATACTTTCATAATATATACTTCGTATATTATAAACTTATAATTATTTTTTTAAAATAAATAGTCAAAGATAGTAATAATAGAGTAAATAAGAGGATGCCTACATTATGCAAGTTGCAAGTGTTCATATTCATGCCTAAAGAGGCTCATTTGGTTAGGACCCTGGTCAGGTAGGGATGCCAATCTTACCTGCACGTGTGGGTACATGCAGGCTTTTGTATTCGATGGGTGTGGACATGCACAGGAAAACCCACCCGTGGGTACATGAAAGTTCGGCTACCTGCAAAAATGCTAGTAGGGCGCGGGTATCAAATTTTACCCACGAGTACCCGCAATTTGAGAATACATATGAATATATACACCTATGTCATATACATATCATATCGACTAGCTCATTTAACATGTAATTTGTAGCATATGCACAATTGTGGAACTATAAATTGATATTTTTAACGGATGGTTGCATAAAGTGGTTGTGAGCATGAATGACTGAATTATTAATATATTGTCCTAGTAAACTCTATATAAGTGGGATTGACATATTTCGTGTCATTTAACTGAGTTTATTATTTCATATGGCTATGAGTTTATTATTTGATCTTTCTTGAATATACCTGTCGGACGTGGGCGTAGGTAAGAAAGCTAGGATCACAAATATGCTCGCGGATGGGTAAATGCTTAACCCGCACCTTACTCTGCCATATCATCCTACAGCCGGAGGTGCTAATGATCACGAATATGCTTGCAGACGGATAAATGTTTTATCTGCACCTTACTTGACACGCTGCCATATCCCTATGGCCGGACGCTTAGGTCAGATGCCGGTCTTTGGATCAGCCCAGATGCCGGTCTTTGGATCATGTCCAGCATACGTCCTGAATCCTGATCACGCACGCCGAAGCCGCAGTGACCAGTTCATTCGTGAGCCGGCGAGAAAACGAGAAAAGCTACCCAACGCTGAAGGAAAAAAAGCATGGGAGCCAAACTCGCGTCACCCTCGGACGGGTTTTGGCAAGCTGTGAAAACAATTTTCACAAACCAAGAAAAAAAGGACAGATCCAGTGCCAGAGGCTTTCACACAAGTGAGGTCTGGAGAAGGGAATAACCGAAGCAAAGTCTTATCCCCGCAGAAATTCTACAGAGAGACAGCTTCGAACCCAAGACCTGGTGACTCGGTGAGCTAGCACTCACTGGCTGCACCAGGCCTGCTCTTCAATTTTCACAAACCGAGAAAACAATTAAAAAAAACTGTAGGCAATATATGGAGCATAGCTGCATAGGCATAGAAATGGTCACTCTTGACCAAGAGACACTTCTATCTCTCAAAAGGAGAGGAGAGAAAACCCAAGGATAATACATTTACATGAATATGGTTTTTCAGACGACCCATATACCATGTTGCTATGTGCTAACAGCATCCTAGCTCTAAAACTCCCAAAATAAACAGCCTAAAGAATGGAAAATGGTCGCTGTTGACCATTCCTTTTAGTATGTACAGTGTAACCTTCCCAGCAGTAATTGCTACTCTTTTTTTTTCTCTAACTGTATAATGGTTAAAATTAGGTCAAATAATCAAATGATCCAAACAAACAGTAGCACAGCATGACAACAGCTTTGAGAATTTTCATCCAGATTCATGGAGGATGGCTCTCTTCAAACTTGTACCTACCACCTAAACAGAAAGCATGCTCAGTAACTATAAACCCAGCAACTGATAACAAGAAATCCGATAAGTGTCTAAATGGAATATCGGTATATTTACCTGCCATCACAACTGGCAGTCGCCACTCTAAACAGAGGCAATGAAATTCAGAAGTATCATTGCCATCCACGGCAACCACCACAACTCCAATTGCCGCTCTCAACAGGTTTTACACCTTGGTCCCACGGTGAGCAATGCCGGTGTATGTGCAGGCCACAGACAGAACATCGTAGATCAGGTGGCGGCTGAGTATTCATGCAGTTGCGGCATGCTACCTCTTCAGGTGTGGGACCATTTGTTGGGAAGTTCATATTTGAAGCTCCATCTTCTACCATGAAAGACACATCATCAAAACCAACTCCTTGTTGAACAAAGCTTCCGGTGCCGTTAACATCATCTTGCACACCAGTAGCCATCCCAAATGCATTGTCAAGGTGTGTGTCATCAGCTTCAAGCAGCTCAGTGAACGAGAAATAAGTTTGGGGCTCATACTCGTCCATCACAAAGCTGCCACAGCTAGTGTCATTCTGCTGGTGATTAGAAGTGAAATCAGGTGGGGCAGCATATGCAGTTCCTTTGGAAAAATCCCACCCCAATAGTTCTGAAGCATCCACGCTGTCAGCCTCCGAAAAAGAAATTTCATTCATATGGCTGAAATTGATGTTTCCATTGCCTGAAGGTGTATTCTGGATATAATACTCATTCACAGGTTTACCAGCTTGATCAAGGTATTCAGAAATTTTAGTTTGTGCTCTTCTTATAGACAGCTTCTGGTTACTTCCTGGGGCAATGCTTGCTGTGTTCACTGATATATCAACATCCCTTGTTTCTTCCCCAATTGGTTCAACTATTCCATATGAAGCAAGCAGTGGGTCCTGATCTGCTAAAGCAAAGGCCTCCTCACTAGATAGCATAGTTGACAGCGATGATGTTGCAACTGTTTGCTCACTAATTTCTGGTTCAGGCTTTACATAATTATCTGAATGAGGACATGGGGGTATGGCTCTCCTTCGGCACCTACAACATCGGTATCCAACCAACTCACCAAGCCTATCTTCATCAAGTTGCAAGGAATCACCATGAAACCAATCTGTAAGCAGGGAATTTCGAGATGTTAAAAAAAGAACTGAAACATAACACAAAAAAAGATAATGCTCTAAGCTACAGCAATGCTAAATAAACTTACTTGTGCACTTCTCACAGCGTACATACAGGAAATCCGGAGAATAAGCTTTGTCACATAGACAACATTTTGGTTTTATTGACGAACCTATACCATCCTTGCTTTTAAGGATTACATTATTCGCCCTGAACTCACTTCCATCATCCTTGTCATTCTTATTTTTCTTCCATATGAGACCAAAATATGTGATCGGTTGAACTTTTTTAGCCTTCGTTGGTTTGTCTGACTTTGACTTTTTAGCTTTTTTCTTTTGAACACTAGTGATATTCTGAGTTGCCACTTTAGCGAGTGGCTGGGCTTCCACCTTCACGAGTGGCTCGGCTTTCACATTCACAACTTGCTGGGTTGTAGCTTCCACCTTTCCAACTGGTTGTGCTTTAACCTTTGTGACTGGCTCGGCTTCAACTTTGGGAGCAGGTTCAGCAGAATGGGAAGAAGTAACCTTAAATACAATTCTGGGAGCAGCCACTGGCTGTTGGCCATTACTCTTCTGTTGATGCTGGATATAACTTGCATTTGTATTTGTATTGTAACCAGTGAGCATAAGACTCCGCTTCTGGAGGCATAACTTGCATATCAAACTGGAAGTAGCACTGCCTCCTTTGCTAACAACAGATCTTGATGTACACTCTTTATGACAATTACCTGAAAGTTATTTTTAGATAGCAACATTGTGACTAAAGTATTCGAAATATCATAAATTGATCAAATATCTTCTTGGATATTACTAGGAAAAAAAATGGAAAACAGATAATCTAAAGAGCACGGCATATATCCATACCTTGACAAGAGCTGCATTTAACAATATCCCTGCATGTGATCAATCAAAATAGAAAAAGTCAGTATCTCAAAAAGAATAAATGTATAATTATTAATCAGTATATGAGGTGACGTAGAAAAACCTGTAGAGAACATCCTTCTTGCATGAGGTGCAGGGATAGACTTCTCCCTTGTGAAAGAGATAGGAAAAGACATCTCCGTCAGATGCTTTTACTCGCCTTGGGAAGAAATTGGTAAAAAAGTTAGAGTCCGGAATTCCTGGAGTAGGCAAGGAGCTAGCCTCAGCATGCTGCTCAAATTCTCGTAACATGTACAGTGGCACATGGTTTTCAGAAAACCACAATTTTCTACTTTCATCCTGATCACTTTCTGCTTCCAAGATATTTTTTGTCAGACGGACAGGAAGATGCTTTTGGTTGGGAAACTTAAGTGCATATCTTATCTTATTGTCGATTATTTTTTTATCACAGAGTACAGCATTTCTGAGGGCAGAAAAGTCAGCATCAGAGCTTTTTCCATCTGAAGGAATTTGATCTGGAGGGATGAACTCCTTCCATCTGATGTGGGCATCAAGATATCTAACCTGAGAGAAATGATTATTAGGTTTGTGCTAAGGTAGGTTCTTTGCAACATCAGGACAGAAGTGCAAACCTGCAGAGCAAGTTGAGATGAAGTCTGGCTTAGTCCAACACATGCTCTCCAAAAAAATTGCCGAGATCGTCTTGGAAAATTGGAACCTTCATGGTAAGATAAACCTGCTATCCTTTTTTTACCACCTAGTAGGTGACAAAAACACGGCAACTTGTTCATGTCCTGGATACTGATAGAGGATCAAGTAAGACTTCTAATAGTTAAAGCATGTAATACCTTGGCGAGCAGCTTTTCTTATGGTTGAATGTAGAAGAGCCCCCCTCTGCAAAGTATGTTTTATTATATTTCCTCCGGTCCACCAAGTCCAGCTGTTGTCTTCGTCAGTAGCAGTACCAGGTTCAGAAGCCAACAAACGTTTTCTGCCACGCCTTCCAACAGCCCCACGCTTTTGGTATTGTGCAGGACGAGATGCTACCGTCGATGGACCAGGAGATTCCACAGGCCAATCGTCTATTGGCTTCAACCAGCTTGCAGAAAATGCTACTCCACGGATGTTGCTTTCCAACTGCATATAATATGTAACAATTTTTAATACAACAATTGAATTCGTTTTTCACTGCTATTTATGGCAATAACCTTCTTCAGCTAGGCTATTTATCTTTCTTTCAATACCATTTATTGCATATCTAACTTGATTCTCCAAAAGCAATTAATACGCAATATTATCACATTAACACGCTACTCCCTCCATTCCAAAATGTAAGTCGTTCTGGCTTTTCTAGATACATTGTTTAAATTAAATGTTGTTACTATGTATCTAGACATAATGTATATCTAGATACGTAGACGTAGCAAAAGCTATGTATCTAAAAAAGTCAGAACAACTTACGATTTGAAACGGAGGGAGTACTATATATCCACACTCTTTTGTTCGCCTACAAAAGACATCATCTAGTACTTATAATCATACCAGAGTTGTGCTAGTGAAGCACAAGGTGGCATTACCATGCAACTTTTCTATTCTGTTGTATCTTGTATGTTTATCGCAGTGGCTCTATTAGGAGAATTTTCTTTCGAGTGAGTTGCTTTTCACACCAGGCACAGTCTTCTTTGTTTCCCTTTGCACTAGGGTTAACAAACAATTTTATTTTGCACCCTGTTATGTTAAAGTAAGTTTCAACACCAGGGTACATATGAAACCATAACAAATCTAATAAAACCTTCATTGTGCCTCATATACATGATTGAAAGCCACGAAGTCTCATGAAAGTTTTATTTCACAAGGTTTTGCTCAAAGCAAAACTTACTGTGGCATACACTGTCGAGAAATGAAAATATATACACATACCAGTTCAAAGTGAAACAAGTTTAGCTTTACTGGGGCAAAGTAAAATTTACTATATCTTTCACTACTGAATTATCTATTTCACAAAACACCTTTCCAGCTATTTCTTTGAGTCAAATATCAATGATTTATAGGAACAATTTTTTGTTGGTTTCTAACATTAGAGTTAATTTCATTTATTAGATAAAATGCATGCAAGGATATTATGTACCTAGCTCAAGCTGCATAAGAAACTGAAAAATATTATTCTATTTGATGCCACCTTAACACTGCTGGCATTCACAGCAATATGCTTATCACAACTTAGTTGTAGAATATTGAGAGGTACCAAAGGATGCCAAAAAGAAAATCCTGTAACTCACCTCAAGCAAGAGGGGTATTATAGTTCTGCAGTTGGAAGCTTCTTCTAGTTGTTGACGCCACCGTTCTCTCTGCTGCACGTCTTGTAGTGAACCAACCAACAGGGCACGCAAACTTTCCTCCATGTTGGCTAAATAAGCAGCAATACTGGGGAAGTGGCTGTCAGAATTTTTTATTACACGCATGGTGCTAAGAACTCGAGCAGAACTTTTAGCAGCATTTGTCGTGGTCATGTTAAGAAAACAAGCCTTTTTGTTTCCACTTGCTGAACTTCTGCAAGCAAGGCACCAACCACATCTATCTCTTGGAACTTCCATAAGCTTCTTTTCAGTACTCGGCCAAACAAATTGTGCGACTGCTGAGGAAAATGCTTTCAACTGTAGAGCATTGTCTGCAGCCACTTTCCTCTTTGGTTTTAAGGTCAGTTGGGATGCGGAAACCTTACCTTCATCGGATGTTATAACAGCTAGATTGGCAGCAGCAGACGCTGCAATGTTGCCATGATTGTAGAGATTCATGTATGCTTGTGGTTTAAAAGAAGACGATTTTGCTGCCTTGCCACAACTCATGTTTCCAGATCTTTCAGTAAACAGCTGAAGGTGGTGTTTATCTTGCAAAGATGGACGAAATGATTCTGCCTTTGCAGAAACAGTGGATAAATCTGGACGATATATACTATGAGCTGGCTGTGCTTGTGCTATGTTAGACATAACCATTCCAACGAATCCATTCGGATGAGAAATGGAGGATGGCACAAATGGTCCAGAATTTCCATTTCTAGGTGCATTATATATGTTGTTCTGAGCTGACAGAGCTTCCTTGCAAACTTCAACATTCTTCTCGGTGACAACACCTAAGCTTGACATGCATTTTTGTTTCTCCAGGTGTTCAGCGGAGCACACTGTATACTGATTAGCGACAAATTTCTGTTGTGCATTTGTTTGAGGAAGTGCTACTGTTTTACTGTCCCCACCATCTTTTGAAGTTGTCCAGCCACTTCCATATTCTGACTTTGTTGGAGTAAAACTCAACATACTGGATTGAGGAGTATGTCTTGTACCAACTTCTTCCAATATTGTTGATCTCTCACTCTGAACCGTACCGAGTAAATGTTTCCAGTATTCCATTATTTGCCTGCATATATCCACATATGCATCTGAGGGAGCAAGTCTCTGGAGGACCTTGACAACATCATAATGATTGTAATATCTTGCATAAGACTCTACATCTGAAGATGTTTCGATCCTGCAGTATTTGATGGAACAAAACATTAAAGGAAGTATAGGACAAACAATAGCAGGTCATGCAAAACAAATGTTTAGTAAACGTATTGTATGATTAATAAGCAAGAACTTACACAAGTAAATAGTTGCAGGTTCCTAAGAATAGCCTCCCGCACATATCAACGCCAAACATTTGAGCTCCTCTTGCACCACGTTCAATTCTTGACGAAGTTGGTCCAAGCTTGTTGACCACACATTCTGGACAGAACCAGTCTCCATGGGGAAGGAAAGCTTTGTTTTGACCAATACATCTCGAATGATATGCCCATGGGCAGCCATCACAGCATACCAAAGTCCCATCCATTCCACATATTCGGCAATCATCACTATTGCCGTCCTGAGAAACATCTGCTACAGAAACATCTGGATTTGTTACATTTGGAGCACTTTCAAAGTTCTGTAAATCATTCATCATTTTGTAAGCTGAGGCCTTTGAGGCTCTAGTCGAGACTGCTCTTGAACCAGCCTCCCAAAAGGTGCTAGAATCTATCTCATATTCCATCTCCTCGTTGTAGCCTACTCGATCATCCAGTACAGTTTTGAATTCTTCTGATTCAAGGACATGGTCACAGAGTATTTGCAGCACCCTCAACTTCGTGGCAACAGGAAGTTTATAGTATTCGGCAGCTAGGAGGTTTCTAGCAAAACTCTGGCCCCCTAGATTCTTAATGCACCTCATCACATACAGGTACTCTAGTAAGAAAGTTGGCCAAGTCAATGCATCTAGTAATGTCCAATCCAGATACCTGTACACGGTTCAAGGAAAGTGAAATATTGTCAGAATTTTAAGTAAAAAATAAATGCAACACCTACAAAATAGTTACTGTATTTAAAAGGGGGTTGATAAAGTATATGTACTTTAAGCAATTTGAAGCCATCTGAGATCCTTCAGCAGATTTAGATTCAAGATGCCGCTTCAGTGCCCGCAGTAGCGAGACATGTACGGCATCCAACAAGTTATTCTGAACAGCGCAATTAATGGCTGCAACAAAATCATCCAGCCCAAACGGACTCAGGAACAGCTGCACGCTGAAGGATCGCAGGAAGTTATAAACCGAAAAGAGATAGCTTATGGAATCTTCTGGCACAGGAATGTCTCCCGATGACGGGGGCAACTCCACAGCCTGTACAGGAGGGCACGGCTCGGATGGTTCTTCTTTAGTGAAATCAGATGAATTACTCGAAGATTCGATATCCTGAGACATATCCGAGCCAGACCCACTACACTGCAGCGCATCAGGGTTGGCAGGCACCTCGCATCCGTCAACCCTCTGCCTAGTACTTGCTGGCTCTTTCACCTCCGAGGCACTCCCCGACAAAACCAGCAGGTCTAGTTTCCTCTTCCTGCAGCTCACCTTCATGCCTAACGCACCATTCTCGTCGGGCATGAGGAACGCCTGGAGCTGAGGAAACGCCAAATCCTCAGCATGTCCATCCTCAAACACCACGCTGTAGACACCAGCTGTGCTATCATAGGACGCAACCTTCCCAATAAGAACGCTCGCATGGCCTGGCGTGTGGCGGCCAATGTAACGGCCGACCAAGCACTCCCCTGCCTCCTTGGCGCGCACCTGAAGGCTTCCAGCAGATGTGGCAGCAGGCCCTTGGTTCACCACCCTTCCATCAGTTTCCACCATCTTAGCCTCTCCCGCCACAGCCGTTCCCGCGTATTCTTGTTCCGGAACACGGCTGTCATCCACCTCCATCTTCACTTCAGACGCCCCAGCCGCTCCCGCGCACTCTTGTTCCTGAACGCGGCTATCATCAACCTCCACTACTCTTCCATCAGCTTCCTCCATCTTAGCCTCTCCCGCCACTGCCGCTCCCGCGCACTCTTGTTCCTGAACACGGCTATCATCCACCTCCATCTTCACTTCAGACGCCCCAGCTGATCCCGTGCACTCTTGTTCCCGAACACGGCCGCCATCCACCTCCATCTCCACTTCAGACGCTACAGGACCCAAATCCCGCGCTGCCCCCGGATTGCTCCCTACATCCACCTCGCTGGCCATACAAGGCGACGGAGAGCGCTGCTGCTTCTGCTTGCTCGCGTCGTCACCCTCGTCCACCTCCTCCTCAGACACCGCGGGATCCACATCTCGCGATCCCCCCGCAATGCCGCCCTGAGCCACCTCACTCGCCGCGAGCACAGCAACCCGCCCTTCGCCCGCAGTAGGAGCATCGGCGCCGCCGCCGACTTCGTCAGCCTCCGGCGTGGGCTCGCTCGCCGAGGCCTCCGCGACCGCGTCACCCCCACGGCCCGCCGCCGCCGCGGCGCCTCCACCCGGCTCGGCCTCACCGGCCGCGCGAGCCGCAGCACGCGCTTCCGCCCCAGCGGCGGTCTCCGTCTTCACGCCATCAGCAGCCATCTCCGCGGGGGAGGCGGCGCCGAGGCCCTGCGGCGGCGCCCGATCGGGATCGTCCCGTGGCCCGGTGCCCGCGGCGGCGTCTTCCATGGCAGGCCCCCGGGCGCGAGAACCCTAGCTTTCCCGCACGCGCGCGTGCGCCCTACCGAGGCATCCTCGTTCCCGAGTTGTACGGGGGCCGGTCGGGAGCGGATGCGGGGCGCTGGCGCGTGGGCGGGCACGAATCTGGGATGGGAGCCGCCGATCTCGCGGCGGGGGCGGGCGATTGGAATGGGATGCGCTCGCAAACCCTACGGCAAGTGGCGGCGGCGAGGAGGAGGAGGAGGAGTTGGGGGAAGAGGTGGAGATGATGATGGATGGAGGAAGGGAAGGGAAGGGGAGGAGAAGCACTGGGACACACCAGCGCAGCGAGTGCACGAGGGAAGCGCAGGGGCACCGAGCGCGCCGCACCCGACTCGTCGCACCCCAGCCTGGCTCGCGTCGCACTTCCCGGGTTGCGTGTGCGGGTGCGGGTCGTGGCGGTGCGGTGGGACGTGGCAGAATGGTGGGCGTTGGTGGTCTGGCTCGGGCTGGCCCGGACCGTCCGTTTGGCATCGTTCGGGAGAGTTCGGTCTCGTTGGCGGGTGCGGGTGCGGGGCGGGGCGGGGCGGACCCGGTGCGGTTCGAGCGAGCGTGCAGGGTGCAGGTCGGGCCCCCTCGTCGTGTCCGCGGCTGCGCGCCGCGTCCAGTCCAGCCTACACGTACGGCGGCCGGTCGCTGGTGGACGGCCGCGCGCAACCGCATCAAGGCGGGCGGGGGGCGGTGGTGGTGGTGGAGGGAAGGGGGTGCTGCGAGTTTTTCAAATTCAAAACCGTGGAGCCTGCTCAGGTAGTAGGGCAGGGCAGGACAGGGCAACGGTTTGCTTTGCTCGCTCGCGCCAAGTCGCGGTGCTTCTTTCCTGGTGGCCGTAGCGTGTGCCCGGAGCTGAGCTACGCAGCGCCACAAATTCCGCGGTGTGGTGTGGTGGCTTCGTTCTGCTCTTGTGCGTCAGTGCGTCCACGCCCTCTGTTGTAATGTAATAGCAAGCTAGCTGACTTACTCTTGGTTGAGTTGAGTTGCCTGTGTACGTGCTTCGATTTAATAACTAAGCTAAGATGGCATCCTCTCCGTATGTATATAGTTGGGAGTGTGCAGTTGAACACGATGCATGTGTTGCATCTTAGTACATGAAAAAACTCTGGTGCCAAATCGTGACCCCTATATATGTAGTATATATGTGTAGGGTATGTTCACATGTTGTGTAGGATATATAACGTCTTCATTCTCGTCTCAAAGGATTCAGCAAGCAATCATTTACACTAGAAAAGCTATGTATTAAAAAAATACAGAACTAGTACATACAATTTGAAATAGAGGAAGTAGTTACTACACAGATCTATAAATATAACACCTTCTAGAAATCAAACCTAATTAGGAAGGGACGCAAAAGTCTTTTAGGCCTACCATTAAAGCAGTTGGGTCAGCTCATGATTGGCGCAATTGATGGGGTGAGCCGGCTCCTGGTTGTTGGCTACTACCTCTTTATTTGGTACTTAGAAATCCTTATGTCTGTGTGAACAAAATTTGAACACCATAAGTTCCTATATTCATGGGTGGAGTGAGTAGGTGAGACTATGGATCTATGCATTTGGAATGCAAGGATACTGATGCAAAAACAATGCCTACAAGTTCCAAACTAGGTAAAAAGCTTTGGAACTCGAATAATTCTCTCAACAACTTGTATGTGCCTTTTCTTATCATGTATCTTGTTGAAGTATAAGGATATTTTAATTTAAATATAGCCTTTTGTCCACTTTATCATGTATCTTTGCCTTAATTCTATTAAGACCGGATGTTTTTTCAAAAACCTGGCAGGAGCAGTACCTCTCAATTAAGGAAGGAAACAAGTTATATGTACAGGAAATTAAGACCGGATGTTAGTCGAAATCCCCGAGCCAAAAAAACATACGAAATAGAGGATAGCATGGTAAAAATGGAAAGGTCCCGATTTTACCATCTAATCCTTTATGTTTCTTTGATGTGTTAGAGAGCGGTGCACTAGGGTAACTACAGTGATAGCTAGCTTTGCCCTTGAAGGACCCTGGCATAGTTTAAAAGGTGAAAACTATGTTTTATGTGGAGCAAGGAAATTCCTCGGATCCTTTTTTTGGTTTGTCATAGTTCATGCGCAAAGTTTTATGAAGTTATTGTAATTCAAGTATGCCGATAGTTGTCTTAAAAGGTGAATGGAAAGGTACATACAAGCAAAGAACCTATGAAAGAATATAGAAAAACCTAAAATCAACAGAAAAGGTGTCGCTACCGGAAAATGGAATTTCGCTATTGGTTCACCGACAGGAAAATACTGGTAGAACAAAAGCAGCAAGGATAGGAAAAACTCCTATCATGAACAAATTTCCTTGTCGGTACATTAATTTTCTTTTGGTTCCACGTCCACAGGCTGGGAATTACTCGTCATCGGATCTAGAATTCTATCTGGTCAACTTGAGACGGTAGAAAAAACTATATTTTAGCGTCAAGAAACGAAATTCCCTATCAATTATTTTACCATCAAGAAAATTTATTAACTGTCAGGGAAATTGAAATGCGCAAACTAGTTTCCCAATTAACCAATTCATTCGTATTATAGTTCAGTTCATGTAGCACATCACAAATATCATATAATCAACACGCTATGTAACCCATACAGTGAAATAACTAATTTTTCTATTGGTTGTATAATTTTCTTGTCACGCCCACCCGACAGGATAATGCTTTTTTCTTCTTCTTTTTTTTTTTGTCGATGGAGGCCATACTGGCAACAGGAGTCCCACTTCTTGAAGAAACATTTATGGTGGAAAACCGATTCTGATTCTCTCGAGAAATAGATTTTTTCTGTGGTCTCTCGTATGTGGTAGAATCCAAGAAACATTTTTAGTTTTGACATTGTATTTCTGACTCATTTGGTAGGGTTTTTCTTTTTCTTTTTTTTTTTGGAGCGTGAAGGTTTGGAAAATCCCTACCAAACTAGGGGTGTGTTCACTTCCCATGCAAACCCAAAATATTTCCTCTTCCACCCATCACATCGAATCTTTGGACACATGCATAGAGCATTAAATATAAGTAAAAAATAACTAATTGCATAGTTTGTCTGTAAATGTCGAGACGAATCTTTTGAGCCTAGTTAATCCATGATTAGATAAATTTTGCCAAATAACAACGAAAGTTGGTACAGTAACTTTTCACCCACTTTTCACCAACTGAACACACACCTAGGGCTAGTTTGCAGATAGCCACTAAGATTCTCTTTGTGAGAAATGTTTAGTTTACTCCCTCTGACATATGAGGAAAAAAATCAAAATCTCATTCTGACCAGAAGTTATTCATATTATACAAAAGTTTAGGATGTTAAACCTGACTGTATTCAAAATGCCCATGAGATGATATCGATTCTTTAGAAAATGACAGTGTATTTGAAGATAAATTAAGAGTCAAAATATATGACTTTTTTTCTAATCAAAATACATTAATAATTTCAGGAGGAGCGAGTACATTCTTCTACAATAATATTACTGCATTGAACTTGATAGATATAGTGGGAAAAGTATTTCAAGAACGTACCCAAAACTAAGTGTCAACCACAACAAAATTTAAAATTTATAAACGACAAGCATGAAAATTGATTATCTGTTTGAATCATTTTCTCCCTCTACTTGTGTCATTTACTACAACAGCGCCACTGCCGCCCGGACGATCGGACAAATCGGATGCATCGAACGCTCTGTCTACCTACAAAAGTTATTTTCGTACATATCTTGTTAATTATTCGTATCCATAAAAATGATCTTCTCATGTGTCCCGGTAGTTATTTTTTTTCCTAAACACTAGTATGATCGCATGTTCCACTTTTCCTACCTCCACGAGGGGATGGCGTCATTGACCTCTCTAGTTAGATGTTATGTAGATTATATTTTATTTTATTGTCCAACTAACGTTGCAACATCCAACTATGGGCCTCGTATGAAAATGAAACGCATGTACATACGGGACCGCCTGCGCTTGCTCACGAAACACTTGCAACATGAAAGCACTTTCTGTAACATATGTCTGAAAGCAGATGAAATATTTGGAACATACGTTTGCAACGTATGTATATAGCCACTACAACATATACAACTCCAGATAAAAGCACTTGCGACATATGTCCGAAGTAGATGAAACATTCTAAATAGATACTTGCAACATACGTGTATAGCCGTTGCAACATATGCGGCATCCAGATCTACTTTTGTAACATCCGATGCGCACATAGGGACCGCCTTCTCCTGCGGGGACCTCCTGTGCCTACTCATGAAACACTTGCGACATGAAAAGCACTTCCTACAATATACGTTTGCTTCAGATGAAACATTTGGAACGTACGCTTGCAACATATGTGTATAGTCACTGCAACATATGCAACATTCAAATAAAACGCTTGCAACATATGTTTAAAGTAGATGAAACATTTTGAATAGACACTTGCAACATATGTGTATGGAAATTGCAATATATGTAACATCTAGATCTACTTTTTTGCAACATTCATATGGAACACTTGTAACATACATCTGGAACATCCGAAACACTTGATACATATGTTTACAACTTACGCTTTTAGTGCAACATGGACGGGCGCCACGACGAACTGGCGCGGTGGAGACAGCCCTACGAGATGGCCGCAACAGGCTAGGCGCGCAACGGTCAGGGCAAATCCACACGAGCCGGAGCGAGCAACGGCGCGGGCGGGTGGGGCGTGCGCGAGGGTTGCGGGCACGGCGCGCGCGAGCGGTCCGTCCGGACGAACGAACGCCTGCTTCGTAGCATTACCGTTAAAGATAGTGCATGATGAAGTTTTGGCACAGTTTTGACTATGGTTAATCAGGCAAAATAAATTATTAAGCCGACCATACAAATATTTTATATGTGGCTCTAACATATTAGGCCCATACGAAAATAGTTGCTATTTATATTGACCATGCTAAGTTGACTCGAAATATGATGAGGCTCACATATATTTGAGGTCTATAATTATTTTTGGACAAAAGGTATTTTTATGCACATGCATGAAGTATAAACTATGGCCATACATTACTCTAGCTGGTCAGTCAGCACAACTCTCCATGCATACCGATTATGTCTTCGTCTGATATACATGCATGTTATATATTTACGTTCTAAGGCCTTCGTACATATGTGTACATATATATATATATATTTATCTTAAGTTACGTCCAATTATTAAAATATAACTGAGCCCGTTGAGCAGCCGGTGCAGCCCGAAGCAACGGCACGGACGGGGCGTAAATCAACTCAATGAGTTGTGCGTTAAAAAAGCGGGCTCGCGGGACGGACGCCGGTTCGCTAGCATTACCGTTACTACTTAGGCCCCGTTCAGCTGCGCTACAGACGGGGCGTAAATCAACTCGATGAGCTGTGCGTTAAAAAAGCGGGCTCGCGGGACGGACGCCGGTTCGCTAGCATTACCGTTACTACTTAGGCCCCGTTCAGTTGCGCTGATAAGCCGGCTGAAAAACATTGTTGGCTGATTTGTTATAAGAAAAAAATATTGTTCTAACTGAAAGAACAAGCTGAAAAAATAAATTATAAGCCGAGTGAACAGGCTCTTGCTACAAAGCTTGCGCCTAGGTCCTTGAGAGTTGTGATTCAGGATAGATATTTCATGGACTGGACTAAGCAAAAGGTAAGTTCCTTTCAGATCGAAATGTCGTCGTATAAGGCTATCAAATAGTTGGCCCGGTTCATTTCAGAAGTGAGCTTAGTTGAAATGCTTGTTGGGCCAGAACAGAGTGGGCCTAGCCAGGCCTGATTCACCACTTTGCAAATCTTTGTACGCAAACGTACAGGACGGTATTCTAAATCGAGGCCGCTGGATTGTGGAGCACACTGTCCAATTTCAGTGCTCGTACACCATGGAGTTCAGTAAGGGCTTGTTTAGTTCTAAAATATTTCACGAAAAAATAGTAAATTTTTCGTTATATCGAATCTTTGGACATATGCATGGAGCATTAAATATAGATAAAAAATAAAACTAATTACACAGTTTAGACGAAATGGACGAGACGAATCTTTTAAGCCTAATTAAATGATTGGACACTAATTACCAAATAACAATGAAAAGTGCTACAATAGAATTTTGCAAAATTTTTCAGGAACTAAACAAGCCCTAAGTAATGCATGCAGGCAAGAGCTGCCAGAGAAGAGACCAACATTAGGGGGCCAGAACTCTTTAGTTGCCACAATATGAACGAATCAGCTAAAGCACGAAGTACTAATCAACAACTTAGTAAAATGAAGTTAAACTGCAGACGGTGTTGACTACGGCGAGGGCGAGACCACCCGAAAGGCATTATGTATGTATGTATATATACAAGTACAGAAAACAATGCGTTGGCTCCTGTTTAGACGACTTAAGAAAATGTTCCTCGCAATATAAAAACTGTAAATCTGACGTGTCTGATTTTTCAATGCATAGCACATCGAAATTGAAGGGCCTCCTTTGTGCAATCCGATTGACCAGCCGGCCGGCGGCTCGCCTCCTCAGAGCTTACATTTGAGGAATTGAGGTTGGAGATCGCTGAGAATATGTTTATGAGTAAGCAAAGTAATTGTCCAGGAGCATAGCCAGAATCCTTTACATTTCATCATCAGGATGAAGATAGTACATCAGATCACCGCCTAATGCGCAACAATGATTCGACAAATGGCACCATGAAATGGGAAATATGAAGTCCAACAGTAGTGAATCTAGAGCCGTTTCGGTCGTCATATACTACCTCATATGCCATGTCGATCATTTCCACAAGCGACCCTTTACGGAGATCACCGATCAGAAGGTAGCAGGAATCAACCGAGAGGAATATCTTCTCCTTGTCGGCAGACACACAAGCCAAGACATGAAGACACCTTGGCACAGGCAAATTGAAGGAACACCATAGCGACCACGTGAGATTGGGTCCATCCTTCGCTAAACAAATGTCGACATCAAACTGCGAAGACTGGAGATAGCATAGCTTGCCTCCTAGCTCGCACAGCCAGTCAAAGATGCTTAGGAAATCACTGCATGGCGGGTTGGGATGCACGGTGAATCTCTCATCCTGCAAGCTGAACCGAAGGATGACATCCGTGTCAGTCGTGTGGCCATGCCAACCCTTAGATTTGACGCCACTCCAGTAGAAGACCCCCGGCAGGCAGATCGGGGTCCTGGGTTTGATAGGGTAAGGCGGATCCATAGTTTCCTTCCAGTTCCAAGTACCACTGGGATCACCAATGGTTAAAATCTCATGGCCCATGCTGTATTCAGTAATTATGCTTTGCCCATCGATTTCGGTTTCGCGGTATGAGCGTATGAAGGGCCTACCGACCTTGTATGTGCCGCTCCAAGGGTCAAAGGCAAAAGCTGCTCTGTGCTCCAACGACGCGACGTGCGTCAACGGCGGCAGCTCGACAAACTCGCCGGTCGCCGGGTTGCAGACGAACACCTGCCCCGTCGTGCAGGGGATCAGGACCAGGCCGTCGCAGTGCAGAGGGATGCTGAAGACGGGGACGCCGCTGGCGACCTCCTTCTCCAGCATCAGCTCCGCGACCTTGCTCTGCCCTGGCTCGAACCTGAAGATGTTCACGCCCGCGGCGCCTGTCTTCGTCGGGTCCTTTGGAGACTTTCGTGGCACGAGCGCCATGGATGATGGCCTCGTGGCTCTGGACACCTCCAGGTGGCGGCGGACGAAAGGGGCGCTCGTGATGGTGGCGCGCCACAGCTTGCAGACGGATTGGAAGCGCACGAGGGACTTGACGGGGAGCAGTATGAGGATGTGGAACAAGAATATGTCGTCGGGGATGCTGCGCACGCTGCCGACTAGAGCTGGCCCTGCTGCTCCTTCTTCCGCCATCCGGCGGCCTCGTTTTGGGACCGACTCGTCCATGATTGCCTCCAAAGCTCGCACCTTTTCTGTGTATATATTGACATGAGATTGAGACCATGAAATCAGACTCGGATTTAGTACCGATTCAGGGGCGGATCCACTGTAGGACAGATCCGAATAGAAACAACTTACTATTTCTATAGGTACTCGGTTTCGCATACCTGTTGGATGCTCGTGGCCGGCCATGGAACCGACGATGACCTGGCCACTCGCCCAGCCGTCGCCGTACTCGTCGCCGCCGCCGCCAGGAAAGAAGGCGACGAGCTGACGAGAGAGGTACGGGAGGAACCGAGAAAGGAGACAGTTTTTACCCGACATCAATCAGTACCGGGCCGACGGAGCAGAGGCCCACTACCACTGGACATGGCCCATCTCAATAAGGCTGAGGCCCACTGGGCCACTGTCAAGGTTGCAACCGCAATTGCGGATAGGTTGGA
Organism: Saccharum spontaneum; assembly: GCA_022457205.1. Taxonomy (NCBI): domain Eukaryota; kingdom Viridiplantae; phylum Streptophyta; class Magnoliopsida; order Poales; family Poaceae; genus Saccharum; species Saccharum spontaneum. The sequence continues at coordinate 8,311,717 of CM039595.1, forward strand.
GCCGGCCGACCGACGACGAGTCCGGCACCGGCGGCGACGTCGGCCGATCTCCTCAGGCACGCCTCCCTCGTCGGTCAGTAACACCGTCTCCATTCTCTCCCGGCTCAGGTAACACTTCCCTCTACGCATGTTCTCCTTTTTCTAGGGCAAAATGGTAGGTTCTCTGCCTTGTGATTTAAGCAAGAACACAAGAGGTTTATGAAGAGGGGAGGTTCCAATTGAGAAAAAAAAAAGAAGATCAAATTGGCAGGTCTGAGTGGAATCGAGGTTTAACAAAAATATACCTCCCGCACGGAGCGACTCCGACTCCCCCACGCTCGTGACCGTCGCCGGCGCGGTTCCAGGGCCTCCGCCGGCCGGCTAGCCTCTCCCCCGCCCAGATCCATCTATCCCCGGCTGCCGGAGCTCCGCCCGTGCCTCCCTTCCGTTGCCGCGCGCTCAGCAGTGTTTCGCGCTGCCAGCTAGGGTTGCCGCGCCGCCGGCCACCGGAGGCACGTGCGGCTCCCCTCCTCTCTTCCTCGGCCACGGCAGGATTTCCTTGGCCCGCAGCTACCTCTCGGCTCCTCTACAGGCGCAACAGAGCAGCAAAGGCGCGGCTCCCCTTGTCTCTTCCCTGATATTCATGACAAACTCTTGAAGCCACAGCGAAGTGGGGGCAGGGGATGCCCTCCCCGCCGCCGGCGGCGGCGCCGGCCGTTGCCTCGCCCCCCACCTCCACCTCCCCTCCACCTCCCCTCTCCCGTCCACTCCCTGCTGCCTACGAGTCCGCCGGGTGCTCCAGCGACCACGCCGCCCCCTCCCGCGGCGTCCTCGTGGGGCTCCAGGGCAGAGCCGCGTCGCCCACATCCGTGGCGACCGCGCGCTCCCCGGAGCCACCGGCGCCAGATCCCGCCACCACCCCCTCTCATGGCGACCTCGCGGGGATCCAGGGCGGCTGCCTCGGCGTGCTTGGGGGCAGCCATGGCGCGCATGCTCCGTCGCTGCTGCCTGAGGCCCCGTCCACGCCGTTGCCGCAGAGCGGGCCTGGCATCACCGACGCCACCACTTTGGCCTGCGGGGGGCCCAGATCCGGCGCCGCCGTGCGCGGCCAGGCTGCCTCCGCGGCCAACGAGCTTGCCTCCCCGCCCCCTCCGCCGCCGCCGGCAGGGCCCGTCGCTGCAGCCATCTTGGAGCAGATCTTGGAGGCCGCCGCGTCCACGCCACCTCCGCGGCCGCGGCCGGTTGATGCCGCCGCCGGCGTCGCATCACAGTGCGCGGATGCCGGTGCAGGGGCGAGCGCTGCCCCCGCTGCCTTCGACCTTGATGCCTTCCTCGTCCACCCGTCCGCCCCCGCTCCGAGCCCGTCGTCCACCCTATCCCCCGATGCCGCCCCCTTCCATCCTGGGGGTAGCGCGGTGGGACGCTCCAAGGCCCGTCGTTGGGCGGACGACGACCTCCTCGACGACTCCGATGCGGAAGAGATGCCAATCGCCACGACCCTCTACCTGGATGTGGTTCGTCGGGAGCCGCAGCCGCCGAGTACGTCGACGCTGCCGGTGATGTCCCTGCCGCGCACCCTACCTCTGACGTCGGGCTGTGGTGGTGCGGTGGCGGGTCGCCTGGGTGCTGGGCGAAGGCGGGGGAAACGCAGTCGGCCGCGCCCACTATTGTTATACGGCATGCCGGCTCGGCCAGTGGAGGGCCGCGTCCCGGCACACCAGCGCCTTGGTCGCCGCGGACGGGTCTCCGCCCCCGACGCCGATGGGTGGCGGGAGATCCTCCCGCGGCTGGAGACGCAATCTACGGTCATCTCGGTTGAGCATCGCCAGAGGCAGCTCCCGCAGGCTCGGAGGATCCCCGCAGAGCTTCACGGCAGATGCTTCAACTGTCTCTCCTACTCGCACCGTGTTGCGACCTGCCGGTTGCCACGACGTTGCCTACGCTGTCATGGCCTCCACCACCTCGCCAGGGAGTGCACGCGACCTAGGGCTGCGGCGATGGCGGCGAAGGGCGCCAACCTACCACGGCAGTCTGCTCGTGACGGCCACTCGGCCTCCCAGCACGCGTCGCACGACGGTTCACCGTGTTCGGAGGGTGCTGCACCTGGGGCCGAGGGGGGCGCCGGTGGCAGTCGACAACGACGGCGGCGGCGGCGGCGGCGCCGGACTAGGTCGAAGAAGGACATCGACACGGGTGCGTCTGCCGACCACGACGACAGCGCAGCTGCTTCTGCTGCTGCATTCTGCTTCTCCGGGCCTGATCCGTTGGCGTCGGCACTGGGGCTAGAGCCGGCCGTGAGCACGGTGCCTCCCACGTGGTTCGACCCAATGCTGGAGGAGCTTGTCGCCTCGCAGGCCGTGCGCCGCGCAGCGGGTGCGCCAGCACTGGGGTGCCTGCCTTCACAGGAGTGCACGTCACCTCGGACGGGACCGCCCGTTGTCGCGAGTGATGCGGCGCCTGGGGAGGCAGGGCCCACCGTGTGGGTCGCCTCCGCCGACCCAATGCTAGATGAGCTTGCCACCTCGTACACCGTGAGCCGACCAGTGGTCGTGGGTGCTGTTGCGCCTGAGGAGGGTGCGGAGGCGGTGATGGCCAACAACCCCCCTAGCGACGTCCAGCCGACCTCCCACGACAGGGACAGTGCTGCGCGGAGCACACCCCCCCGCCCAACGCTGTTCCGATCGCTTCAGGAAGAGCTCGAGTCGCAGATATGCGTCCCTCTAGACCCCCCCATCATCCATGCCGCCCCCAAGCTCAGGAGATCCAAGACGCCGAAGTCCGGATTTACGCCGAGGCGTAGCGTACGCCTCGCCGCGAAACCCCGCGCAGCCAACGCCACGATCCAGGCACAGAACGTTCTCTTGCAGAAGCTTGGCATCGCCGTCGACATCGACGCTGTGGACGCCGACGTTGTTCAAAAGTTTCGGGCAGCCTTTACGGCCCCCATGTCGGCCAGCAAGCAGAATGCACTGCAGATGCTATTTTCAGGCGATTTCGACCCTGTGGCCATGAACTTAGATTTCGCCGGGTTTGACGCCGAGGATAGGTAGGCCGTATGCTTAGCCGGGTTGTCGTGGTTTATTATTGTGTAATCACAACCACGTGTGTGTTGTTCAGTCGTTCGTCTCGGTAATCGCTGGATTACCGTGGCTATCTTAGGATGTAACAACTTCTATTTCTGCTTAATGAAAAACGTGCCACGGCACGATCTCAAAAAAAATTGGCAGGTCTGTTTTGCCTGCCTGCCTACTGCTCTCCCTGCACTTATGCCTCTATATCTCCAGGCGCCGTGTCGTGTTTGATTTTAATGCAGTGCTTTCATTTTTCTCATTTCCTTTTGGTGCGTGCTTCAGTGTATGCAACCCTTGATTATACTACTCCCTCGATATCCAAATAAATTAATTCCTAGAACAGAGTAACAACATCTATGACATAAAATGAATACTTTGTGAAAATGTATTCTATGGTAAGTCTAATTGTACTAATTTGATATCATAAATCTTAATGTTTTTTTTCTAGAAATTCGGTCAAACTTTAAAAAATTTGACTTAGGACAATTCTAAGAATCTATTTATTTAAGAACCGAGGGAGTAGTAATTTATCAGAGGTTGATTGAGACACGCAGCAGGACTTTCCCTGTCGTCCGTACGTTTCCCCATCTGAATCTTGTCCTAGCAAATGCAGTTCGTTCTAAGCATTTCATTCTGAGATTTTCTCGCAGAGTTCAGATTCCTGGTGCCGTACTGAACATCATTATGTTCTGCTTTGATTTTTTTAGAGCCTGTTTAGTTCAAAAAAGTGAATCAAAAAGTGCTACAGTACCTGTCACATCAAATCTTGTGGCACATGCATGGAGTACTAAATGTAGACGAAAGAAAAAACTAATTACACAGTTTAGTTGTAAATCACGAGACAAATCTTTTGAGCCTAATTAGTCCATGATTGGACACAAATTATCAAATAAAACGAAAATGCTACAGTAGCCGAACTCAAATTTTGTCACCAACTAAACAAGCCCTTAGCTGAGATGTTCGGCTTAGCCTGTAGTTATTGCTTGCAGGATCATAAACAGGGAATGGACCAATGCTGAATCCATGATGACAGCATGTATCTCCTTTTCTTTTTTTTCTTTTCTTGTAGTACTAATTAACCTAGAGATGAGATAAGATAAGCACATGCCTTCAGTTTGTTTATGTTTTCTCACATGTTCCTTGTATTGCGCATTACGGTATCTATCACCTTCAGTGCTCACTCTTATGCCTCAGACCTCAGCTACACATAGTTCAGTTTTCAGATCTTGCTTCAGCTCTAAGAGATCCTTAATCTTGAACTCTTCATCTGTATGTCTGATAAGAGTTGCTAGAAAATTTTTCCTTCAGTTAAGGCAGAAAAATCTTTGCTCAGTATTTCCAATAATCAATATCGTGTGGTCATATGTAATTCTCCTTCTTCATTTTTTTTGGTTAGTAAAGTTTTGGTCAGCTATAGTATAATCTCTCTGAAGTTACCGGTAGAAAGAAATTTCAAACTAATTTTAGTCAGCTGTCATGATCCATGATCAATAAAAAGCTGCATTATGGTCCTCAGCCTATATAATTGCCATATTAATATGATGTCAGTGTTAATGGAGGGGCTCTTGCTCCATTGAAGCCACTCTGTAAGTACACATAGCGCTTCAATGCATTTGAGTGATTTAGTGAAATGTTGTTCAATCAAGCCCCAACATTTTGACTATCATTATGTGTAAGTTCTGTGGGGGAAAAAATGGGTCAAGAATTTAGTTTGTGATGAAAATGTTTTGAAAACAAATCAGAAAGCTGCACCGCATTTTTATATTTTACTTGGAGCTATGGACTTCATTACTTATGCCCAATGCCATTGTTATGATGCAATCCATTCCCCCATTCCCTTTCTAATTTTATTTCTAAACTACGACATTATACAAGTCACAAAAAAAAAACTACGACATTATTAAAGAAATTATGCATCTCATCATGTCTATAAGCATCAACATATATGTATCTGTTAACATGATGCATTCTTTTTATAAAATCATAGCACTGAAGTTGAATGCCGACATGGCATGGAACTCAATAGTACTACTTGAGATATTGCCACTGAGTGGGCTCCACATGTAAATTTGTTACTTCATACTAAAGTGGGCTCCACATGTAATAAAATATATAGTATCCTAACTTTCCTAACCATGGAGGGTGGATGAAAGATAATAAGTGGTGAATACTATTTATTTATTTATTTATTTATCCTTGATACCAAATGCAAAAATTAATGAACAACATGTATAAAAATGCTCTAACCTATAGCACCTATATTTTTCTCCTCTGTCATTCTTCAGTCTTCACCTCCTTAGCAGTTAGCACACACATTAGAGCTGTCCTCAGTCCTTGAAAGGGTGCTTCAAGGCCATGTGCACGGGTAGATTAGGTGACATTATTTCACAGTCTAAGAATAGAAAAGGTCCTCTAGGTCTGAGTTCTCTGCTGGTTTACTTTAATTATAAATTTGGCAGCTTTAAATTTTGGCTCCTGTTTTGCTTTTACCTGTTTATCATATTGAAAGTTGTGACACAGGAAAGGGCGCGTGACCTGCTTTCCCTTTCTCCCATTTGTTTTATACTTACAAGAAGCCTGCAAAAACGTTTGATACAAGAATGCCCATTTTTTTTGGCTTAATCACATGGCACCACTATGATGACTCTTTAACAAGGTTTTAAATCTCCGGCTATAGCCTCCGCTATCTCCGGCTATAGCTGTTTGAGAAGGATTTAGCTAAGTTTTTCCATGTACAAGTTAGCTCTTAGCTGCCGCTATAGCTCGCTATAGCCGGCTATAGCCTGTTTTCGGACATAAAAAGCTAAATGGCTTAACCGGCTATTTAAAACCTTGCTCTTTAATCAAAGCCTCATCGATAATCAGCTCTGTTATACTAAGCCTTGGGAGGCGAGTTTTGGTTCCGTGTGGGGTGCTCTCGAAGCAAGTACAACCATTCATTAACCCAAACTCATGATAATAGTATATATCTTGAGTGAAAGTTAATACAACTTTGTTTTCCCCTTCGTGTCTACAAAGTACAAAAAATGGATTCTTCAAGATATTTGTATTGTCGTTTTATGGTTATCTGTTTGAATTTTGAACACAAGATCGTTCAGTGTACAATTACATATTGTAACTTCTAGAAATACTTTATCATGGTATGTTCTGTATCTGTTCCACAACCATAACCAAAGGATTTGGACTAATTTAATAACAAGTGCAGCTTTTATTTTTAACGCACTCTTCCTTCCTGGTGTTTTTTGAAACCATGATCCTTCAGCATTTTTTTTTTGAAACCATGATCCTTCAGCATTGAACTCACCAACTGAATAAAGGCTGCTCCGAACCTCTGAATCTAACCATATCTACTAAAGTCGTAGAAACGGCAGCCTCCGCCCCTCCTCACATATCACTGCTACTAGCACAGTAAAACAACAACGGTTCTATGAACAGTACCTTCCCAAAAATGAACAGTTCATAACCGGTTGCAACAGTAAACCCATAACAGTAGCAGATTTCCCACTCTCCCAAATACCCGTTAGTGCACGTTAACGGATCCATCAATGTACCCCATACCCCTTACTGTTCCACAGTTTCCTTTTTCTCTTCTTCTCCTCCGCCTTCCATAAAAAAAACCACCCGTGCTTTGCACGGGTCCCTGCTAGTTGAGATTATAATGTTCAAAAGATAGCAGGGAATCAAACGGGCTGGGGAACTATTTTCTTTGACTCAAAAGAGAAGAGAAACTACTTTCAAACAATGGTGATCATTAACATGATCATGCTAATGGTTAATAAATTACTATGACATGTCTAAACTTTCATTTTATCTGACCATGTCTTTCTATCGAAAAATGTCCCCTCGTGGTAATAAAGACATCCTCACTGTCTCAACCTTGGAAATAAATTGACACCTTCAATTTGGCAACACATTTTTCTTAATGGATGTATGATCTTTTTATAGGGTATGTTTTCCTTATCATGAGTGTTCTAGTTTACTCTGAAACTGTACAGCCTGTTCGCTTGGGCTGAAAATAAGTGGTTGAAAGTATTGTTGATTGATTTATTATGAGAGAAAAACACTGCTGGCTGGCTGAAAATAAACGGCTGAAAGCTTCAAACGAACAGGCGGGTGATCATCTTAGGCTGCCCGTCATATATGTTACTTTCCTGCTTTTAAAGTTTTCTTTTCTAATATTCTCCTGCCATTTTGTTGCTGTCAACTTTGTTTTTCCTCTGTGATGATTGAAAGGTGCAGTTTTCGTAGTGTTTAGCAAACAGGCACTCCAACAGTGCCTCCTAATCTGTGTAACAAATATTTAGCACTTCAAATCTCTCAGTGTTAGTTGTCTTTCTTGCTGTCTTCTTGTTGTTCACTGAGCTAATAAGGGCCAGGAATAGGTTGTCAGGTTGTATTAAAACTCGAATATGCTGTGGTCTGCATCACAACTGGTGAATCAACATTTCAAAATGCTAAGCCCCAAAAGAAAACGAATAAGCACTGACAAGTTTTTTTTAAGGGGGTGTTTAGTTCCTGGGCTGAAAAAGTTTTAGGTGTCATATCGGATATTTTAAGGGATATCAGAAGGGATGTTCGGATACTAATTAAAAAAATAATTACATAACTTGTCTGGAAACTGCGAGACAAATTTATTAAGCCTAATTAATCCGTCATTAGCACATGTTTAATGTAGCACGACATTGTCAAATTATGGATTAATTAGGCTCAAAAAAATCATCTTGTAAATTTATCACGATATATGTAATTAATTATTATTTTTGTTTACATTTAATATTCCATACATATATCCACACATCCGATGTGATGGGGTGAAAAATTTTTAGTGAGGAACTAAACACCCCCTACTTTCTTTTTTGTGAACTTTACAAGTTTTATTTCTTCTGCTACTATCTACCAAGCTATCAGCATATTTGTTTTGCTGATATATTGTGGCTGAAAGTACTGTTTGCGATTTACTGCTGATTCCGCTGAACAGGTGATACGTTTTCGAACCGCCTATTCTCCATATCAGCTTTTTGAGAAATGCAATAAATGCAATAGCTTCTAGGGGTACGTTATGTATCCATCTATTGATCTGCTGCTCACACATTTCCATCTTTTGCAGCGGATGTTGCGGAAATTTGCTCCAACTGCCGTGTAGCTTGTAACTCCTACATACAGGCCTATACAGCTGTGGACAGTGTAAGCTTTTATTTTCCCAAGGCAAGGGACAGCCCTTGTTTAGATTCCCAAATTCACCTCTAAAATCCACTATGCAAAAAGAAGATTCCCCATCACATCAAAATACCGGCATATATATGGAGTATTAAATGTAGATGAAATCAAAAACTAATTGCACAGTTTTGTTGTACTTTACGAGACGAACATTTTGAGTCTAATTAATCAATATTTGGACAATTATTAGCAAATAAAAATAAAAGTGCTACAGTGCTACAGTACCGTACTATGCAAAATCGGCCGTCGCCGATTCTGGTAACTGAACAAGGCCACAGTTGAATTGGGCTCTCTCTCTTTCCTGCTTCAGTTGTTTACTGTAGCATCATGTCCACTTGCTCTATTTTGTAAACTTCCCTGAACATTTATACTCCCTCCGTCCCAGAAAAAGTGTCGTTTTAGATTTTTCAGACATCGTATTTGACCGTTCGTCTTATTCAAAAATTTTGTACAAATTATAAAATAAATAAATAATTATTGAAGTATCTCTAATGATAAAATAAGTCATAACAAAATAAATAATATTTATTAAAATTTTTTGAATAAGACGAACGATCAAACACGATGTCCGAAAAACCTAAAACAACATTTTTTATGGGACAGAGGGAGTAGTGCATATTCTTCTTTATTTTTAGTTAAAATAATATTTTTTTCTTATAATAAATTAATAAATAGTATTTTTAACCTTGTCTTTTCAGCGAAGTGAACAAGTTCATTTTCTCTTCGTAGTTCACAGTTTCACTGCTATTTTCTTAAGAGGTGTGCCCCACCTCTTTTGTTTGGATCCTACTCTTTATGGTTGGAGTCATATTGTTAGCAGAAGCATTAGTTTTGTTTTCTGAACGAGGACACTCATATTAAAATGGATCTGCATAAAACTATTGCCTTGTCTATTCATGTACCCATTGTTTTATGATAACGAGGAATTTCAAGCTTTTACAGTTCCATCCAGCACACATCATTAATTTGACTGTCTTTTTTATTTGCCTTTTGAATTTACTCCCCAGCTACTACTGATTTCCCAAAAGGCCCAAGCTTCGTTCTTATCCCCAGTCAGTTGGACAGCTGTGTGCATGGCAGGCTGTAGTGTCCAAGCAAAACAGGCACAGGTTCAGGTTCTGCAAATTTGGGTACGCGTGCTTGTTATAAATTTTCTGCAGTAGTTACTGGTTCCCCGTCTCCTACTAGGGCTTGTTTAGTTCTCCTTAAAATTCTAAGTTTTTTCACTTTCTCTATCACATCAATTTTTATCTATTTGTATGGAGTATTAAATATAGATAAAAAAATAACTAATTACACATTTTAGTTGGAAATCATGAGATGAATCTTTTGAGCCTAGTTGGTCTATGATTGGACAATATTTACCGAATAAGACGAAAGTGGTACTATTCATCAGGTTGATTTTTTTTTAATCTAAACAAGGCCTAGTTTTTCTTGAGAAATAGTAAAAGAGCAAGGAAGTAACAAGAATCTGGCTTTTTACGTGAGTTTGAAGGTTCAAAAAGAAGAGAAACATTGGGAAAGCTGCATAGAAAGATGGGAAATGAAATGCTTTATTAGGTCTACTACAATGGGTATTAGTAGTACTAAGTACTAACAATACTAATTGTAGAACTATCACATATCAACCTCATGAAAACAAGCAAGCAAATGCTCCTTCTATATCTCAATAAATGTCCATTTAGAATATATACTATCTTTTAAATTATAATATCAGTTGTTAAGAAAATCAATTATTGCTTTAAACGAATAGTTACATTTTTCATAACGAATAGTAATACGATGTGCAGTGTGGACATAGTAATTTCAGGTGGAAACTCCATGGTACAATCCCCAATGTGATTCCTTTTCTCTCACCAGCTGGATCATCTCTTAAATAAATATAATATATCAACATGCAAGAAAAGACTTAAAGGAAAAAAGCAGAGTGTATTCAAATCTGAGTTACCAACTTAACATGCTGGTGAATTTTGTTTTTTTAAAAAATACATTTCCATTTTATTACTACTCAATTTAGACACCGCTGTTCTTTAAAGCGTTATTTATATATATCCTATAAATTTCTCAGAAAAAATGTTTTTGGCCCGTTCGCTGCTTTACTGTTCAATAAAAAAAGGGAAGTTATGTTGGGCTGCAGTGTACTCGTAGGACACTTTTGCAGTCCAACCAATCAGATGGTTGGTCAAGGCCTTGTTTAGTTTCCCAATTCTCTCCCCTAATTCCACTATGCAAAAAGAAGATTCCCTGTCACATCAAAATGTCGGCAAATGCATGGAATACTAAATGTTGATAAAATCAAAAACTAATTGCACAGTTTTATTGTACTTTGCGAGACGAACATTTTAAGCCTAGTTAGTCAAAATTTGGATAATTTTTACCAAATACAAACGAAATGCTACAGGAATTCTGATACAGTGTTTTTCTCCCCAATTCACCAATCTAAACAAGGCCCAAAGGAGAGAGAGAGGAGGCCAGGAGAGGGATCGCAGAGCAGCAGGAAACCCGCCATTCCTGTGCCAAAATCTCTCATTTATTTTATTTATTAGTTCTGTCATTTGCCCATATTCAAAACCCCTACTATCCCTGATGACTTGGGTATAATACTGGCATAACCCAGCTGCTGCTTGTTGGTGCCTGGTAGTAACCGGACACAGACCCAAACTAGAACAGGTGTCTGTTCTTTGTCTGCCGTTCTCTGTTCAAGTCCAAGCAAGCAAAGAAATTTGCCCGGCAAGCAAGTTAAGTTGCAACCAAGAAGAGAGCCCTTGACATGCAGATGGAGGGAAGGGAGGGTATTGCAGTGGCCGGAGGTGGCCATGAATCCGGCGGCCATGGCATGTTCAGAGCAGCAGCAGCAGACATCGCCATGGTGGAGGCGCAAGAAGAAGCAGCGAAGGGGTACCAGTCCTCTCCGTCGACGTCCCCCACGCCGTCGCCGCCACCGGCTGCGGCTGCTGGCCACGCCGGGGACGCCGCCGCGACTCCACTTGCCTGGAGCTTGGGCGGCGACAAGCCGAGTGCGGCCGCGGGGGACAACGGCATGCAGACGGCCGGGCAGAGCGAGCACCCCGCCAGCCTCAGCTCCGGGCGCCGCCGGGGCCGGCCGCGCGGCTCCGGGAGACGCCAGATCCTAGCCACTCTAGGTCAGTATTCTGCCTCCAAAATGCAAAGCTTCCCTCTTTCTTGTTCAGCAACCAGAAATTTCGATTTTTTTTTTTTGCCTCATTAGAATTTCTTGCTGTGTTTGCTCTCCTTGTCGATTTCTGTTGCATTGCTTGGATGGGGTCCAGGAAGGGTGATGTGTGCAGTGCATGTGATGTGCCTTTCTTCCACACTGAAGACAAGTCAAATATCCGTTACCTCTTCTGTTCATTATTGTGTCGCATTCGTCACTGTGCTTTGTACAACTATTGAAGCCATTCATATGTTTTATCCCCTTTCTTCCTACCAAATACCAGTATTTGTGGTTGGGAGATTTTTCCTCGTCAGATTACCTAATCGACCTAATTCTTTGGCATGGTTTAGTTAAATTTGTTATATATATTGGCTATGATTAAGGTCTGTTTTTCCTCATCACTTAGTAGTAGTTAAATTACATAAAAAGAATGTCCATTTCTCTGTCTGATTGGTGTTCTTCAAATGCAAAAGGTGAATGGTACGCGCTGTCAGCTGGTGGGAGCTTCACCCCTCATGTCATCATCGTGGGTACTGGGGAGGTAAGACCTGTACCCCATCTCATTACAGAATCATGTTTGTCTGCAGCTAGAGCTAGTTTGGCATTGCTTGGCTAGTGTGCAGTTCTGCTTTATCTTAAGGGTGTCGCTGAGCTCTCTTGTCCAATTCGTTGGTAGGATGTGGCGGCGCGCATCATGTCGTTTTCTCAGAAGGGTCCACGCTCGGTCTGCATCCTCTCTGCCAACGGGACAATCTCTAATGTAACACTGAGGCAGCCGGATGCATCTGGTAGCACCTTCACCTATGAGGTACGGACTGTCGTGTTACTATTTGTATCTTATGTCACTCTCCTACTAATGTTCATTAAGGCCCTGTTTGGTTTGCACATGCTAAAGTTTAACTCCCATCACATCAATATTGCGGCAAATGTATGGAGTACTAAATGTAGACTAATTGCATGCATCTCGGCACAGATTAGGAGTAATTTACGAGACGAATCTATTAAGCCTAATTAGTCTAAGATTGGAAACTTTTTATCAAATAAGACGAAAGTGCTACAGTGTTTGTTAAACTTTAACACCCAAACCAAACAGGCCCTAAGACTTAGGGAATCCTCGCTGCTCTGAACAAATTCGGTGTATATGTAGAATTGTCTATGGGGACATGAAGCATAGCAGTTTCCTTGTCAAAGAGTTCCTTGTAAAAAGACAGGCAGCCTTAATTTGATCTATCATGTTGCGGTGACATAGAAAGAAAATACCAAACAGCCATTCCATGGAGATTCACCAGTTGAAGTCACATTCTTTGACTTGATTGAGATTGAGAAATCATCAAACAGACAGACACTGTCTTGGATTCAACAGCTATTGTGTAGGAAAATGTTGCGCTTTCTTCTATGTGCATCTTCCACCTTCTTTTATGTCCATTATAGGACTGATTTACTTCAGGCACAGAAACACTTGTAACTGTAAATTAGACTCCACAACACTACACGAAAAATCACCTAAGGTACAGATGGACATGGAACTTCTGAAATCACCCATATGAATGAGAATGACAACATAAGTCTCCAAGTTGTTTCGTTGCGGTAGTATCACAAAGATGTCATACATAACACTGTCCAGTGTCCACATGTACAATTCAGTTTTATGGTCCTCGTGTTCAAACGTCACTGTTTCTGGTCTTCAGGGCCGTTTTGAGATTCTGCAACTGATGGGCTCCTTCACAATGGCTGAGGAAGGTCGGAGGAGAACCGGTGGGCTCAGTGTTTCTCTTGCTGGCCCTGATGGCCGTGTAGTTGGCGGCGTAGTGGCTGGGATGCTGCGTGCTGCAAGTCCTATACAGGTAAAACTAACCGAAACCTGAACTGATTTTCAAATGCAGACACAGCCACACTGAACACACCAGAGGGAACCATTCTTTCCCTGTTGATTCAGTTCCAACAGCCTGAAGCAGCATCGGTGACACTCTAACATAAACCTTTGGCATGGCAGGTGATCGTTGGAAGCTTCCTGCCCAACAGCCTGAAGCAGCATCAGAGGAGGATGAGCATGCAGCAGCAACCCTCCCCCATTCCGGTGTTGCCAGCACCTGTGGCGCCCCCACCGGTGCTCACTGCAGCCACTCCGATCTCTCAGGCAGCTCCAGGGAACGGGTTCCATGCACAGCCGCCCTCCGCTGCACCTCCCCAGCCCCATGCCAACGCCATGAACCTGAACGCGACAACAGGCTTCACCATGGTTGGCTGGCCTGCAAGCTCGCCGCAGCCCATCGCGTACAGGGCTTCACCTGACATCAACGTCAGCTTGACTCCCCAGGAGTAGGATCACTGTGCTCATCTTCGTTTTTTTTTGTTCACCCTCAGTGCTAACACATTTTGGGAGGGAGGGGAGGGAGGAAGTGAGCTAGAATGATGAACTCGTGTTGAAATAGCCAAGATAGAGCGTAGCAGATGCTCTGAATGAGAACTGATCTATGTCACTTTAGGTAGGAGGTGCCAACTTGTTGGGTTACTGCTGTTGCTTTTGGCCATGACTGTGGCAGTTGATTTAGTTGTAGACCTTTTTAGTTGTTTGTCTTTCTGCCCTGCAGCTGTGATTGTTGGATTGTGGCGTCGTGCTATTTAGCCTGTTCTGTTATTGTTGAATTCTGCTGATGATAGAGGAATCTACTGATGATCAAATAGCCAGTTGTACTCGGTGTGCGTTCAGTTGGATCATTAGCCAGGGGTTTGTGAACACTGCTTTGCTGTACATTTCTTGCGATTTCTATTTGATCATCGTGTGGTCAATTCTTCCGAAAACCGAAAAAACGTGCTTCGTGAAAATGTTGAATTCGGTTGCGCTATGGTTTCTTACTTTCTTGAGCACTGAATCTGAATTTTCGATTAATGCAGCGGCGGCTGCGGCTGCGGAAGCTGCACGATGACACACGCTCACGGCTCACCTGGGCCAAGTAATTTTTTTTTGTCTCACACGAGATGGGAGAAATCTTGGGCCTGATACAGCCCATAAGAGGCCCACGGATCCGAACAAGTTCATCCCTGGTTTAGGGTGCGAAGGCCTAGGCTCGCGGCGACGCAGCTTTACGTGTTGTTGGGCTAATGCGTGGCTTTTTGCTTGGGCTGGATACCGTGGGTCCTTACTGGCTAGCCTATACTTATTCTTTTATGTTTAATAACTCTTGTACCACATTGGCCGTTATAATAAGTTTTACCACGTTCATGTGCCCATGTCGTGCAACCGTTATCAGACTGCGTGGAAAACGTGGTTAGCAATATCAAAAACTTGTATGACGAAAAAATTTGAATCGAGGCACACTACATGATGTGCTTTAAGCATTTTGTTTCTAAAAACACCTTTTGCTTTCCGTATACGTATATATATGGATGATTTCCTGAAAGATGCTTTGTCGTTTCTGGTCACTTTTGCTTGAATCCTTGTTTTATCTATTAGTAATTCTTGACCTATATATTGTCTTTTCCATGATCTTGTTTCAACTGCATCTTCTAGTAAAATGTTAGTTTCTAGTGTGGCAAATAATGATGGAAAAATGATTTCAGCTATTTTTTCTTCACGTCGGTTTTATCAAGTTTTTAAAATGTTTTTTTCTTCTATTGTTATCCAAGACTGAAGTCACGGACAGGATTCCATAGGAAGAGGAATGATTGTAGCTATTTTAGCTATTTTTACGGTGAGGCTAGCGTCCGGACGTTCGGATGGACGCTCACGTCTGGACGCCTGCACCGCACCCGCGCGTATGCATGCTGCTGTGCCTACTTCACATGGCGGCCCACACCGCTCTATTTCCTACGCCTATGCGCCCATGCGGGGGCCGCGTCTCGATCTGCACTTGCTTCGTTACCCGCACTTGCCGCTCGCGCCCCTCCGATCCCACACGCATGTACGCGGGCGCAACAATTGTTCAGGTGACTGCGGCAGGTGGGTCCCACTACAACATGTGCAACACTGGTTCTACTTTTGCAACATCTAGATGAATACTTGCAACATACGTCCAAAACAATTGAAACACTTGCAACATATGTCTGAAACACCAGGAAAACACGTGTGTAGCCATTGCAAAACATATGCAACATGCAGATGAAACCTTTGCAACATACATATGAAACACTTGAAATATACGCTTGCAACATGCATGTATATGCAACATCCAGATCTACTTTTGCAACATCTAGATAAAAACACTTGCAACATGCGTCTGTAAACAGATGAACCATTTGTAACATACACTTGAAACACCATTGCAATATGTGCAACATTCCGATTTACTTTTGCAACATTAATATAAAACGCATCATAACGATGAAACATTTAAAGCACCTGAAACAGACGCTTGCAACGTGCAGTTTCAGCGCAACATCTCCTTACTGTTTGGGAGAATGGGGGCTCGTTGGAGTGTGGAGTTCAACGGTGTAGAGCTCACCGGTGGCGGAGAGATCGCCACTCCGGTGGAGAAGGCCGTGGCGGGTCTCCACACTATGCGGGTGGAGCATGAGTTGTGTGCGGTGTAAGCTCCGCTGCAAGTTGTGCGTGGACGAGTTCCATCCTAGCCGTCACAAGCTGCGTGCTGGCGAGATCCACACCAGCCACTGAGAACTGGGCTGGCGCAGCGCGAGACATGTGTGGGTGGGCTCCGCTCAAGCTATCGTGAGCTGCATGCGGGTGAGCTCCACCCCGGCCGCGGCGAGCTTGGAAGGCGGAGCGCGAGAACTACGTGGGCAGCCTCCACCTCGGCCGGTCGCTGTGAGCTGTGCGGGTGGAGCGTTGCGAGCTGTGCGCTGACCGAGCTTCGCCGCGGTGGGTTTTTTTTTGTTGAGAAACTGCGGTGTCCCTGGTGAGTTGGGCGAGGGATCGTTTGGGCTTGCGTTGTGGCCTAAGAATGTGAGCGTCCGGGCAGACAATACCGATATTTTTTTTGCCATTTCAATCTGTGTTCAGTCGCCTATTTGATCGTCGTGTGGTCAATTCTTCCAAAAACCAAAAAAACGTGCTTCGTGAAAATGTTGAATTCTGTTATGCTATGGTTGCTTATACTTTCTTTAGCACTGAACCTGAATTTTCATTCGAATGCAGCGGCGTCTGCAGAAGCTACGACCTACGATGGCACACGCTCTGGTTAGCTTTTTGGTACCTGATACAGCCCAGAAGAGGCCCATAGACTGGAATAAGTTCAGCCCAGGTTTCGGTTGCAAAGCCTAGCCTCGAGGAGACGCAGCTCTGCGTGTTGTTAGGCTAATACGTGGCTCTTGGTTGTCCCAGTTACCGTGGGTACTTACTATATAGGTAGCCTTATTTTTGCTCTTTAACTTTTGCACCACATCGGCCGCTATATTTACTTTTCCCACGTTCATATCCCCATGTCCAGCCACAATATCATGCTGCGTGGAATACGTGGTTAGCAATATCAAACCCATGATCATGATGAATCGGAGCACACTACATGTTGTGCCATTAGCATTTTTAACACTTTTTTTTTTTTGCTTTTCAGGCAACGTACTTGTTTGTGCACGTTTATGGATTGGACTTGTTGACACATGTTTTGTTGATTTTTCTTTTGCCACTAAATATATGCCCGTGCGTTGCATGGTGTCACGAATTGAACGAGACAATTAGTTGATGTTTATTATTCTTTTAGGTTTGCATATATGTACGTATACGATTGTATTTGTCCAGTTATTTTGTAAGGGAAAATTAGTCACCGTGACATCACAATGATGTCACATGTCCTCACGTCCGTGTGGCCATGCATTTAGCAAGGCCACATTAATGTTACACAATAAGACATTGATAGATGAAATTTGTTTTTCTAAATTATCGTGACTGAAATTGTAGTTCTGGATATAATGTATATTTAAGTTCACAGAACAAATTATGTATTACATAAACTAAAATGTCTTATAATTTAGAATGGGTAAGTATTATTTAGCAAGGCCATACTAATGTTATACAATAAGACCTTGATAGATGAAATTTGTTTCTCTGAGTTATCTTGATTGAAATTGTAGTTCAGGAAGAGAAATTTAAGAAGGGCCATCCATGAAAGGAATTCACATGCTAAAATAGCACAAATCAAATCTCGTTTGCAGATTTCAAACAAAGTTGCTTATAAGTTAAAAGTAATTAGTATCAAATCATTTTTCTATTGATTTCTGTAGCAGCATAGTTGGTTGCCTCTCTGACCAAGTACAAGTAGTGACCTACAACCTCGATTGATCTTAATGTGAAAGACGGTCACATTCTAGCAAGTGGATGAATATACTCCCTCTATGTTGGTAAAAGAAGTCGTTTCAGACAATGACACGGTCTCCAAAGCATAACTTTGACTTCATTTTTCTATAAAAATATTTATTCAAAAGTGATATATGTATACTTTTATGAAAGTATATTTCAAGACAAATCTATTCATATTGTTTTCATATTTCCAAACTCAATAACTTAAAAATTATTCATGATTCATATTCTCAATGTTTGACCTAAACCTTGTCCAAAACGACTTCTTTTACCAACATAGAGGAGTATAATCTGCAGACTACATTACGTTTACGCAACAAGCAAGCTAGGCAGCGAGCCCGATCGTGCTTTCGAGTTCGGAGCCTCTCTGGCAGTTTGGCTAACACAAGTAAAAGTGATCTCCATGAGTTGAAGCATGCAGCTCGCCATGCGCCCGAGGTGCGCCAGCACCGTCGTCCCGCCTTTCCTCCGGCGTCAGCGCGCCGAGCGGCGCCGCCGCGTGCCTCTGTCCCCACTGGACACACGCTTGGTCACGCTGACACCCCCCGCCGCTGCTCAGGTCCCCGGCCTTGTCGGACGTCGTCCGCGCGCCAGCGGTCCTCCCGGCGTTCCACCCGTTACACGGCGAGGTCTCACCTACGCGGCTACGCGCTGGAGCTGGGCACACGGTCGACATCGTCTGCGGCGAGGATGCCGGCGTTGCGTTTGTGGAGTCGGAGACGGATCTCGACTTCGCCAGGCTCATCGTGCGGTCGGCCTGGAGATGGATCCCTCCTTGATTGCGGAGATCAGACGAAACAGACGCACGCACGTACGTATTTCCACCAGTCCGCCGCCTAACTCAGCTAAAATGCCGACGTGCCACCCTATTAAATGACGATGAAACCCTTTTGAAACCGTCAGGCCTAAGTAGCCTACTGATCTCACGCACGCACGTAAGTATCTCACGCACGCACGTATGTATCTCACGTAACCAGGCCACGACGCGGGAGCCGGATTAAGCTGGGCAGAGCAATACGCTGGGGGAGACGCAGGAGCCGGATTAATTAAGCTGGCAGAGCGATTTTTTTTTTCATCCGACGATAACGTTAGTAATTTTTTAGGTGTAGATAGATTTAGACGCACTTGGAGCATGTATGGATCGATTCATCGATTTGAAAGATGTTTTTGTCGTTTTTTTTTTGTCACTTTTGCTTGAATCTTTGTTTTATTTATTAAATATTTGGGTAAAATGGAATCACTTGGGCTCCTAAAAGTTTCTAGTGGGGCGCCAGGCTCGTTGGGCAAAGTGCAAAGGAATTTTTTTTATTATAGAAAACAATATATTTTCTTAGATAAATATTTGTGTAAAATGGGAATCGCTCGGGCTTCTAAAAATTTCTGGCTCCACCACTGTCCGCCGTATCTCTTGGCTCGAAGCAGCAAGAGCACGAGCGAAATAGAGCTCTAATTTTGAGGGATGCCACCATCGCTGGGAGCTCGAATGCCGCCTTGGCCACCGCCTGAGAAAAAGGAGACGGCGAGGAGGCACAAGGCGGAGATGGCGAGTGGGTAGTGAGTGCACATCGAGCGAGACTACATGGTGGCAAGTAACGAGCGAGACTGTGCAGTGGCGGGTAGCGAGTGGGCGTGGGAAACAAAGATGACAATGTAAGAGAGGGAGGAGCTTGTCCCTTGAATTCTAAGGGATGAATCTGCCAAAAATCTAAGGGAGCATTTCCTTGTTGTCCTAAAACCAAAGGGTTAAGTGCACTTTAGGTCCTCCAACTATCGCAAAAGTCTGTATTTCATCCTCCAACTTTAAAACCGGATAACATTGGTCCTCCAACTCTTGAAAAAGTTCATTTTTCACCCCTGGGCGGTTTTGTAGGCGGTTTTGCATGACACTTTTTCACGGTGCTGACGTCAGCACTTATTTTTAATTTACGAAATTAATATCTTTTTATTTGGAGCTCCAAATATAGCAAATAATATATTAATTTTGATTGTCTCGATGAGCTCTTTGCAATGGTGTACTCCGTTTTGTTGTTTGAGATAGTTTTATTTCGTGAAAAATTAAATATTTCTATAAAAACAAGTGAGAATAACAAAACTTGCGGCCATCGTGTCGCTGTACCGGTACGAGGAGCGGATGAACGGGTACGTCCTGCTCACGCTCTACTCCGTGCACGTGTACCTCTGGAGCTCGTTCTGGCAGCGGCGTCGTGCGCGCTGGTTGGGCTGGAGCTGGAGCCCCGGTTCGACCGGCCCTACCTCTCGGCCTTGTTGCGCGACTTCTGGGGCCGGAGGTGGAACCTCTCTGTACCGGCGCTGCTCCGCCAGCGCGTGTTCCGCCCCGTGCGTGCGCGCAAAACCGCCTACAAAACCGCCCAGGGGTGAAAAGTGAACTTTTTCAAGAGTTGGAGGACTAATGTTATCCGGTTTTGAAGTTGGAGGATGAAATCCAGACTTTTGCGATAGTTGGAGGACCTAAAGTGCACTTAACCCAAAACCAAAACCACTAAAAGTACCCCTATTCCATCTTGTCTCATCCTCTAAACCAAATGCCACCTAATTAACTTTGCATCTTATGCTATTTTAATTGCTTTTTTTTGTCGCCAGTATGATCAGTGTGCCGTCAATTCTTTAGAAAACGTTGTTCCATAAAAATGTCGAATCTCGTGATACGGTTTTTTTTTTTGCCAAGCTCTGAATTTCTGTTTGATCCAGCGGCTTCCGGAGAACGATTGCACACGGTTATTAATTTTTTTTTTGTAAAGGGCCGTAGAGAAATAACCTAGGCCCAGTAGTTTGATTTGATAGAAACCTACAAATTGTACTCTAGAACTACAGGGTGGTTTTTTGTTTACACTTTTTTTACAACATCGGCTGCTAAAATCAGATTAACAACGTTCATATAACCAATGTGCGGCTACTGCCAACAGACCGCGTGGAACATGTGGTTAGCAATCTCAAACTCAACAAATTATTTAGAACAATTCATGCACACTACATGATGTGCATACATTAACATTTTATTATTTTTGAACCTTTTGCTTCTATTCTTAAATACCTACCCTGCCACTTTGTTATGCACACCCTGCTAGTGATCAAAATGGCACGGATAATTTTCCTATCCGAACTGATTCGG
This sequence comes from Saccharum spontaneum, assembly GCA_022457205.1. NCBI lineage: Eukaryota > Viridiplantae > Streptophyta > Magnoliopsida > Poales > Poaceae > Saccharum > Saccharum spontaneum. The sequence goes on from CM039595.1 coordinate 8,332,539, forward strand.
AATTTGGATGGTACGAAGAAGAGTTTTTTATATCAGCGTGGCTAACGCCCGGACGTCCAGGCACAGCTCCGACATGTGCACCCGCGTCGCTTCGGACGCCCCCGCGCTCACATCAAATACCGCATCAGCGATCACGTCCGGTCGCCTGCGACCCATCTCGCGCCAGCGACCGCATCCGGCCACCCGAGACCCATCCCACACCTCGATCCCATCCTGGCTGCGCCCCGGCGTCAAGCCTGCCGCACTACTTCCCCCCGTCACGCCGCGCTCCTCCCCTCGTCGCTGCGCCCCGTCCTCCGTCGTGCTTTGTCTCAAGCGCGTCCCTTTCCCATCCTAACGTCTCATCTCCTCTACAACATTCGTCCGTCTGTTGTAACATATGCAGTATGTTGTTGAAACATACTTGTATAGTGTCATTGCAACATCCAGATGAATCACTTGCAACGTGCGTCTGAAACAGCTGAAACATTTGGAATATATATTTGTAACATACGTCTAAAATAAATAAAACATGTGGAACATACACTTCAAACATTAGTGTGAAACAAATGAACTCATGTTGAAATAAGCAAGATAGAGTGTGGCAGATGCTCTGAACGATGACGAACTAATGTGTGTTACTTTAGGTAGGTGCCAACTTGTTGGGTTACTGGTGTTGCATTTGGCCATGACTCTGGTCTCTGGCTGTTGATTTAGTTCTAGTCCTTTTCAGTTTTTGTCTTTCTGCCCTGCAGCTGTGATTGTTGGGTTGTGGCGTTATGCTATTTAGCCTGTTCTGTTATTGGTGAATCTGCTGATGATAGAGGAGTCTACTGATGATGATCAAATAGCCAGTTCTACTCGGTGTGCGTTCAGTTGGATCATTAGCCAGGGGTTTTGTGAACACTGCTTTGCTGTACATTTCTTGCGATTTCAATCGTATTCAGTCTCCTATTTGATCGTCGTGTGGGCAATTCTTCTAGAAACCGAAAAAATGTGCTTCGTGAAAATGTTGAATTATGTTATACTTATGCTATGGTTTCTTACTTTCTTGGGCACCGAATCTGAATTTTTGATTAATGCAGCGGAGTCTGCGGAAGCTGATGGCACACGCTCACGGCTCATCTAGGCCAAGTATTTTTTTTTTAAAAGTCCACATTACCTCTCTCAACTTTTACGAAAGTATGTTTTTTTCTCCCTAAACTCTAAAACCGGGTAAGCCATCTTTTCCTGAACTTTTAAAATCGTTTGTTTTACCTCCCTGACCGGTTATAAGCGGTTTTTAAAGACGGTTTTGTCTTTTTCTTTTTTTATTTTATTTATTTCAGTTGAATCTTTGAAAAATCATAGTAAATCATAGAAAAATCATAAAAAGGAAAATCAAATTTTCTTGGACTTGACATGAGTAGATCTACACAGTGAATATATAGTATGGTATGCTTTGATACATATTTTTTGTTGTAGCTTTAGATCTATACTTTTCCGATTCAGATTCTCTGACTTGTTTCACAAAAGTCACATGTGACTTTCTCCCTGCCTAATGCCGTCCATTTATGATTGGAAAAAGTCCACTTTTCCTCCTTCAACTTTTGCGAAAGTCCCCTTTTCCTCCCTAAACCCCAAAACCGGACAAACCACCTCCCTCAATTTTCGAAACCATGCGTTTTACCTCCCTGACCCGATTATAAGTGGTTTGAAGCCGATTTTGTCTTTTTTTATTTATTTCGGCTGAATCTTTGAAAAATAATAGTAAATCACAAAAAAATCAAAAAAATAAAAAAATCTAATTTTGTTGGACTCCACATGAGTTGATCTACGCAGTGAACATATAAATGGTATGCTTTAGTACAAAGTTTTTACTGTAGATTTTGATCTATTCTTTTATGTATTTAATTGGGATAATTCATAATTGCAGTTTCTATGGTCCAATTGTGGTAAAAAATTTTATGGTGGCCTAATTATTGCATGCTTGAATTGTAGTAAAAAATTCATACTCATTGGATCATGTATAACTTAGTTATAGATTTATTTAGGGAACCCTAAATAATTCTATAACTAAGTTATACATGATCTAATGAGTATGAAATTTTTATTACAGTTTAAGCATACAATAATTTGGCAATTATAAAAATTTCACCACAATTGGACCATAGATATTACAGTTATAAATTATTCTAATTAATTACCGAAAAGAATAGATCAAAATCTACGACAATAACTTTTGTACTAAAGTATATCATATTATATGGTCATTGTGTAGATCTACTCATATGGAGTCCAACAAAATTGGATTTTCTATTTTATGATTTTTCTATGATTTACTATGATTTTTCAAAGATTCAGCAAAAATAAATAAAAAAAGATAAAACCACCTTCAAAACCGCTGATAACCGGGCCATGGCAGTAAAATGCACGGTTTCAAAAGTTGAAGGAGGTGGTTTGCCCGGTTTTGGAGTTCAGGGGGGAAAGCGGACTTTCGCGAAAGTTGAGGGAGAAAAAGTTGACTTTTTCCTTTATGATTCAACGGTCGCAGCGCATCTAAGCTCTTCCACTCTAGCCTTCTAGCCTAAATGTGAAAAGCAGCCCAAGTAAAGCCCACTTAGTGGCTGAGAGGACGACATGTATTTTACAGAGTTCAGTGTAGGCATTTGAGTGCAGAACTAAAATATTTTTAACAGTTCCATTCTAATAAAAAATTTCACCTAGTGCGACAGTGGGGAAAGAAAATGTCGCTGTGTTTTTTATTTTTTGGAGGAACTGCGTTGTAAGTACTAAAGGTGGTGCGGAGGAGACCTGTTGGGCCCAATCATTGGGCAGGTCCGGGAACGAGCCGTCCGTTATCGATTCTAGCTTGGGCAAGAGTCGGTATACAGTGGTCCGTCACCATATATCTCTTTCGGGTTCTACTTATCAACCAGAGTGCAGGTTCTTGATCTTTTTATCTCCTGTTCCCATGGTCGTCGCCGGATCGATCTCGGGTATGCACACGTACGCACCCCACCAGTTAGTTCGATGGGATAAGCAGGAAACGACAGGCGTGTGCAAGTGCATGCACGCCATTGTAGACTTGTAGCAACACGCTATAGAGAACACAGCTACGTACCAGACGGCGTGCAACAGTGACATACACAGACGCCGCGCAGCCGGAGCCGACTTGCATGGACGCACGCACGCGTGCCCAAGTTCGCAAGCATTTCCGGCGACTGCTTCCACTAGCAATTTGCAGATGGGACTCGGGAGCACCGCGGCGCGGCGCTGTGCCTGTGTTGTGATCCACTGCGCCTGGCTGCCGGCGCACCGCACCCACCTCCCTGTCGTCCCGTGTCCCCGACTGGCTCAGTCAGCTAACCCCTTGTTTAGTTTTTCAATTCTCCCCTAAATTTTACTATGCAAAAAGAAGATTCCTCGTCACATCAAAATGTCGGCAAATGCATGGAGTACTAAATATTGATGAAATCAAAAACTAATTGCATAGTTTTGTTGTACTTTGCGAGACGAACATTTTAAGCCTAGTTAGTCAAAATTTGGATAATTTTTACCAAATACAAACAAAATGCTACAGGAATTCTGATACAGTATTTTTCTCCCCAATTCTCTCGTCTAAACGAGGCCTAAGTTCGTGCCTGCCGATACAACTAGGTGCGTTCACTTCACGAAAAGTGGGTGAAAAGTTACTGTAGCATTTTTCGTTGTTATTTGACAAAATTTGTTCAACCATGAACTAACTAGGCTCAAAAGATTCGTCTTGACATTTACAGACAAACTATGCAATTAGTTATTTTTTTACCTATATTTAATGCTCCATGTATGTATCAAAGATTTGATGTGATGAATGGAAGAGAAAATATTTTAGGTTGGCATGTGAAGTGAACACAGCCCTAGCTAGCTGACTCTGAAAGCTACAGAGGCCGGCCGGATCGACTATCGAGCCGGCCGTTGATGACGACGGATGGAAAGGCCGCGTCGTCGTCCACAAACAAACCTGGTGCGATGATGCAGTGGGTGGGCGAAAGCCGAAATTTAATGGCCGGACCGGCGCGCACCGTCCGCCCGTCGATCACGGGCGGCGCCTCCAGCACAGTGATATTACGGCCCTGTTTAGATTGAAAAAAATTTCAACTCGATAGATAGTACCACTTTCGTTTTATTTGACAAATATTATCCAATCGTGAACCAACTAGGCTTAAAAGATTCATCTCGTGATTTCCAACTAAACTGTGTAATTAGTTATTTTTTTTATCTATATTTAATACTCCATGCAAGCGGCTAAAAATTGATGTGACAGAGAAAGAGTGAAAAAACTTTTGAGGAGAACTAAGCAAAGGCCCAGCACTCTGGCAGGCGAGCGCAATGGCGACTAGCCCTGGGCATTCGGTATTACCGAACCGATCGGTTCGGTACTTCGGTTCCTCGGTAAATTCGGTTCCTCAAAAACAGGTACCGATCGGTTCCTTAGAAAAATCGGTACCGAGGAAATTCGGTTTCGGTAAATTCGGTTCGGTTCCGGTATTTACCGAAAAATACCGAACTGATCGCAGAGACATATAATTGCAATTTCAAAAACCATTTTTGACATAATTTTTCATGATTCCATAGAGAATTATAGTGCCAAATACATATAGATAAAAGTCCACAAGACTATAAGAGTAAAGTACCACAATTACATAATATAATAGTCTACAATAGTACAATTATTAACATAACAACACTCACAAACAACACATTTCGGTAAATTCGGTAAATTCGGTAAACCGAGGTAAAGAACCGAATATACCTCGGTAAATTCGGTTCCTGGGAATTGAGAACCGAACACGGTACCGAAAATTTCGGTTTCGGTACTTTCGGTTCGGTTTTCGGTACTTTCGGTTCGGTATTCGGTTTTCGGTATTTCGTGCCCAGGGTGAATGGCGACGTCCCAGAGTAGGCTGGCCGGAAGCCGGATATGGCTGTACGAAAGCGAGGAGCACGACGTGAGAGGAGAGGAAATAATAGCCTACATGCGTCGATGGGTATGCATGGGTGGGCAGTGGGCACCGATCGCGGTCGCGGAGCAGCGAGACGTACGGCCGGACTGAATCGAGAAAGTGGCGTCAAGGAAATGATGCAGCGAGGCCAGGCCATCCACATGCACGCACGCAAGTGGGATAGGCAGAACACAGCATGGTAGTTACTGCTACTGCCCAGCTGAGGGTGCGTTTAGTTGGAGAAAATTGGGTGAAAAGTTATTGTAGCACTTTTCGTTGTTATTTGATAAAATTTGTCTAATCATGGACTAATTAGACTCAAAAGATTTGTCTCGACATTTACAGACAAACTATGTAATTAGTTATTTTTTTACCTACATTTAATGCTCCATGTATGCGTTTAAAGATTCGATGTAATAGGTGGAAGAGGAAATATTTTGGGTTTGCATGGGAAGTAAACAACAGGGCCTGAGCTGAGTGGGCAATGGCAAGGAACCACCCTGTTCCTTCCTATACATGATGCATGCATGCATGTTTGGGGTGGGCCAGGCCTCGCCCGGTGGTCAATGGTGCATGGTACGTGGGCCATGCCCATGCATGGGGCCGTGCACGCACTAGCAACTACGGAGTACTAGCTAGAACACAATTGACTACCACCTCGGATTCGGAATGCTCTGCTCCAGCTCTAGCCCCTCTAGCTCATGGAAGGAAATGAATAGGGCCAGTACTAGCTGGCTAGTGACTAGTGTGCAGCAGATTTTGGCCAAGGCCCTTGTTTAGATCCGGATTCGGATATCCCGAATTGCTACAGTGCATATTAAATACGCACTGTAGCAATTCGTTTATATTTGGTAAAAATTATCCAAACTTTGACTAATTAGGCTCAAAATGTTCGTCTCGCAAAGTACAACAAAACTGTATAATTAGTTTTTAATTTTATCTACATTTAGTACTTCATGCATGTACCGGTATTTTGATGTGATAGAAATCTTCTTTTTGCATAATGTAATTTAGAGTTAAAATTAGGGAACTAAACAAGACCAAGGTTTGTGTTTCTGCTCTTTTCAAGCTGGCACTTGACTACACGTCTCTGATATTCACACTAACTCGAGTGTGAAAACGAGACACGAGATAATAAGGCGCAAAAATGAGGACGACTACGATACAAGGGCTGCGTTCACTTCACATGCTAACCCAAAATATTTCCTCTTCCACCCATCACATCGAATCTTTGACGCATGCATGGAGTATTAAATATAGGTAAAAAAGATAACTAATTGCATAGTTTGTCTGTAAATGTCGAGACGAATCTTTTGAACCTAGTTAGTCCATGGTTGGATAAATTTTGCCAAATAACAATAAAAGATGCTACAGTAACTTTTCAGCCACTTTTCGCGAAGTGAACACACCCAAGGTTGTCTGCTTCAAGCATGCACGAAATAAATAAATAAAAAACGAGCAAGGAAGAAGTAGAAGTAGGGAGCCAACTAAGGCACCGTTTGGATGCCGAAATTTTTGGTAAAACGCTACTATAGCGTTTTCGTTGTTATTTGACAAATATTGTCCAATTATGGTCTAATTAGGCTTAAAAGATTCGTCTCGTCCATTTAGTCTAAACTGTGTAATTAGTTTTATTTTTATCTATATTTAATGCTTCATGCATGCGTCCAAAGATTCGAGGTGACGGAAAATCTTGAAAAATTTGGTATTTTGGGGTGCAACTAAACAGACCCTAAGGAAAAGAGAGCGCGAGCACGCAACTTGAGTGGCTCAACAAAGCCCGAAAAGGTTCGTTCCTAAAGTCTCTTCTGCCTTTCCCGCACCAGCTAGGGTTTTTTTTACCGACCGGTTTCCGGTAACCGCCGGCCTTCGGTAGCGGTAAACCGGCCCGGTTTACCGGTAACCGGTCGGTAACCGGTCGAATTCAAATTCAAATTCAAATTCAAACGCTCCTTCAGTTCGGTTCGGGTCCGGTTTACCGGCCGGTTTGGAGCGGTAACTGGCCGGTTTGACCGGTTTACCGCTCGGTTTGAGTTTGGAATTTTCTTTTTTCTTTTTTTTTTCAAACTTCTATACGTATAAATAAATACTAAACGAACTCGAATTTGAAAAATTTTTACACCATTGGCTTCTATAAATCATGAACTATTTTTATGAATTTTTTCAGCATTTTTTGTTTTTTTAAAATTTTAAATTTGAATTTGGGGGTCTTAACGGGCCGGGACCGGGATTTTTTTTCTTTTTTTTCAAACTTCTATACGTATAAATAAATACTAAACGAACTCGAATTTGAAAAATTTTTACACCATTGGCTTCTATAAATCATAAACTATTTTTAGAAATTTTTTCAGCATTTTTTTTTTCAAATTTTAAATTTGAATTTGGGGAATACCTAACCGGACCGGACCGGAACCGGACCGGCCCGGTTAGGGCGGTAACCGCGGTTTACCGCGGTAAACCGAGCGGTATTTTTAACCCTGGCACCAGCACCTTCTTGGCTTCTTCCATCGACGGGGACGGACGGCAGCAGCTGCTAGCTGTGCGTACGCATGCATTTTTGTGATCTCAAGTCAATGGAGACTTCTGTTTTCTTTCTGGGAATCAGCAGACTAGGGCACCATTATTAGTAAACGTTTAGTACTGCGGCACCCAACCTTTTTCGCCTTTCACCATTTCTGCTTAGTGTTTCCTCCTTTAATTTCGCCGGATTGGCTGGCTTCAAAAGTTAAAAGAGAGAATATCCTTTGCGTTACAAGGCGTATACAGTGCAGCTAGCATTACTCGATCGGTTCCATGTTCAGATTATTACCAAAACCACACTCAGACTCAGACACTGATACTTTCTGCTCAGCTATAGTACGCGTAACTTTTTTTGCTCCGCTGAAGTTTGTTAACGTCTTTTGTCAAATTTTCAGATACTAGAAATTTATCATAAATTTAACCATAGATATGGCTTTCTATTTCCTCGGAATATTTTTATGCAGTGTGCAATTGTGCATTCTACCTAAGTAGAAGCTGAGAGTGGTCTTAGATTGTACGATCTCATTGTAATTGTCTAAGATCAACGTGGCTAATCCTCGGTCCTCCCCCGTGTTGCTCGCGAAGGGGACATGGGGGTTCCACGTCGCGCCGCCGCCGAGCGTTCTCGACTCCCGCTCTCATCCTCACTACTCGATCGGTTCGGCGTTCAGATTACAACAACCTCACACACTGATAATTTCTGCTTGGCTATAATATAGTGTAACTTTTTGTTCTGTTGAAGTTTGTTTTTTAACGTCGGGTAAAATGATTTTTTAAAGTCTTCTTTCAAATTTTCGCATACTAGAAATTTATCATAAATTCAAGATAAAGTCCACTGGTGGTCCTCGTACTTGTTCGGTCATATTATCCCGGTCCTTAAACCCGCAAATCGCTCGTTTAGATCCTCAAACTTATTCATTTGTGTTATCCTAATCTCTAAACTCGCAAATAGTTCAAATCATCAACCTATGTTCAGGTCTTAGATGGGTCTAAACCTATGTCCGTATGCAAGGGCATCTCCACGGGTTTCATATGGTCGTATGCGTACCACCCCAAGCCTCCAGACATGTCGGCCCCAGTTGTGTCGCTACCAACCCCAGCCGTCTCTCTCAGGCTTTGATGGTCCCGAGCCATGAGCTCACTAAAATAGCTGGAGCTCAGGGGATAGTGCGATGGAGAAGAAAGATGAAGCTGACATGAGGGGCCCCACATGTAAGCACACCACATCGGCATATCGCCATGGATCTGGATCCATTTAGACTGGCTCTAAAGATTCGAACATATATCGAGAATTTGAATGGGTGATTTGCGATTCGGTAATTTGGACCTCAAGTCTCGAGGTGTGTTATGAGCATGCCACACGAATGAACTTAACACTCATGTTATGGTAATTTAGACTTCAGGTGACATGAGTAGTAAGTTTAGGAACCTAAATGTGTATTTTGACAGTAGTTTGGAGACCTAGATATAACACCCCGTTCCAAATTCGAGGACCGTCAGTGTATGTATTTTACTCTAGATAGAAGGCCAAACCAAAACTCTGTATGTACTGTACGCGTTATGAACGAACCGTGTGACCGACTCCATTGCGCGTCCGGCCGCAAACCGTGCGTGCTTCGACGATCGACTTGCAAGCAACTTGCGGCCCCCGCGCCTCCATGGGAATGGGAGATTGGGAAGGACGCCGCTAGCAGTAGCAGCTCTGGACCTCTGGCATTATAAATAGAAGGCCTCAGCGGCTCGGCGCCAACACACACACAGCCAACCAGCCACTGACTACTCCACTCTCCCACGCTCGCTCCCCTTGGACAAACGCAGCGTGTAGCTTTTAGCGTTTCGGAGGCCGACATCGGCATGGGGCGTGCCCGCAGCACCTGTTGGCCACCCGCGGCTCCTGCCCTGCTCCTCCTCCTCTGCTTCTCCCACTGCGTGGCGGCGGCTCGCATCCTGCTTCCGCTGCAGCCAGCAGCAGTAGTTCCTCCTCTGGATCTTCACCAAGGTACTATGTCTAGCTACCTCATGTGGGGTTACACGCTGAAGCTCTTTTCTAACTCCATCATATCTAGCTAGCTACCAGGTACCAGCTCAGCTGCTAGCTGCGGGCACTGACGTTCTTGGCCTTTCTTCTCCAGCAGAGAATGGTGCCACGGCGGCAGCCGCCGACCGCCTCGTGTTTCAGCAAGGTGAGGCCGCGGCCGCGGGCAATGGCGACGAGCTCTCCTCCATCTCAGAGGTGAGGGGAACCGGGGGAATAAAACCCAGCCCAATGAATCTGCAAGCCTCGAGGCTAATTAATCAAGAGGCAGCTCAAGGTGATCTTTCATGATGTCCCTGTTTCTGCAGATGATGGGAGGAGGAGAGGAGGAGGCTGTGGCGTGTGCGGAGGACAACAACGATGAGTGCCTTCAGAGGCGGCTGCTCGGCGACGCGCACCTCGACTACATCTACACGCAGCACAAGGGCAAGCCGTGACCGTGTCACCATGAGGAGGAAGACATGCATCTCGCCTTGCCGGTTTGGTTTGGGTTGGGCAGAGTGCGTACATGCATGCTGGGAAGTTGATAAACGATCAGGCTGGAATCGCATCTGGTTCTATGATACCATATTGGAATACATCTACATGCTCGTTTAATTATGTTGTTGCATGCATTAATCTGTTTGTATTGTAAATCTGTATGTGTGTGTGCGCGCGTCAGAAAGAAAGATGCTGTGGTATCTGTGAAAGCACTTGAGCCATTCAGTAGTCAAATCTCAAATCAAAGCGATACACTATTAATCTATATGAAAGTGAAGCCTCATGTGGCATGACCTGCCAAGGTTGACGAGCCTATAGCAGTACGTATAATATAGCTGCTGAGTTTACATGTTGGGCGGTGTTTAGATCGCCCGAGTCGGCGTCTAAGTCACTGTGCAGATTTATTGTAGCTTTTTATTTTTATTTGCTAATAATTGTCTAAACATTGATTAATTAGGCTTAAAATGTTCGTCTCGCAAAGTACAACAAAACTGTATAATTAGTTTTTGATTTCATCTACATTTAGTACTCCATATATGTGCCAATATTTTTATGTGATGGGGAATCTTCTTTTTGCATAGTGAAATTTAGAGGTAAATTTATATCTAAACAAGGCCTTGCATTGCCAGATGGTCCACTAGCATTGCTTCAGTACTAAGAGCAGCCTTACTATATAGTACTCTGGCACTCTGCTACGGACAAAAAAAAAAGGGAAGCCAGCCATCGATCTCTTGTTTAGCCCTTGTTTAGATACCTAAAATCACTCCAAATTCTACTATGCAAAAAGAAGATTTCCCGTCACATCAAAATGTCGGCATATATATGGAGTACTAAATGTAGATGAAATAAAAAACTAATTACACAGTTTTGTTGTACTTTGCGAGACGAATATTTTAAGCCTAATTAATCAATATTTGGACAATTTTTACCAAATACAAACAAAATGCTACATTGCGCTGATTTGACGCGGCACTGTGCAGAATGCCGGCCGGCAACTAAACAAGGCCTTATATGAATTCTTGAAAATGCATGCATGCGTGAATATATGCTGCTAGCTTTTTTGGTTTGTGCAGGTCCAGTGGCCAATGCCCAATGGTGCCCCCTCCATTATCTGATCAAGCTAAGCTCCACAGTGAGTGATCCCTCCATCAGTGCTGCTACTGCAGCACTGATCTCACTCAGCCCTCCTGTACTGCCTGCTGTTTCCGGTTCTAGTTTATTAGAGCAGCAGGGTACATAGTGCGCATGCATAATGCATTGTTGGGGTTTTATTGGTTAAAGCAGCATTGTCAGCTCACTGCACTAGCCAAGTTAGATGCTGTGGCCGGGTTTAGTTGCTCTGAATTGGGGCGGCGGAATCACTGTGCGTCACTATAGCATTTTTGTTTTTATTTGGTAAAAATTGTCCAAACATTGACTAATTAGGCTCAAAATGTTCGTCTCGCAAAGTACAACAAAACTGTGCAATTAGTTTTTGATTTCATCTACATTTAGTGCTCCATGCATGTGTCGGCATTTTAATGTGATGAGGAATCTTCTTTTTGTATAGTGAAATTTAGGGAAATATTTAGGATCTAAACAGGGCCTCTATCTATAGTACTACTCCTGTATGCAAATGCAACAGATGGAGACGCTGGACACTTTATTTGCAGTCGCTTCTTTTCCGGCAGGTCGTCAATGCGAACAAGGTGTGTTTAGTTGGGGAAAAGTGGGTAAAAAGTTCCTGTAGCACTTTTTGTTGTTATTCGATAAATATTATCCAACCATGAAGTAACTAGGATCAAAAAATTCATCTCGATATTTACAGACAAACTGTGCAATTAGTTACTATTTTTACCTATGTTTAATATTTCATGTATGTGTCCAAATATTTGATGTGATGGGTAGAAGAGAAAATATTTTAGGTTTGCATGTGAACTAAATAGGCCCCAAAGAGGTCGGCCACTTGCAAAGCTGCTAGCTGCTAGCCTGCTACTGCTGCTTCTATCGTGGGAGCACGTTTTGCTGGTTTTTTGGCCGCACGATAATCCACCGTACGTCTGGGTCTGGCTATCCGATCCCGCCGGATAGAGCAAGAGATCTTGCGCACTACTGTGCAAGGATGATATTTTCCGATCGAGACCGAATCTATTTAGAGGATTTTAATCCGTCCGTATCCGAGTCCGGATATTTAACATTCGATACCGTATTCGTATCTGAATATTTAAATCACATATTTATGATCTCGATATCCAATCATATTCTATCTGACATTTTTTATATTATCCGTATTCGAATCCGAATCCAGACATAAATATGAAAACAAATACGATATCAATGATATCCGTCCGTATCCAATCCGTTTCATCCCTACTACTGTGCATGTTGATCAGATCAGGTCTGCTCAGCTTGTATGCAATGTTTTCCTAAACGCTAAACGGTAAACAGTCGGTCACCCTTCGTTTAGTGTTTAGACCATTTAAACGGTGTTTAAACGGAGTTAAACGACCTAAACGGTTTTGTACAATAAGAATAAAATATACATATTTATGTAGGTAAATATAAAATTTGCTAGAACCCATACATATTTACACATGTAAAAATCAAATATTCTACCAAATAATCTTGTCGGAAGAAATCTAAATCCCACAACACTTCATATAATTACAATGTTAATTAGTTTCAAGTTGATTGTGATAGACGTAGTCCTTTAATTCACTTAATTATGGATTAAATGGTTGCTTAACTCATTTAATCATGTTTAATCTGATTTTGTTTAGACCGTTTAGACGGGATTGAACAGTTTAAACGGGTTTAAACGGTCCAACCGTTTAATTCACCGTTTAGGGCCTAAATAACACGGCTGACTTCTGTTTACCGTTTAAACGGTGTTTAAACGGACTAAACGGCTGTTTAGGCGAACAATGCTTGTATGTGCCCGTGTTTGTTCGTGCAGGGCAAGTTCAGTTCATTTGGCCGACCTACTCTGTCCACAAAAAGTGTCATTCTCAGTTTCTCATCTTACGAGAAGTGAAACAACATCAATTTTAATCAAATTTATAAAAGAAACATAATGTATAATTAGTATTACTAGATAGATCGCAAAATATGTTTTATAAAAAAAAACTTATTTGAAACACAAACCATGTAGTGACACTCTTTTTAGGATGGAGAGACCTGTGATACTGTAGACTAAGGCTGGACGAAAAACTCGAAGCTCGTTAGCTGGCTCGGCTCGTGGCTGGCTCGGCTCAGCTCGGCTCGGCTCGTTATGATAACGAGCCGAGCCAGGATTTTAGCTCGTTAGCTATAACGAGCCAACTCGAGCTGGCTCGTGAGCCGCTCGCGAGCCAAACAAGCCGTAGTTTTAGGGAAAAAGTCATCATAACTTATATTAGTTTTGTATTACTTCATGTCTTGCACTTCACAAATGGATGATATGTTAGCTCATATGAATATTTTATTCGATTTAAGGTTATTGAATATATTATTTTTATATTATTAATATTTTTAAGCTTTAGATAAATGCAAATATTATATTTTGTGTATTTTTTATACCTGACTCGCGAGCCTAACGAGCTAGCTCAAGCTTATAACGAGCCGAGCCGAGCCGAGCTGGCTTTCAGGCTCGTTAAGATAACGAGTCGAGCCGAGCTAGCTCGTTATCCTAACGAGCCAGAACGAGCCGAACCGAGTCAGCTCGTCTCGTTATCCAGCCTTACCGTAGACAGAGTAGCTAGGTGATAGGATAAACACGCACCATGATGGTCGCGATTGCAAAACAGATGGTGGTCGCCATGCGCATCAATGCATGTAGCTAGTGGCCGGCGGCCGGTGTCCCAAATGGTGGTCCGCATATGTACATCCATCCAAGCATCTTGTTACCGACGGCTCCCAACTTCGCACGCCTCCTCTCCCCACTAGCTCTCTCCGTCGCGGCCCCAGTTCCAGCCCCCTCGCTCTTCTTCTCGGGCGTCCTTGCCGGCGGAGAGAGTAGGGTGGGCCGGCCTCTAGTCTCCGTAGTCTAGTACAGTACTTCCTCCGGTCTATTTATCTGGCGTACACGCATATCAAAATTAAAACTTTAAAAACTTTAACCAATAATTAGACTAATAATTTTTAACTATTATAATACAAACTTTATATGATTAGATTTGTAAGAAATTATAATATCCAATGATTATAAATTTATAAGTATAAATAATATAATATAAAACAAATGAATGGTCAAAGTGTAATATAAGAGAACGTATATATCATTCTAACTTGTACCATGTAAAATGGACCGGAGGGAGTAGTTTAGTAGATTTAGTTGAGTACTTCGAGTTGAGCCGGATGGCTGTGTATCTACTCCCTTGCCGTCCTTGCCGCCACTGTACTCTTCGGCTGTCATGGTTTCAAGCACTGTTTGTCTAAACGGCCGTTTAGCCCGTTTAAACACCGTGTAAATGATATACAGTGATGCTTCGTTTCCATTTAATTGTCCGTTTACCTCGTTTAATCGTCCGTTTAACCCGTTTAATAGACTGTTTAGCCCGAATAATGACTAAACGTAGGTGACAACTGTTTACCGTTTAGCATTTAAGAAATATTGGTTTCAAGGTGAGTCTCAGTAAAATAAACTCCCCTCTCTGCCGAGCAAATCAGCCACATCTCGCCCCCACTCGCATCCGCTTGAATCTGCCCGGTTCCACCTTCGATTCGATCATGGTTGTGGTTCCTTGTGTCTGCGATGCAGATCTGGTCGCCCCTAGGGTGGATTTGCGTATCTATGTTGTGGAACTATTTCTCATCATGCCGTCATCGCTACGTCTGTTCATCTCCAAGCAGTCTGGAACTATTTCTCATCATGCCGTCATCGGCCTCTCCGTAGCTCGTCTTGCAGTGTGCCATCCACCGCGGGCTCTGAGGTTGCCTTCTTCGTAGCCCCCGTCGACAGATTTAATTTTATCTTCGGTTCGTCGGAGATGGTCTCCACCGCCGGCGGCCTCAACCCTTTTAAACCTTCGCTTCGTGAGGTCCTTCCGCCCCGGTTCCATGCGCCCGTGTTGCCTCTGGAACCTCCCTCCGGCGATCTGCTCGATGATGTTGCTGGTGAGCCCGTCTGCTGCTCGGCTCCATGTCACGCGTTCTTCAGCGGCGTCGTGTTCGTGACGCGTGGGTGTGTGTGCTCGGATGCCTCTGTAGCTAGTCTGTGCTCAACACTGCATGCAGGCAGGCGAGTGTAGGCTCCCGTTGCATATACTTGGCACCATGATGAGCGCAGCTGCATCAGGGCTCTGGCTGCATGCTGACGCAGCTCAGAGAGGAAAAGCTCATGATACAGTGTGAGTTACAGTCATCGAGAACAGATCTAGGCCTGGAATCTGGTCATGTGGTGGATGCACCGGAAGTCCGGAAGACCGGAACAGCTACTCTCTGGCTCCGGCTCAAGCAGCTCTACCAATCAGTTTAACAGAAGCTGTTTAGAACTATTTTTCATTGAAAAAAAGAGCCAAAACTGTTTTAGAGAAGACGTAGCTCCTCCAAAATAGCTCCAACCAGAAGAGCTCTTAAGGAGAAGTCCTACCAAACGTACTCTTAAGGAGAAGTCCTAATAAACATGGTCTAATAAGCCTACAAAGGCACAACTGCTACTAAGCATAGTGCTCAGTGTTGTAACATGCGTGTGTGTGTGTTTTTAAGGGGCTGCTATGTGACAATGACCGAAATTATTTGCAAACCTACACGGCAATGAATAGTAGCCCTTAAAATGCTCATCCAACCGTCCAAAGCCATTGTTGGCCTATACACGTTCAAACGGTTAACCAACCAGTACCGTTAAAAGGACACAACTTAGTGGAGACGATTAATAATTCTTTTGTACAACTAAACGAAAAGAGAAAATTATTTGTTACCTGAACAACAATAAAAAATGGAACCTAATACATAGAAGAAGTATTATAATGAGTCAAACATCTCTAATTTTGACCGACAAGATTTTTGTAAAAAATATTTTAATATATAAATGTTCAAAAAAGAGTAAAATAAATTGGTATTCCTTAAACTCGGAAGATGGTGTCATTTAGGTCCTAAATTAACTTTTCTGAGTTTGTAAACTCGTCTAAATGGGTTTCAATATACTCCATCTGCCGGCGTGGCATGCTGACTTCGTTGACGTGGATCTAACGTGTTGCGTCTAGCCTCTAAATTTGAACAATGGTGCCATCTAGCTCCCAAACTTCCAAACATGCTAAATACGCGCACAAGGTACCTATATTTGCATGGTTGTACCATCTAAGTCTTTAACTTCCAAAACTGCAGATCCAAGTCGTACTTGTTAACCGGGCCACACGAGATATAAATTAACGTTATTTGCGGTAAAACACATATGTGGTTACTGACTATGCACCTAACATGTGGGGCCACATGTCATCGCTCTCTCATCTCTTTCCCACTCCTTCCTATGCGGGCCCACATCTCCTTCCTATGCGGGCCCACATGCCGTTGCTCTCTGTCATATCCTTTCCACTCCCGCCCCATGCGGTCGTGCCTACGGATAGAAATGGATGGATGTCTAGAAATCTAAATTATCCGAATCCGTATTTGTTAAAACTTGTGATATGGATATCCGTATTCTTATCCGTTTATAATGTGGATACTAAATATGAATGTATCCGAATTTGTTTTTCAGCATTTTTCTCTATCCGATTCTAGACATATTTGATAAAATATAGAATATCCAATGTTTATGTGTATCCGCGAAAAACAACATATTTATCTGTATCCGATATTTAAGGCCATGTTTGGCGCCACTCTTGGCTCCGGTTCCTGCTGGCAGCTCTAGCACTAGAGCCAGAAGAGCCACACCAAACATGGACGCGAGGAGAAACACTTCTAGGTGTCCGGTAGAGAAGCCGGGCCTGTCATAGGTGTACAGACATGGAGCTACGTTTTGGTGCTTCGTCTCTCGGCTCTGTCTATGGAGCAGCGCACGAGGAAGTGTGCAAAACAAGTTATAAGACAACACTTTTTGACCTTATTCTAGTGAAATATACACAACACTATATAACAAGGGCACAAGGCCCTGCTAGAGCGTGGATTTGCCGACACCAGCTAAGGGCGATGAGCCCGACTCGCCCATGACCAAGCTCAACAAGATATACTACATGGATACATAATTTTGTAAATTTGTTAGTCTATATTATATTGAAATATAATTTAGTGAAACTATTTTTTTGAGGGGGTGAAACTATTTTTTTTATGATGCAGAAGTTGATGTATTTTTACATAGAAGTTGGGACTTAGTACCAGTAACGTAGGGTCCAAGGGAGAAACTTTGAGGCACATGACCTGGGCAAAGGCCCACGTAATGGTCGTTGGTGGGCTCATCTTGGGCAAAGGCCCACCTAATGGAATGTTGGTGGGCTGCTTATACGGCCCATTACAGAACTCGGAATCATATACAGGCCTTGTTCACTTACTACAGGAACCCAAAATATTTCCTCTTCCACCCATCACATCAAATCTTTAAACGCATGCATGAAACATTAAATGTAGGTAAAAAATAAAACTAATTGCATAGTTTGTCTGTAAAGTTCGAGACGAATCTTTTGAGTCTAATTAATCCATGGTTGGACAAATTTTACCAAATAACAACGAAAAGTGCTACAGTAACTTTTCACCCCAACTTTTCCCATCTAAACACACCCACAGTTGCTGCGCTATGGTTCCTGAATCCTGATCTAACCCAGTCCGAGTGGCCCGCGAACTGGACACCGACTTGATCGGTACCTGCAGCTAACCAGGGTACAGCACAGGAGATATAAGCATCCAACGTGCTCCGTCCATCCATCCGTCCCTCCGTCTGCAACGTACATCTAAAATAAATAAAACATATGAAAGATACATTTGAAATATACATGTAAAAAAATTAACTCATGTTGAAATAGGCAAGATAGTGTGGCAGATGCTCTGAACGATGATGAACTAATCTGTGTGTTAATTTAGGTAGGAGCTGCCAACTCGTTGGGTTACTGCTGTTGCATTTGGCCATGACAGTGGCTGTTGATTTAGTTCTAGTCCTTTTCAGTTTTTGTCTTTTTGCCCTGCAGCTGTGATTGTTGGGTTGTGGCGTTGTGCTATTTGGCTTGTTCTGTTATTGGTGAATCTGCTGATGATAGAGGAATCTACTGATGATCAAATAGCCAGTTCTACTCGATGTGCGTTCAGTTGGATCATTAGACGGGGTTTTGAAAACACTGTTTTGCTGTACATTTCTTGCGATGCCAATCGTATTCAGTCTCCTATTTCATCGTGGTGTGGTCAATTCTTCCGAAAACTGAAAAATGTGCTTCGTGAAAAATGTTAGTTTCTAATGTGGCAAATAAATGATGGAAAAATGATTTCAGCTATTTTTTCTTCATGTCGATTTTATCAAGTTTCTATAATGTTTTTTTTCTAGTGTTATCCAAGACTGAAGTCACAGACAGTTCTATAGGAAGAGAATGATTTTAGCTTTTTTTTTTTTACTATGAGGCTAGCATTCAGATGCATGCTCGTATCTAGACGCCTGCGCCGCACCCGTGCGTATGCATGTTGCTGTGGCTACTTCACATGGCGGCCCACGCGCCTGCTCGCCCACACGGGGGCCGCGTCTCGATCTACGCTCGCTTTGTTTCCTGCGCTTGCCGCTCATGTCCCCTCCGATCCCACGTGCATGCATGCGGGCGCAACACTGTAGCAGGTGACTGCGGCATGTGGCTCCCACTACACATGTGTAACACCGGATCTACTTTTGTACATCTAGATAAATACTTGTAACATACATCTGAAACAGTTGAAACACTTGCAACATACGTCTGAAACACTAGAAAAACACGTGTGTAGCTGTTGCAAAACATATGCAACGTCCAGAAGAAACCTTTGCAACATACATATGAAACACCTGAAACATTTGAAATATACATTTGCAACATGCATGTATATGCAACATTCAGATCTACTTTTGCAATATCTAGATAAAACACTTGCAACGTACGTCTAAAAACAGATAAAACATTTGGAAGATATACTTGAAACACCATTGCAACATGTGCATGCTCTAATTAGTTTTTTGGTACTTGATACAGGCCAGAAAAGGCCCATAGACTGGAATAAGTTCAGTGCAGGTTATGTTGCAAAGCCCAGCCTTGAGGAGACGCAGCTCATTCCACAGGTGTGCTGACGACAAAGCACTCCTTTGTTTCAAATTATGAGATGCTTTGGTTTCACCGGATACGTAGTTTTTGCTACGCACTTGCATATACTCTATGTCTAGGTGCACAATAATATACCTGGAAACATGTGCTAATGATAGATTAATTAGGCTTAATAGACTAGTCTCGCAAATAAGTCTCTATGTGTGCAATTGGTTTTATAATTAGCTTATGTTTAGTCTGCCTAATTAACATCCAAACGACCGATGTGACAGAAAGTTAGTCCCTAGATCCAAACACTCCTAAACGAGCGAGCAGGCCAAGCAACACAGCCGGTCATCGGACAACGGTAGTGCCGGAGCCTGGGGACGGAGTCGGCACTTGGGCAGGACGATGACAAGAAAGTATCGGCAGTACTACTACCTCTGTCCACAAAAAAATATAATTATGGAAACCGTACTAGTCAAGCTAGTTTTATATTTAACCAACTTTATAGTAAATAGTATTAGCATTTATGCCTCTAAATAATTTTATTATGAAAATATATTTTATAACTAATCTAATGATACTTATTTTATATACTAATGTTAGTAATTTTTTATATAAATATAGTAAAAATCATATTATTTGACTTTTAAAAAAAACGAGAATTATATTATTTTATAGACGGAGAGGACACGGATTAGCGGGCTATCTGGGGCCCTGCCGGTTGCCACCCGCGGTGCCCCTCCCCTGTTTGCGGAAAGCGGCAGGAAACGTGTAAAATTCGGGGCCGCGCAGAAAGGGACGCCGCGCGCGCAGCTCGCCGGACCGCTGGTAGATAAGCTAGTCGGCGGCGAGAGGGACAGGCGGAAAAGATCGCGTCGTCGCCCGTCAGAATCAGCCGGTGGTACTGTACTGTGTATTCAGACACATGCGCCACAACGTGGTGGATGGACACTACTCACTGGACAGCAGCACAGCACAGTACGTTCTACAAGTACTTCAACACCGGAAGGCGGAAGCTGTAGCTAGCGGTAGCAGTCTAGGCTGTAGCAAGAGTGCGACGCATCTCGTTGGCTTCTCCGCCGACTACGGCGGATCGGTGGATCTGCGTGCAGCGTTTTTGAGCCTCAATATCCATCCATTAAAAGCGGAAAGTAGTCGTCAGCATCGAACGAGATCTGCTACCACCGCTTAATTGTTCAAAACATCAGTATATATTTTAGCACGGAAATAAGATGATGCCCTTGTTGGCTTGCATTGCATCACTGCTGACGGAAACATCAGTATAGATTCGAAGCAGGGTGAAAAGCAGATGGAGGTTCACTCGTCTCAAGACCTAATTTCAAATTCAAATCCATCAAAGAAATTTCAAATTGAAATCCATCAAAGAAGAATAGGTTGCCTTTCTGCGCTCATTGTTGACCGGCTTCTCCCTGTTGACCAAGTTCTTTCTAACTGAATTTTGAGCCTGGCCATGGAAAAGTCGGTCTGGAGGGGCTGCACGAGAACCCCAAGCATTTTTTGGGAAAATCAGACGATCGAAAACCGATTGTGTGCTTGGAGGTCTGTTTGATTGATCGGAAGACTGTTTGCTCCTGTCAAAATACCAGACTTTACAGCGTCCACATAACTTAGGTGCTTCAGCTTTTGCTGAGGACCTTTAGCTGACACCCAGGATTCATCTTCTTTGTTGAAAGCTAGAAGCTCAAGATCCCAATGAGGGCCTCCATTGCCCCAAAGGTGAAGAAAGATCTTACAGCTAGAGCATTCGAAGCTAGTCAACTTGAAGATGTGAAAGCCCACACTTTTAGAAGAAACCAAGAATCAAAACACATAAGGACCGAGCTGAAGAATGCAAAAATCCCGAGCAACACCTGCAATGGTGGCTTGCAGGAGGAGACCCACCGAGAGAGGGCAAAGGCGGAATTTGCAGCAACTAAAAGAAGCAACTAGAAAGAAAACACCAGAAGAAAACCCCCGCGGGAGAGACTGGAAGCCCGAACCTCTGGTTGATGGCGGCTTGGACTCCAACACCCGGACAAAAACTGAGGCCTGTGAGCTCCATCGAGAGTTTTTTCCACTTTAGATTGACTATTTCTACCTTTTTGGGTCAATGAGATATAAGCTTCGGTCTCTGCAATAAATAGGGATGCACACATCCAAGTATTCCTGTTTGAATCAATACATTTTGATGTGTTAATGCTTCTACAGTTGTACTTGTACAATAACATAATAGCTTTGTCCTCTCAACGCTTCTATCTATCGGCATGCTTTTACTCATATCTTGTTTTTCTTGGTATTTAATAATACCCAAGAGCTAATCTGCACCCTAGTGTAGAATAATGTTCCACACCCATCACTAGTGAAAAAATTTCAGTAGCAATTACCGACAGTGACAGCTTGACTCCTCAATAGTACAGTACATTTGGGCCGGTATAGTTAACCAGTGTTTGGTTGAGTATTACACTACAAAAAGACACCCCTTTTAGCAACGCATATTAGCGTTGCTAGAAGTCTAATTAAGCGTTGGCAGGGTCTATACCAACGCTTCTAGCATGTGTTGCTAGAGGTGGCGTTGCTAGGGATTATAGCAACAGATACATATGCGTTGGTAACAAGTACCATAAAAGCGTTGCAAGCTAGCAACGGAAATCTCCTCATGCTTCCAACGCTTGTATGTGTTGCTGCCTAGAATTAGGAACATATGCTTTACTCATTTTTTTAATGTTTTAGTATTTATTATTTTTTTGGAGGCAAAGAAAATTCAATCGTCATGTATAAGCAATACAGTAACAAATCACAATACGAACAAATCACAGCTCTTGAATGGCTATTTCATTAATAAATAATTATATCATGGCCATACATGTTTTGCTACTACAATCAACTAAGTTGGAACCATCTAAATATATTGCACAATACATAATGATTGTCGAATAAACATGTCTGATTTTGCAATCTTCTCTCTGGGCTCATTCAATAGAATCTTGTTACATCCTTCTTCACTTTTCATCTCCATCCTTTCAGCCATGCAAGAGTTGATCATTCCAACAGCCTAAATATAGTGTGTATATATATATATATATATATATATATATATATATATATATATATATATATATATATATATATATATATATATATATATATATATATATATATATATATGTTTTACTTATAAAAAGATAATTAGAACAAGTCATTAAAACATTAAGCAATTGGAGGCATATATACACTTAATTCTCACCTAACATTTGCATGTCCAGTATGAAGAATCCTCTGCAAATAAGAATGCGTGGTGAACACAAGTACACAACTAAATAATAAACATTCAGAAACGGTACGTATAAAAAGCTTTGCCTTGAAGAGTTGGATTACATCTCAACATTAGCACACTAGTAGATAGTCACACTGCAATCTGCAAAGATGTATAGAAGGAAGCCCATTAATTAAACTTCAAGATAGCGCTGAATAAATTCAGTATGAATAATTTGATTAAACACATAAATGAAAAGTTCAGCTTACCATTTATGCATCAGTGAATATACTCACATTAACCAGATAGTTTAATCCTTGTGCAGTACAAGGATACAGTTAAATGCTTATTTAAGAATGAAAAGCAGCAAAGAACTTATAAAGCTCGTGCAAAGAAGTGCCAAATTGCCAATGAAACATCAAAGTTATATCTCTATGAAAGAAAATAGTATACTGACAAGTCCAGTAAAATACTAGTGAGACCAGAATTAACTGTAGCATAAAGGTAGATCAGGATTAAAAAAAATTTATGCATACCATTTCAGGTTAGAGTTCATGGGCTGACTGCCAAACGATAAGTCCAAAGCTTACAGCAGCAGTAGGTCTTCAAACTAAATCGTCAAGCAATCCTGTAAGGAATGGAGAGTGAGTTCAAATGTTAAGTATTTTCACTAATTGTAGAAAAAGTATATATTAATTATGTATCAGAGTCATGCATTTCGGTTCTTAAAATTTCTGGCACAAATCGAAAAACATCATTTGAATATCACCATAATTGGATTAATTGATCTGATACAATAAACATTCAAATGGAGTAATCTATTAAATCTAATAGACTACAGAAGAACGACACCACAATTGTTGCTGTCATATAGATTATCCATCATATTCATATTTTACCAAACACATTCCAGCTGAGGAAAAACCCATTGGGGATCTCAATAAGGTGCACCCAAATTCACAGATCAATCGATTCTCATATACATGGAAACAGAGGGGATGGGGATAATACCTCACGGATGTGATGCAGAGAGGCGGAGTGCATGCCTAGAGAATAATGGACCGTACTATTTCGAGGGGGTTCACATCGCAGATGGGATAAGAATGTGATTATCCTCATTCGGATCCAACCACCTTCTCCTCACATCTCCTCGATTCTGAGATGGGAGGGGAGCGCCACTACAGGGAAGATGGTGATGCAGACTGGATCAAGATCGAGGCCGGACGGCAGGCTCTAGATCCGAAGCCCGCGAAGTAGGGGCCAGCCTGCAGGCATCGGGAGGGTTGACGACGAGTCCTTCAGTCTGCCGCCCCTACAAGACGGAGGGGAAAAATTGGGGAGGGGTGTTGAAACCACAGCTTGCTGGTGGCAGCTTCTCGCACTGCTCGTCCTCCATGGCGCATCGGCGTTGCGGGCCTTTTGGCAGCTTCCGTTGCGGACGACAAGGCCACGCGGATAGGCGACTGCAGCGGGATGCATGTTGGGGCTGGAGATGCGGACAGCGGAGGAGGCCAAGCTCAGACAGTGGCGCCGTGGTGGGGTGCCGGCACATCCCAAAAACGAGGCAGCGGCGGCGGAGATGCTTGAGATGTGCGGGAAGAATTGGTCTTAGGACCTTGCGGATTGACTGGGGTAGTTTTTTCTAGGCTGGACGTGTGGGAAAGTGGGCGGTGGTGGGGGACAGCAACGCATCTTATTTCCGTTCCAAGCCATGCGTCGCTCAAAGGGGGTTCGTGTTGTAGTGTTAGTATCATGCATGTTTGAATTTTTTTTTTGAATGTTTACTTTGAAAATTTATTGCTTTTCTATGCAATAACCTTTCAATGAATAATGGACTACAGGGACAATTTGCTGCAGCCTCCTCTTGTTAGTCGTGAAGACAAGCGCACAGAGCTCATTTCTCATCTGCTTGATTATATGCGTGCCGAAATTCGCTGACACTGAATGAATCGGTATGAAGAAAGCATGGCAGAGAACGCGGCGCTCAACTGATGAGTTGTTGTACTGTTTCTAGAATCAGACCACCACGCCTAGTCCCCCACACATGGGGTCTGGAGGCTGGAGGACTTGGGGTGGCTAACAAAATTCTAGGTGTTCAAAATTCCTACCCAATTATAAGTTCTTTTGCAAAATTAGTCTTTGTGTCCTAGTTATCTACTCCTTCTTTTCAAACTGTAAGTCATTTTGGCTCTTTTAGGTTCATAGTTTTTGCTATGTATCAAGATCGATATGCATTTGTCTAGATACATAGAAAAATGTTATGTATCTAAAAAAGGCAGGATGAGTTACATTTTGAAACCAATGGAGTAGTATATAACAAAAAAATTAAAGCTTTCGTGGCTAGAGAAATTTGTATAATTTTAGTTGTCATTTTTGTTTCTTTCTTTGTCTGCTGAATTCCTCCTCTTCCCATTATGTCTGAAGGCAAACCAAACGAGCCCCTGGACTCGGTCTATCATTCCGCTGCATGCACCATCCCTTGGTCTCCACAGAAAAAATACGTCACGATTATTGGGGTACGAGTACGACAGGGTATATCTTGTCGCATCGGGGCGCCGACGAAGCGCCATGCCGCGTCGCCGTCCCCGTCCCGGACTTGGCGACTAACTCAGCTCTTCACAGCTCAGCCCGTGTCCGTGTGGATCGGAGGCAACAGGTATAGGCAGCACGCACTCTACAGGACACACTCCGTGCCCAGCTGAGCGGAAAGCTACAGAAGCCCCTGTCGATGCAGAAGTTGACTGGCATAGTGGCATGGCTGGGCAACGACACTCAGACGACGAGCGTGTGACATGAACTCCAATGGGATGCGCAGCTTCAATGATATCGCGTGGTGGGTCAGTCAGACACGCTAGAGAGAGAAACTGGCGCCATTGTCCAGGAGGAATAATGGAGGATAATTAGTACATGCCTCATGTCTCAAAACAAACCAATTCCTAGAATCACCCTTAATTAATTGTCTTTGGGAGCACGCGACCATTGCCCTCCTCGTGCACGCCCCGCTCCCACGCAGTGCCACCACGCGACTCCCTCACACTCCCGTGCCCGCACTCGTGCCCCATGCTACTCCTCCCTCCCCCACCCCACCTCAGCGGTGGCGGCGCCTATGAGGTAAGCGGGCTCCTCCTCCTCCTCCCCCTGAACCTGTGGCCACCGGAGACGAAGATGACGACGGCGGTGGCTATGGTTCCGGCGAGTCTCCCCCTTTCTTCTCCAACTCCGGCGGCTATAGAAGGGGCCGGCCGGGGGGGGGGGGGGGAGGTAGGCAAGCCAAGCGGTGGCCGAGCCAGGTCGAGGCGGGGGCGCCATGGCATCGACAGCAAGCATGGCCATGGCGGAGCTCCGACGAGAGAGGGAGGGGAAGATGTTTGCCGCCGCGGGCGCCAGGGTTCGCTGGAGCTTCGGTGAACCCTAGCGCCCGCGGCGGGGCGGTGGTCGGCGGTGGGGGTTACGAGGAGGAGAAGGGCAGGGTCGAGGATGAGCGCGGGGTGCTTGACGACGAGGGAGGGGGCTGCAGAGGAGGGCACGGCGTGCGGAAGGAGAAAGGGGCAGAGGAGAAGGCAGGGCGTGGCGTGATAGAGGTTGAAGATGGGTCACGCGATCCGTCACGCGATAACTCCCCCCTATAAAATATGTATTTTCAAGATTCCAACTAAAGACCTCATCAACAACGTGTGAGGCAAGAGCAGGTCTCCGATAAAATCCTCTCTCTTAAACCGTTTCATTCTATCTCGTCCACGTCGTGGTCACAAGATCGTGGTGGCATCTTCTTCCACGCGTGCTGTACTTGAGCTACAGTATTTTTTATTTCCGCCGATGGATCGAGACTTTGGATGTGAAAGGAATTAGGAAGGAATGATAGCGCACATACATGCACTCGACGAAAACGACAGGCTGGCCAGTTGATCATGAGCATGTTTGTTAATATACTAGTCCAGCACAAGTGTTCAGGTGAACCGATCGATCGAATGGGTGGATGGATCGATCGTAGCCTCAATTATTCCTCGATCCCCCACTACCACTACCAGCGGCGAGCAATTAGTCACGAGCCGTACATACAATAACAAACTCTCTCCTTTAGTTTCTATACGGTGTCATGCTTAGAATTACGTCTAGTTTAGTTCACCTCCGAGTGATATCGCACGTTCTGAAGCTTGGGCAAGCGTCGGCAGACAGTGGTCCATTATCAGTTTATCACCATATATCTCTTTGAGGTTCTACATATCAACCAGAGTGCAGCTTCTTTGGTGTCCTTATTTTCTCCAGTAGTTCCATGGTCGTCGCCAGATCGATCTCGGATATGCCGATATGCGCACTGCACGCACGCACCCACCAGTTAGTTCGATGGGATAAGCAGGAAACGACAGGCGTGTGCAATTGCATGCACGCCATTGTAGACTTGCAGCAGGACGCGTGCAACAGTGACATACATACAGCTACGAACCAGACTGCGTGCAACAGTGACATACACACACGCCGCGCAGCCCGACGAGCCGACTTGCGCGCACGCACGCCTGCCCAAGTTCGCAAGCGTTTTCGGCGACTGCGACGCTAGCTTCTCCACTAGCAACGGGAGCACTGCGCCGCTCGCCCGCCGGGCTGGAACGGCCGCGCGCGCCGGCTCTGTCTCTGTCACGGCGCGGTGCTGTGCGTGATTGACAGTGCTGTGCGCCTGGCCGCCGGCGCACTCACGCACGTGACACGTCCCTGTTGTCCACTGTCGCCGACCCCGACTAGGGCCTTGTTTAGATCCCAAATTTGGGGTCTAAACTTTATATAGTAGAGGTCTCGTCACACTGTAGCAATTTTGTTTTTATTTGGTAATAATTATCTAAATATTGATTAATTAGGCTTAAAATATTCGTCTCGCAAAGTACAACAAAACTGTGTAATTAGTTTTTGATTTCATTTACATTTAGTACTACATATATATATGCCGATATTTTGATGTGACGGGGAATCTTCTTTTTGCATAGTGGAATTTGGGGGTGAATTTAGGTATCTAAACCAGGCCTAGCCAGCTCGTGCCTGCCGATACAGCAAGCTGACCCTGAAAGCTACAGAAGAGGCCGGATCGAGTCGGCCGTTGACGACGAATGGAAAGGCCGCGGCGTCGTCCACAAACAAACCCGGTGGGCGAAAGCCGAAATGGCCGGACCGGCGCACCGTCCGCCCGTCGATCACGCGCCGCGCCACCAGCACAGCGAAACCCTGCAGCAGCACTCTGGCAGGCGAGGCGAGCGCACTGGCGACGTCCCAGAGTAGGCTGGCCGGAGCCGGAAGCCGGACATGGCTGTACGAAAGCGACGAGCACGACGTGAGAGGAGAGGAATAGGCACACATGCGTCGATGAGTGGGTGGGAAGTGGGCACCGATCGCGGGGCAGCGAGACGTACGGCCGGACTGGATCGAGAAAGTGGCGTCGAGGAAATGAACGATGCAGCGAGGCCATGCACCCGAGCGGGGGAGGCAGGCAGGCAGAGCATGGTAGCTACTGCTACTGCCCAGCTGAGCTAGCTGAGTGGGCAAATGGCCAAATGGCAAAGAACCACCCTTTTCCTTCCTTCCTATGCGTGCATGTTGGGGACTTGGGGTGGGCCAGGCCACCCCGGACACGTATGGTGGTCAATGGTGCATGGTGGGCCGCGCACGCACTAGCTAGAACACCATGTCAACACAAGAGATGCACACAGCAGCAAGCCAGCAACCACCACCTCTGATTCGGAATGCTCTGCTCCAGCTCTAGCTCCTCTAGCTCATGGAAGGAAATGAACAGGGCCAGTACCAGCTAGCTAGCTAGTGACTAGTGTGCAGCAGATTTTGGCATCAGGTTTCTGTTTCTGCTCTTTCCAAGCTGGCACTTGACTACACGTCTCTGATACATCACTAAGTAAGTGTGAAAAGGAGGAATTAGAAGTAAGGATGGCGGTTTTTCATCCTTCTCTGTTTCAAGCACGCGCGTTCTCTGGTGGAGAACCAACTAAGGAAGGAAAAGAGAGCGCGAGCACGCAACTTGAGTGGCTCAACAAAGCTCGGAAAGGTTCCAAAAGTCTCTTCTGCCTTTCCCGCACCAGCACCTTCTTGGCTTTCTCAGTCCGTGCCTCTGCCTCCATCGACGGGGACGGACGGCAGCAGCTATGGCTGTGCTGTTAGTAAGCATGCATTTGTGTGATCTCAAGTCAATGGAGACTTCTGTTTTCTTTCCGGGATCAGCAGACTAAGGCACCATTACTAGTAAACGTTTACTAATATAGTACAGTAGATAGTATTGCACCCTACCTTTCACCATTTTGGCTTAGTGCTTCCTCCTTTAATTTCGTCGGAGTGCCTGGCTTCAAAAGTTAAAAGAGAGGATATCCTTTGCGTTACAAGGTGTATACAGATACAGTGCAGCTAGCACTACTCGGTTCCATGTTCAGATTATTACCACAACCACATTCACACAGTGATTATTTCTGCTCGGATATAGTGTAACTTTTTCTGTTGAAGTTTATTTTTCAACGTTGGGTTAAAAGGATTTTTTTAATTAACGTCTTTAGTCAAATTTTCAGATACTAGAATTTTTTTTCTTGAATTTAACCGTAGCTAAGGTTTTCTCTATTCCCTTGAAATATTTAATGCTGTGTGCATGCTACCTAAGTAGAAGCTGAGAGTGGCGTTAGATTGTATGATCGATCTCGTTGTAATTGTCTAAGATCAACGTGGCCTCAACTGTACCAAAATGTAGCTTATTATGTTTCTTATTTGGTTTATTATTATTAATCTGCTTAATTTGTACCAAATTCTTTGCAATGAACTTCGTCAAAAAAGGAAGCTATATATATTCAGACCTACGACAGTATGTTGTTTGCCACACCCGTAATATAACAGTGGAAGGTAAAGTATCAATGCAAGAGTAAAAAAAGAATAATAAACCGACGGTTCTTGAATTTGTCATAGGGTTGAATCTTGGTCCCCAAACTTAGGTCTCGGGCTGTCATCAACATGCCAGACAAGCGAATGAACTCAAGTTATCGTAATCTGGACTTCAAGTGACATGATTAGTAAGTTTAAGAACTTAAATGTGTATTCTGATAGTAGTTCTTGAACTTGTCTTATAGAGTGTCATCCATTTTCCCCAACTTTAATTAGTAATTTGGACCTCGGGTCTCAAGGTGTCATCAACGTGCCACACGATCGAAATTAGCTTAAGATATGGTAACTTGGACATCAGGTTACTTGTATGATTAGTAAGTTTTGGAACCTAAATGTGTATTTTGATAGTTTGGAGATCTAGATGACATCCGGATACATATTGGTGGACCGTCGGAGTATTTTACTCTCCAAATACGGCCAAACCAAAACTCTGTATGTACGCGTTATGAACATACGGTGTGATTGGGCGACTCCATTGCGCGTCCGACTGCAAACCATGCGTGTCTCGACGATCCACTTGCAAGCCAACTTGCTACGCGCGCCTGCATCATCGTTGGGCCTGCCTCTGGCATTATAAATAGAATGCCTCGGCGCCACCACGAGCAAGCAGTCGAGCACCCGAGCAACACCCGGCCTTCCAAGCCCCAGAGCAGCTGCTGACTACTCGTGTAGCTTTTAGCGTTTAGGAGGCCGACATGGGGCGTGGCCGCAGCAGCGCTTGGCCACCCGCGGCTCCTGCCCTGCTCCTCCTCCTCCTCCTCCTCGTCTGCTTCTCCCACGGCGCGGCGGCGGCTCGCCTCCTGCCGCTGCAGCCAGCTGCTGTCGTCGTTCCTCCTCTGGTTCTTCAACAAGGTACCTACCTCACTGGTCCGGCCGTGCCATGCGTACACGGCCTGTGAAGCTCTCTTCTAACCCCCATCCTCCCCTATCTACCAGCTGCTGGCCTGTTGCTTAGTTACATGTGCCCTGACGTTTTTGGCCTCTCTGCAGCGGAGAATGGTGCCACGGCGGCAGCTGCCGACGCTAACGGCCTCGTGCTCCAGGAAGGTGAGGCCGCGGGCAATGGCGACGAGCTCTCCATCTCAGAGGTGAGGGGAACGGGGGACAGTCGTGAGTCGTGAGTCGTGAGTCGTGACTCGTGACGACACAGCCTTATTACCTAACGCTCATCTTTCATGTCCTGCCTCTGCAGATGATGGGAACAGAGGAGGAGGCGGCGGCGTGTGAGGAGGACAACAACGATGAGTGCCTGCAGAGGCGGCTGCTCGGTGACGCGCACCTCGACTACATCTACACGCAGCACAAGGGCAAGCCGTGACCGACCGTGAGGAGGAAGACATGCATCTAGCCTTGCCGGTTTGGTTTTGTGGTTTGGGTTGGGTTGGGCATATCAGAGTGCGTACATGCATGCTGGGAAGTTGATACATCATGCTGGAAACCGCATCTGGTTCTATGATACCATAATGGAATATATCTATATGCTCGTTTAATTATGTTGTTGCATGAATCTGTTTGTATTGTAAATCTGTATGTGTCTGTGTCTGATACTAATACATGGTTGCTACCTAGTACTAGTGCCAGGTCCATGACTGGTGGTAGATAGGTATATCCCGGCAGTATAAAGATTGTGCAGGTCCATGACTAGTGGTACCTAGTGGTTTGGTTGTTTTCTCACTGATCTAGCTCTACTAGTTTGGTTTGGTGCGTGTGATCGATATCGAGGTTGTGAACAATCTTAATTATGGCCGTCGTCGATCTACTCCTTCTTAATCAGATGGAATTTAACCTAGTATACTACACACACTTGTACTACATTTTGTTTTCTCTGAGCACGCCCAAATGTCTCTCTCCCTGTCTGCCTCATGGTTGATGGTTCTGTGTGTGACCCCTGTCAGATTCTCTTACGATTTCCTTCTTGTAAACAGTTTACTCTCTCTCTCTGCGCCTGCCTGCTGGATCTTCTCAATCCAGGGAAATAATAACAATTTTCTTGTTACCAGCCCGCAAGAAAACAAGCATTGTGGGTGATGTAGCCACAGTTGCTAGGCACAGTCTACAGTAGTAAACTATGTGAGTTTACAATTTACATTACAGCTGAGCTGCTCCCCGAGATTCCACATGATGCATGGTCGGAGGGAGCTGGCTAGTAGAAGTCAACACCATGGCACCATGCGGCTACACCTCTTTTTTTTAAGAATAAAGAATGGAGATGATTGGTTACATCTCATTTTCATGTCTTGGAGGAGCAGAGCTGCCCCGGAAAGAAAGACAGGCAAAGATGCTCCTCCGAGCCTCGTTTAGATCTCAAATTTTTTTTAAAAAAATTCCTGTAGTATTTTTTGTTGTTATTTGGCAAAATTTATCTAATCATGGACTAACTAGGTTTAAAAGATTTATCTCAACATTTATAGACAAACCGTGTAATTAGTTGCTTTTTATCTACATTTAATGCTCTATACATGCGTACTGTGCAAAATTTTTTTTTGTGTTTTTGACCATCTAAACAAGGCCTGAATCAGATCAATCCCCAATCCCCACATTCGAGCCGTGGCGATGATTCACAGTTTCTTTTCAGTTTTCACACAAGGACGGAGCACTGACTGGATTGCAAACTGCATAGGAGTATAGCGCATAGCATATACTACTCCTTTTATCACACACTTAGGGCCTGTTTAGTTCTCAAAATTTTACAAAATTTTTCAAGATTTTTCGTCACATCAAATTTTTGGACGCATACATGAAACATTAAATATAGATAAAAAATAAAACTAATTGCACAGTTTAGATGAAATTCACGAGACGAATCTTTCAAGCCTAATTAGACCATGATTTGACACTAATTGCCAAATAACAACAAAAGTGCTATAATTCCATTTCTCAAAAAATTTCGTGAACTAAACAAGACCTAATAAACGAAGCTTTTCTGTCTTTCAGAAAGAAAGATGCTGTGGTATCTGTGAAAGCCCTTGAGCCATTCAGTAGTCAAATCTCAAATCAAAGCGATATAATATTAATCTAGTTTAGTATATGAAATGAAAGTGAAGCACCATGTGGCATGACCTGCCAAGGCTGACGAGCCTATAGCAGTATAATACAGCTGCTGGGTTTACATGTTGCATTACCAAATGGTCCACTAGCATTGCTTCAGTACTAGGAGCAGCCTTACTATATAGAACTCTTGAAAATGCATGCGTGAATATATGCTAGCTTTTTTGGTTTGTGCAGGTCGAGTGGCCAATGCCCAATAGTGCCCCCTCCATTATCTGATCAAGCCAAGCTGCAGCACTGATCTCACTCAGCCCTCCTGTACTGCTGCTGTTTCCGGTTCTAGTTTATTAGAGCAGCAGGGTAGTATAGTGCGCATGCATAATGCATTGTTGGGGTTTTATTGGTTAAAGCAGCATTGTCAGCTAACTGCACTAGCTAGCTAGATGCTGTACCTATAGTACTATCATATACTCCTCATGCTATATGCAGATGCAACAGATGGAAACCCAGGACACTTTATTTGCAGTCGCTTCTTTTCCGGCAGGCAGGTCGTCAACGTGAACAACCAAAGAGGCCGGCCACTTGCAAAGCTGCTAGCTGCTACTACTGACTATTTCGGTCGTGGGAGCACTTTCTGCTGGTTTTTGGCCGCACAGTACTCCACCGTACGTCTGGGTCTGGCTATCCGATCCCGGCCATAGAGCGATAGATCTTGCGCACTGTGCTTGTAGATCATCAGGTATACTAGTCTTGTATGCGTCCGATCGATCCGTGTCTGTTCGTGCAGGGGAAGTTCAGTTCATTTGGCCAGCCTTGTTGACTTCTTGTTGTTGGGTACTCCTATCGTCCTACGCAGATACGATAGACAGAGTAACTGGTGATACAGCCTCGTTTAGTTCCAGGTTGTCACATGAGAGTGTCGTATTAGGTGTTCTGATACTGAAAAAAACTAAATTATAGAATCCGTAACCGCGAGACGAATTTATTAAACCTAATTAATCCGTCATTAGCATTTGTATTACTGTAGCATTTTATTATTAAATCATAGACTAATTAGGCTTAAAAAATTGATCTCGCAAAGCAGTCGCAAAGCAATCCATGATCTAAACAAGGCCGGAGCAGGGACCTTCACGGTGACGGGCACACGGCACGAGCTGAGGCTGTAGTGTGACCATCGACCAATGACAAGTGAGTCGTGCATGCCAGCCTATGTCTCTGTAGCTAGTCTGCGCTCAACACTGCATGCAGGCGAGTGTAGGCTCCCGTTGCATACAGGCACGCACAGCTGCATCAGGGCTCTTGTTGCATGCTGACGCAGCTCAGAGGGAAGAGCTGTCATATATAGTACTAGTATGCATCATACAGTCTGAGTTACGGTTGTCGAGAACAGCTCTAGGCCTGGAATCTGCAGCTGCTGCTCTCTAGCTCCTCAAAAAAACGGCCCAGCTCCTCCAGAGAAGCTCTTAAATAGAACACCACCAAACGGCCCAGCTCTAAGCCTACAAAGGCACAGCTGCTACTAAGCGTAACATGTGTGTGTGTGTTTAAGGAGCTTGACTGAAAATTTTAGCAAACCTACACGGCGATGAATAGTAGCCCTTAGAATGCTCATCCAACTGACCAAAGCCATTGTTGGCCTAAACACGTTTAAACGGTTAACCAACTAGTACCGTTAAAAGGACACACCTTACTGGAGACAACTAATAATTCTTTTCTACAACCAAACGAAAGAGAGAATTTTGTGTTACCAGAACAACAACAGAAAAAGGAACCTGATATATAGAAGAAGTATTATAATGAGTCAATCATCTCTAATTTTGACTGACAAGATTTTTGTAAAAAATATTTTAATATCTAAATGTTCAAAAAAGAGTAAAATAGATTGGTAGTCCTTAAACTCAGAAGATGATGTCATTTAGGTCCTATTACATTTTTTTATTCTGAGTTCCTAAACCTGTCCTGGATAGCACCGGTCTAAATGGCTCCATCTAATGACGTGGCATGCTGACTTTGCTGCCATAGATTTGACATGTTGTGTCTGGTATCTAAAATTGAACAATGGTGCCATCTAGCTCCCAAACTTCTAAAATTAAATATCTAGGTTCTCAAACTTCTTAGTCTTTAACTACCAAAACAGCAGATTGAGGCCGTACTTGGTAATCCAACCACATGAGATATAAATTAACGTTATTTGCGCTAAAACACATACATGATGCCCGTGTTTAGATCCCAAGTTGGGAGGCCCAACTTGGAACAGTATATGTCAAATCGCACTGTAGCAACTTTTGTTTTTATTTGGTAAAAATTGTCTAAACTTTGACTAATTAGGCTCAAAATGTTCGTCTCGCAAAGTACAACAAAACTGTGTAATTAGTTTTTAATTTCATCTATATTTAGTACTTCATATATGTGCCGACATTTCGATGTGACGGGGAATCTTCTTTTTACATAGTGGAATTTGGGGGAGAAGTTGGGAACTAAACAGGGGCGATTATTGACTCAGGCCCAGCCTTGGACACGGGCAAGCGGGGCGGCCGCCCTGGCCCCTGAATTTGGCAGGGCCCCACCCCACGTATGTAAACACTAGGTAGTATTTGTATTTGGCCCAGTAATGAATCGTTGCCGGCCTATAATTCATGGTTTCCACAAGAAGGATCGAGTCTGTAGATTAAAAAAGGGAGAAAAAATACTGGCCTCCGAGAGAAGCCACACGCACACGCAAATACACAACTCAGACTTCGCAGTCTTCGTCCGCGGCAACGCGGAATCACGGATCGGCGGCGTTGCGGCGACGGCGACCGGCGTCGCGAGCACGCGGCACGCGGCTATTGCGCGACGGCCGACGGTGATACCCGAGACGCTGGACTCGACGACGACGCGATGCGCTGCGATCTCTGCGACTCGCCTACTCCGCCCGACCGTGACGAAGTGACGAGCGACGACGAATCGACAATCGGCGGTGACGGTGAGCAGAGCCACAATCCAGCAGCTGTGCAACACGAGTAGAGTAGATGAGTTATTTTTTGAACTAATTTTCTGAAATTTTAACACATCATGACATCAAGAACAAGAAAGTATGCTTATGGCAGTGAGAACAGGAAAAAGAAAGCACGAGTAGATGAGTTAAAACAATCACTGATGGGTTCTATCCATAAGTTTTTCAAGAAGGATTCGAACACTTCAAGAGATCCAAATCAGTTGGCGATAGTTGTCTAGAAGGAGCCAGCACATATTGTTCTGGAAGATGAAGGTCCTTCTCCTTGTGATGACAATGTTGGCATTGAAATGGGAGAAAACAATGTGAGTACTGATGAGCACGTATTTAATTCAAATGCTACAGAAAATACTAGTATTGATGAGGAACCAGTGTGTCACATGGATATTTATGATCCAAGAAATTGGAATAATCTTAATAACAAAGCAAGGGATATATTAGTTAAAAAAGGGGCCCATAAGAGAAGAGAATATTGTATTCCCCTTCGATGATGATTTAAGGCATTTTTGCATATTCTCATTATCATTCAGAGAATTATTTGGATTTTTAATGACTTCAACAAGCTTGAAAGCATTGGATGGTCCTGAGCTAAAAGTGTGTTGCACAACACTGGCAGCAGTTTTCTCTCAAGGGGGTTTATCTGACTTTGATTTAAATGATCTAATTTCTAAGCTAAGTGTTCTACAGTTCACTTTGCTAGATACACCAATGACAGCTATGGAGATTTTTGAGTTTGTTACAAAAGCTGATTGTTATCTTAATGCTTCCATTGCTTATCGGATCTTGTTTACTGTACCTATGATAGTGGCATCAGGTGAAAGAAGCTTCTCAAAACTGAAATTGTTGAAGAACTATCTGAGATCTACAATATCTCAGGAGAGGTTAAATGGTTTGGCAACATTATGAATTGAGAAGCGATTGTTGGATGAGATCGATATTAATACCATCATCAATGACTTTGCATCATCATCAATGACTTTGCATCGAGGAATGTTAGAAGGAATTTTTAAGGTAATTTTATATTTATCAGTTGTTGCATATGAATATTGTTTTGCATACGCAGTTAAGTATTTATAAAAATATATATGTATTTACAGTTAGTACTATCAACTACATGTATGTACAAAGAGCCCCGCATTTTTGTTTCGCCCCGGGCCTCCAAAAACTCAGGGCCAGCCCTGTATTGACTATGCACCTAACATGTGGGCCCACATATCATTCCTCTCTCATCTCCTTCTCACTCTCTCCCATGCGCGGTTGCCTGTTAAGGCCCTATTTGGTGCCGCCCTGGCTTCCATTGCACTGGCAGCTCTAGAAGAGTCACACCAAATACGGCCACGTGGAGAAGGGCCACGTGGAGAAGCACTTCCAGGTGTCCAGTATAGGAGCCTAAGCTGGAGCCATTTTAGGCGTATGGACATGGAGCCACGTTTTAGTGCTCCGGGCTCTCGGCTCTGTCTACGGAGCAGCACACGAGGAGCTGTGCAAAACAAGTTATAAGACAACGCTTTCTGACCTTATTCCAATGAAATACGCACAACACTATACAACGAGGCCCTGCTAGAGCGTGGATTTGCTGACGCCAAGAGCAAAGGTTGATAAGCCCGACTCACCCATGGCCAAGCTCAGCAGGATATACTACCTGGATACATAATTTTGTTAGTCTATATTATATGGAAATATAATTTAGCAAAACTAATTTTCTTTTATGATGTAAAAGTTGATGTATTTTTACATAAAAGTTGGACATAGTACCAGTAACGTAGGGTCCAAGGGAGAAACTTTGGCACATGACCTGGGCAAAGGCCCACCTAATGGTCGTTGGTGGGCTGCTTCGACAGCCCATTACAGAACTCGCTGGTTATGACTGTCCATCAGTCGGAAGCATTATTATTCACTCGGAATCGTTCCTGAGTCCTGATCTAACCGATTCCGAGTGGCCCGCGAAGGCGCGAACTGGATACCGACTCGACCAGTACCAGCCAAACCAGGGCACAGGCTATATAAGCGTCCAACGCCCTCCGTCCATCCATCTGTCCGTCCTTGTTAGGTTTAGGTTTGCGCTGGTTCTCCACCAGCCCTGGCAGACATGGCCCTGACCGCTGACGAAGCCATGGAGATGGAGCACTTCCTTACCTTCACCATGGACAATGAGGTAGCGCAGTCCGCTGACGGCTCTTTGATCTGGCTTCCTCAGCTTCTATCCGGGCAGAACAATTTGGAAGAAGAAGATGATGAAGCGGCAGAGTTTTTCGACCGAGCCAGCGACGACGGCCAAGACGACGACGACGACGTGGCGTACCAGTCTGACCCGGAGTTTGGTTACCCAACCGAGGAGACCGTTCAGGGTCAGGGCAACAGCTACATCAACACTATGGTGATTCTCAATCTCCTGGCACAGCAGCTGGAGGTCGATTTCGAAACTGTCCTACATGATCTTGTCTTCGGAGAAGGAGAGTACGACGACAGCGGCGGCGCCGGCGGGCTACTAGGTGCCTTCGTCGTCCCCGCGTCCGGCGCGGCGGTCGTCGGCCTGGAGAAGCAAGCCTTTCATGCCACGGCGGAAGGGTGCGGCGTCACAGGGTGTGCGATCTGCTTGGAGGACTTCGAGGACGGCGAGGAGGTCACCGTCATGCCGTGCTCCCGCGGGCACGAGTTCCACCCCGGGTGCATCACCGAGTGGTTGGGGCAGAGCAACACGTGCCCTCTCTGCCGCCACGCTCTGCCTACAGACGTGGACGATGGCCCTTAATTCCTAAGGTTTTGCACTATTCGTTTGTCGAAGCATGGGCCTCGTATATGCTCCTCGATCGAGTCTTGCGAATTACATGAACAGTTCGCGCTTGAGCAAATGAACCCAAGTGCAGTGGCACCTAGCACTGTGACATTGCAGACGGCAGCTCTGACATGCTTTCTGCACAAATAAGCGCAAAGAGACTTTACCAGAGCTAGCTACGAGGGCGACTCGCAGCACAAATAGATCGATCTGTTTAGGGGCATCAAGCTGGCCGGAAGGGGGGATGAAAAATCTCTGGGGCAAGCATAAAGTATGTAATCATGTAACTTCTTCTAGGTTATGTAATGTTGGTTCTCAAGTTCTTTTGCTAGCCTATTTGTATGACAGGAAGTACTGATCAATACTAGTCAACATTTTAATAAAACGTGAAGTTTTCCATCCTCACATGAGTTCACAACACTGAATTTTAATGCTTTATATATCATGCAAAAAAGGAAAATATCAGCAAGACCACATCACTACGTACTAAGAAAATATTTTCACAATATAGTATTAATATATCGTTGCTGGTTTGTATAGAACTGGTGGTGAAACAAATTTTTATTACCACCATTGGGTCATGACATGACATGAGCCATTGGTGAAAATGGCCCAAGACCCATAAAGCAACATTGGTCACACGACACTCCATGTCTCTTCTCAATTGCACTCCCTCTCTCTTTTCCTCCACAACAGTTTCTGAGCGTGAAGGCAAAAATTGTGTGTGTGTGTGTGTGTGTGTGTGTGTGTGGGTGGGTGGTGGTGGTGGTGCGGGGTGTGTGTGTGTGTGTGTTGGGGTGGTGTGGGGGGGGTGTGGGGGTCGCACTAACAGGTTAACACAACAGCTCAATGCTTACAATCTTAATTTCCATCACGCCACCAATGCCCACTCATTCAAGCCACCGTTGAAGGTTTCAACCGCACCTATACCGCTCTATGCTGAGGTGATGGCCTAAGAGCTAGATAGCATATTTGCATGGTATCGCGGAAGGCCGAAGATGCAGAGTACGTAGGCAAAGAACTAATCGAGGCCGCAAGCCTACCAAGTTCTTTTGTGGGGGTCAGGAATCCCGGCTGCCGTGTTGGGTCCATGTTGAGCCATGGCTTGCTCCTATGGCTAGTTTATTACCTCATGAGCTGGATGGCTGTTCTCTTCACAGAACTCCCGGTGGTAGGGGGACGGAGCCCACCATGGCCCTAACATGGCTCTGCCAATGCTCCACACGGCTCGTGCTCACCCATCCTACATCACCACCCGACCTCCTCCTTGCCGCCGCTCTCTAGTTTCTCTCCCCACTCTGGCAGTGCAGCAGATTTGGCCCTTGATGAGACAAATTTGGACATCAGCTAGGCAGATCTGGTCTACTCTACATTGCCGTCCTCCCTGCTTCGTAGCCCCACAAGGTAGATACAGCCGGCAGCTTGGCGGATCTAGCTATGAGCGAGGTGTGGCCTGGCCTAGGGTGGCGCGGAGGAGGGGCGGTGTTGGTGGATTCGATCAAAATTGTAAAAGGTGGACATTGTAAGTAACGAAGTGGGCAACTTTGAGGCAACAAACCTGGGCAATCGGACTGGAGGTGTGAAAAGAAAATCATATATACCGCTCATCAAGACTTGGACAATGTTCAAATGTGACTGGCCAATCAATAACAAGTTTTGGTGTAGGACATCTGACTTCAATGGAATTGGTCAATTCACTCAGCCAACGTCGAATATGCCTAGTACCATTACCAAAGCATGTATATTTGCCATAACACACCGCACCAATTATTTTATCCATTTCTCATATTTCAAGAGTGAGAAGGTGGGGGAAATGTCTATTCTGTCCTTGTCTTCAACCTCTAGCCATGATCACCACCATCCCCTTGGCCTTTAGCTCCTGCCCCGACCATGGCAGCATGGCTTATCACTCCTGCTCTACCGCCCAAACCCATGCCCTTGCTCCCCTTCAATGCGCTCCCCTCCATCGCCCTCGCTCAATCCCCTCTGACGCGCCCCCAAATCCGAGATGAGTCTGGTCCATTTCGCTGCTGAGCGTGCCAATCCTACCTTGAGGAACCAAAGACCGAATTGAATCCCGACCCCTTATTTCAATGCACAGAAGCGGTGACCGGATCGCCACCAAGCATGTCAAGCCCTCATAAGGCAGCGAGTCTGCCTTAGCGTGCTCCACGATGACCTCCTCGTTTGCATCCATGTGTGCCACGACACCACCGAGACCTATGGCGTACTCATGGAGTTCTGCTTCAACCTCGTCCCTGATGGCAACCCACATCAACCTACTTGGCTCTCTTGACGAGCGATGCCCTAGAGTGTTGCTGGATATCCATCACCACCAAATATGCCGCCCTGATGTTGTTGCGGCTTGGCTTCCTGCCGTAGCACGCCGCCTGGTGAGCGCAAGGCAGAAGGAGAGGAGGCCACGTTCAGATGGCCTGCTTTGAGGAAGCCGCCAAGATTGAACTCAGGCTAGGACATGCCTGGAGGCTGCAGCAGGAGGGGAAGGACAGGGGTGGTCATGCATGACTTAAGGTTATGGATAGAATAGACATTTTTTCTCACCTTCTCTCTCTTAAAATATGAGAAATGAATAAAATAACCAGTGTGGTGTGCTACGACAAATATATATGTTTTCGTAATGGTATTGAGCATAGGCCGTGTTTAGATGCCGATTCGGCACCCCGGAATCGGCACTGCGCGCTACAGTGTTCCTGTCGGAACACTGTAGCGCGTTTTGTTTGTTAGTGCAAAAAATTATCCAAATATTGATTAATTAGACTCTAAATGTTCGTCTCGCAAAGTACAACAAAACTGTGCAATTAGTTTTTGATTTCATCTACATTCAGTACTCCATGCATTTGCCGGCATTTTGATGTGATGGGGAATCTCCTTTTTGCATAGTGGAATTTGGGTGTTGAATTTGGGAACTAAACAAGGCCATATTTTAACTTTGGTGGAGTGAATCGGCCAATTTCATTAAAGTCAGATGTCCTATAAAATTTGCCATCAATAATAGGAGAGATACCGTACATTGGCTGAAGTTTGGATTTTCTCGCTCATGGTCGTTGGGCTGCTTATACAACCCGTAGTCGGATTGCACCTGAAAATTAAACCCTCTCTTTTCTCGCACGCTAACCGAGTCCGAGTGGCCGGCCCTAGCAATATTTGCACACCACCGACTCTACCCGGGCCGGGCACAGGACAGGATATATATACA
Organism: Saccharum spontaneum; assembly: GCA_022457205.1. Taxonomy (NCBI): domain Eukaryota; kingdom Viridiplantae; phylum Streptophyta; class Magnoliopsida; order Poales; family Poaceae; genus Saccharum; species Saccharum spontaneum. The sequence goes on from CM039595.1 coordinate 8,373,804, forward strand.
ATAAACAATCCAACGCCTCCGTTCATCCATCTGTGCTAGGGTTCGGGCTGTTCTCCACCCACGAGGCCATGGAGCACTCCCTGTCCCTGACCTTCACCATCGACAATGGCGTGGCGCAGTCCGCAGACGGCTCTTTGCTCTGGACTCTTCATCCTCCATCCCCATCCGGGCAGCGCCACTTGCAAGAGCAGGTAGAAGAAGAAGCAGAGTTTCTAGCAGAGTTTCTCGACGACGCAAGTGACTACGACGACGACGACCTAAGCATAGACATGGAGGTCACTCAGGCGATGATGCAGCACCTGGGAGATTTGCTAGCTCGTGGAGGACAAGGAGCGCGCCGCGGCGGCGCCGGCGAGGAAGGTGCCGTCTTGGTCCCCGCGTCCGACGCGGCGGTCGCCGGCCTGGAGAAGCAAGCCTTCGACGCCACGGCGGAAGGGTGCGGCGCCGTCACAGGGTGCGCGATCTGCTTGGAGAACTTCCAGGACGGCGAGGAGGTCACCGTCATGCCGTGCTCCCGCGGGCACGAGTTCCACCCCGGGTGCATCACAACGTGGTTGGGGAAGAGCAACACGTGCCCTCTCTGCCGCCACGCTTTGCCCACAGACGACCGGTAAATCCTACCCAAGGCGGCTTTGCATTATTCATTCGTTGTAACAAAGCAAACGCGGCTTCGATCAGTTTATCAGGGGAGGCATCAATAAAATATGTGTAATCATGCAAATTGGCGTACGTGCAATCCTTTGTATTAGGTGAAGTACTGCGTGTAGTGCTCATTTTTTAATAAAGTGGAGAAGTTTTTCCATACCCACATGGGTCTGCATCACTGATTTTTTTATAGAAAAATACTGAGTTTTTTTTTTGTAATCACTAGCAAACATGCTCTTTCGTTGCAACGGGAGAAAAAAAATTAAATATTTATTGAAAATGATAATGGGAATCATCCTTGACTCGGAGTTGGCATGTTCGCGTCCTATCTGATTTCGATACGAAGACTGAATCCACGTGTCCATATCCTATACGAATTTCTCGTAGCTCACGCGTCTCGGTTTAGTTAAAAAATCATGACCCCAATGCAGCACACGGCCATATATGTATCAAGAACAAGGGAGTAAACAAAAGAGGGATCATGAGTTGGCAGAATGAAAAAGGGTTTCACACTATTTAATATTTAATTATATCCTTGAACGTACCTATCAATCTGCTTTATTATTGTTTCTCCAGCAAAGTTCCTCCTCACATACATAACAAGAGAATTCGTCATGGTTTATTTTTCTCATCAAGATGTACGTGTCCTAACTACATCGACCCAACGAATACAATGCTGACAATTATACAAACCTAACCACTACCGATAAAAGATTAGTAAGAATCGATATCGGGTCAATCTGCATCTTGCCCTCCTCCACCATGAGCAGCTGCAGTTCCAACACGAGGAACGTCGTCCCCGCCAGCCACGCCGCCTTCCTCATGCTCCATGCTTGCTTGCTGCCACGATGACATGTTGGCCGCCTCAGCTTTCGTTGCTCGCCGATTAACAATACTCGTACCTGATTGATTTTGGGAGTTTATAGAGCCACGTTACGTACCTATATGCATAGGTCACACCTCACATGAGCTTCTCGTCTTATATTTCCTCCTATTCTTGTTTTCTTTTCTTGGATCGAAACCGACTCCGTTAAGGGGACGTCGTCCGACCAGAAAAACATACCAGTTACGGAGAGCAACAGAAAAAAAACCCGAAAAGGAACAGAATTGAAGTTTCGGATATGATCGTGAGTTTTTTTGGGAAAAATAATGAATTTGATTTTGCCTCACGGATCCATACGGGGGTTCTACGTGAAAAAAGAACACAAAAAAGGAAAAAAACGTCGGTGGGTGGGAGTTTTACTGGAAAACGAGAACTCAACAAAAACAAAATAAAAAACGTCCAAGCTTGAGTTCACAGAAAGAAAAAATGTAATTTGTCTACTGGATCCGCGTAGGAGTGTACCAAAAAGGAATAAGGAATCTTAAGGTCCGGAGGAATCTTGCTTTATGAGGAGTCTTATATCTTACTACATGTAAGATCACGGATGACAAAGGGCTTGCAGAAGTGTACCAAAAAGGAATAAGCAATCTTGAGGTCTGGAGGAATCTTGCTTTAGGAGGAGTCTTATATCTTACTACATGTAAGATCACGGATGACAAAGGGTTCGTATAGCACGACGTCTAAATCGAACGGTTATTAAAGAAGAAGAGCCCCTCAAAAAAACTCGCTCTTTTATAGTGTGATCATGATGATGATGTACTTTTTGTAAGTTAATTATGTCTAATGTTTGTTCTAAGTTCGTCTTTGGTTAGCTGTACGTGCAACCCTTTGTAATACAAAAATATTGATACTAGTAATCATTTTAATAGAGCGGGAAGTTTTCCATTCCCACGTGATTTTACAGCACTGAATTTTTATGCTTTTCTTATGCGAAAAGGAAAATATCAGCAAGACCAAATCACTACTAAAAAAATATTTTCACAATAGCACATTTTCAACGCCGGTTTCTAAAAGTCCCTTGTAATAATATATCACCACGGTATTCGTAACATCACCGGTGGTGAAAATGATTTTCATTGCCACCACCGGACCGTGATACGAACCATTGGTGAAAATAGTCCAAGACCCATAGAAGCAACAATGGCCACTCACCCCTCCTCCCACCACCTCCTTCCTTGCTGCTAGTTCCTCTCCCCACTCAGACATACAGTGCAACAGGTTTGAGCGTTGGTTTTTAGATGAGGAACAAAATTCTAGCCTCTACCACCCGTAGATGGTACAAGATAACAGTAGGCAGATCCGGTCTTCTCTGCGTCACCGCTCTCCCTGCTCTAGCCTCTCCTCTATGGCCCCGTGAGGCAGATCCAGTTGGCGGGGGAGGTAGATCCACTGTCCGCATGGCATGACGTGGCCTGGCCTAGGGCGGTGCACAGATCAGGGCAAGGTGTGATGGAGGCTGCGGTGTGGGGCATGGGTGTGAGGTGTAGTGCAGCTTTGCCCAAGGCGAGGTGGATCCTGCTATGGGCGACGTGCAGACTGGCCCTAAGGCGGCACTGAGGCAACAACGATACAGGGGGCTTTGAGAAAGGTGTGGTGGAGGAGGTGATGTTGGGCGTGGGCGAGGTATGGTGCAGCTCTTCAGCCGAGGGTGAGGAAGGGGGCCCTATATCTTCCCTTTCCTAGATCTCTGCAGGTGGCGCATGACAGAGAAGGGTCGGCCAATAGCAACACAAGCAATGGGCTATATAGTCGCAAGAGGGCAACCAGTCAGGCATTTTTGTAATAAAATTTTAATTGATTATCACCGCTAGTTTGCAAGCAGCGATGATGAACTTTACTTTCACCGGGGGCAAAACCGACGATGATGACATCTATGTAATAGTTTAACATCGTTAGATTTTAGAATAAATTTAGAAAAATGGACTTACTCACGTTAAGTCAATTATTTCAACTTGTGTAGAGAGGTTCCATCATAAGAAATGTAACGAGCTGAGAATCTCTCAATTTGCAAACAACTCTAGTTTTGACCATGGTTTTCAGGAAAAAAATATTTTAACATCTAAAAATTCAATTAAATACACCCCGTCAAGATATACGACATGAATAATTTGGTAAAACTAATTTGATGATGATAAAGAAGTCGATGTATATTTTTATATATAAGAAAATTCACTTACAATTGTAGAAATTGTGGACTTATTAGTACCAAAGTAACGAAGGGGGTAACTTTGAGGAACCCAACCTGGGCAATAGGACTAGAGGCGTGAAAAGAAAATCCTATATACCGCTCATCGAGACTCAGATGATGACAGTGCTGATGATGGTGCTAATAGGCCGATCAATAATAGGAGAGGCACCGTAAGTTGGCTGACGTTTTGGTGCCACTCGCTCATGGACGTTGAGTTGCACGTAAAAATTTAAAACCTCCTCCCTCTTTTAATTTCTCAATCAGACACTAACCGAGTCCGAGTGGCGCACAAGCAATATTCACACACCGACCCGATCTACCCGGGGCAGGCACAGCACAGGACAGGATTATATATATAAACATTCCAACGCCTCCATCCATCCATCCACGCTTGTTGCTATGTCCTAGCTAGGGTTCAGGCTGTTCTCCTCTTGCACTGCTGGCCGCCGCCGAAGCCATGGAGCGCTCCTTGACATTCACCTTCGACAATGGCGTGGCGCAGTCTGCATATGGCTCTTCACTCTGGATTCTTCATGAACATGTAGAAGGAGAAGAAATTTATATAGGCTGTTTAGATCCTATCACCTGCCCAAAATTGGTGAAGCTGATTTTTATGAGTTTTCTAGTTGTTGATTTGTTTTGTGATCTCAGCGCTAAAGCCCCTTTAGTATGCAAATGGGATCTTTACTGTGTCAATAGAGATATACATAAAGATACAAGTATCACCTAACGTGGACTGTTTAATACCAACTTCTTAATAGTTAAATTAAACCTTGGGTACTGGGTACGATTGACCCCCCAGGTGTTTTTTATTTCATCTTTCAGATGATCATCACATATTGTTTGTTTTTATGGTTTATTATAATCTAGTAGGAGGCCAATAAATGTATAAACTCTGTGGTACTATATAGCATATTCTTGCATGTTAGTTCTGTCCCCGCACATCTTTAATTTGTAGATCAATTGCTAAAACAGTCGACAAGATTTTTCATGTATCAAACTTATAAACGCTAGGGTTATACAGATGGCCATCTGATTCATGCTATTTCCAATAGAATGCCACATGTGGCAAGCTGTACATCACAACAAGTAAGCAAGAATAAAATTTGCCATAGAAGCTCCACCCATTAACATATAAATAACCAAAGATGAAACATTGTTGTCAAGGAAAGCAAACTTTTTAGTAGTAATAGTATACATAGAGCATACCAGACAGAGATAAAACAAGTACTTGAAGCAATCTCACCAGCACACAGAGTTACATGTCATCCGATTATTGTGCCCTGAATAGAACAACTTGACAAATGTATCTTCCAACTAGGATTACAAAAAGCCAGGCGGAAATTCGTCATCATTTAAATATCGCAACATTCCTCCAATAATGGGCCTTCTTAAATAATCTGCATATGTTATAAGTGGATTTAATCAGAGAGAATGCTACTGGAAAAGCATATCAAATTATTTGTAAGAAGGAAAATTTGCGAATAAGGTACATTTAAAACTGAAGATCTCCGAAAGATTCCCACTGGAATCTATAGAACTATGGACACTTAACCACTAGCAGAATTTTTATGCTCAAATGGGATTTATGTAAGAAGATGAAATACCAACAACAGTTAGGTTAAAAAATTTTGATTCCTCCATGAAGTTATCTGCACATGCATTTTCGAAATACCATTTTGATATTTGGTTCCGCCTATCTAATCTTCATACTGCTGGGATTCACATGAGCATGGTTTGCTGCCTCCATGCGAAATATTTCAGGCACAATCCCAAAGGGTATGGTGATTTCAATTAGGGCTTCCTTCTAATAAGACAAGTAAAATCTGGTCTAAGATATTTGGTGGATGTCTGAGGGACAAAATAGGCCTACTGCTTTACTGCTACTCTGCTACATGAAGGCAGTCAGCTTATTTGCTGTTATCTTGGTGCATCATATATTTACTTGGACTACTGTTTGAACTACGACAGAGTGCCGAGGCATCGTGCACTCGCTATCTCTGTGCACCCTTGTAAATCTTTTGTAACTTGCGTGCTTAATAAAGATATCAATCAATGTTACTAAAAAAGGAATGTCATTTATAAGGCAGATTATTTTTTTGACCTAAATTTATAAGGCAGATTGTTAACATGAAGCTAAAGAATAATTGTTAGAAATAAACCTGTTGGCCTTTTAGGAGGATCATTGTTTGCAGGCAGTAACATGGTTCTTTTGGTTGAATGCCTTGAACCTGCACATGATGAATTGACGATTCACTGACATCTTTTCTGCTATATGAACAAGTTCAAATAATACTTAATACTACGATGTAAAGTTTAACTCAACCTTTGCATTATTGACTTTACTGCTATGCTCTTCCAAAAAAAAAGACTTTACTGCTATGCTATAAAAGATTGAAACTAGTTCAAATTAATGTAGCACCCCCACCGCACCCACACTCATTCCACCCAGGCTAGTGTAATAACAATGGACACAATGTTCAGTAACAACTGTTTCAAAATTACCAGAACTATGTCCACTAGGATCATCAGCCAACTTCTGCAGGAAATGAGAACATAAAGTGATTACATAAAGATCAAGATATCGATATACTGGGTACAAATGATTTAAACAGGTTTACAAATGTGGGTATAGACACCTTCTGCAGAAGCCCTTTCCCTTTAACTTCTCCGGTGTCTAGAAAGTGTTGACCTTCTTTTTTGGAGTGGAAGGTATGTGCATAATCCCTGTGAGTGTAATACTGGATAGAGGAAAAATTAATCCATTTAGAAAAACTCAATTTAACATATGTATATCAAGCGCAACATATATATGAGCACATAACAATTATTGTGAACCTTAAAAGGGACTGCGCTCGTAGGTCACTTAAATAAAAAATATTTGGCACGTGAATCATGAATGTTACCATTAAAGTACCATATAACTAAGCAAAGCATTTAGCTAAAAAACATTTAGTCACACTAGCGATGAACAAATAATTCTTTATGAGCACAACATGACAATGTACGTATAGAATCCCAATGAAAGTGCCCCCTTAACCATTTACCTAAATGAAGCATACTAGGTAAGAGAAAAGAAGGGAACAATTGTGGAATAGAAGATCGACAACTCATAAGAACAGAGGTTTTATACATAACTAAAAATCATTGCCCTTATATATATATATATATATATATATATATATATATATATATATATATATATATATATATATATATATATATATATATATATATATATATATATATGATAGATTGATTTTAATTGGGATGGTATTAATACTAAAGTGTAGAAGGATTTTTAGTTATCTATTATTATTTATTATTTATTTCTATATAGTTCATAACCACTAATTGCAGTTACTTCCTCTAAAGATCTTCTCTCAGACCTTTATGTCCCTCCAATTTCTCAATCGTCATCTTTTTGCCGTCAAAGGAAACTTCTTGAGAACAGCACGACGCCCATGTGCACACTTAGAAAGCTTCACAACGTTCATACCACTCCAATCATAGTCATACACAGCATCAGGGACTGAAGTGTCACTGTTATCCTATTGTGAAAACGAAAAATCTCAAATCGGTCAAATCTACCCTAATACCAAGCAAATAAGCACCAAATTAGTGCTCCATTTCGCATCTAGTATTCAATCCTAGCGATCTTTGACGGCAAAAAGGAGATCTGGAGATATCAATTGAAACCCTAGGGGATGACGGGCAGGGAGTAATCTTGCCTGGGATTCAGAGATCTGTTGGCTTGCACTGTGGTCGGCGGAGTCGCCTGTGTCCTTGTCGCCTTCCTGCGCCATTCGGCTCCTCGACGTCCGATTAGCACTCAGGTCCCCAGCGGGCGGAGAACGCGGCGGCGGCTCTGTCTCGGAGATGCAGGGGCATCCCGTGCCTCCATTGCAACGTTGGAGAGACCGACACAAGGCGCTGGAGCCATCGGGGGCGCTTCATCGGCCATCAGAGGGGGCGCTTCGTCGGCCATCGGCAGCGACCACGGAGGAGAGGGCGGCAGACGAGAGGGACACTACTAGTGAGAGAGGTGAGGCAATAAACAAGTGTTGGCGCAAAGTACTAGTATGCGAGGGTGGTAAGCCTACCGACTCAGGGAAAACGATGATGGCAACCGACGATTTGCATCCAACCAAACACAAGCATATTGGGCTACACCTATGCAGGCCGGCCTTTGCGCAGAGCCAACCAAACACGATCTCGCCTGGGCCATCCTAACCAGCCCACCCAACCAAACAAGGGCCTGTTCGCCTGCTGGAACCATGATTGAGGTGCCTATGCTAGGATTGCTGGCCAGGCTCCATGAGCCCAACAAACCAAACAGACCCTACATCTATAATTCGGTAAAACTAATTTGATGATATAGAACTTTGATGCATTTTTATATGGAAAATTGGGCCAGAACTGTAGAAGGTAGACTTATTAGTACCAAAGTAACGAATGGGGTAACTTTGAGGCACCCAACTTGGGCAATTGGACTGGAGATGTAAAAAGAAAATGGGCGTGGCTAGCGCATGGACGTCTGGACAGACGCTCGAGTCTGGATGCCAGCGCACCCTGCCTCCATCCGCCTTGCTCCGACTCACACGTGCACCCCACCCTCGACGCTACGCTCGCCGCTCCTCGCATCCGGAGGCCGTGCAACCCGCCCCCGTCTGCCTCGCCCCCGCCTCCACAGACCCTACCCCGCCTTGTGGTTGCGCCGGTCGCTCCTTCCCCCTGACGCCCTCCTCTCTCTCCCTCGCCCCCGCCTCCACACACCCTACCCCACCCTATGGTTGCCCCCGCCGCTCCTTCCCTTGACCCCTCCTCTCTCTCTCCCCGCGTGGACGGGACCCAAGAGCCGCCCCCAGCTCGCTTTGCCCCATCCCCCGGCCCCAACTCACCGCGCCCCTTCCCTCGTCAACCTAGCCGTGCGCCCATCACTCACCGTGCCCCCGTGAAACACTTGCAACATGAAACACTTGGATGCAACATACATCTGACACATCCAGATAAAACACTTGGAACATGTGTGTGAAACATATGCAATATCCTGATAAAACACTTGTTGCAACAACATACGTCTGAAACAGATAAAACATTTTGAACAAACGCTTACAACATACCTCTGTAACACTTGCAAGATATGCAACATGTGCAACATCCCGATAAACTTTTGCAACATTCATATGTAACAATTGCATCATACCTTTGAAATATCTGAAACACTTGAAACATATATTTGCAATATACGGGAGGGGAAGGCCGGAGCTAGTCAATTCTGGTCGTTGGGGTGGGATCCAGCTATCATCGGTGGCAGCCTGCGTATGGGAGGGAGCGGGTGGCGCGGCGCATGGCCGAAGCGAGGAGAGAGGTGCAGGTGGGGCGCGTGACGAGTGGGAGAGAGGAGTGAGGAGCAAGCGGCGCATGTGTGGCGCGCGATGTGTGGGAGCGAGGAGCAAGCGGCGCAGGGTGAGGCATGTGATGGGAGAAGGTCGCAGCAGCGATCAAAGTGAGGCTCGTGGCCAAACATTATTGAAAGAAAATCCTATACACCGCGCTCAGCGCTCACCAAGACTCCGATCATGATGTCTTAATATGTGACTAGGCCGATCAATAATAGGAGAGGCACCCTACCTTGGCTGATGTTTGGATTCTCTCGCTCAAGGTCGTTGGGCTGCTTATACAACCCATTGTCGGATTGCATGAAAAAATTAAACCTCTTCTTTTCTCGCACGCCAACCGAGTCTGAGTGCCATAATGCCATGCAATATTCGCACACCGACCCTCTACGCGGGCCGGGCTGCCGGGCACAGGGTAGGATATATAAACAATCCAACGCCTCCATCCATCCATCCATGAATCCATCCGTGTCCGTCTTAGCTAGGGTTCAGGCTGTTCTCCACCTGCGCAGCTGGCCGCTGACGAAGCCATGGAGCGCTCCCTGTCCCAGACTTTCACCATCGACAATGGCGTAGCGCAGTCCGCAGATGGCTCTTTGCTCTGGACTCTTCATGAACTGTAGAAGAAGAAGAAGAAGAAGAAGAAGAAGAAGAAGAAGAAGAAGAAGAAGAAGAAGAAGAGTTTCTCGACGACGACGACGACGACCTAAGCATAAGCGGCGAGGAGATCGCCGTTCAGAGCTACGAAGATCTACCAGATTTGTTATTCGCTCATGTCCGACGACTACTAGGAGCGCACCGCACCGTGGCGTTGGCGGCAAGGAAGGCGCCGTCTTCGTCCCCGCATCCGGCGCGGCGGTCGCTGGCCTGGAGAAGCAAGCCTTCGATGCCACGGCGGAAGGGCGCGGCGCTGTCACAGGGTGCGCGATCTGCTTGGAGAACTTCGACGACGGCAAGGAGGTCACCGTCATGCCGTGTTCCCGCAGGCACGAGTTCCACCCGGACTGCATCACAAAGTGGTTGGGAAAGAACAACACGTGCCCTCTCTGCCGCCACGCTCTGCCCACAGACGACGTCATGGACGATGATGATGATCTGTAAGCTGAAATCCTTATCCAAGGCAGCTTTGCATTATTCAATCGTTGTAACATAGCAAGCATCGATAAAATATGTGTTATCATTGCAACTCGGCGTACGTGCAACCCTTTTGTAGCACGTGCATGCAACCACACCCTTCCTTGCTGCTATAGTTCCTCTCCCCACTTAGACAGTGCAACAGGTTTGGGCGTTGGTGAGGCAGATTTGGCCAACAGATAGGCGGATCCGGTCTTCTCTGCGTTGCTGTCCTCCCTGCTCTGGCCCCTCCTCCACGGCCCCCTGAGGCAGATCCGTTTGGCGGTGAGGCATGAGGATGCCGCTGTCAGCATGGCATGGCGTGGCCCGGCCTAGGGCGGTGCGAGCGGATCCGGGCAAGGTGCGATGGAGGCTGCGGTGTGGGGCATGGGCGAGGTGCAGTGCTGCAGCTTGGCCGAGGGCGAGGTGGATCCTGGTATCGGCGACGTGCGGACTGGCCTAGGGCGGCATCGAGGCGGCAATGATATGGGCAGCTTTGAGAAAGGTGCGGCGGAGGTGGCGATGCTTGGCGTGGGCGAGGTATGGTGCGGCTCGGCCGAGGGTGAGGAAGGAAGCCCTATCTTCCCTTTCCTAGATCTCCAGAGGTGGCGCATGATGGAGGAGAAGGGTCGGTCAACAGCAACGAGCAATGAGCGATAGTAGCGCAGAAGGGCAGCAGTCAGGCATTTTTGTAATATAAAATTTTAATTGATTATCACCACTAGTTTGCAACCAGCGATGATGAACTTTGCTTTCACCGGGGGTAAAACCGGCGATGATGACATCTATGTAATAGTGTAACGTCGTTAGATTTCAGAATAAATTTAGAAAAAAATGGGACTACTCATCTTAAGTCAGTGACTTCAATTTGAGTAGATAGGTTCCACCAACGAGCTGAGAAACTCTCCATTCGCAAACAACTCTAGTTTTGACCATGTTTTAGGGAAAAATATTTTAGCATCTAAAAATTCAATTAAATACCCTGTCAAGATATACTTTACATGAATAATTTGGTAAAACTAATTTGATGATGATATAGAAGTTGATGTATTTTTATACAAAAAAATTCACTTAGAACTGTAGAGCTTATTACCAAGTTATGAAGCGGGTAACTTTGAGGCACCAAACCTAGGCAATGGGACTGGAGGTGTGAATAGAAAATCATATATACCGCTCATCAGGACTTGGATGAGATAAAAATTCATGGTCAGTCCTCGAACTTGGTGTGTGGTGGCCATATAGGTTCATGTACTATCAAAATGTTATTTCTAAGTCCCTAAAATTTGGTTTCGGGTTTCAACTGGCTCCAAACGGATCTTAACCCACTCTTCACGCTGACGTGGCATGCTAACTATGCATTTGACATGTGGGACCAAGCTGTCAACCACTTCTCCTTCCTTTTTCCACCTCTCGTCGTCGAGCTGAAACGCTAGGCATGCCGCTCTGCGCACGCAGGCCTCGTCACGCGGCACGCCGCCCCACGCTGGCCCCACTATGCTGGCCCCATTGCGCCCCCCACGCTGGGCACACCACCCCGCCGCGCTGCCCAATGTGAGTGGCCCGTGCTGGCCGCACCGCACCCCGCCGCGCCATCTCCATGGCAGTGGCCCACGCTGGCCCGCTGTGCCACACAGCCTCGTACCGGCAGTCGTTGCATCGTGCTGCACATTCTCAGCTTCATGGAGGCCGTGGCCATGACCAAGCACATTGCGGAGAAGCTCTTCAAGGTGCTCGACATGGTGGACTCCGGCCTTTCTCTCCGCAGACAAGCCGACTGCCGAACACATCCACTCCGTTCTGGCGGAGCCCAAGTCCGAGATCATCGCCGTGTGGTCCCGGCTCGGTGAGTCCACTGCCGCTTTCCGCAAGCTGGAGAGCTCGATTTGTGTCGGCACTGGCAATGGCGTGGTGTCCTGGCCTTTGGGCAGCGGCGCGGCCAGGGGCATTGTGGCCTGGCCTCTGGGCGACGGCGCGAACAGGGGGCGTCGTGGCCTCAAGGTCCGGTTCCCATGCTAGCATGACCTTCTCGCACCCGTCCATGTTCGACACGCTCGCTCTCGACCCACGCCGACCTACTGCACATCGCGGCACGCCGGGACCAATACGCGCGCGTCAGCCACCTCGAGTTCGGCATCTACGACGTGGAGCCCACCACGGTGCCCACCAACTCCCACCTCTGCTGCCTATTCGTTTCTACCGCGCCGGCCTCCTTCGGCTCCTGCTGATCTCCCACCCACCCCTCCCCGTCCAGTTCCACGTCGCTGCGGGTGCCGACAGCGACCTCAAGCTTGACATCCTCTGGCCGGCGTAGCGGAGTCAGGGCCCTCATCCAATCTGCCGCGCCCTGTCCCGGAGACCGCCATGGGGGCTGTGATAGTGAGGTCGGCGCCAGTGCGGATTCTGTCGCAGCCTGCGCCAAGTGGGAGGTGGGCGCACGCTGGCGTGGGAGCGGACTGGTAGGGAGAGAGGTTGTGGACCTAAACAGGGCCCCACATATCAGACACATAGTAATTGTGCCACGACAGCATAAGGAGCAAATGTTTTAAATCTCCCGCTATAGCCTTTTAAGGCAGGGAGCCGCTATTTATGCTCATATATAATTTAGCTGCTATATCCCACTATAACTCGATTTAGCTCCGCTATTATTTGATTTAGAGGTATACCGCTAAACACCTTAGCCCGCTATTTAAAACTATGATAAGGAGTGTGTTAAGATATGTTTGGATCTAGATGAGACCCGGAACTAAGTTTAGAGATCTACATATAGCATTTTGATTAATAGTACATGGACCTAGATGACACCCCGCGCCAAGTTTGTAGACCAACCACGAATTTTTCTCCTCAGATGATGTTGAGTCCTAATGTGACTAGGCCGATCAATAATAGGAGAGGCACCGTACGTTGGCTGACGTTTGGATTCTCTTGCTCATGGACGTTGAGCTGCACGAATAAAAATTAAACGTCCTCCCTCTTTTAATATCTCACACGCTAACTGAGTCAGTGACAATAGCAATATTCGCACGCCGACTCGATCTACCCGGGCCGGGCACAGCACAGGATATATATACACATAAACAATCCAACGCCTCCGTCCATCCATCCAGATCATCAGTCTGCATGTCCTAGGGTTCGGGCTGTTCTCCACCTGCGCTGATGGCCGCCGACGAAGCCATGGAGCGCTCCCTGACCTTCACCATTGACAATGGCGTGGCGCAGTCTGCAGACGGCTATTTGCTCGGGACTCTTCAGCCTCCATCTTTGCAGCAGCACCATTTGCAAGAACAAGAAGCAAAGTTTCTCGACGAGGCGAGCGACGACGACGACGACCTCTCAGAGGTACATCAACCGTGTGATAAGGATTAATCTCCCGGAATGGGCGATGGATCAGGTCGACTTCCAAGAGTTGATAGCCCGTCACCGACAAGAAGCAGCAGCGCACGGCGGCGCCGGCGACGTAGGTTCTGTCTTCGTCGCCGCGTCTGACGCGGCGGTCACCGGCCTTGAGAAGCAAGCCTTCCACGCCACCACGGCGGAAGGGTACGATCACGACAGTGCGGTATCACTACAGGGTGTGCGATCTGCTTGGAGGACTTTGATGACGGCGAGGAGGTCACCCGTCACCGTCATGCCGTGCTCCCATGGGCACGAGTTCCACCCCGTCTGCATCACAAAGTGGTTGGGGAAGTCCAATTCGTGCCCTCTCTGCCGCCGCGCTCTGCCCACAGACGTCATGGACGATGATGACCTGTAAATCCTATCCAAGGCGGCTTTGCATTATTCGTTGGTTGTAATAACATAGCAAACGCGTCTTCGATCAGTTTATTAGGGCATCGCGAGGTGGCCGGAAGGGGATGAAAAACCAGGGGCAGGCATCAATAAAATAAGTGTAATCATGTAACTGCTTGTCGTACGTGCTAGTGCAACCCTTTGTAAGAAATGTGTAAGAAGCGTGATCAATCTAGCTTACAATCACAAAAACAAAATAAAAAAATAGCATGAATTTTTTGAATTTGAAAACAATTAATATACGTAGGTGTCTTAAGGAAGCCGCATCTATCAATGTTTAATAGAATCAGACATCCTAGGGATGCCATTTCTGTTATTGTTCAATAGAGGCGGACGTCGTCTTAGGGAAATGCCTCTATTAATGTTTAACTGAGGCGGACATTCTAAAGTGATCGCGTCTATTGATTAGACTAACACATGCGGCTGGGATACAAAGCCTGCCGCTGATGGGCAACCCGACCACGTTTGTCCCATTAACATAAAGGAAAAAGTCTACTTAACCCCTAACTATTGGAGATTGTCTACTTCACCCCTCAATTTACCCCCTTAAGCTACTAAAAAACCAACTAAACTAACCCCTTGCGGCGGTTTTGAAGTCCATTTCACTAACATGGCATATTAGGTAAGTGGGTGCTCACATGGTGGTGAGTTAACAAATAGTAGGAAAAAGTCCACATAACTCTCTCAACTATAAAACTCGATAATGTAACCTTCAAACATATAATAATGCTCAAATGACGCCCTGATGTTGCATTTTGACACCGTATCCCACCACGGGCTTGAGTGCCCAAGAATGCATTGCATGCGAGCCCATCTATTTCCTCCATCTCCTTACTCTTTCTAGGCTGACCCACTGACAATCAGCATATGACATTCTGTGCCCTCATCATCTCGACCTTGCCGCATGCCCCATCCCTCTCACATTCTCCTCCCAAAATTAATGCCATCAAGGAATGTCATGAGGTGGAGTAGGAGACAGGAAGTTACGTGCTGCTCATCGGGTGGTGGGGCCAAGGGAACTACATGAGGAGGTTGATAATGAACTTGTCCGCGAAGACTTTTCCTTTCACTCCTATTCCTCATCTAAGGATGAAGCCCAATTTACTTGGGGGGGCAAAACAACAAGATAAAAGCCCTAGTTTGGTTTTGGATAATTGATGAAACATAGTACTAACCTTTGTCATGAGTGCGATATGAGCTAGGTTGGTGCAATCCAAGTGATTGAGCTAGATGAGGTCCATGGAGATGGAGATGGAGATGGACATGTGTTGATGATGATGAAGCTCAACATGGAAAAGAAGAAAGAGAATAACAAAAACTGAGATGATCAAAGAAAAGGTATATGATAGGTTTTTGTTTTGCACTCAAGACACCATAGAGGTACGAGTAACTTAGGATCAATAGCCGTACTATTAAGAGGAAAAATTCTTGGCTAAAACGGTTATCAAGTGCCACTAGGTGAATTTATATGAGCATATGCATTAGGACCTAATGTGAGCTAACATCGACCCTTATAAAATATTTTGAAAAATGCTAACACACGTGCACATAAGTTCTACACTTTATGGTTAGGAAATTGGAAGCAAGGGAGATGTGTTTGAGGAGATAGAAAAAGAAAAGGAGGCGCGGATACCTGACTGGACGTAGGTCGCTGTACTGACCTACGCATCCAGTCAGTAACCCTAGGTCTCGGTCTGCCTGGATGGCATGACCGGACGCTGGGTTCCAGCACGACCTGCGTGTCAGGTCTTCTTCGCACAAAGAAGAAACGCCGTTCCATGGCGTGACCAGATGCTGAAGCTGAGAAGCGACCGGACGCGCAGAGGTAAAGCAGTTCCACTGAAGTAGGCTGTCGTCGCGCGCGTGGAGAGGAAGCCAGTGTTGACCGGACGCGGGCTGGCGTCAGGTCGTGTTCGACCGGGCGCGTCAGGTCACGTTTTTGTCGCCCTGGACCCTCTCTGTACTTGATCGGACGTGGGGTGTACGTGGGTCCGGTCATTTTGAGGGTCACGTCCGGTTAGTGGTTGACTGACTGCACTAACCATTTTTTTTATCGTTGTAAACTAACGCGTGAGATTCAAGGGAGGCCATGTAACACCCTTGGTGTTATGGTAACTAAAATTGGTCATGTCATCATATGCATTGCAAAGCATCCATGTTAAGTCAATCTTGATGTGCATCAACTCAAACAAATTTACATTCATAGATTGATTGAGCTTTTGTGATGAAGTTTGATTTGAATCCAAAAATCCTAATTTTGAATGTCATCTCAAATACTTGATTTATGCCCTGCATACTTTGAGGTGTAAGTGGTGTCTTACACTAGTGTCAAGTGTAGTGTACAAATCCAAGTACAACATTAAAAAAATGAGCTCCAAGTTTGGATTTGAATTTGGGTTTCAAAACTTGCCCTAAGTTTTCCAATTCAAATTCGAATTTAAAATTGGGAGAGTTATTAAAATGAATTCATAATTCAAATTTGGTTCAAACAAATGTGGCATTGGGTAGATCAAGTGTGATTTGACTCAATGGTACATTTGGATGCTAATTGTGATCATTAATTAATCACCAATTAATATAGAAACCAAATCAAATTTGAATTTGATTCAAAACCCTGGTTTCCGGAAAACCCTATTTTAACCCTTTTTGTGTAATTCAAAATCTAAAAAGAATTTGAGGGTAAACCAAAAAGCAAAGTTGTAGGTCTTGTCTAGATTTACAACTTTGGTGTTTTGAGTTTTCAAAGTTTCCATGCAAAATTTGAAGTAATTTTGAAAATACAAAAAATCCAAAAATTGTCCCCTTTTTATTTCAAATTCAAATTTCAAAATTTAAGCAGAATTTGAAAAAGGTCAAAACATGAAAGTTGTAGATCTTGAAATTCTAGGAGAAAAGGAAGAAAGAAGAGGCTGAAACAAAGTTATGCAACATTGCAACATCTCGTTATGTTGCATCCTTCACCTTCTTCTCTGCCTGCTTCACCGGGGCACCGCCGCCATTGTCTCGTGATGCTTCTCAGCCTTGGCATGCAGCTGCTTGCGTGGAGGTGTTTGAGCAGCTGCTGGCGATCGCTCGTGCCTCGCCCTCGAATTCTTATTGTGATGTAGTTGGCTGCCGTCATCCTTCTTTCATTCCATCGCCGCCGAGCACCTTCACCTCGCCGTCCAATTCGTCGTGCTCATTCCATCTCCACCCAATTCCTCTTGGCCCCAATCTTGCCTTGCTCTTGCGATTCCGCCTAGCCCAATTGCGCTGTGTCTCTACACCAAGGTCGGCCAGGAGCCACCATCTTCTTCCCGGGCGTCCAGAGCGCTGCTGCAGACCACCTCAACACCGACAAACTTGCTCTGCTGCACCTTCGCTTCACTCACCTAGCCCAACGTGATCAGGGTGAGCTCCTGAACATGCCCGTCATTTCCGTTAGCCTCTCCTGCACTCTAGTCGCTGGTCTGGCTCCGTGCCGCCACGTGGGAGCACCGACGGGCTGCCATAGCTGCAGTCATGCTCTAGCCGTGACCTAGTTCCCTCTTCTGATTCCTTAGATCCTTGTGCAGTGGACTGGGGAGTGTGCTGGCGCCAGTCACAGTGCCTGTGTCCTCGCCATCGGCGAGCCGGGCGGTGTGCTCGTCGCCGGAGGCCGGTTTGACCACAGGCCTAAGGGCTCGTGTGCTGGGCTGTTATGGACTGGGGCTGTGGAAGCCTTCGTGGGCTAGTGCAGTTCGGGGTGGAGGGAGTTGGGCCGAAGGTGAGAGGAGAGTGGGTCGGAGGAAAGAAAAGAAAGTTGTTTTTCTTTTTCTGAATTGGTTAAATGATGTTGTTTCTTTCCAAATTCATAACTACTTATTGGAATATGATAAAATAGTGAAAATTTTTGTGTAGCCTCTTTGTGAGGTGTACTATGTAGGAAAAATATAAAACATGAATTTTGAATACTTTTTTACATGTCAATTAATTAGCTCTATTAATTAATAAATGTTACTTCTATTATTTTTCTAGGCTTAAGTAAATGTCTAAAAATTATGAAAATTGTTTTACCACTGTTTCATGATGTAACTAACCTACATAAAAATTTTGGGCTCAATTAGGCAAAGTTAATTTCATAATTAATTTATGATTTATTAATTAGTTAATTAATCAAGTAATCAGTGCTTAATGACTTAGGGTTTGGTTTGACTTTGGAATTGATTGTTGACCTTGGGTCATTAACACATGATGATCCTTGGCACCCTAATTATTCATTGGAGCTCATACCTAAGTTATAATGAGTAAACCTTAATGACATTTCATGTGATAACAAAGGTCATTAGTGAGTTAACTTGTCGAAACCCTAGATGTTAGTGTCAGTTGGTTTTGTTGGCTTGCAACTGTACCGTGAAGGAAAGTTGTATTCAAGTTCTTAATCTTGTCATACTATCATCAAGCATCATGTTTATTACTTCATCATGTTGAAGCATGTCATGTTATCTCATGTAGTTCCCGTGAACGAAGAGGTAAACGTTGTCGAACAAGTCCCCGAGGAAGGACAGTCACCATGGAGGTTGGGTTCGATATCTGTGGGACTGACCCCGAACCTAAGATCCCCGTCGACCAAGGCAAGCCCCGGATGCATTTAAACCCTACCTTGAGTTTACAAAGCTTATATCACTTATGCTTATGAAATGTTGCATTAGGTGATTAGGAGTTGAGTGATAACCTAATTGATGTATTATCAACCTTGATTACTCAATATCATCCTTGATACCTGTTTTGATTTGAAAATGCTTAGTTATGCTTAACCATGCTTACTGAGATAGGCTTTCAAATGTAATGTTTCAAATTGGTTGAAGTTGGCATAACCTGTTGGATAATAAGGTTTGATAATAAATTTGAGGCTAGATGGGTAACTTGCATCAGGGAAAGAGTCTTGATGTAGTGTTTCCGTCTGTGTCGGTTAAGTACCGTACCATTGTAAGCCCGCCTGTGTTCGAGACTTTGCAACTAGCCACATGCTCTGGTAAGCCTAAGATCTCAATAATTCTATCATGTGAATGGCCAACCGCGCACTGGGAGTGAAGAGATGGCGAGAGTAGTGTGTACCCTCGTGGCCAAGGGTTGGATTGGAGGTGTACTGTATTCTCAGGTGGCGCTGGACCCGGTCATATTTTAGAGGATCAGGGTGAATGTTGATATATGTAGGTTTGAGTCCTGCATATGTTGTGTGGTTAGGGATCCCCAGCTGGGTATAATCGATTCGGATCATCATTGCTCCTTGGTCATGGAGACTCGATCACCTGACCTACATCGTAGTAACAAGTGGAACTTTAGTCGAGGATTAAGAAAGAAGTTGTATGAGTTACTTGATCTAGAATAGGATCAGTTAGATTCTATTAAGGATTAATGATGAGTTAAAACATTGATCTTAAGGACGCACTATTAGTAGCTTTTATACAAAAGAACTTTGATTCTTGCTAGAACCTCTTGATTCCCCTGAGCCTGCATTCCTGAGTCTCTCACTCTTTTTATCGGGTCAGTCTTGTTGAGTACTTTTGTACTCATGGTTTGTTAAACCCTTGTTGCAGGTACATCTCATGAGCAGGTCTGTTTCAGATCCTGCTGCATGACAGTCTTTGCGGTAAGCGACGACGAGTAGTGTGTTTGGCTCTAGGGCAGGGCACTCCGTTTTGGTGATCTGTAATAAAGTTACTAATGTTACTCCACTGCTATGGTTGTAATAACTAAACTTAAGGTTTGTAAGGTTTGGAATAAATGGTTTGTAACTTATTTTATGTAAGACTTCCGCACTTTTACTCTGATGTAATTTGTTATATAAACTGTTGTAATACTGCAATGCCTCTGTGATGTGATCCTGCTTGGAAGATCGTGGATGATTTAGGTTTTCCATGGACACCACTTTTTAAGTTATCTGTAACACATGCATAGCCATCAGAGGTCTTTGGAACAATGACAGGTGCATGCGGGCCATATAATTTAGGAGGTTCTGCCACAGGCCACGTGGATGGACAGGAGCCACCGGACTCTGATTGACCGGTTGCTTGTGTGTGTTCGATCAGTGCATCCTGTCAAGCCCCCGACAGCCAACGACTCTATTCACTTGGGCAGCTCTATAAATAGATAGGGGGTCAGCTCCAAGGCACCTCTCTTGATCTTTTGACATTCTTGACATCCTTGTGAGCTGAGCAAACTCTCTCCCACTCATCTCTCTTGCTTGATTGTGAATTTGAAGTGAGATTGAGTGATTTCAAGTGTATTTGCTTGAGTGATTGCATCTAGTGGCACTTGGGGATCGTTGTGGCTACAGATTTCTTGTTACACTTGGTGGTTGCTGCCACCTAGATGGCTTAGAGCAGCGGTGGAGGTCCGGCACGAGTTGGTGATTGTTTGTGGCCGGCTCTGGTGATCTTGTGAGGGGTCTTGCACCTTTCTAGGTGAAGCGCCGCGAGGTAGGTCTAGTAAATTGCTCGTGTCATTGAGTTACCTCACTTGTGGGTAGGTTCTTGCGGTGTCCAATTGTGTGGACGAGGTTTGTGCGACACCTCTTAGCCACCGAACCACCAAGTGTTGGTCGACACAACAGGGACTAGCGTGCCGGCAAGCACGTGAACCTCAGGAGAAAAATCGCCATTGGTATTCTCCCGATGATTGTATTGGTGATCGTATTGTGATTGGTTCATCCCTCTACGCGGTGGTATAATTATCTTGCTCACTCCATTACATTCCCGCAAACTAGTTGTAGCAAGCTCTTTAGTGTAATTAGTTTTGAGAGCTTGTCTTGCTTGCTAATTTAAGTTCATCTAGTGGAGCTCTTTAGTGTAGCAAGTTGAGAGCTCTTAGTGAGTAGTGACATAGCCTTTGCGTACCTAGTGATTATAGCAACTAGCATTGTTGGATAGGTGGCTTATAACCCTTTTGCATTAAGCCATTTAGTATACTAACCACTTGCTCTAGTGTGTTTGTAGAAAAATTTTATAGGCTATTCACCCCCCTCTAGCCATTTAGGACCTTTCACAAGATGCTTTTGAGAAGGTCATGGAATGCTTGTCCACACCACACATTCTTCATGCTCCTAGGAGAGAAGCTCCTTGAAATTGTACATAGCTATTTAAGAATAGGTAAATGGTGCTATTTTTGCGTCGACTACTACAGAAAGTTTAATCACCACTGGGGCTTTCACCAATGGTTTTGAGACAATCAGCAGTGGTACGTATCACCACCGGCTCATGGCCTATGGGACCCTTTCTGATCGAATAACCGACGGTGTTGAACGTATTCACCGCTGGTCCGGCGTATGATCTAGCGGTGAACAAATTGCCGGACTTCACCACTGTATCGTATGCCGAACTAGTGGTAGAACATTTATCACTGCCGACCATTCAACTGATGCACGAAATGCGAACAAGGCGGCAGAGATAATAAGTTTTCACAACCAGTGCCAAGATGGATGGGCACGCCACCATAAGATTCGGCGGTGGAAATCGCAATAATTGCAGATGTCTTCCCGCCCGTCATGCCGGCATTGACAAGAAAGTTTTACCGCCACTTTGTTCGGACAGTAAATACCAAAGTCTACGATTTGGCGGTAAAAATGGGTATCACCATCGGCTGTCCAGTTAACCCGGCGGTGGTAAATGGCTGCAAGAGCAATGAAACCCCCATTTCCCTCCTCTTCTTCTTTCCACAGTTAACTTTTCTTCAACCGCGGCTCCCCCCACCATTTTGGTGACTACCACGCTAGTGAAGGCTATTGTTTTTTGAAGGATGTTCTAAGGGTGGTAAGTAACAACCCTTTCTGTCTAGCTAGCTTAGTTCATGTGGTTAAATTGTGACTAAAAATCATCCTTCTTCATTTTAGAGTGCTAGCTTCTTGATTTCGGAGGCGGCTTCTGATTCTTGATTGTTGCGTGCACACCAAATTACCCTTAGGTAGTATGTTTCCTATAATTTTGATTATAATAAATTGAATGACACATTAGTTAGTTGACCTATGTCGATCACTAAAGTTGCATTGTGTTAATCACAGATGGAGTGTGTGGATGGATGTACTTGCTGCCCCGTTCGTGGAAGGCATTGACTCTATTACGAGTGTGGCCCCTGTGGTTAAATTGTGACCGAAAATCATCCTTCTTCATAAGGGAGTGCTTCTTGATTTCTTCTAATTGTTGATTGTTGCATGCACACCAAATTACTCGATGGTTAGTATGTATCCTCTAGTTTGATTGTAATAAATTGAATGACTATAGTTGACCTATGTCACTAAAGTTGTGTTATTCATAGATGGATCATGGATGGATGTACTTGGACACTATGTCTGCCCTATTCGTGGAAGGCATTGACTCTTTTGTGAATGCCGCCAAGGCGTATGTAGAAAATAATGTTTGGAGTAACGAATACATACACTACTCATGTGTTGATTGCAAGAATGAAAAGGTGCGACTTGGATAAACAAATGGTATATATAACTGAGGCTGGAGAGCAGGGCAGCGAGCACGAGAGATGGCAGAGAGCAGGCAGGGAGGCAGGGCAACTCGATGGCGAGCGGTGGATAGGAGCATCTAGAACTTGAGGCCACGGGGCATCGACCTCACCTCTCGCTAGGGGACCTCCCATCCAACGGCTCGACCTCATGGCGATCGTGTCCGACTACCTGCGCGGCCAATCCCCAAAACACTTCTAAGGTGAGCAGGCAGGGTTCACTATGGAGCCTTTCAAAGGTTCGTCTAACAAGTTAGGGCTGCTAGGTTTCAGAAGTCAGTCTGTGTGATACAACCAGTCATAGGGATCCACAGTCTGCTTTTCCCCATTTGCGCCACAAGGGTAACATCTAATAAGCTAGAAAAGGTCCTCATACTGAGCTAAAGCCAGAGCCATATAGCCCTCACAGTTGTACTGTAAATCCCGGAGATTCTCTTACAGATAAATCCTCAAGTTGCTAAAAAGTCATTTTTATCGTTTGTTGCTTAAACATTAATCAAGTCACAAGATCATGGTCACAAAAAGAAAACCCAAGCATTATTTATGTTACATTGATCATGAGTTTATGGGATCTATACTACCTTGTTGCTATGCTTGCGGAGTTCGACATGGACTCACTCTTGCTGTTTTCCCTCACACCTTAGGAGAAGTTTAGACTTATGATCAACCAGTCAGTTTGTTCCTGCGGAGTAAAGTCTACATCCGAAGATCAGAGTTGTTTTTCCGTTGTGTTGCTTATCATACACGAAGCAAATAATGAATAATAATTAGAATAGTATACCAAACAATTAAAGAAATTTGAAAACTAACCTACGCATTGCTACGAACACATAAACGCGGAAAACACGCTAATCGGAACTACGGTGAAAGAGATATATACACCGAAAGATTTTGTTGTATATAATGGAAAATTATAGGTCTCATTTGTTTTAACTATATAAAATCATATATATAGGATAAAATACTTTTTGTAGATATCCAAAAGTGACTTAGGCTAAATTACATTTAAATTTAGAAAACTAAAGGAGAAATCAATAATATTTTATTTATAAATCTAGTTGCACAGTTATTAATCAAGTTAGATCTAAATTATGAAATCCCAGAGATTTTGATAAAGAAAACATTAATACTAATATGTAGTTCATGTTGTTATAAATCCATTGCAATTTGAACGGACTAATTCGGAATTAAAACAAATAAGTTATGAATTAAACGAGATTTTCTTTAGTAAAACAATAGATTAAATCTAACCTTGAATCTTAAGGTGGAAAACCTAACCAACAGTGGCACTAACAGTATAAAAAGTTTGTAAAACTCTTTTACACGTTACTACGATCACACAGACGTAAAAATCACAAAATTCAGATTTAAAACGTGAAAGTTATGGATTTTCTAAGATTTCCTATAGATAAATAATTACTTTAATATAAACTCGAAAATTAAAATTTCTAAACCTACTGTACAGCTACACTAACATGTAAAGCTCGCAAATACGAACCTAATGTAATTTGAACGGGTCAAATCGGAGATTTTATGACCAAAACAAATTTAGTGGCAAAACTGTAAATACTAGAAAACGTATTTTTGATTTACCGAGATGAAATAAGTTTTTAAAACAAAGAAACGTAATTTCTGGATTACGCCAAGGACCGTGGGTTCTATTTCATAAAAACACAGGGGCTCTTTATGAAGTTTACCCCGCGAAGGGGTATCTTCTATTCTAAGCCGTTGGTGTGAGAATGGACGGCTCGTGGCAACCCCAGGGACGACTCGGCGCCGCAGTCACCGGAACACCACCCGCACGGCGGCACCATGGCCGGAACCTCGCCGGAAACATCGAATCGGCGATTTGGATCACATCAGGAGGTACGGCCGGCACCATTCGAACCAGGAGCTCAAGGCGAACTCACCTAGGGCTTCAATTCAGTCGGTCACGAGACGAAGACGACGACCAGCTCATCGGAGCGGACGGCGGTGTGGCTGTACACGAAGTTATCGCGGTAAGCACCTACCACACCAAATCGAGGGCACCCACGTGTTCACGAGGTCATGCCAAAGCTATTGGAACAACTTACCGTAACCAAAAAAAATGACGTGCTTGACGAATTGGGTCCGACAGCGGCTTCTAGGGTTGCGGCGGGGGCAAGAGCTTGAACGGTGGTGGTTGCGTACGGTTTGATCTAAAAACGACAGGCGGTGGCTCGGCTCTAGCTTATATAGAGCAAAAACTCCTCAATTTTGGATGGAAATCCCGAGTTTCCCGGTTGGATTCGGTTGAGATCAAGCTCATCTCTGGCTCGGCCACGACTCAAGGAAGGAGACTAGGTGACCGACGAGTGGGGCCACGGTGTCAGCGGCACAAGGAAGAAAAAGGGCTGCCGGTGTTCACTGCGCTCTGATGGGCTGGCCCAAAGCAAAGGAAGGAGGGGCGGTCAGGCCATCGGGCCGAGCGAGCGCGAGTTTAGGCCTAGAGGAAAACAGGCCGACTGCCAGACTACCAGGCCACCAGGCCGAAATAGCAAAGGTAAGAGTTTTCCCTTTTTATTTATTTTTCTATAGTTTCCAAAGCATATTTCCAATAAAGTTTTGAATCAGTTTTGTAATCCCGTCAAAACCACACATTACAATAAAACTTATGCTCCAGCATGAATACAAAACATGTTGCTAACCATATATTGAGTTTTAGTTTCAAATAAAATATTATTTCTCTATAATAAATATGCACAAACAATTACTCAATGAATCCATTTTTTAGTTTTGATAAAAATGATTCACTCAAATAAAACCAATGCAATGGCATGTATGCACAAACAATGTTTCTACCTTAAGATAAATTTTAATTTAATGAAAATTTATTATTTCCCTATGTTTTTATGAGCACAAAAATACAAATTTAAATCATTTTAGATCTATTTTGAAAGGAGCAAATTTTAGGGTGTTACACCTGCCCACCGTCACTCACGTATACTTCCTCTGAGTTAATCAAAATTAACTTCAAAACTATGGATTTTATTTTAATTTCCCTTTCGAATGTTGTGGGTGTTCTAAAATTGTTATTAATTTTAGGTTACAAACTTAAGTACACGTAGGTGGTGTATTTTAAAACTGTATATATGGTCCGTTGCAGTACTTAGCTTGTTCGTCGATAGAGAGAGTTCATACGCAGAATATGTTGACCACCTGCATATTATTTTTTGTTAGGACTTATATTCTACCAAATTAGGGGACAATGTACATTGTGAATGAAGTAGCAGCGGTTGATGGTTTTGCTGGAATCATCACACTAAACCTCGAATCAAACAACATGGATGGTAATTCATGTGCATATCTGTAGCAATTGTTTCTAAGAACAATCTTATAGCCTGAGTATTGTGCAGGCGCCCATGGTTGATGAACACAATGTTGGACAACCCGTGGAGGCAATTGGTGTCATGGATCGAGTAGGTTATATCAATTTTACAAAAAGTTCACCCTTGGTAGGCATATCAGGTGGTGGATCGACCATTTCAGTTTCGTTAGTATATATAAATGAATTTATTTGAACACCGAGGTGAATGTGTCTAACTACACATTTAATTGTTTTGTAGGTTCAACATACTCAAGTGCAGGTTGAGATGGGGTTCATAAACCCGGCCAGTGATCACTGTTTTTGACGAATTAAAAAATGGCTTGCTGTTTAACAAGTCAGATATCCTCCATACTTGTAGCCTACAAAATGCCATGTAAGTTTGTTGCAAATGCCTCATTTTGTAGTACACATTACATGTTTAGTAGTTCAGCCTAGCTATTTTTCATGGTGACATTGTGAATGCAGGAACCATTATATATGTCCATTTTGATATCATCTTACAGGAATGCACTTTCACTGTTTTTGACTCTCCAAGGATACCGCGACACCAATATCCAACATTTGTCACACTGAACAAGTAAGACAAGCTAGGTAGCTACTACTATCCTACATTGGGTCAAATATTAGATTATCGTTAGCTTTGATCATTATATGTCACTCTCATGATGTTGTCACACAGGGCCTTTGAGAATTACAACAAAAAGAGAAAAGCAATATCGACCGCTTTAGAATTTTTTTCTTCACTATGCATGTATAGGATGCCTATTTGATCGCAACGCAGCACTTGGGCACTGGATTAATGTTGTATGTCCTACATTACATTACCACCCTCATCCAAGATATATATGGCTACTCCGGCTCTTAGCTTGTTCCAACTTAGTCAATTTAGCCACCTAATTTTGAATCTATAGCAAATGCATGTCTTAACTATGTTTCTTGTGTTGCAGAAACTATGGTCAAAGGTACAGCAATGTTGACCGACTACACTTGGGTTGCAAGAACACCTTGGCAATTTCATTATGGACTAGTCATGAATCTCGATGGAGATCATTGTCGTATGTGTTTTATGGTGGAACTATGTCATTCTTGTGGATGGATATGTGTTGTGGGGTCAAAACCGTGGCAAGCATGTTGTTCGAGTTGGTGTTAGAGTTCGAGGTCTCCGGTGGCTCGGGTGGACTCAGGAACACAAGAATCACGCAGAGCACCCTACGTCCAGCAGGCAGCAGCTGATGATCCTTATACTCAAGAGCACCCAAAATCTGGGGGGTTGCAACAAAGTGTAAAGGAAGAAGAGTTTGGTAGGGGGTTAACTCGGTGCTAATCCTAAGGTTGCTTCGCTGCCGGTGGAGTCTCCCAGTCGTCGGAGAGGAAGGAGACGACGGGATGCGGTGGAGGATATAGAAGGAGATAAAACTAGTACTTGAAGCAATCTCACCAGCACACAGAGAGTTACATGTCATCCGATTATTGTGCCCTGAATAGAACAAGTTACCAAATGTATCTTCCAACTAGGATTACAAAAAGCCAGGCGGAAATTCGTCATCATTTAAATCTCGCAACATTCCTCCAATATGGGGTCCTCTTAAATAATCTGCATATGCTATAAGTGGAATTAATCAGAGAATGCTACTAGAAAAGCATATCAAATTATTTATAAGAAGGAAAATTTGTGAAAAAGGCACATTTAAAACTCGAGAAATCCGAAAGATTCCCACTGGAATCTATAGAACTATGGACACTTAACCACTAGTAGAATTTTAATGCTCAAATGGGATTTATGTAAGAAGATGAAATACCAACAACAGTTAGGTTAAAATTTTTTGATTTCATCCACTAAAATATGTATTATAGATATTATTAATCATATATAAATTAGTGGTGGAAAATATGGGCAATAAATAGGTTCTGACAACCTTTGGTTTGTGCATTTTTCCTCATGAAGTTATCTTCACATATTCAATGTGACATTTTCGAAATACCATTTTGATATGTTGGTTCCGCCTGTCTAATCTTCATACTGCTGGGGTTCACATGAGAATGGTTTGCTTCCACCATGCGAAATCCTTCAGGCACAATCCTAAAGGGTATGGTGATTTCAGTTAGGGCTTCCTTCTAATAAGACAAGTAAAATCTGGTCTCAGATATTTAGTGGATGTCTGAGTAGGCCTACTGCTTTTCTGCTAGTCTGCTACATGAAGGCAGTCAGCTTATTTGTTGTTATCTTGGTGCACCATATATTTTGTACTACTGTTTGAACTATGACAGAGTGCCGAGGCAGTGTCCCCTTGCTATCTCTATGTGCTCTTGTAAATCTTTTCTAACTTGCATGCTTACTACAGATATCAATCAATGTATACTAAAAAAAATGGAATGTCATTTATAAGGCAGATTGTTAACATGAAGCTAAAGAATAATTGTTAGAAATAAACCTGTTGGCCTTTTAGGAGGATCATTGTTTGCAGGCAGTAACATGGTTCTTTTGGTTGAACGCCTTGCACCTGCATATGATGAAATGATGATTCACTGACATCTTTTCTGCTATATGAACAAGTTCAAATCATACTTAATACTGCGATGTAAACTTTAACTCAACCTTGGCATTATTGACTTTACTGCTATGCTATAAAAGATTGAAAATAGTTCAAATTAATGTAGCACCCCGACCCCACCCACACACATTCCACCCAGGCTAGTGTAATAACTATAGACACCATGTTCAGTAACTAACAACTGTTTCAGAATTACCAGAATTCTGTCCCCTAGGATCATCAGCCAATTTCTGCAGGAAATGAGAACATAAAATGATTACATAAAGATCAAGATATCGATATACGTACAGGGTACAAATGATTTAAATAGGTTTACAAATGTGGATATAGACACCTTCTGCAGAAGCCCTTTCCCTTTAACTTCTCCAGTGTCTAGAAAGTGTTGAACTTCTTTTTTGGAGCGGAAGGTATGTGCATAATCCTTGTGAGTGTAATACTAGATAGAGGAAAATTAATCCATTTAGAAAAGTCAATTTAACATATGTATATCTAACGCAATATATATATGAGTACATATCAATTATGTGCTCATAGGTAACAGAAGAGAATCCCAATGAAAGCGCCCCCTTAATCATTTACCTAAATGAAGCATACTAGGTAACAGAAGAGAAGGTAACAATTGTGGAATAGAAGATCGACAACTCATAACAACAGAGGTTTCATAAATAACTAAAAATCATCGCCCTTATCTATATATAATAGATTGATTTCAATTGTGATGATATTAATACTAACGTGCAAGAGGATTTTTAGTTATCTTTTATTATTTATTTTTTATATATAGTTCATACCCACTAACTGCAGTTACTTCCTCTAAAGCTCAACTCTCAGACCTCCATGTCACTCCAATTTCTCATTTGTCTGATCCAAAGGAAACTATAATCTCTAGCCATTCATTCATCGTTAGCTTTGCCTTGCCTCTAGCTTGCCTGCTCCCCTTCCCCACCCAGCAATATGACATAGCACTATCCTATAGCCGAATCCTCTCCAGCCCACAGAATTCAACTAGGCATATTGATTCCCAAAATCCCAAACACACATGCAAGAAATATGGGTACTAATGCAGCCTTCCTTCCTCAAGTCACAAATGGCATGCATATATCTTAATGGCTTCATCCCTCTATTCCTTTTCCACCACCGCATCTAGAGCCTTCCTCTGCCCCTACTTTGTTTGTTCGGGATGGTCCGTGCATTTGCTGTGCTTTTATTCATTCCTCATGCATAGTTTGCAGAACTACTGATTCAAGTTGAATATGTTACAAATAATAAATCATAAAACCAGCACCATTACTATCCTTTATTATCTCTTATTCTGCTTCACCTTTTTAATGAATGAGGATGCATACAGGTTTCTCTCCCTCCATCCTACAATATCCTGTTCTCCTCATCACCACAAACAAAACGTGGGCCATCACCAAACAAACAAACAGGTTCTCCCTTGGTGCCAACATACAACATACTACTTCCTTTCTAAGTGTATATTGTTATCATATTATCTTTGTTTTTTATTTTGTTACATCCATAGAATATTTGCTAACAACAACAGTAACACTTCAACTCCAGTATACTTCCAAAAACCTCTTATCATCATTTGCATCACTGTTCCATCAGTTGGCCCAAGGAGGTATATATACAACAGATACATGGTGAAATGGATGAACTCAAGGATACTACAAATTCAAAGGTTTTGTAGCCCTCACAACGAACACTCGGGTGAAGACAGCCCAAAACTGCCACCTGATCATCACATCACCACAGTCAACTGCATCAAAAAGGGAGAAAGAGGACTCGACCTAAAACTTTAATAAAAATACCTCTTTTATTTTTAAAACATAACTTCACATTTAGAAAATAAATTTCTTTCTACAGATAACATCATTTGTATGTACTGTACAAAGTGCTTCCATTCATCTTAATTTTCTCCTTTCCATCGCTCAACCTACAAGTAATTCGCACTACAAACATAATCCACTCAGGCTAGGATTTGGTACTATTTTAAAGTAAACCCCTTTCATCCTAAGCTTTTCCAAAATTGGTTTTCTCAAACTCTCACAACAGCGCATAGGGTATTCACCAAGTTTATATAAATTATTAATCACAACAGTTTGGCATAAAATGAAGCAGACACCTTAGGGAACCATGTCATGCAATTGTCAGCATGTGATACATATTGGAGGAGAAAGGGAATTGCAAGTCTATAACAAAGAATGGTCGTCCACCAGACAGTTACACTAAGAAATTTTACAAGTGGCCAAGCAATTTACTCTTTTGATAAATTAATGCTTTACATTCTAGTACACAAGTGAAGAGGACCACTAAAAGCCTTGACACATAGGGAAAGCAGTCTAATCAGTACAGGAAATCCCCTTCTATGACCTTTACTGTGACACACTGATGCTTCAGTTATTAGAAATTGGGAAAGTTTTCCATACTCACATGACTTTACAACTTATGCTTTATGGAAAAATGGAAATAGCTGCAAGACTAGCATGTGACACATGAGAATTAGAGGAACTGGTGTTCGGTATTGCTACATCATAATAAACAAACCTTCAACATGCCAGTCACTCTGGAAGCTCTTTATTTGAAACCACTTACAATTTTAATAGTTGGAAGCGAACACGACTTGCATTATTGCATGTACTAGTGCAGGGAATGATATTTTTTATATGGTACTCATCATGTTCTCTTTTTGCAAAGAAGAGTCCAGCTTTGTCTTCACATGTCTCTTGAAAAAAAAAATGCACTGTGTGCTATCATCCATATTCACAAGGTGAAACCTTTAGTATTAAATTAATTTCACTTTACTACACAGCTTGCAAAGAAACAAGATGAGACCTTTGTGAAAAATATTACCATGATTCACCAAATCTTAGTAAACATGGTCCCTTTATTTGTATATGTATGTGTGTAAACATGAATGGGAGTAATAACACAAGAAATAGCTGCTGAGACTAGATAAGCTTCAAAGCAACACATTCCAAAAATAGGTAGATTACGCAGTAAGACAATTTTCCAAACTGTTTACGTAAGTGAATGTAAAATAAATCTATCATCTAACTCGGAATGTAAAATAAATCTATCATCTAACTCAAACACTTTGATAGAAGCAAAAATCACTTCTATATATGTGTTCTCTGACACAAACTTAATACTCGTTTGGTCATAAACATGGAAGATAAAGTTCACTGGAACATGGTTACCTGTATTTTTTAAACTTAAAAACAGCAATAGTATACTGACCTTGTCTTTTCTTCCGCTGCCATCAGCGCGAGCTATTTCGGCGCACTTCCAGCCTTCTAGGTCAGCTACGTTTGACTTATAGTCATTATGGAGCCATTTGGGGAGAGGCAGGAATTCCTTACGTTCCACGAGCGGGGATAGATCAGGTGTCATCTTGATATAAAAGGTGAATTAATTGTTAATTTGTGCATGGATAATTCATCATTCCAAGAATCAGTGATAGATAGAACGTGCAGTCTTCTTGACTAGACAACCAATGGAAACTAGAGAAACAATATTCAAATATGATAAAAACTAAGTCCAGTTATAATATCAATAATGTATCTCATGAATACCCATTATATAATGAGCATGTCACTTAGTCAGAACATGAGATAATCTCTAAAGTGTGCACCTTTGCATTTATGGGCAGAATTTCGCCATCACCATTCTCCCCATCCATCTTGGTGTTTCTTGACATAATGTTGGCCACCCTGTTTTTCTTTGTTGTAGGATTGTCTTTAAAACTCAACCTTTTCCTTGTATTGTTATGACCTCCTGGTGGCCAAAGATAACAGATTTGCCCATGTCAGTCTTCAGTCATGTTTTTTTTGGCATGCCAACATCAATGAAGGACCGAAATAGGTGACCTAGGGGTTGAAATGGGAGCCTGAAATATTTTTCTTCTCAAGAATAAGAAAGCGGCCTATATCCCGAGACAACCCAAGCAAGGGCAGATCTAGCCTATTTTGGTGGTATCACTTGACATCAATAGATTTCTAAAATCCAAGGCTAATGTATGATTGGACTAAGGGAAAACGAGAGCAATAACCATGCTTTCGAACACCATTGACATCATCAAAGTTTCTTTATTGTGGGTCCGCCTCTGAACCCACAAACCTCTCGAGTAGTGCTAGCCAAGATCTTTTTGTCACAAAGGAACTACAAAGCCAAGGAAGTAAACCAAAAAGATGCATAAGCATTCAGAGATGAACATAGGCAAATTGAGTTTCACACTCTTGAATGCCCAACCTAATGATCTCCATAATCTTTTATGTGCTCCATTACTTCATAAGGATCGGTTCCATAAAGGAGGTCATCAAAATATGGAAGTTCACAAAACTGGTAAACAGTACATCAGACGGGCTCAAAAAACTATGAAACTTGGTCAAGAGGTTCATAACATCATATACAACACCTCCAACAAAATCCTATTCAATAGGACCAAGTCACCAAAACAAGACTGGCCAGTTTTACCTAGAAAACAGTGAGCTCTTCTCCAAGCAAAATCCAAAATTGATCCAAATGAGTTCCTAAAAATACAAAACTGGACCTTCACTTTTACTAATGCATTGTGAAGGTAATCCCAAAGAATTTTTACAAAAGATATTAGAGATTCACTATGAATTGAAGAATTCCTCTACTAAACGGGGTTTTCTCAAGGAAGCAAAAAGTCATGGGAAATCTGTTGAAAGGAAGACATATATATGTTTCCAAGGACCTCATGGCTCCAAGAAACCACTCAAGAAGAGCCCATGAAGTCCAGCTAAATGATTTTTCACGAAATCCACCAAAAGGTTCAAGAAATGAGGATTTTCGTAGGGAGTAACTTAGAAGGTAGGACCTGGGCTTAAAGCCATCACATGAACAACCAAGGGTACCAAAACACTCCAGAAACATTTCTACAACTCATCCCAAGTAGCAGATAAAAAATCCCCAAAAATTGTCTCCGAAAATATAAAAAACATAAATTTCAGATTTAAACAGAGGGGAACAAACTTGCATAAGTTTGATGCCTGGGTTACCTCAAGACGTTCGATTGCAAGCTTCTCCTAGTCTAATACAGATCTAGAATGTCAAAATGCTCAAGAACAAAGAACCCTTCCTCCTTTTCTCCCTCTAGCTAACCTAGCCTTCACTCACACACAATATAAGAGAGACACCTCCAAGGGAGGAACTTAGAAGATAGGACCTGGGCTTCAAGCCATCACATGAGCAAGTTCCAAGGGTACCAAAACAGTCCAAATACATTTTTACAACTCATCCCAAGCAGCAGATAAAAAAGCCCCAAAAATTGGCTCCGAAAATCTATAAAAGATAAATTTCAGATTCAAACAGAGGGGAACAACACAAGGTTGATACCTGGATTACCTCAAGATGTTCGATTAGAAGCTTCTCCTCGTCTAATACAGATCTAGAATGTCCTCAAAAACAAAGAGCCCTTCCTCCTTTCTCCCTCTAACCCTAGACTTCTCTCACACACAAAATAAGCGAGACACCTCCAAGGGAAGAACTTAGAAGATAGGACCTGGGCTTCAAGCCATCACATGAACAAGTTCCAAGGATACCAAAACATTCCAAAAACATTTCTACAACTCATCCCATGCAGCAGATAAAAGATCCCCAAAAATTGTCTCCGAAATCTAAAAACGATAGATTTCAGATTTAAACACAAGGAACAAACTTGCACAAGATTTACCTCAAGATGTTCGATTACAAGCTTCTCCTAGTTTAATATAGATCCAGAATGTCAAATTGCTCAAGAACAAAGAGCCCCTCCTCCCTTTCTCCCTCTAATCCAAGGAGACCTCCAATATATATATATATATATATATGCACCTCAATATTTCCAAATTTGTCCTTACATAAAGCACTCAACCAAAATACCCTCCAGGGGTAGAAAGGTTAATGGTTTTGTCGCTTCATCGGATGGACCTGGTTTGCTTAAGAAGTTAACTGTGTGAGCTAGCTCTGAGCTGTCCCATACTATGCAGGCATAACATTATTGGTAGCTATTATTGGACTAAGCTAACTTTGTCCAAGCTTATGCATTACAGTTACAGCATGGTATCATTAGTTAACTTAAGAGTGAGTTGTCCTAATTAGCTGTAGGTTGCACAGCAGTGTGGTGATCCAGCTAGCATGCTATTTTGAATTTGAATTTTGATTTTGCAAGAATAATTCCCAGGTACTTTTCATGAGAAAGCAAGGTTCTTTTTCATCCCACTATATCACATATTTCAATTACTTAGATATCATGGGGTCCCTAAAATAAATTATTCACAAGTATGGGAATGTTAGTGAGGAATGAAGTGTATGCAAAATCAATCTAAGGATAGCATGGAGATTGGACAACATTTTGTCTTTAGTCTTACATTTTTAGTTGGTTTTATTTTAATCTTTATCAAAGGTAGGGAGTGAGGATGCTCAAACCAGACTTGAAGTTGTTGCATGATCTTTTGTGCATCATTTTGGGGGAAGTTATTGCAAATGCTCGTGTAGATCTCTTCTCCCCCTCAATGATTTTGTTGCTTCATCGGATGGACCTGGTGTCTTCACAACTTTGTTTTGCATTGATGAAAACTTCGCAATGGCGCCAAACGTCCTCAAACTTTTATGGTGAAGCAACCATACCATATTCCTCTCAGCGCTACCATCTTCCTCTTCTCTAGCCATACCAGAATTTACTTCCACTAGTTGGTCTTGGTGACATTTGGGTTTAGAAAACTTTCATTGACTGCCTGATCTTTGTCATCTGAACTATCACTTGGATTTAGGGAGTACAAGTACCCATAATCTGATTAAGGGATTTTTTTCCATATCACTTTCCAGGATCTTATATATTCTTCTTTGGGGCTGATAGGGATAGAAAATAGGATGGGTGGATGCTTAAATTAGCTCGGTTCTCATTTACGTGAACACAGTTAAATAATTAATTTGGTAAATATTTAATTGTTTGCTTAATTTGGTAAATATTTAATTTGCTTAATTTGGTAGTCCAGAAAGAGATTACTTGAGTACCAACAATTAGTTTGCTTAATTTGGTAAATATTTAATTGTTTTTTGGCTGATTACTTGAGTGTGGTATTAGTTTAGTCAAGCATCAGGTGAAGGCAAGGACAGATCATCAATACAGGCTGCAGATGTGTACAAGGTTGTAAAGCCCCTGTACTGGCCATACATGCATATTTGCCTTTTCACAAGAATTTTGTCTAGGTCTGCAAAGCTTTTATGTGACTTTTTTGGGGTCTGCAGCGGCTGGACCTTGGTTGCCCGTGGATGTGCATTACGTAGTCGTGCATGCAAGATTTCCAGAGGATGGAAAAGGAAAGCTAAAGTCTAATGCGCTAGAAAAACCGTAAATATTTAATCGTTTCACCCCTGGCGCTGGCAGCAGCAGCAGGAGGGAAGAAGACGAACACTAAAGAACTGAAACAACAGGCCAGGCCCTCGATTGTTAACAGTTAACACGAGCACGAGACTTAACAGTTAACAGCAGGCCAGGCCCTCGCTTGTTAGAGTCCGTGTCTGCGGAAAACCAAGACCAAACCAAGAGCAAGGCTGTTAAGCAAGCCCCTGCAGTCAATCGGCACTCGGCAGCGTGGTAGTAGGAGGAGGAAGAGAGACTCTCGTCTCCTGGCTCCTGACTACCCCCACCTATCTCTCTCTACTTTGACTGACTCTACTATACAAGAAAGCTAAGCACATGGAGGAAATGAGTGGAGTGGAGTGGAGTGGAGTCCATGCGTACCTCCTTGATGTTGGTCGCCTTGGAAGCAGAAGGAAAGCAAGGCCTTTTGGCTTTCTTCTTCTTCTTCTTCTTGTTGAGAAGGAGAAGGCTCTTCTTCTGTTCTGAGAACTGAGATGGTGTTGTGTGAAAGATCACTGCCCAAAGCACGGTTTAAATAGGCTCTGACACGCCAGTTTTCCTGTCTTGTATTTTCAGAATTCTAATTTTAGAAATAAGTCCCTATGTTATTTCCACCCGGCTGGTAATTATTATTATAAGCTTTTGGAGAAAATAACAACTGTTCCACTGGAGAAATAGTGGGAACGGACAGAGTGTGAGAAAAGGAAAAATGTAGCATTTATAGTGTCATTAAATTCTGGTATACAAACCGAGCTATAGAAGAAGATGGCTCTTTATTCAGCGAGAGAAGCCGCGGAATAGAGGCTTCACCTCTGCAGTTTAAAAATGACTCCCACGCTCACAAGAGCTTCACCCGATGAGCCGTTTCTCTTGACATTCCGTGGAGATCCACCTAGAACCTCAGCAAAATCGGAGCTAGAGTTGTTGAAAAACTACAGTCAAAGCGGGCCTATGTCGTATCAACACGTGTTCCGTAGAAAACGTTATACTCTGCATGGGAAACCATGCAACGTAGCGACGTGGTAGGCAAGTTTGCTTGGAGTAACGTAGTAACGCATTTCCTTTGCTACATTTACAAATCCGGTGTGATGAGAGCACGTGATGGGGATCCTTTAATTTTCATTACAATGTACTTCTAGCATCGATTTTGCATGATCGAAGCACAACGGTCTTCGTAATAACTACATCGGCCATGTTAGCTCTATTTCCCCTGCAAAGTTTCTAAAATTAGCAGGGCGCAGTTAGATGCTCTCGTTGTAGGATGCGATATACGACATAGGCCGTTCATGGATTCTGAGGCATAGCGTTTGCCTCGTGGGAACTTAGTCATATTCGTAATACGTTAGGCATGTTAGCTCCATGTTCCGCAACATTTCCAAAATTGGCAGAGCATACGTAAGATTCTCTTGTTATAGAGTGTGTGTACGACAATGACCGATCATGGATTTGACAGCATAGATATTTCCCCTATGGGGACATAGCCGTTACCCTCAATCATCGAGAATAATTAGTTTTCTCTTATATATGACAATAAATGGTCAATGTTGTTAGACATATAATTTCTTTTAACGGAAAACATACATAAAAATGGCATATAACATATGAACACCATTTCTATCACTTGTTAGGTATAGGTTATTTTTTGGAACACTAGAAATAATTTATCTCAAAAAAAGTGGACCGGCAAGTAGGGTAAACTCTTCATATATGGATTTTTTTAATTTCCCACTTTTTTTACTTTCGTGGTGATAGTAGACAGGTTAACGACTGAAGTACTTGATTAGGAATAGTCCTGTAAGACGAGGGCTTGGATGCAAAAAAAAATACTAGAGGACGGCGAATCCGGCCATAGGCCGCAACACACAGCAACACGCGATGACTCAACCCGCACCAAACCATGGTAATTCACTACAGTCTAGTGTAGCTCTAACCATCTTTGTCATCGTCTTGTGGCGTGCCTGCTGGAGTGGTGGCATTACTCCCCCTCCCCGCATGGCTGCATGTGCCGATGCTCACGCCATGCTAGAGACGCGGCGTCTCTCTGTCTATATCTGTATCTGTATCTCTATCTTCGCCGCGTAGGCAACGCAGCCCCTGCAGTTGACGCTGGTCCACTCCGGCCCCTGCAGACCTCCACACGCCATCTGCTGCTACCAGACGCGATGTGGCATCCACTAGTGCGTCAGTTTGTAGAAGAGTCCGGTGGCCAGCAAATTTTAACTCTCGGTGATCATCATCGCGTCCACGCCATCAGCTGGTCAAAGATTCTTTTTTTTTTCTTCTTTCTGTTAGTCTATTGCTGTCCTCTAGTGGTAGCAGTAGTAACTCTTCTTTAAGTACTTCCAAAAATTTCTGTTCTTCTGTTAGTGTGTTAGTGTCTTCTAGCAGTAACTTTATAAAGTGCTACAAATATATAGTCCAAAAAACTATATAATTCTTTTTGAACAGAAAAAGATATGCTTAGAACTAAACCAAAACATTTGTATTTTATCTACAATTTATTTATTGCTAATGCTAGAGATACATGTATGGTCTGCTATAGCTAGATTGACATCAATGTGTAACACCCTAAATTTTTGAATATTTTTAAATAGGGAATTTGATTTAGTCAATCATTTTTGTGTGCATGAGAATTTAGTAGGATAATATTTTTGTTTAAATCAAATCAAATATGGGGCTAAATAAGTGTTTGTGCATCCATGCCGTTGCATATTTTTATTGGGTGATTGGTTTTTATTTTAGAAGGAAAATTATTTCAAGAATCTTTTGAAAAAGCATTTGAGATAATAGAAAAAGAAAAAGGGAAATAGGAATTTACTTTTCCCTGATTTCGGCCCGAAGGCCCAGCTTCCCCTCTCTTCTTCTCGGGCCGTTCGGCCTTCTCGGGCGAACGGGCCGAGCCCAGCTCGCCGAGGCCCACTAGGCCGAAACGTTGCCGCGGCCCCCTCTCCTCTTCCGTGTCGCTGCCATCCGGGGCCGCACGTCAGCTGCTACCGACGTCGTCTCCTACCTCGTGCCCGGGCCGGACTCGAGCAAGAGTCCGATGCCGCCGGCCCTCCCCTCCGCCTTGTCCCGCACGCCTAGCCTCTCATAAATAGCGCCCAGCCGCACCGTATCTCCCCACGCCGCCCTAGAACCGAGCTGCGCTTTCGGATCTCGAGGGGGTCAACGTGCCGAGCCGCCACCGCTCGAGCTCGGGAACCGCCCGCTTGGAGGAGCCGTGCGCCACCCTTGTCCGTTTTCGGTTGCCGCGAGTCGTCTTGGTGAGTCCGCGATGCTCTCCTCTTTCGTTTTGTGTATTTCCCGTCGTCAATAGTGCCCGAGATAGCAAGAACAGCGAACGCCGGCGAGGTCTTCGCCGCCGGCCATGGTCTCCACCGCGCCGGTCACTGTAGCCGGCCGGAATCCCCTTCCTCTCTCCCCAGTCAAAATCTCGGCCGTTCGTTTCTAATCCGACGGCCCAGATCTTGAGATACCCCTTTGCCCGGCTGTTTTGCATAAGAGCCCCTGGGGTTTTTAAAGTGTTAACCCGCGGTCCATGGCGCCTTTGCTGGTTTACGCTTTGATAATTAGAAAACGTAATTCTCGTCGGTTTAAAAGAAAATACGCTTTCAGCTATTTACAGAATTGCCACTAGATCTATTTAGGTCATAAAATCTCCGTTTTAACTCCGATTTGATCCGTTCAAGTTGCGTTAGGTTCATAATTTCATATTCTATCTTTTAGTACTGCTGTATGGTAGATTTTACACTTTTAAAATTCGAGGTTAGATTTAATCTATTACTTTAATAAAGTAAATCTTGTTTAAATCATAACTTTTCCGTTTTAGCTCCGATTTGCGTGAATTTCGCGTCTGTGTGATCCTAGAGCGATGTAGATTTGTTTTAAAAACTTTTCATCTTATTTTACTGCTGTTGGTGTACTGTTCTAATTGTAGCTTTGTTTGCTTTGCATGATTGCCTTGGATGGTTGTTGTTGACATGTTAATCGAAAATAGACGGTGATCAGTTCGTTGGTGATCAAGAGTACTTTTACGAGTCGGATCAACAGGACAGCTAGATCAAGGCAAGTATAGCATGGGATCATCCTTGTTACCTATTCACTTTAATTTACTTAATTCATGCTGCATGTGTCTCTTTGTTAAGGATGCCTTAGTATTGATCCTGTCCCTTGAATCCTATGGTTATTGGTATTGGGTAGTGGCTAGTGCTTACATAAACAATGATCTTGTAATTTGACTAATGATACATGCAATAACTCTAAAAGATGATTTTTAGCAACAGGGAACAAGAGGGCTAGAGTTATCTCTAGATTCCTCTCCGTAAGGACTTATCTGTAAGCGAACATCCGGGACTTACAGTACAGCTGTGAGGGCTACATGGCTCTGGCTTTAGTCATATAAGAGGACCTTTTCTAGCTTGTTAGTGGTTACCTTTATGGCGCAAAAGGGGTTGTGTTCCGGGTTGGGTGTAGTGCGGCTCCTGTCCCTATGAGTATAGGCTGCGTGTCATTGTGCCATATGGAAGGGGGGCTCTACATTCGCAGGCCATAGAAACCTAGCGGCCCTAACTTGTTAGACGAACCTTGGAAAGACTTCATAGTGAAACTTGATTGTTCAATGGGGAGTCATGAACTCGGACTTTTGGGGATCACGACTCACAGTGAAAGTGTACAACCTCTGCAGAGTGTAAAACTGGTATATCAGCCGTGCTCACGGACACGAGCGGCCTTGGACCCTTACGGAATAGAGATCACTATTAATTTACTTGTCTTTGCTATTCATTATTCTCTTTACATGATCATATGTTTATTCGGGAATACTACCTATTCGATGCTACTCAATTGCTTAAAACATGATCAATTAAAAGCTACATGCAGTTGAACCAGTGTCTAGCCTACTTGAGCTACATGAACCCCATGTTACACTTGTTGAGTACTTTTGTGCTCACCCTTGCATTCCCCCACCACAGGATGGAATCCCAAAAGTGCAAATAGTGACTACTACTACTACTTTCCTGAAGATTACTAGACTTGTGGTCAACCAGTTGACGTGCCTGTGCTATGGAGCTAGCTACCGCTATATTTATATTATGTTTCCGCTTATTTATGTGAAGACTCTGTGATTCTATTCGTTATGTAATAAACATTTGTGATGATACTATTTATATTTGTCAACTTATGTGTGATTGATCTCTGGGCGCACATAAGAATATGCATTCCATTTGTTCCTTAAAAATGGGTGTGACACAATGCAAAGAAAAAGAGTCCTATTTTATCTATAATTCATTGTTGATACTAGAGATAGACATACATGGTCTACTATAGCTAGACTGGTATCATGATATCTTTAGGTGCTACAAAAAAAGACACTGTAAAGAAAGGAGGTTTATCAATTAGTAAGAATCCTTAGGAAAGGATTCATAAACCAATCTACTACATTTATTTTTATTGGCTATAGTATATTATTGCCACTAGAGGTAGACACCTGGGCACCTGACATGGTCTTCTAGCTAATAAGTCATTGCCAATGGCGACAGACATACATGGTCTTTTGGAATGGATGATGTGTTCAGCAGAGTTATGATCAGATTACCAAACTGACTAAAGGAAAAGACTTGACCACATATATCTATATCTATATCTAATATTAAAGAGACAACATTTCTGCTGTTATTTTTTTGTCTGCCTCCCCTCTAATTAATCCTCCTGTGCGCTTCCATGTCCGTGTATCAAAATCCGTTCAAAAAAGATGCAAAAAAAAAATACCAACCACATCACTCATCAGGACTCGAACACGATATTGTCCGCCTCATGGTTGCCCCTCCATGGAGTTCAGGTATAACACGCTAAAAGTTGAAGTACAAAGGAAAAAAAAAAGAAAGGACAAAACGGGAGGCAGGAATCGACCATGGCTCCAAATTGAATCGAAAAAGAATTCCAAATCAAATCAAACAAAGCACTAAGATTTTCCTCTGTACTCACCTCTTTCGATTCCTTTTTTTTTTTTTGAGTGGAACCTATTTCGATTCCTACCGCACATTCATTTGGGAGGTGGTCTCATGTGCCGCTCACTTCAATTTTGATTAATGTGCAGTCCAACTCGTTGGTTATGCCCAGACGTCAACAAATCTATTATATTGATCTTGGGCTACTGACCATCCTTTTCCTCATGAGCCAGCCTGATTCTTTCCAAAGTTTGGCTACAGTTTTGCAAGTCTTTTGGTACAACTTAAGTCCAAGATATTACTATCGTTTAGATGAGCAAAAGTATGGCTAAGTCAGAGTCTGTTTTTCTAATAAAACTTGGATTTTGGTTTATATTATTGGGCATGGAATGCATAGATTTTTTCTCCATGGCACAAGTATCTTTATTATATCGATATCTATACTTACCTATAATACTAAAAGGAGAAAATTATTCGCTCATTTTTCTCTGTCAACTAATCTCTTGGTACCTCACTCTCTCCATTCGGAACTTACTCTTGCCATGCACACATTTTCAATGAAAATCCAACACGAGACCACATTTTCAATCTAAACTGACACAATCAAATGCAACAGGAGATCACGTGTTGTGCATGCCTTACCATGGCTTCGAATCACAACTTGTTCAAGTAACTGTGCAATAAATTGTATGTTCCGTTACAACGCACGAAAGTGCTTGCGTGATATAAATTATATATTATTTCTATATCTATGTCTACACCTTATCTCTACCAAATGTTAAAGAGTGAAGCGTTTCTTCCAATCCGTTTACTTCCCAAACTGCCCTTCTTTTGTCCCGCTTTTTTACTTCCCAAACTAGACAGGAGCAGGGCGTGGCAAACAGATAGCGGCACACAGGGCCAACTAGTCGAGCACTGCAATGAAGCTCCAGAGTTCAGAACGAACTAAGCAAAATCAAACAAACCAAACACCCGCAGAGTTATCGACTTAAATGATTATTTTTTGTGAACAATTGTAAACCTCTTTCACAAAATTAAAGAATATCCCATGAGGCCATGGTTGTTTCACTTCGTTCCTGAGATAAAAAGTAGGAACTGGACTGTTCAAAGTGCAACGCCAAGGGGCTCCTTTCACCTCAATCCGCTCCCTTGCTAAAAGAAGTAACGGGGAGGCATTTCCAAGGCGAATAACTTTGAGGATTCATTTCGCTTCAATCCGCCCGCTTCCTAAAACAAACGATGGGGAGGCATTTCTAAACTGAATAACCGAGGGTCTCCTTTTGCCTCAATTCACTCGCTCACTAAAAGAATTAAGGTGGAGGCGTTTCCAAGGCAAATAACACCAAGGGTCTCCTTTCGCCTCAATCTATTCCATGGATAACAAAAACAAGGGATGGCATTTCTGAAACGAGTAGTGCCGAGTGGCTGCTTTTGCCTCAATATGCTCTATCGCTAAATGAAATGAGGAGGAGGCATTGCCAAAGCGACTAATACCGAGGGGCTCCTTTCACCTCTTTGCTACATCTGGTTACAAAAGCATTGTAATCTTATATTCCGCATCGAGACCTCAAATCTTATATTCGTCACAATCCTTTTCTAATGAATACACCATCGAGATCTCATGATGAGGACATGACACCTATGGATACGCCCATGAAAGTTAAGGGCAAGGTGAGCTCGTTCAGATGTTTGTATAATGATAAAATTAAGAATTTATTACTCCCTCCATTCCAAATTATAAGGTATTCCAAGAATCTTGGAGAGTCA
Source organism: Saccharum spontaneum (assembly GCA_022457205.1). Classification (NCBI taxonomy): domain Eukaryota; kingdom Viridiplantae; phylum Streptophyta; class Magnoliopsida; order Poales; family Poaceae; genus Saccharum; species Saccharum spontaneum. The sequence continues at coordinate 8,417,272 of CM039595.1, forward strand.
AAGCATCTTAAGTCTGACTAAAATTATAGAGAAAATTACAAAAATTTATAACATCAAATAGGTATACTATAAAAATATCATTAATGAAGAATCTAATGATACTTAATTGGTGTCATAAATATTATTATCTTATCATCAAGACATTCTGTCGCTGTTTCTGTCGGGTGCTACAACGTCGCCGCGGACTTGTTATTCACATATGGACCTAGGCCCAAGTTGGAGCATGCCCCAAGAAGATGGAGAACACCTAAGAGATGCCCAAGGATGTCCTCCTCCTTGGCCACCACCTTGGGAGGCAAGCAATGGCGTCCACAACAAGTCGGAGGCCCAATCCAAGTCAAGTTCGAGTCCATCTCGGGTTCCAGGAGCAGCGTGTAGTAAAATGGATACCCAGATCGTATACGGACTCCGTTTTCGACGATCTACATATGGTTGGAAAGATAATTTGATAAGGCAACCAATGAAAGTAGTCCCACATCAAAATTCTTTTCCAATCAACAGGAATTGTCAAAAGAACTTAACATCCAGAATCTATCAGGGTGCTGCGTCGCCGTCTTTTGGGCCGTTTGGGCCGTGTAACATGCTGGGGCTCCTTAGGGACGTGAATAAGGGTGTTTGCATGCCCCTTAGGCTATATATTCAATAGCCGCCGCCTAAGTTAGGGTTTGGGTTTTACTTTAGATCAATCTGTCTTTGAACAGTCGCCGTTATCGGTTTGCGAAACCCCACATTCGAATGCTTAATCATATATCTGCAATTGTCACTTTACTTGAGTTGCATTTTATCTTGTTCTTACTTATGTTCTTCGATTGCAACAGGGATTAGCTTTTTTGGCAAGGTCAACCGGTTTGTGACACAGTTGATAACTAGAGGAGACGTGGTGTTAAGGTTGCAGGGTTCGGGTCTTTGTGATCTGTAGCCGGATTGGTGTGTCAATCTCCACCAAATGGAAAGTTATCTTGAACCTGACGGAAGATCGAGAACCCCGTCCCCATCAAATGATATCAGAGCTTCAGGTATACTGTCAGGTTTGCATTTACCCTAGATTATTTGTGTTTTTTCTTCATCCCCATCAAGATAAAATTGTTCGCTTTTATGGTGGTCTGAGGCATGAAATACATGATATTATTTTTCATAAAAAATTTTGTACTATCAACCGTTTGTTTCAGCTTGCTATGCTAGCAGAAAAAGAATTGCAGGGATGTCAGCAAACGAACCAAACCAACATTGCCGACAACCTCAACCAGATTTTAGCAAGGGTGGAGCAAGCATTTGCGAAGGTCGAGACTACGATAAGAAGGCGAGTGGCTGCTTCCGCCCCTGCAACAGCACCTTCGCCACCACCACCTCCCACACACACTTTGAAGTCTGGTAAAACTTTAAACCATGCTAAAAGTGTACAAACTAATGGAGATAGGGCTGCTAATGGAAAGAAAGAATTAGATGTTAATTCTGAAAATATGTAAGTATTAGAATTGAAAGCTTCTTTTACGCTTGCTACAAAATCTGATATTGTTGAAATTAGTGATGATGTGCTGAATTTGTCCACCACTCATGCTATAATTGAGCAACATTTAGTGGACACTAAATCTAAATTGCCTTTGTTACAAAATAATTGTTCTAATAATGCTAGTGATAAAGAAGAGTTGTATAACAATGCTTTTATTATACATATGCCACGACTAGTTAATGAGCATGATGCTTTTGTTCTGGCACCAAATACTTGTGTTGAAAATAAACATTTGCTTCCAATTGCTATTGAAAGAGATAAACTAAAATTGCTGTCTTCTTTAAATACTTTGGGTTATATTGAGTTTGATACTCTATCTGCTCTAAGTAGTTTGAGGGAGAAATTTTTATGCGCTGAGTTGCCATAGTTGTCTAGATGTACATATCATCTAATTGGCAAATATAATTGTAAAGGAGAGTATATGGTACACTGAGTTTATATTTGTTCAAATCCGAAATCTCCTTTTGTTGTGCAACGATATGATCGATTAGAGGGCTGCAATAGATATAATCATGTAATGTCGAGATCTCCAAGTTTTGTTATAAGGAAACAGGTAAAATTTTAAGAAGGGGAGCAATGTTGGCTATTACCTGCAACCTGTCCCCCAACTAAGCTCAAACCGAGGACGGTTTGCTACTAGGAAGGGAGGGATGATGAGGACATAACACCTATGGATACGCCCATGAAAGTTAAGGATAAGGTGAGCTCGTTCCTATGTTTGTATAATGATAAAACTAAGAATTTATTACTACCTAATATCGGTATTTCAAATGTGCTTAGGAAAGATGGCGATGATGATAGTTTATGGATATGTCATGATTTTGGAGTGCAAGCTCATCAAAGTCCAACATTCGATTCGTTAGTAGCCCGATAGTGCTTCATTGCGAAGGTCATAACTCGTCCATCCAGAGTGCAATTGAGGTCAATGAGAACTTGATGGAAAGATTATTTGACAAGCTTTCAAATTAATCTGGTCCTGCCTCAATATCACATCGGCAAGGTCTTCAAATCATCAAAACATTCTGCCGTTGTGTCTGTCGGGTGCTATGTCGTCGTCGTGGGCTTGTTATTCACACTTGGGACCCAGGCCTAAGTTGGAGTATGCCCTAAGAAGATGGAGAACACCTAAGAGATGCCCAAGGACGTCCTCCTCCTTGGCCACCACCTTAGGAGGCAAGGGCGTCCATGACAAGTTGGAGGTCCAATCCAAGTCAAGTTCGAGTCCATCTCAGGCTCCAGGAGCAGCATGTAGTAAAACGGATGCCCAGGTCGCATACGGATTCCATTTTCGACGGTCCACATATGGTTGGAAACATAATTAGATAAGGCAGCCAATGGAAGTGGTCCATGTTAAAATTATTTTCCAATCAATGAGAATCATCGAAAGAAGTTAACGTCCACAATCTGTCAGGGCACTGCGTCGCTGTCTTTTTGGCCATTTGAGCCTTGTAACATGTTGGGGCTCCTTAGAGACATGAATAAGGGTGCTTGCATTCCCCTTAGGCTATATATTCAGTAGTCGTTACCAACATTAGGGTTTGGGTTTTGTTTTAGATCAATCTGTCTTTGAACAGTCGCCGTTATCGGTTTATGAAACACCACATTCGAGTGCTTAATCATATATCCGTAATTGTCACTTTACTTGATTTGCATTTTATCTTGTTCTTGCTTGTGTTCTTCGATTCGCGGCAGGGATTAGCCTTCTTGGCGAGGTCAACTAGTTTGTAACATGGTTGATAGCTAGAGGAGACATGGTGCTAAGCTTATAGAGTTCGGATTTTTGTGAGCTAAAGCCGGATCGGTGTGTCAATCTTCACCAAATCGAAAGTTATTTTGAACCTAATGGAAGATCGAGAACCCCGTCCCCATCACCTCAAATTTTATATTCTTCAGGGGGTGGGGTGGGGTGTGGGGGGGGGGGGGGACGAAGAACGAAAATGTTCACTTCTATCAGCCGGATGACATGCTTGTTCCTGTCAAGTACTACATCAAAAAACAAAAAAAAAGATGCAACCGAGCAGAAAATTATTATTTCTATTTGACTACATGGAATTAAATTTCCGAAACCTTATACTAGCTCCGAGTCAGAACCTTCAACAGTGCAACCATCATGAGAGCATTGCATAAAACAATATGTTCGGTATCATGAATGGCGACAGCGCTTGGTCAACCAGCTCCATTTTCAGCTCAATAATCTCAGGAATCTCTTCACCACGCACAGCTCGCTTTGCAGCACGCAACTTATGACGTTAGACAAGAACTGAATGATCAAACGACATAAAAAATTGCTTTGTGACCCAATTTGCAATCTTCGTAGAGGCGTAAGTGCGAATCTAAGAAATCAAAGAGGCTACAGTGAGGATTTTGCAAGCGATATTTAATTTTTCATCCACGAGCCACCCGAAATGTACAAGTTTCCACTTCTGATAAGTTTCGGAACCAAGTCATAAACTAGGGTAGGCTCGCTTACAAAAATTCCCTCGAAATCTCACACCAGCACAGACACTTTACCCAAACTGAGGATTTCAGTCTTCAACACACCAGGGACTTCGGCTCCAGAATTTGAACCATTTCTGGCTGCTTCAGCTTTCGAACCGTTTTCGCTCACCCTGTGGTCTAAGTCTTTAGTTTCTCAGCGAAATAGGCCATGCGCTCAGTAATCTCCAACCCTTCTGCAGCATCCTGCAATCTCAATCATCTTAGCAAACATAAAAAATTATGAGCATATTAAATAGCATCAGGGGGCGAACCGCCTTCCTGCGAGTTCAGGCAGCCATACAAACAGCTATCTCATTTCCTCCTCGAAGGCAGAAGTTCTCATAAAACCAACGAGCTATAGTGTGTTCGCCACGCCCGTCACCCGATCATAGACATCGACCTCCTGAGGAACCAAACTTTGCACATGGTCACACTTAGCACCGACTAGAGCTTGACTAAACGCCCAAAGTCGAAACAACGGAAGCATAATCCATTGGCTGGCTCATGTGCTCCTCCAGCTCAACAACTGCGCCTTTGCAACCAGTCGAAAGCGTCCCCAAGTGATGACGACCTAGAAACAGGTCCACTTTCAACACCAATACTATGGATGCTTTCACGACAAAGATCGACAATCTTTCTAGCCTCAGCAGGAAAGAGCAGCTTCTCTTCTTCACGAGTCTTGCTCAGTTCTTCTAGTTCATGCCACTCCTTGACTTCGGATAGTTCAACATAGTCTGTCTCTATTAATCAGAGAGGTTGTCTTCTAAAATCTATTTTGTGGTGGTCCTCCCGCTCCAGCAGCCTTCTGGGCGGCTAGGCATCGCTGTTTCTATGTTTTGTTCACTTTGGCTTTCATCTAGATGTTTATTTTGCTTTATGGCTCGTTTAGCTGATGAACAGCTAGCAAGTTATCTTAACTAGCTAAAATGTTAGCTCAGTTCTTTATAACTAATAAATGCAGAAAGCCAAGTCAAGCGGAGGTCAGGACCAAACGAAGTGCTAACGAGGCACGTAAGCTTTACGTCAGCAGTCAGCCCTATGTGCAACACACTAGCCAGGTATCTAGTATATGTCATGCATGCGGTTATTTTTATCTCCTCTGTTTGTGTGTTCCTCCCATATATGTCAGGCAACACACTAACGAGGCACGTAAGCTTTACATTAGCCAGGTATCTAGACATAGGTGTGAAACTGCGAAAAGTCGGAAACTCGGAATCGGTTACCAGATTGGATTTCCAATTCGGATTACCGAGTCGAACTGCGACAAACTACCCTTCACGCTCACGCACATGGTCATCCAAAGTAGCATAAATTACAACAGCCCCGGCCCTTTCTCTGTTCTGTCTACAAAAGAATCGACTAAGCGGTCAAGCCAATTGCCGACAACCGTCTTTTTTGTTTTTTTTTTGCCCTTTTTTTTTAGAAAGATTCTCTCAAATAGGCTCCTGACGGAAAGATTTCAAAAAATAGACCCTCAGCTTGGCGCCATTGTCGATGGCGCCATGTTTCCTGACGCCAAGATCCATTCGACGTGGCCCGCGTGGCAATCTACGTGGCATAGCTTGGCGCCAGGGATCTTGGCGCCAAGGCTTGGCGCCATGGATCTTGGCGCCAAGCCTTGGAGCCATGGTCCCTGGCGCCAAGCACCCATGTTTTAACCTGCCCCCCTCTTCCTCCCCGAGTCATTCTCGTTTTCTTACTCCTTCTCTTCGGGTTTTTCATTTGGACACTTCTGTCGTTGCTCTTTAATCGACCTATTGGACCGTGAGAAGTTGGATTTTATCCGTGGATCTTCGAGAGGTAGGTATCCTGTCACCCTTCCTTAATTTTTTCGAATCGATTTGGTAAAATGAAGGCATATTCTTAACCTATGAACTTCACATTTTAAAATTCGTATGTATTGTTCAACCGTAGGATGCCTAGGCGTGGAAAAGCTAGAAAACAAAGGTATGCGTAGATTCGTTTCATCGTATAATAAACCCTTAGTTTTAAGATTTATTGTTATTTGTTTTGTTATATTAGAACTGAATTTATTGAATTGTAGCTATGGACGGATGACCGAAAGTCCATACGTCCCAAAGCCGCTCCCTAGCGGTGTGCCAATACCCATGTGCTTTTGTGGTGATCCTTGCAAGGTAGATATTTTCGAAGATGAGGCAACATATAAGCAGAGATATTGGATGTGTTCTAATTTTGCATGGGAACCAACAGAGCGTCAGCGCCGCAGTACATTTATTGTGAGAAATTGCTTTTGTTTATTAATTAATTTGTGTCATATGTAGTTTTGCATAATAATTAGATTAGAAACAATTTAATTTGCTGCAGACCCATTGTAGTTGACCACTTTTTAATTTGAATTCATCTTGTCATGCAAAACTACGTTTCAAATTCAAAATTTTAAAATTTTAAAATTCAATTTTTTCAAAAGACCTCGGATGGAAAAACTTCCTAAATGAAGTTTGTAGATCTCGAAAAGTTATGAAACATTGTAGTTGACCACTTTTTCATTTGAATTCATCTTGTCATGCAAAACTACGTTTCAAATTCAAAATTTTAAAATTTGAATTTTTTAAAAGACCTCGGATGGAAAAACTTCCTAAATAAAGTTTGCAGATCTTGAAAAGTTATGAAACATTGTAGTTGACCAATTTTTCATTTGAATTCATCTTGTCATGCAAAACTTCATTTGAAATTCAAAATTTTAAAATTTGAATTTTTCAAAAGACCTCGGATGGAAAAACTTTTTAAATAAAGTTTGTAGATCTCGAAAAGTTATGAAACATTGTAGTTGACCACTTTTCATTTGAATTCATTTTGTCATGCAAAACTACGTTTGAAATTTAATTTGCTGCAGACCCCTCCACCGCTATGTGATTTTGAGCAGTGGATCGACACTGAGATCAAGGAGGCTGACATGCGGCTTCTACAAGGTTTGAAGGAGTGGGATGCGGAGCGCCTGGAGATCTTAGAAAAGAGACGCAGAGAGGAGACAGCAGCGAAGGAGCACAAGGAAGAGGAGGAAATGAGGCGTGTTGCTGCGTGTAGGGAGGAGAGGGAGAGGAAGCTTGAGCGCGTGCGCCGAGCGAAGGCAGCGATGGAGGAGAATCCCGATGCTCAGAACAAGGGAAAGTGGCCTCGTTGTACTCAGTAGTATGCTAGTTGTATGCCCAGAACATGGTCGATGTACTTTAGGTAAATCATGTACGTAGGGCATGTTCTGTGTTATTTAATTCGTCGTCATGTACTTCATATGCACTTTAAGTTTTTGACATTGCTTAGTGTTGTCATATATCATGTTTAATGTGACTGAGTTACTGAAACTAGTTATCGAGTTGCACATATAACATAAGGAAGTACTGGATTTCACAATTCACCACGCATAACATAGGACATGGCATGTCAGAACTTGTACCAAACAAGGGCACATATGTCCTGGACTAAACCTAACATGCCTTAGGTAATTAGAGCGAACAATAAGTACATTACATGGCATGTGCATACGCTAGATTTGTTCTATCTAGTAGTGCGGCCACATAGCAAACTGTGTAGCCCCTTCTTCATAGTACCCTCCCATTGTTGATGGTGGAGGTGGCGGGGGTGGTGGCGGAGGCCCGTTGTTCTTGTGGTTAGGGCAGCTGTAATATGGATCATGGCATGGTCCGTCCTGTGAAACAACACCACTACTGGTATCGTCTGCTTCCTCGTCCTTGTAACCGTTGCTAACTTCCCTTTCTAGTTCGAAGATACGGTCTTGCAAGTAGTAGATGTACTGTGCGTGGGGATAGATTGGTCTAGGATCGACCCATCTAGTGAAGCCACAGTTTTCTTTGGACTCTGAACACTGCATTTCAAAGATTTCATTGAACATGCAGTTAGTATCGCCTATGAGATGCAAAATAATAGAGAAAAAATTGAGTAACAAATTTTAAAACCAGTTACCTCTGCTCACGGACATTTGAAGAATCGGCGACCTCCATCCAAACCCTCCACGAACATCTGCACTAAGCAGTCCTCACTATGCCTACATTTTGGCCAATCTTCTTTCCGGTTATCATATCCTCGGAGTGGACACTCTTTGGTGAAATCTCTCTTGGTCTCGACAGGAAAATGATACACTAGCTCATCAAAGTCTTCCGGACCCAGAGACCCCTCCCACACAATGGGAGTATCCTTACTCCCCCCGTTCCCTTCCCTCTAGATGACCCTCCAGACATTACTACTCGTAGATAACCAACTTCTGGTTTCAAGTGACTAGCATTGTATGAAGGAAGGTGTATATATAGCCAGCAGTGGAGTGGAGAGCCGTTGTATTGTGTCTTTAATGCTCCTGAAAAGCCTAGAGGTAGGCGGATTGTGCATCGGGGGCAGATTGTGCATCAGGAACGGTAGGCGGGACCTCCGCATCCACATCACGTTCCGGGACGGGAGGTTCAAAATATGCCTGCTCACCCATTGGCGGGGACAACCCAAGAGGGATGGGATCAACGAGCACCCGCTGCACAACCACATCCAAACTTTGGAACTGGCTTTTCATAGCCGATCTCACATAGTTGTCCCACTGATCTGCACAATCTATTGGGATCATCTTCCTTAGCATGTTGGGAGGGTAACCTAGGTGAAGTACACCTTCAACTATGATGCCATCATCTCTACGGCAATGTACCTCCTCACGAGCTCTTGCAGTCAACTCACTGAATGATGGCCTCTCATCGAATAGCACAGGCACACTTTGCATGTCAACAAGCTCAACATATCCATAGCGATCTCGTTCCACAGTTTCTCCATAATAAATGCTCACTAGGTTGTCCATCTAGTTCCAAAGCATAACTAAGCACAATTGTTTTACTCCAATATATTTAAAACATAATAAGTAACAGGTCTCTAATAAATATAAAGTACATATACTAACTACTAATTATTCACTTCTAACTAACTAAATAATTAACTAAAAAATACATACTAACTACTACTAACTACTAAAAAATACATACTAACTACTACTAACTAAAAAATACTAATTAACTAAAAAGCACAGGCACATTTTACTAGTCAACAACTAACTAACTAATTAAGCACACTACTACTAACTAACTAAATAACTAACTAGAAAAAAATACTAACTAAAAAATAACTAACTAATACTAAAAAATAACTAACTAACTAAATAACTAACTAACTAATAATAACTTAAAAATACGTACTAAAAAATAAATAATCATATCTACTAAACAATAAATAATCAAACTAAACAATAAATAATCATACTAAACAATAAATACTAACTAAAAAATATATATAAAAAATAACTAATGCTAACTATTTTTATAAAAAAAATACCTTACGGCGGCCGGCGCGGACGGGGCCGGCGGCCGGCGGCAGGGGGGCGGCGCCGGAGGGGGCGGCGGCGGCGGCGCCGGCGGTGGTGGCGCGCGCGGCACGCGCTCGGCGCGGGCGGCCGGCGAAGCGTGTGGCCCGGGGCGGCGCGGCGACCGGGGCGGCCGGCGGCGGCGTCTCCGGCGGCCGGTGGCGCGGGCGGCGGCCGGCGGCGTCGGCGACGGCGTGGGCGGCGGCGGGCGCGGCCGGAGGAAGAAAGAAGAAGAGAAGAAGAAAAGGAAGAGAAGGAAGAAGAAAAAGAAGAGGCCGACCGTTTTTGCAGGGGGCTTGGCGCCAAGATCCGTGGCGCCATGGTTTGGCTCCAAGATCCACGGCGCCAAGCCTTGGCGCCAAGATCCCTGGCGCCAAGCTATGCCACGTAGATTGCCATGCGGGCCACGTCGGAGGGATCTTGGCGCCAGGAAACATGGCGCCATGCCGTTATATCTTGGCGCCATCGACAATGGCGCCAAGATGAGGATCCATTTTTTGAAATCTTTCCGCCAGGGGCCTATTTGAGAGAATCTTTTCAAAAAAAAAAAGGGCAAAAAAAAAAAAACAAAAAAGACAGTGCCGACGACAGCATGGAGATGGAGATCGAACGGGCCGTCGGCACTGCGCTGCCGACGTTGGCGTCGATGCTTCGCATGCCAATCCCGCAGGGGATCAGCCGCATGCTATTAGCAGCCATATCTCCTCTCGGAGAAGGAGGGCACGACGGCGGCAGCCGCGGCTTCGGCCGTGCAGTGTTCCCCGCGTCCGCAGCGGCTGTGGCTGGCCTCGAGAAGCGCAAGTTTGTTGCCGGAGGCCGAGACGACGGCCGCAGTGGTGCTAGCGGCTGTAGCATCTGCCTGGAGGAGTTCGAGGACGGGGAAGAGGTGAGCGTGATGACGTGCTCGCGCGTGCACGAGTTCCACCAAAACTGCATCGCCAAGTGGTTGGGGATGAGGAATGCGTGCCCTCTCTGCCGCCTTGGACTGCCCACTGCCACTGGTGTGTAGGCGATGGCCAATGAAGCCAAGGTTTTTCTTTTGTACTCCATCGTAGCTGCTGTATACCTGGTACCAAGGACCTGTACCTGTGATTGAGTTGATCGAACACTCTAGAGAGTCTTTTGTTGATCCATCGATCTGGGTTTTATCTCTAGCTAGTTGTTGGCAGCCGTTAATCGGTGTTCTTTTAGTTTTCGAATATAAGATGCATTTGAGTCGTCGTCCATTGCCTGTTGAACCAGCACATGCCTCTACTCCGACCTCGGCGTTCCCCGGCAGCATCTTCATCATCTTTAATTGTGCGAAATTGAATAATAACGACTACTCCCTCCGTTCAAAGAAAAATGCAACTGTGGGAACCTGCTGGTCAAACTATCTCATGTTCGACTAAATTTATAGTAAATAATATTATTATTTATGTCTCCAAATAAATTTGTTATGAAAATATATTATATAACTAATCTAATAGTACTTATTTTGTATCATGAATATTAGTACCTTTTTATACAAATTTAGTCAAAGGTCAAATTATTTGACTCCTCAAAAACCAAGTATTGCATTCTTTTGCAGACGGAGGGAGTATATCATACCATACAAATGATTTTTGGATGCATTCAAAAATTAATTTTTTGGGGCACGGTTTACAAAGCCCCTACAATGCAATAGATTGTAGAAATGAGGCAACCACATCTTCCTTAGAAATTGCTTAGCTCAAGGGTGAAGTTATTTTATGATCGTAGCATCACAAAACCTCAGTCCTATACTTTTTCGCACAAAGTGTCCATATTAATTCAAACCTATGACCTCTGGCCACCTGTTGGCTCCTCCTATACCACCACCAACAACACAATCCTGATATTTCGTGAGAGGGGAAAATAGTCATGAAAAACGGTTTTACTCTCATGAAAATAATGCGTGAGAGTACACCATCACGCATCACCTCTCACGGATATAGACTCACGGAATACACATTTTCGTGAGAGTTTACCGCCACGAATTATTTTCATGAGAGTTCATCATGACGGTCACACTCACGAAAATAACGTTGCCGTCAGGTTTGCATCGGTATTTTCATGACGGTTTTTTTGGTATTTCGTGAGAGCTCACCATCATGAAGTTATTTCGTGAGAGTTGAATATTTCGTGAGAGCTCACCGTCATGAAGTTATTTTGTGAGAGTGATGATATTTCGTGAGAGGTCACCATCATGAAGTTATTTCGTGAGAGTCTTGGTCTTTCGTGAGAGATCACGATCACGAAATGAATTTCGTGAGAGTTTCAAAGCTCAAAGGACATCTCAGAAACATGTTTTCCTGAGAGTCAATACCGTCATGAAAATTACAGAATAGGAGCATCTCAAACAAAATTTCAAATGCACACATGATCCAAATACCAATCCATCACAAATACAATAGAATCCAATACATGCTATATAATATGCAACTGATTCCAATTACAATACATTCTAACTCCATCCAAGTGTCCAACCATTACATAAAAAGCTTACTTGCTCGTGACCTAGACATCCAACCTGATAAGTTCCTGCACATACTCCTAACCATCCAATAAACCTACATGTAATTTCCAGTTCAAATGGCAGCTCCAAATTCAGTTCATGATGGCAGCTGCAAATTCAGTCTGGGCAATTTCCCCAAGGCCTTCAACCTGCAACAGATGCTAAGGATTAACAAATCAAGGCACAAGAATGATCACATAAATACATTTGTATGACATGTAATATGAAATGGACATATATGTGTATACATGGGTACCTTTCTATCTTTTATCTCTTTTCTAGGATAGTGTTCTTCAGGTTTTCGTCGTTTGGTAGCTTCTTTCCTCTATAAGCAAATCTAATTATCATTACCAATGAAATTGAAAAGGAAAGCTACATGTGATGAACAAACTCCCTCAAAAAATATAACTAATTATTATTAACAAGGAAATCTACTTATCTCACACACCAACCGTCATCACACCAGGAAGAAGGCCATGAGTCCCGCGACCTCACCGCCGTCCTACGGGGGGACATCAACCGAGCGAGGCAGCATGACATATACCTGGTACGTATGTACATGGTTTGCTGTATGGCGATACTACGCACCAACATCTATGGATCTGATTTCATTTTTTTTAGATAATGGAACAAAGTTTATGGATCTGATTTCATGCACTAAGTTCCCATGCATTCCGGGTTTGTCTTGGATGCAGGCTGCCGATCACGCGATCAAGCAATGGCGCAGCTTCCTCGCATCCGTGGAGAAGACGCATGGTCATTGGCCGGACAAGTAGGTGCATGAAGAGGCAACTGGCAGCAACCACAAGCCCCGGAACCCAGCGTGAGTGGCGTTCTGTCTGTCGATGCAGACTCAGACATATACACCATATAAATAAATAAATTTAATGAGCGAGAAGCCGTAACACCAGTGCCTCCGACTAGCTCCCTCCAATCCTGAAGAATAATATTTGTGCTTACGTACTGTCCTCCTCATCGCCATTATATCACTACCGAAATCCGCTTCTTTGCCAAGCACCAGATGCTTTACCGAACGTTTTTTTTCAGACGCTCGGCAAAGAAGGCTTTGCCGAGAGCCAAATAAAAAACACTCGGCAAAGCCTCTGCACTCGGCAAAGAAGGCTTTGCCAAGTGTCAAATAAAAAACACTCGGCAAAGAAGTTTCTTTGCCGAGTGCTAAAAAAACACTCGGCAAAGCAATTTTTCAAACCATGTTTTGGTGCCCTAAACGAATTCAAATAAAAAAAATTCAACTATAAAGTTTCATAACTTCTCATGATCTACAAACTTTATATTGGTCATTTCTTCATTCGACAAAATAATAATTACGTTGTTCACAAAATCTATATGTCTCTCATGTAGTTTCATAAAACTACAAGAGAGATATATAAGATTTGTGAACAATGTTAGCACCACAATTTCGGATGAAAAAACTTCCTAAATGAAGTTTGTAGATCTCGAAAGGTTATGAAACATTGTAGTTGACCACTTTTTAATTTGAATTCATCTTGTCATGCAAAACTACGTTTCAAATTCAAAATTTTAAAATTTTAAAATTCAATTTTTTCAAAAGACCTCGGATGGAAAAACTTCCTAAATGAAGTTTGTAGATCTCGAAAAGTTATGAAACATTGTAGTTGACCACTTTTTCATTTGAATTCATCTTGTCATGCAAAACTACGTTTCAAATTCAAAATTTTAAAATTTGAATTTTTTAAAAGACCTCGGATGGAAAAACTTCCTAAATAAAGTTTGCAGATCTTGAAAAGTTATGAAACATTGTAGTTGACCAATTTTTCATTTGAATTCATCTTGTCATGCAAAACTTCATTTGAAATTCAAAATTTTAAAATTTGAATTTTTCAAAAGACCTCGGATGGAAAAACTTTTTAAATAAAGTTTGTAGATCTCGAAAAGTTATGAAACATTGTAGTTGACCACTTTTCATTTGAATTCATTTTGTCATGCAAAACTACGTTTGAAATTTAAAATTTTAAAATTTAAATTTTTCAAAAGACCTCGAATGGAAAAACTTTCTATATGAAAAATGTAGAGATCGAAAAGTTATGAAACTTTGTAGTTGACAACCTTTTGATTTTAATTCGTTTAGGGCCTCAAACAATCAATTTTCACTTGGTTTATTATAATATTTGAGTAACCGAAATGGTATATAGACGCACGTGAGTGTGTAGTGCAGGTGGCAAAGGAGGTATCGCGTGAGGAAGAGGTCACGAGTTCGAATCCCGCCGACCGCGTAGCCACGAATTTTACGCGAAAAATACCGCGACTTGCCGAGAGCTGCGCTCAGCAAAGGCTTTGCCGAGGACCTTAGAGGCTTTGCCGAGAGCTTGGGGTCCTCGGCAAAGCAGCCAGCTCCGGTAGTGTTGGTCTTTTGATTTCCCATGTGTTCACTTACTGTTGTCCTCTAATTACTAGTCCTGATCAGTTCCGTACTAAGCTGTGTAATGTATCTTTTTATTTTCTTTTTTTTGTTAATACTAGCAAATATGCTCGTGCGTTGCAACGGGAGAAAAAAATAATAACATAAAAAGAATACTCGAGATTTATCATCAAACTGTTTTCGTATCATTTGTATATATCAATAATATTTGTAACATGTCACGAGGAAGAGAATATATAGCAATAATTATTATCTGATCCGAAAAGTTTCTATTATAACTTATGTCGTTGTAGTAATGCAAGAATTAAATTCATGGCATACCTTCACAATTGGTATATCCAACGACAACAAATTTTGAACCTTTGACAATAGGGCACTCACAAACACACCCACGGAAGATATCCTACATTCTCACGTAAATGCAAAGCTAGCTAGGACACTGTTCGAGCAGCAGCAGCAGCATACACGAGGCACGGCAGCTGGCCTGTCCACCTTGCTGTCCTGAATTTTCTCTCCATCCATCTCAGCTTCGACTCGTCCTCCATGGATTTTGGCAGTATCAGATGGAAGCCTCTACCGCTGTGCCTAGCTCTTGTGGCTCTGTAAGCAATAAGCATGCCTCCCTGCTTGCGCGGCGGTTCCGAAGACTTACGTCGTTCAGATGGCCGCGTCTGTAAGATGCCGAGCTCGTTCGATTTCCGCTGTGAAAACCGTGTGCTCTGTGCAGCGGGAAAGAGACGCGTAGGCGTACGCGAGGATCGTCTATAACTACGAGACGGCCTTCCATGACGTCGCAGCGAAGCTGGACGAGGCCGAGGCCGAGCGGATGGCCGAGGCGGACGGCGTGTTGACCGTGTTCAATATGGGCGGAGATAGACATAAAAAAATATATATAACAGAAAATTTTAGCTCTTTTAATTTTATGGTGGCCGTTTCTTCGTAACGGATCGAGCCCACGCATGGCATGAGGGCCCAGCGGGAAAAACAAAAGCAGAGCTTCACAGTCTTTGTGGTGTTTCCTCTCTGGCTTGGGCGGTTGGGCTTGAGCCTCGCTGTGAGTGTGACCCCGTGATGGACAAGACAGCCCACGCTGGAACTTGACAACGCTGTTTTCTTCGATGGCCATTGAGCTGGCTAAATTGGGCTGCGAGAACGCCCAGACCACCTGACAAACAAAAATCTACGGTGAAAACTAAAAAATATGCAGAATTTTTCATAATTTATTATTAGGTATAGATATAGAAAAGACCATATGTATGTGTCAGTCAACTCAGTTGTACAGTGCCATTTGTTACGAACTCCACTGTATGGATGTGTTTTTGGATATAAATGCATACACTCCACGTTAAGGAAGTAAGATTAAGTGCCCAACATCAAGGAACCATAGTGAAGGACTGGAATGAATGGTGACCACCCAACTTAGGGCAGCTTATATCTCGAAATTGTTTGCAAGTCTATCTTCTAGCTATCGTCAAGATCACATTGTCACAAAGGACCTATTGACCCTAGAAACAAGAGGTTACGAAAGCATGGAAAAAAGGCAGAACAAACACTACAAATAACCTAAAGAAAACGGGCTCACATTGTGCTCGACGTTCATACTTGCATGGTTGATTTACGACGCTCGATTATCATCATTATCAAGCGAAGATAACATCGCAAACCATTAACCATGGATGTCTATGCAGGATAACAAAATGTCGTAAAATATTATTGTCATATGACTTGGCAATTTAATATATTATAGCCCACTATATATATTGCAGCCCAGAAAATCAATTTACAACTAGCAAGCAAATTGAAAATGACCACATTCATTACATCACTTGGCAAATCAAATTCATTCATAGTTACATGTCCAAATAATTGGCACATGTCAAACTCCACACAAAATACATGAACCTCACATGTCCAAGTCATCCTGATGTTTGAGATCATCCTGATGTTTTACCAGAGGAGCTTCCAGGAATGCTGCCCAAGCGTGAAGTGGAGTTCTATATTGATCTTATACCTAGCACCCAAACTATTTCCATAGCCCCATATCATTTGTCTCGCCCTTTTCAAAAAGAGTTGAGGAAACAATTGGATGATCTGTTATCCAAGAAATTGATTCACCATAGTGTGTCGCCTTGGAAAGCTTGGGTTCTCTTTACTAAGAAGGATGGTAGTTTGCAGATGTGTGTGGATTATCGTGGCTTCAATGCAGTGACTATCAAGATCAAGTATCCCTTGCCTCATATTGATGAGTTGTTTATCGTCTAAAAGTTGCTAGGGTGTTTTCCAAGATTGATCTGCAGTCAGGCTATAATCAGATTCAGGTAAGTGTTAGCAACCTAGTATCTGGATTGGTAGAGAGAGGTAGAGAATCAGAGAATCAGCAGTGGGGGTTCGAGAGGAAGATGATGAACAGTAGTAGAAGAAGAGGAATTCTAGAGGAGGGAATAACCTATATTGGTTTGTCTGATAATTGTTTGATGGATTGTCCTGCTCCTGGCCTTTGCATTTGTAGTCTCCCATCCAAGCGTGACTGGACTGGCGCAGGCCCATGGCCCATGTGAAGGCCCAACCATAGCTGATCCCTAACATTCCCCCTTCTTAAGCTTTGGCTTTCCCCCAAGCGGATGGAGAAGGATGGAACCTCCGGGATCCCAAGGAAACTGTTGCAGCTGTTTGTCGGAATACAGGCCATGATCAGTGCATAGAACTCTTAGAATGTAGATATTGTCTGTGGAAGCACTAGCAGTAAAGGAAGTAGAACCAATGTGATCCTTGATCTGAAACAAAAGCAGGCACCTGGACTCCCAATTTATAGTGCGCTGATTGCAGCTATCACAGTACCATGTCCCATCACCATTTCTCGTCACCTCAATGTAGCATCGTTTCCCAGTAAGCTCCAAGGAACAAACTAGATAGCAGCATATATCAGCCCTCACATGAGAGAGTACAACCCTGACAGTGATGAAGTCAGGCTTATCTGATCGCCCCACTTTCTCATCCTTGATCCATGCAATTGTTTCCAGCACATAATTCCTGCTCATGTTTGATAGTTCTGGAGACAAAGAAATGAAAGCGGTATTTTGTGCTTCAGTTATGTCCCACTGCTGCAGCTTTTCAGCAACAGACAAATCTGGGTTTACTTTGAACTGAGATGTGTTGATTGTGACCACAGAGCAACCATTGGAATCATTCACGCGGCCACCTTTGAGAGACAGTATAGGGCTTGAACCAGAATTACACAGCAACTGCAGATGTTATCCCTCTGCATCTGAGAATTTGCCCACACCAAGTAGCTGCCCATTTCTTTTATCAATGATGAGATGCACAAGAAATACAATTATACCCTGAAGCTGCCTAGGGAACAACTGAAATATGTGTAACCTCAACCATGTGGAGGCCAACTTGAAATCTGCATAGGCAATTACGATATAAGCATGATAGGACTGAAACCACTGAACTGCCTCCCTACCATTGAGTTCAGCAACTTGCACTGCACTTTCAAGTAACTTGAGCCAGTGCTTCCAACATTCCCAACAGCTCACACAACGGAAAATGGTCAACCTCAATTTGCTCACTGAACAGCTAAGCACACAATTTGCAGAGAGTTGAAACCATACCCATTTGCTAAGGGGTGGTGGCCATGGGAGTTTCAGCCAGATGTCACCAAACTCAGCATCAAGCATATTGCCAGCAGACAACAAGGTAGCATATTCCACACTCCGAAGTTGCCAGAGCAATAGAAAATTAAGAGACCCTTGGAACAGCAAGTGGAACAGCCTGACTAGTGGAACCAAACCATATGTGCGACCAAGACTGACAGAGCGGAGCACATGAAGGTCAAACTGAGCAAAACCTGATAGATGCAGGAAATAACCCCTCACAATCATTGTTGTAACCAGCAGAACCACCACAGCGGCTAGATGAGCACCATCAGAACAATCATTACCACCAACAGAGACTGATAGAGGCGGGTGATAGCACAGAACCACTGATAAGGAGGTGTGCAGTTGCACAGAAGCTGCGTAACTAGAGAAGGAAGGCCAAGGAAGTGGCCGGAGTGGAAGAACAGCAGGCGGAGGACATGGTTGCTGCAACTGAAAAATCCGGACCTCCAATTCATGCTCATTAGGAGAAACCCAGGTGTGCTCCCCACATAGGAACAACATTTTCTTGTCTGAGCCTGCCACTGAGTCTCCAAAAGGGAAAAAAATATCGGCCGGTAGAATCCGAAATTTCCGAGATATCCCGTTTACCGGCTGGGTCCGAAATTTTTCCTCTATCGTCCGAAATTTTTGTATTTTTAAAATTTTGTCATCCAAATAGACATCAAAACCCACTCAATATTCTAACCTTAATCCATGTTTAATTTTCTCTCCCCTTCTCTTCTAAGTTCAAGTTGCCACCGCCGCAACACACTCAGCACGCTCCACCTATGTCACTGACCTCCTTGTTGATTAAGCAATTAATAATATGTTTTATTTAGTTTTTTATGTTAGATTGTTTAGAAATGATCTATGTGCTTTCCTGAACAAAATAAGTAATTTTTTGTCTAAATTTCTTCCAAAATTTTATTTCTATCGCCGATAAATTTCCGATATATCCGATATTCCCGTTTATCGGTGACCACCGAGATTTTTAAAATACCGGTAGAGAATCCAAATGCGTTGACAATTAGGCTGATGAATTCAGGATGAGAATCATAAGTCGCTGGAGTGATGAGAGGGTCATCAACAGTGCATTTTGCCATAGTATCATGTTCTTCCCACTTAGCACCAGCAGCAACCCAAACTGGTGTAACAAATGGATATGCTGTGTATGTATGGTTCTCAATTACTCTCGCAGCCGCTAAAATTAACTGTCCATGACAAACTGAGCCAATAGGCTTATGAGCACCAGAGAACTTTCTGACTCGAATTCCACCAAGCAGATGGCACTTTCCACGGTCAAACATACAACACCACTGTACAATAAATTCATGGAATACACTGAAGGATGGCCATGGTATTGATCGAAGGTCAACACTAGCACACATCGCCATAGCACCAAGCACTGGTATCATCATGTATTTCCAGGACACTGCAAGGTCAGAGAGCACGAACCAGATTTGTTGGCAAATTTGTATAGGCCACGGGGGCTTCCAAAGTCGACCACAGGAACTCCTGACAGAGAGCCTCTCAGCCCTGTTGAACGATGGCCATGGTGTAGGCCGTAACTCAGCATCACAGCTCATCAACCTCCTAAAGTTTGTTTTAACTCACTACTGCCATTATTAGAAATAACCTAAAGTAATCCCCTAATCTTCACATAAATTACCCCCTAAATTTTCATCTAAATTATCCACCTTTGCACGTTTTTAAAATAACCTAAATAAACTAATCACTAAAATATGATCTAAATGTCCTATGTCTGTCAAGTCAAAAAATATCACAAAGTACTTGTATATGCTTCTAAATTACTCCTTCATACATGATGTGCATTACCATACTGACCATGTATACATATGTGCAAGAAGCGATGAGCATATAGATTTCCATGCCAAAAACATAGCTGAATCTAATAATTTAACTAAATATATGTCAAACAAAAGGCATAAAATATGAACAAGGATGAAAAGATATATAAATTAATTGGTAGCCAAAGTTTATCTTATCTGGATAAAAATAAGAAAGTACCTATATGGTTGTTGTGTTAGAATATGAACACTTGAGTGGGAATTTAACTAAATACATGTCAAACACGCATGGATATACAATGCTATAAGGGAACAACTATGAATTGAATGAAAAAAAGTGTATATAGCAACTGGTAAACTAAACCATCACATCTATATAAAAATAAGAAAGTATTTGCATAAGTATTGTTTTAGAATATGAGCAAATAAGAGAGACCAAAGATAAGCAATTTTAGTTAGTTATGAGCCTAAAACCTATCCACAAATTTCTAACATCTATCTCTTAGTGCCCATGCAACCGCATGGGTCGGTGGACTAGTGGACAATAGTGTGAGGTATTTGGTTCTTGCCAGTCTCCGAGACACCAATTTGGCCACAAAATTCTGTTGAGCTACATTTTCTAATGAATTGAAATTTTAACATTATGAAAGTATTTTCCATTTAAAAGTCTACACACATAACATTTGTCAAACCAATATAAATGGTGACGGGAGAGTTGAAGCAGCATTTTTTTGTCCATCCAATATGAATGGTGACGGGAGAATTGAAGCAGCATTTTTTTGTCCATCCAATATGAATGGTGACGGGAGAGTTGAAGCAATATTTTTTTCCACGTGGCTGGAGTCTGTTAATAAATTTCTCTCATTCTTTCTTTTATGCTAGAATATAAACTCCCTTGTTCTTTATGTATTTATTCATTCAATATGTTGTTGTCCGATCCTGGTAGTGGTAGTGAAATCCACTTGTTTACTCATTTCTTTTACACATCACTTGTTTACTACAGAAGATAGTGGTAGTGAAATTCAGATGCTTCTCTAATTCTAAATTGTGAATGCAGGTCAAGATGACCCTGGAGAAAGTCGGAATACGCATTGCCATGAATCCCCCTGTACTTCTGATAGACAGCTACTCCGTATCTACATTAAACGGGTCAGCAGTGGTGCGCGTTGAAGCACCCTCATCTATGAACAACCATGCCCCCATTGACCTGGTCGCACTTATCAATATTAACCAAAGCATGAGCTGTCCAGTGGCATCGCAAACAAAGATGCCATCTAGGCTGGATCTGCTGAAAAATGCCATGAAGTTCATAATAAGGCACCTTGGTGATGACGACCGCCTTGCCATTGTAGCATTCAACGATCAGGTCATCAAAGAGTATACCACTGGCATTTTAGAAATATCTGGCAGTGCTCGGATGGCTATCAAAAAAATGGTGGATGGGCTTGTGGCTATGGGTGACACTGCTTTTAAACCAAGCTTGGAGCATGCTGTTAAGGTATGTGGTGAACTTAACTACTCCATTTGATTCCCAATATCAATTTATTTAGGCTTACGTATGCATAAGAATTAAATACTAGTTCATAAACTACCACTCCTCAAACATTAGTGGGGCTTACAGTAAATAAAAAAAGACAATACAATAATTGATGTAATGCAATTGTAACATCCTGCATTCCAAATCATTTAGGTCCTAACCCACCAAGATGGTCCACATACGCATTGCAACACATAGCACCCTAGCTGTACTTTAATGTGAAAGTGTTAACTAGCAAGTCGCCCTTGCAAATTGCCGGGCAAGCTATCTCTTTTACATTTAACTTGCCTAGGCCCTCAACTGTTCAATTCAACATCCACGCATCTGGTGATTGTAGATAAGTTTCGAACAAAACAGCAATAAATAAGACATTTGTTGCATACATGGATTTAATCCTGGTTGCAGTACACCTTATAGTAATAAGAAGATTTCTTACCTGATTGCACCCTTACTACTCGAGCACTTAAGCACACAAAGTGCCAGCAGGATCATTTGGTAGTCTATGATAGGTCATTGAGATCGTTGGCAATGGTGCATTGCTTCATCCTCTTGTCAATGACTATATTTTTAATTTTGGTGTTCTTTGGTTGGTGGTTGGTAGTGGGCACCTGCCTCCTGCGCCCTTGTACAATGTCATATTTGGTTTTCTATCCCATTGTATGCACTGTTATCAAAGCTCTAGGCACTAGGAGTTCATTGGCAGTGTCTTTACCTTACATAGTCCTGTAAGCGGATCCAGTGCTGTCACTGCATTAAGGACTACATGCGACTGCAATGGTATTTTTCTCCGGATCAGGTCGTGTGTGGTCTGCTCCCACTACTTCTTTTGATAGCATGGCCAAGGCCACCCGATCCATCCATAGGTATGGCTAGCTCAAGGGAGTGCTGTAGTGTCACACCCATTTAACGACCAAATGGAATGCATACTCTTATGTGTGCCCAGAGATCAATCACACATACGTTAACAAATTATAACGGAAGTATCATCACAAATGTTATTACATCACGATATTTAACACATAGTCTTAACACAAATGTAGTGGAAGTAAAAATAATAAACTCTCGTGGTAGCTCCAATCACAGATACATTGACTGGTTGACTGCAAGTCTAGTAATCTTCAGGGAAGTAGGCGTAGTAGTCACTATTACCACCATCTGTTACCCATCCGGGATTTTTATCCAAGTAAGAAAAATAAACAAGCATAAGTACATCTCGTACTCAACAAGTGTAACATGGGGTTCATGAGGCTCAAAGGCATATCATGGGTTTATCAGCATGTAGCTTTTAATTAGCATAATTTTAGCATATCAATAGCATCAAAATGTCTCAATGTAAACAATAAACATATGATCCATGTGAAATGATTGATGAATAGCAAAAACATAACCATTAATAATTATCAACTATTCCATAAGGGTCCAAGGCCACTCGTGACCGTGAGCACGACTATTATAACAGTTTTACACTCTGTAGAGGTTGTACACTTTCACTGTGAGTCGTGTTGCCCATATGCCCGGGTTAATTACTCCCAAAACACTACCAAGGTGAGCAGGCAGGGAAAACACTATGAAGTCTTTCGAAGGTTCGTCTAACAAGTTAGGGCCATTAGATTCACTCGGCAAACAGATGTAGAGCCCCCCTTCCAAATGGCACAATAACCCGCAGCCTATACACATAAGGACAGAGGCCGCACTATACCCGATTCGTCAAGCCATTCTTACGCCAAAAAGGTTACATCTAACAAGCTAGAAAAGGTCCTTCTATATGACTAAAGCCAGAGCCATATAGCCCCCACAGTTGTACTGTAAATCCCGGATGTTCGTTTATAGATGAGTCCTTATGGAGAGTAATTAGAGCATCAAAAGTAACCCCCATGCTCTAATCCCCTTTAAACATTAATCAAAATCATCTTTTAATGTTTGTTGCATATTCCTCTAATCAATTTACATGATCATAGTCCATGTTTAAGCACTAGCCATACTAAGTCATCCTTAACAAAGGAATAGATGCATAATGATATTATTTGCATAATGTGAGTAGGACAAGGATAATCTCATGCTATACTTGCCTTGCTCAAACTGGTCCTGAAGATCTTGCTCGTAGAAAGACTCTTGATCTCCAACGAATTGCTCACCGTCTATACTCGATCAACAACAGCAACAACACACATCCAGAGGCAATCATGCATAAACAAACAAGACTATAATTAGAACAGTACACCAATAGTAAGAAAATAAGATAAAAAGTCTTTAAAACGAATCTACAACTCGCTAGGATCACACAGACGCGAAGATCACGAAAAACGGAGCTAAAACGACGAAATTATGAATTTACGAAGATTTCCTATAGAAAAATAAATACTTTAATAAAAACTCGAAAATAAATTAACCCAAACCTACTGTACAGTTCTATCATCATGTAGAGCTCGCAAATATGAATCTAACGCAATTTGAATGGATCAAATCGGAGTTAAAACGGAGATTCTACGACTAAAACAAGTTTAGTGGCAAAACTGTAAATATCAGAAAACGTATTTTTCATTTACCGAGACGAAATACGCTTTCAACAGATCAAAACGAATTCAGGATTTTACGTTTTGGACCGCGGGTTCATAACTTAAAAACTACAGCGTCTCTTTAGCAAGATTTACAACCGAACCGGTATCATTAAATAAGATCCGTCCGATTCAAAACGGACGGCCGAGATCAAATCTGGGAGGGAGAGAGAGAACGTCGGCGGCGCTCCGGCCGGTTTCCGGCCCGACAGTGAGCTTCCGCGGCGGCGCCATGGCCGGGAATCACCAGGGCTCGACCCCGGGCACCATTCAACGAAGGGAAAGCACCGGGAGGTAGCGCGGAACACGGCGAACTCACCAAGGGTGAAATCTAGGGCGCGGGATGGATGGAGACGACGGCGTGCTCGGGATGGCGGACGGTGGCGGCGAGGTAAGGTGGGAGCTTGCGGTGGCGGTGTTTTTACGGCTACAGCAGCCCCAAAAGGGTCAGATGAGGGTGGAGGGGTGCGGGGGCTCGGTTTTTATAGCCCAAAGGCACGCGGAAGCAAGGAAAGAGGAGGATTCGAAGATTGATTCAGCGACTGCATTTTTGGAAAGAGAAGCCGGCGTCGGCGTGGGGAGGAAGATGAAGGTGAAGCAGCTGACACGTGGGTCCCGGATGTCAGCGACTCGGAGGGCGGGGAAAGAGCAGCGCGGCGAGCTGGGCCGCGGCCGTTGGCTTGGGCTCGGCCCAGAGGGGGAACGCGGACGCGGGGGAGGGAAAGGAGAGGGAACGGGCTGCTGCAACAGGCCGGGGCAGTGGGCTGCGGGAGGAAAGCGGCCCGAGAGAAGAGAAATTCCTTTTCTTTTTCTTTTTTCTAATTTTTCAAAGCCATTTTTCAAAAGATTTTCAAATCCAATTTGAATTTGATTTAAACCACTCAATACAAAATTTCAAATGAAGCAGCATGAATGCTCAATCATGTTTCTACCCTTATATTTGATTTTAAATTTATAAAAATTATTATCATTCTAAATGTGCATGCTCACAAAAATATATAAAAATCATATTTCTCCTATTTTTCTTCTTTTCAAAATTTTAGGGTGTTACATGTAGGATGTTGAAGCGATGTTGAGTATCTTCGAGCAAGTGGGTGAGGTAATGGATCATTCGATCTAAAGCCACATCCAACTCCACCATGCACCTTTCACACAAGTTGAGGTCTGTCAGAACAATCTCAAACTCAATCACATCTTGTTGCACACTTTGCTTGGGAAAGTGGTGGAAAGGCCACATCTCCAACACCCCTACCTGGCTGAGAAGTGCCATGGCCTTGTAAGCCACCACTTTGATAGCCATCTCCACTGAAGTGCCCCTTGCAAAGAGGTAGTGTGGCTCGGTCACTGCTTCAACAAGGCACATTGGGACGAACATCAAGGCAATGTATTCCACCATGCTTAGACTGCGTATTTGGGTCAAAAGTTTCACTTTATCTGCCATCTCATTATCAACACAAGCGCAAATGATGCAAGGTTAATTGAACATGCCATGAATGGATGAGAGCGATGCTCTAAATGTTATGGTTAAGCATGATTAAACATTATTACGTACTGATGAACGTATTAGAAGTAGAGCACATAAGCTAGACATAGAGGTTCTAGTGTAGGGATGATGTCTAGTTTAAGTCAGACTGGGCAGGGACAATTGTCAAATTAGACAAAAGGGTTGGGTTAAGTTGTAGAGCCAGGTGCTCTGGAAGGTGGTGCGGTCAGAGAGGTCTGCCGCTTTGGTGGAGGGGTAGAGTCAGACTACCTACTACCATGTTCAGACCTTTATGAAGGTCAATTTGATCGTCCAAAAGCCTAGTCTAACCATTGGGAACCATTTTTCAAACAGAGGTTAAAGGGTCAATGTTCGACACGCGGACAGACTGAGGTCAGTCCGCGGCTCGGCTGAGGCTAGCTAGCAACGAAGCCACCGATGGATTGTCCGATGACTTTGAACAAGGTCTGTTCCTAGGGCATCCTAGTGAACTAGGCAATTAATTTTGGTAGGTAAATTTGACATGCATAAGGGTTCTCAAGAACTAGGTAATCAATAGAGGTTTGAACCATGGGGATCTAGAGGGCTCATCTTACGTAGAATCAGAGAAAAATGGAGGGCTAAGTAGCTCACTAGTAGGTCATGAGGTGGAACAAAGTGCCGTGGGTTGGTGTAGAACATCGTTGATTAAGCTTGCCTTGCTCTTCCTATTGAGGTGCTTGATGTAGATGGAAGTAGAGGAAGAAGAGCTTGAGGGCACTGAGTGGGGGAGAGGAGCTGAAGTGTGTAGGGGTCAGGCTGATGGGCAGACCCCATGAAAGGTTAATGGTGCAAGAGCTTTGTCCTGGTGACACACACCGGAATGGTGCTAACAGTCTGACTGGAGGTGAGGCATGGTTAAATGACTGCACTTAGGTTCAAGTGCCTATGTGGCAAGGCTGATCGAGTCGTTCTGACTCAAGTCATGGGGTGCTGATATACAGGTCCAGTCAGACCGAGTGATGTCCTGGTCAGACCCATGAGCTAAAAATAGGGGACTTTCCTTAAGCTTAACTAATTTATTTGAACTAAACATGATTATTCCTTAATGATGCACATGATGCCATGATGAACATGGTTAAACAAGGGCCGTGACACTAGATTTGGTTTAAATTCGTTAGTATGAAATTCTCTAATTTGTTTATATAACAACTAGCAGAGTGGCCTGCGCAAATGCGTGTGCCAGTATGCCATTCAATTTTTATACAGCTTAGCTTGCATCCTCATCACTCGTTTTTCCTCCCATATCCTTCTCTCATATCAATGGTTTTAGTAACTTTTTTTTGTCTCCAGAAGTAGTTGTTCCATCATTAGCAATCTGAACACTATGTCTTGCTTTGTTGCTTGATCAATGCCATGACCTTGAGCTTTATATGGGGCCCAGCCTTGTGCAGTTGCTCATATCCTCCTATATATACTGTTCACTCCTATATCTCACTCCGCGCATTGATGCATATATGGCTGTATTGTTGTTCATTTTGTCTCCGGATGTCATGGCTCTACCATCAATTCTATTGACTATGCGTGCCTTAGCTGCCGAGTTTACGTTATGACCTCAAGCTAAGAGCAGCCAAAGCCTGGTACAAGCAGTGACCAGTGTGTATGTCGATGTGGGTAATTATATGAATCTATTTTCTCTTTTTATTGAATCTATCTTGGGTTGAGACTCTCTTTCCATTGTTGTAGTGTGGGCACCATACTGATAACCCATAAACATCATTCGTACATCAATTGTGGAAGAGAGACTAAGTTACATTGTCAGTTCTTATCGATGCAGTGCTTGAACTATGTTTCTTTATTTGATATCAAAATATAATTTGAATTACAACTTTGAATTTTCTTTTGTTCATACGCGAAGATTCAATCACTTAGCCAAAATCATGAAGCTACTTTTCTATATTTATTTTGTAAACTCTAATATTGAACTGTATTTATTTTCTACATATTTGTCCTTGAAAGATAATTTGAATCACAACTTTGAATCTTTGTAAGTCAGCTTTGAACTCTTAAATGCATGAGGATGCAACGAACAAAGTTGACTTCATTTTTTTTAATAATGGCAAGTGTAGGTAATATAATAGAGAAATACGTATAAGGATATTTTTGGATTGACTTTATTCTAATTGCAGTGGCAGGTAATTCTTTAGTACTGCATGGTAGGTTATACATAATTAGGTACAAGGGTACTGGCTAATTTTTGCGTAATGGCAGTGGTGGATGGGTACTTTTATATTATTTTCTCGGATTAACATGTTAATTTCTAGGCTTTGAGAATTAATGTTGAAGGTTATTTTGCTAGCAAAATACTATAATAATAATAATAATAATAATAATAATAATAATAATAATAATAATAATAATAATAATAATAATAATAATCTTACTATAAAGTTTAATAAAAATTAAAACTAGCATAGATCAATACGTGTGATTTATCTAGTTTCAAAACTTCACATTTTGAATCAATTTAGTGACTATGCACAAGACAGTTGTGCTGTTAGTAAGGATGAAAATGGTCGGAAACGGTCGAAAACGGACTTACGATATAGAAAAACGAAAACGGTCAGTTCGGGATATTTCTACATTTAGCAATTAAAGAGTACAAAAAATGATTGAAAATGGTTGTGAAACCAATTAAAACTGACAATTTTTCATGTTAAAAAACGGTTTATAATATAGAAAACAAAAACGGTCAATTCGGAATATTTCTGTTCCGTTTTCATCCCTAGCTGTTAGCAATAAAGTGACGGCCAACTGGGCATGTTTGGTTCCCGAGCAAAGCCTCGCCTCACTTTGTCCTGCAAGGTTCAGTGTTTCGTGGTGCTAGGAAATCTCGCTTTGCCCAATAGTTTTACTCACTTAGGAAATCTCGGTTTGCCAAGTAATCTTTCTCACTCAAGCAAGGAAAACCTCGCCAGCCTGGGTGAACCAAATTGGCTTGACTAAATGGGCAGGGTTTCAAGCGATGCCGCGCCCTCACTTCTGCTTGTTTCTCCTTCCTCGTCTCATCTGCTTCCCTCGTTACCAAATCGAGCTCCTTTGTGGTCAAATCGAATGCACTCATTGGCAACCAAATAGCTACAGCTTCCAAAATCGAGCTCAAACGCCACAAACATAAAACCCCTCTGCCAATTCTAGCCCTTGTGGAAAATCGATACACGCATCACCAAACCGGAGCCAGAAACAATTCTGATCCATGGCAGAGTTCAGTTTCATCCTGGCCTTGGCCTTCACTGCCAGCCAGCTAACTAGTGCTTGGATGGTTGATTTAATGCACGGTTAACTTTATGTGTGATTTGCTTGATGATGGATTGAATATCTGCTCATCAGTAGTGCCATGGCAGCAGTTTGATTAGAAGGGAAACAGAGGAGGCAAAGAGAAAAAGATGAGCTAAGATAGGCAACACCACTGCATTTTCTTGCCTTTGCCTGGCGACGCTGAGCAATCTTGCCAAACTAACCTAGGCAGGCAAAAGAACCAAGCAAGCTGGTCTGTATAGCTAGTAGCAGAACGTATAGAACTCTTGTTTTGTTGGTATCATTATCTTAATACTAAGAGAAATATGTATAAGGGTATTTTTCTTTTTCTTCTTACGTAATAGCAGTGATGGGTAATTTGTCAACATGTTGAGGGCATTTATTTTATTTTCTCTGTTTAACGTGGTAATTTTTAGGCATTGGGATTTAACGCGCATCCTTCTTTTGTTAGTCAAGTACCAAGATAATAGATAACTTTCAATGAAAAATAATTTTACAACTAAAAATAGTATGATTACTGTTTTAAATATATACTCCCTCCGTATCGGATTTAGAAGTCGTTTAGCACTACGACACGGTCTCCAAAACACAACTTTGACCTCTCGTTTTTATAAAAAATATTTATGGAAAAGTAATATATATATATATATATATATATATATATATATATATATATATACTTTTATGAAAGTATTTTTCAAGACAAATCTATTCATATAATTTTTACATTTGCAAACTCAACAATTTAAAAGTTATTGATGATTTATATTCCCAATGTTTGACTCAAACCTTGTCCAAAACGACTTCTAAATCCGATATGGAGGGAGTACTGTATAATACCCATCATAATGGACTATGTGGCATAGTTAAATAATAATATTTAATGCAAGGTTAAATACGTAGGATCGTCTCTAATTGTTGTAAGAATAAATAAATGGTGATATATGAAGTGGCTAAGTAGGATCCTAACTATAAATACAATAATTCCATAAATAAATAATGACATATGAAGTGGTTAAGTAGTTTTTTACTTTATTGGTACTGCAATTGTACAATGAGATGATGGGATATGAAGTGGTTAACTAGTGCCAACTCTAATGGTAATAATAACACAATCAGATGATGGTATAGAGCCATAGAGGTCAGATAAAAGATCAACTCTAAAGGCAGTAATTACATGATGCAATGGTCATATAAGCAAAGATTAATTTAGTCTACCATGAAGCAGCAAAAACGAGTGTTTATTCCATGATTTTTTAGTGAAGTATTAATAATTCTTAAAATATTTATATTTAATCCATGAAGAAGCGTTTTATACTTATAAAATATTTATACCTAGATTAGTTTCTTCTAGGTTTGTCCTCAGTCAAACCTTTTTACTCCCTCTATTTCAAATTAAAAGTCGCTTTGACTTTTTTGTTTATTTATTTTGCTATGTATCAATAGATGAACCAAAAAAATCAAAGCAACTTATAATTTGGAACGGAGGGAGTAGCTTTTACCATCCACATCTAAAAGTTTACTAAATTCATTGTGAAAACTACTTTTATAATATATAACTCCTTTCATTGAATATAATATATTTTTATGGAAGACAAAATTAGAGTAGTTTGAGTTGGGATAAACCTAGATGGACCTACATCTGTGATCGGATGAAGTATTGTATTCAATCTTTATGTCAAATTTCACGTATTATTTCAACTGTAGCTGAGTTGGACTCCTTTTCTTTTTAAAAACATTGATTAAATTTGGATTTCACCTTTTTATTCTTTTAACTTATATCTACCAAATATTACAGCTCCTGGACGACCGAACGGATAAGAAGCGTGCAGGCTTCATCGTTCTCATTTCGGATGGTCTAGACAGCCAGTTCAAATGGGGCGACGATACTATCGCCCACACGGATCCCATCCGAGGCCTCCTCCAAAAGTACCCAGTCCACACCTTCGGTTTGGGCAAGGCTCACGACCCAAAAGCGCTGCACTATATCGCTAACATATCCTACGGAATCTATTCCTCCATCACCGACAACCTCGACAGCAAGATCATGGAGGCCCTCGCCATCTGCTTAGCTGGGTTCAAGACCGTAGTAGCCGTCGACGCCTGTGTTGACATCTGGTCAGCCGGTTTGCTGATAACAAGGATCGACTCTGGGGGTTACATACACCGGGCGAGTTCCGGAGGCATCTTGGTTGGCACGCTCTATGCTGGGGAGGTGAAGGACTTCATTGTCTACTTTTCTTATCAAAGCCGCGGTTTTTCGCCGGGTTTCCATACAACTATCCATGGGATGGACGCTACTGTCAGGTACTTGGAAGCGCCGGGCAGCCAGTCGATTACCACTGCCACTTGCTCAGTGTACCTCCCAATTCATGTGGCCAACAGACCAAATCCCTGCCCACCCTACCCCACCGTCCTTCAGCAGATGGTCCGGTTCAAGGTTCTAGACTTGCTTATATGCTTTCTGAAGGAATTCTTGGTCATGGAGGAGGATGCTGGTGCCGTCCACGTGAAGGAAGGAGATGACCAGGTCTTGCCGGCCATCGCAGCGAGCTTGCTGCGGAGGAAGTGGAAGGAGTTCAAGCAATCCGATGAATCCTGGAAAGAAGCCCCGAGGCACTTCCTTGACGTGGGAGGCATCGACAAGGACATCAACGCCATGGTGGGTATCCTGAAGCAGGGCTTGGGCGTTGGATGCATCTACTCATGGCTGTCGGGCTATCAGATGCAGCGCGCGACAACTTTGGGTTTGGGTGTTGCAACCGGCCAATTCCGCACGCCAGCGATGGACGCAATGGTTTAGGAGGCCCATAGGCAGCTGGCCAATGAAGCATCTGCCCAAGATGCGGGGACGTCAATTGCCCAAGATGCGGGGACGTCAATTGTCTGCAAGCGCGCCGTCGAGCTTCTGGATGGGGTCAACAAGCGATTCGACCTCTGGTGCAAGCTGGAGCACGAGGAAGAAGGCCATGAGTCCCGCGGCCTCACCGCCGTCCTACGGGGGGGCATCAACGGAGCGAGGCAACATGACATATACCTGGTACGTATGTACATGGTTGCTGTATGGCTATACGCACCAACATATATGGATCTGATTTCATTAAGCTTCCATTCTGTGTTTGTCTTGGATGCAGGCTGCCGATCACGCGATCAAGCAATGGCGGAGCTTACTCACATCTGTGGAGAAGACGCATGGCCATGGGCTGGACAAGTAGGCGCATGATGAGGCCGCTGGCAGCCACCACAAGCCCCAGAACCCAGCGTGAGTGGTGTTGTGTCGATGCAGACTCAGGCATACACCATATAAATAAATAAATTTAATGAGCGAGAGGCCCTGACACCAGTGCCTCCGACTCCCTCCGATCCTGAAAATAATATTTGTGCGTACTGTCCTCCTCATGGCCATTATATTGGTCATTTGATTTCCCATGTGTTCACTTACTGTTGTTCTCTAATTACTAGTCCTGATCAGTTCCGGACTAAGCTGTAATGTATCTTTTCTTTTTCTTTTTTATTAATAAAACACCATATGTATGCGTCAGTCAACCCTGTTGTACGGTGCCATGTGTGTTACGAACTCAACTGTACGGATGTGTTTTGACTATAAATGCGCACACTCCACATTGAGGAAGCAAGAACAAATGCCCAACATCAAGGAACCACCCACCGTGAAGGACCGGAATGCATGATGACCACCCAACTTATAGGGCAGCCGATATCCTGAAATTGTTTGTAAGTCTCTCTTCTAGCTATCATCAAGATCACATTGTCACAACGGACCTATTGAGCCTAGAAACAAGAGGTTAGGAAAGCATGAAAACAAAGCAGAACCAACACTACAAAAAAGCTAAAGAAAACGGGCTCCCGCTATGCTCGCCGTTCCACCGGAAGCTCTGGTGAAAGCAGCGACTCAGCAGCAGCAAAACCTAAACAATAATGGGCTAGCAGATGCAACGGAGCACCACTGGATGATATCACTAGAAGTATTTTTCCCAGATCACCCAAAACACAGAACAGGAGCAACTCTGCTTGCTTACCGGATGCTCTCCTATTCTCATCGGATGCCTCACCAGGCAAACCCTCCGTGGTATTGAGTTGGCAGCCAACGAGCAAGAAATACTCAGGTGCAAAATCGGATGCTTCCACAGGAGCAAAAGTCTAAAGAGGATTGAATAACTTGAATTCATTTGACCTGTACTCACTGAATGCTTCATATCGAGGACCGGACTGTCCACTGAGTTGAAATGAAACTCAAACATGCTCAAGGTAACTCAACTTCACTGGATGTGCTAGTGCACACCATTTGTCATGACCCACCGCCTTCCTGGTCCCTGGATGAGTAGCTGATAGAGGTAGAATTATGGTGTTTTTATCAATATTACATACACATTTATATAGAAGAGAATTTACCTGGTGTTATACACACTTTTTTCATAGAGGCAACCAAAGACTGTTAACATAGCATCTGGGTACGGAGCCTACATGTAACTTAGGGTTCGAATAACCTGATCTCCACTTCACCATCAATAGTATTTAAGGTATTCAACAAGTCCTAACCCTACTTAGGGTTATTTCATGATTTGAGGAAGTAGCAGGGATTAGGTCATAAAGCATCTCACCATGCAGTGATTAACATGGTTTGCATTTTGAAATGGTTAATAAAGCAGGTTTAATTATGTTCATAACAGTTATTTGGTACTGGAGGGAGAATTACCACTTCCTAAAATCCCCCATATTACTAGCAACTAGCATAACTCCAAACCTCACACATTTTGAGTTTCCCAGAGACTAGTCATCGAGGGCTATATACCATCCTAGGTTCATGACCAAGAATCATGGCTATCTAGACAAAGGTATACCACTACTACAGAACACACAATCACTGTCGGCCATCACTGGCAGTTGTGCTTGAACCGGTTGTGATAGAGTTTCACTACCGTGTCACAAGCCTAGGATCCGAACAATGATTGAAATTTTATTGACCCAGCAGTAAACCCTGCTATGCCGGCTCAAGCCACGAATATGCAGTGAAATATCACTACCGGCTAGAGCCACCAGCAGTCAGTCATACTCCTAATATCACTGCCAGGGCATGGCTTGACCTGGCAGTGATACTCCAAATATCACTACCAGTTCCTAATAGACCAGCAGTGTCCTGGGTAAAGTACAAAACCCCATCCACGTTCTTCCTCATCCCTCCTGTCCGAGCACACCCATCTAAGGAGGCATCTTTCCCACCTCTCCTCCATTGTTGATGCCATTTTTCCCAAAATACTCATGGAGGGGCTTGGTTTTTGAAGGATGAGCATGATCTCCTTGCTTTAAGATGGGTAATTGGCATGCAATCCTTTCCATTTGTAGCTTATTTTGTTGGTTAGATTTTTTTATTCGCATGCATGATTGTTCTTTCTCCATTTTAGAGAGAATTTTTCATATAATTCTTCATGAAGGCATATGAATTTTGGTGAGTCCCATATTCAACCGATAATTCAAGGTTGGCACCTATGAACCCATTTAATTTCTAGCTAATTAGATTGCTTTTGATTGTGTAGAAAATGTGATGGTTTAGTAGGTTCCTTTAGTCTCCCCATTTTAGTTGTGGCATAGAATAGAATTGTTCATGAGGGCTACCAATTTTTTATGAACACATGTGACACCTAGCAACCCATTTAATTTTGGGATAGTTTGGTTGATTCTTTAGTAAATGTGGTGGTTCAATTGGAGGCCACCTTTCATAAAATGAGGATATCGACCCATTTATATACTAGCTCATTGGAAATTTCATTCGTAGGGTTCCTATGAATTTTGAAATCCATTATTATTGGTCATTTATTGCTCATAAAACTAGTAACGGATATGGGCTTTTTTAACAAAATTTAATTGATGTGTCGCCTCTTTTATTTATGCATGCATAAGTTTGGAACTTTAACTAAATCAAATATCATAACTGTTTTTTTGTGCATAGATGGATTGAAGATGGATGTACGGTCTCACACCTTTGGATCTTCAGTTTGTGATCGGCTTTGAATCCTTTATGCCCATGCAGAGATTGTAAGAACTAGACGCAATTTGGCAATATTGAGTAGATATGATGTCACTTGATTACCAGGGTTTTCGTGCAAAACTACAAGATATGGGCTGTGCATGGGAAAGAGAGTGGGAATGTAGTGGATGACTAAGTGGTGATAAGATCATGCCTGACGAAGCTTCCCAAGATTGTGTCCAGGAAACAACATGTGTCAACAGGGAAGAGGTGGTTAATAATGATGTGTGTAGAAATTAGTTAGCTGATGATACCGTGGAAGATGGCCTTTCTAAGGTGCTGCGTGATGCGAAGCCAGGATTCCTTAGTCCTAGATAATTGAAAAAGCTAGAGAAAGTGAGAAAGGATGAAAAAATATTGTTGTATCCAGGTTGCGAAGTGAGCAAATTGAAAACTGACCTCAGGCTATTGGAGGTGAAATCTACTCATGGTTTGTCTGATAAAGGCTTTGAAGACTTGCTATGTGTAGTGAAGAAATTGCTGCCAAGCCCTAATGAGTTACCCGAGAAGGCATACGAGGCTAAGCAAATGATATGCCCACTCAGCCAAAAAGTTAAAAAATCCATGAATGTGAGCATGTATCAATGATTGTGTATTGTACCGTGGAGATGAATACAAAGACTTGGATGGCTGCCCAAAGTCCGGAGCTCCACGGTACATGCATGCCATGGCAAATGATGGCAGTATGACCGTAGGAGGGGCCATAAAGCTCACTTGGTATTTCCCTATATTTTCTCATGTACGTGGAGAGGTTGTCTGCAAATGCAAAGTTAGCCAAGCTGGTGTGGTGGCATGCGGAAGGTATGAAGTATTTTTAATTAGATGCAACTATTTAAACAGACGGCATCTTAAGATGTCCGCCTCTAAAATCAATTTAAAGAGACGGACATCCTAAGACGACCGATGATTTTCACAAGTGGTTACCTTATGACTCCCACCTTTGTAAATGATTTTCAGAGACGGGCATTTTTCTAGAGGCCGCCAGACCATGAACTGGGACGGTCGCTAGATGTGTCTATCTCTGTTAATAAAAGAGGTTGTCTCCTAACATTGTTCTTGTGGTAGTGCTCCCGCCGCACCAGCCTCCTGGGCGGTTGGGCATCGCGGTTTTTATTGGTGTCACTTTGGATTTCATCTAGATAGTTATTTTGCTTTGCCTCATTTAGGGCACCCTCAACAGTATGAGCTAGTTACTACTCTAAGAGAACTTCTTCAATAGTGGTAACTTTTAGCAATAGCTCATAATATGAATAGGTCTACGTAACAACCTTACGTCTTCTTGGAATATAGGTATAAGACTAGCTTTTGATCAACAGATAGTTTTTCTCTCTCTTCTATTAAAATATAAAATAAAATGCTTAGAGCTAGCTCACAAGTCACCGTTGTATGTGCCCTTAGTTTATGAACAGCTAGCAAGTAATCTTAATTAACTAGCTAAAATGTTGGCTCAGTTCTTCAACTAATAATAAATACAGCAAGCCAAGTCAAGCGGAGTTCAGGACCAAACCGAGAGCTAACGAGGCAAGAAAAAGCTTTATGTCAGCCCTATGTGGAACACACTAGCCAGGTATCTAGTATGGCATGCATGCGGTTATTTTGTGTATAATAGCTGTGAAGCTGCGAAGAGTCGGAAACTCGGAATCGGTACCGGATTGCATTTCCTTTTCTGATTGCCGAGTGGAACTGCGACAAACTACCCTTCCCGCAGATGGTCATCCAAAGTATAAATTACAACAGCCCGGCCCCTTCTCTGTTCTGTCTACAAAAATCAAGCCAATTGCAGACGACAGCATGGAGATGGAGATCAAACGGGCCGTCGGCACTGCGCTGCCGACGCTGGCGTCGATGCTTGGCATGCCAATCCCGCAGGGGATCAGCCGCATGCTAATGCCATATCTCCTCTCGGAGGAGGGTACTACAGCAGCCGCGGCTTCGGCCATGCAGTCTTCCCCGCCTCCGCAGCGGCGGTGGCTGGCCTCGAGTTTGTTGCCGGAGGTCGAGATGACGGCCGCGGTGGTGCTAGCGGCTGTAGCATCTGCCTGGAGGAGTTCGAGGACGGGGAAGAGGTCTCCCGCGCCCACGAGTTCCACCAAAACTGCATCACCAAGTGTTGGGGTTGGGGATGAGGAATACGTGCCCTCTCTGCCGCCGTGGACTGGTGTGTGTAAGCGGTCCTGCCGATATTTCCTAATGTAGTTGTATATTTCTTTGCTGAGGAGCACAATTTTTTTTGTATATTTCTTCGCTGAGGAGCACAATTTTTTTTTGAAGAAATCAGAAAGGGTAATGTCACACCCAAAATTTTCTATTTTGGGTTGTGCGGGAAAAACGCTAAATAAAATAAATTATTTCAATATCTGAATAAATTTATTAGATAAGTTAAGTTGCTGCTAATTTAAATATAGAAAATTTTGGTCTTAAACTTTTTCATATTAATTTAATAATGTGGTGTTTGTGTGATGCTTGTCTTTGGTGTTGGTGAGTGCTATTATTTTCAAAATACCGTAGGACGACGTTTACTTCTCATCGGAAAACTTTTTGGTATTTTCTGGATCCAAAATTCCAATTTCCGTGAGCTTAATCTTTTTCCTTGATCTCTTCATCCATCTTTTCATAAGCTCCAAATACTTTATTTGGGTTCCTCATGTTCCATAATGTCTCTAGAAAATTCCCTCGAATTTTCGGAGCTTTCGGAGTATTTTTCGCGGCTTAAATAATAATTCTGGACTTTTCTAGAATTATTTTATCCACGAAATTAATTAATTCCGAAAATAATAAATATCTTATTTTCCACCAAAGCTTGTGTGCAATAATCCTAAATGTCCATTCATTTATTTACTAATGGGCTTTAATAATTAATTAGGCCTATTAGTAAAGATGGAGGGTGCAACGTCAATTAGCACCATATCGCTAGTTGACGTGAAGGTGGAGAGTCTTCCTCCCTATATATATGTCCGGCCTGCCTGCTAGCCCTGTTTTCCGCCGCTGTTGCCGCTGCCGCCGCTATGCCGCCGCCGCCGAGGACAGTTCCCACGCGTCCGCGCCGTCGCCACGGAGCCCAAGCCGTCCACCTCCACCTCCTCCTCTTGCGGCAGGAGCAGCGCTCCTTCGATCGGTGGCAACCAAGATGGCCGCGCACCGCCTCGCCTTCCATCTGCCCTGGAGCGCCATGGCCGACTCCCAGCAAGTTCTAGATTCTCTACATCTACTGGTTCTATGCCGCAGCCAGCAAGCGCTGTTGGGTTCCAGTTCAACCTGACAGCAAGGCAACATGGCAACACCCAGCACATGAGCTTTGTGAGTGGTACGATGAACTCTGGCGGTTATGCTGTTGATGGCAAGCCCTTCGTCGATGTCCTCAATGAGGGAGGTGTGCTCCCTGGCATCAAGGTTGACAAGAGCACTATTGAGGTTGCTGGCACCAACAAGGAGACCACCACACAGGGCCATGATGACCTTGGCAAGCGCTGTGCCTATGTCACAGAGATGGTCCTTGCTGCCTGCTACAAGGCTCTCAACGAGCACCATGTCCTCCTTGAGGGTATCCTCCTGAAGTCCAACATGGTTACCCCTGGCTCCGACTCCATCATGGCTGACGGGATTTGCAGCCTCGTGCTGTCCGAGGCGTTGCTTCACTTCCTGCTGCGGGTCAAGATTATTAATGTGAGCATTTTATACATAATTATTAATGTTAATGATTTACTTAGTTAAAAACACGTGTCCTATATAATTAGAGTAGATGCTCTCACTTGTTGTTTTGTATTTTTAAGTTAAAGTATAATCGGCATATAAAAGATATTGAAATATTTGTCACTGAAACATGACTTGATTCAGCTTAGTCTCTCAATTAAAGTGCATAGCGAATAATCTGAATTAATATATTTCACATAGTTTTACTCAATTGCTAAGAACATGATTATCTATAGTATAAAATATTTACATGACTTAAAATACTATGAGATATTTATAAATAAAACATGATTAGCTTTAACTCGATTAATATTCACCTTAATGTGTTTTTATTTATAAATTGTTTATTAGATGCAAATCATGGCCATTGAACTCTTGTTAGCATGATGACATCATCTCGACATCACCAACACTTTATTTCCGTTTTTCTTTAAGAAAAACAAATCCCGAAATACAATAGAAATACATATATACATACAATCTTGTTTAGGTCATATCTTCCATGTTTTAACTCCGATTTGACCCGTTCAAGTTGCGTTAGGTTCGTATTTGCGAGCCCTACATGTTAGTATAGCTGTACAGTAGGTTTGGGAAGTTTAATTTTCAAGTTTATATTAAAGTAATTATTTATCTATAGGAAATCTTAGAAAATTCATAACTTTCACGTTTTAAGTCCGATTTTTGTGATCTTTACGTCTGTGTGATCGTAGCAACGTGTAGAATAGTTTTGTAAGCTTTCCTAAATGTTTTTCTACTGTTGGTGTACTGTTCTAATTGTATCTTTTGTTTGCTTCGTGTATGTTTGCTCGGAATGTTTGTATGTTGATGCTTGGTGATCGAATTTAGACGGTGAGCAGTACTACGACGATTAGGAGTATTATTTTGAGCCGGACCAGCAGTATCTATCGGAGAACTTTGATCAAGGCAAGTATAACATAGGACTATCCTTGTTACCTATTCACTATAATCAATATCATATGCATGTGTCTACCTTGACAACCTTAGAGATTATAACTTAGCTATTGATATCTTGTTTCCTTGTCACCTATGGGCTGTGCATTTGGGTAGCTTTTGTTAGTGCTTAATCATGAACAATGATCTTGTAATTTTGATTAATGGATTAAGCAATCAACCTTTAATGATGGTTTTTATTACTGATGAAAAGGGGGCTAGAGCAAGGGGTCATATTGTTGCTCTAGTTTCTCTCCATAAGGACTTATCTGTACGTGATCATCCGGGACATACAGTACAGCTGTGAGGGCTATATGGCTCTGGCTTTAGTTGTTCAAGAGACCTTTTCTAGCTTGTTAGTGGTTACCTTAAATGGCGTAAGAATGGCTTGACACGTTGGGTGTAGTGCGAGCCCCTGTCCTTAGTGTGTATAGGCTGCGGTTGTTGTGCCACAGGGAAGGGGGGTTCTACATCTGCCTGCCGAGTGAATCTAATGGCCCTAACTTGTTAGACGAACTTTTGAATGGCTTTATATGGTTTTCAATGTTCTGGGCCTTGCAAACCCATGTATTTGGAAATCATGACTCACAGTGAAAGTGTACACCTCTGCGCAGAGTTAAAAACTGGTATACTAGCCGTGCTCACGGATACGAGCGGCCTTGGAACATCTACAGATAGATGATCACCATTGTTATATCATGTTTTATTTACTGTTGATTATTATTATGCTCATGTTAATGCTATTCATTATCCTTATTACAATTGATCATTGATTCATTAATGGGATTGGATTACCTTGATGTTACTCAATTGCTAATTATATGATGACTAAAAGCTAAACACAGTCAAACAGTGTCTAGCCTTTTTGAGCCTCATGAACCCTGTGTTATACTTGTTGAGTTCGACATGGACTCACTCTTGCTATTTCCCCAACACTCCAGTGTGTAGTAAGATGCTACTCGGAAGAAGGACAAAGGTGTAGTGGAGTTTCCAGAAGACTAGTAGAGGTGCTAGGCATATGTTACCCCCAGTCAGCCGTCCCTGAGAAGAATGGAGCCTGAAGTTTAGTCACCGTTCCGCGATACTCTGATGTAAGTGTAAATTTAGCTATGTATACGTTATATAATAACATTGTTTCTGATATTTTTTCATTCTGGCATATGTGTGGACTTCCTGGGCACACATATGATTAGCCTGGTTTTGTTCTTTAGAAAACCGGGTGTGACAGAGTGGTATCAGAGCGGTGTTGACTGTAGCACGTATGTCAAGTAGCACTGGACGTATTCTAAAACTCATTTTACTATAAAACTATTTTGTCATCCCTTGACTCATTGATTTTGACTATTTCCTCTTCCTTGTCCTATTGTATCTCCTCCTTGATAGCTTCCTTTGAGCTATTATTTCTTACTCCATTGGAATTTTGTTTTATGTTGTTTTTACTAAAAGTTTTCTGATCTCACCTTTTTCAAAAATTCGATGGCTTTTCATCATCTATACTTTTCCCTTAGGATGACCACCATTGTTGAAGCAGCACGTGTAGTACCGATGATATGATGTGTGCTTGTTTTGCTTGATGTGTTGCTTGTGTGTTGCCTTGTTCTCGTGTTTCAAAAGTGGCTCGGAAGGTATAAGTCTTGAGGAGTAGCTCGATCCATGTTAAGTGGGGTAGGTTTTACCTAATACTCCGCATGCTGATTTCTATAGTAGTCTGCAATGTTTCTGTTATATCTCAAGATATGGACTTGAGAAATTTATGAAATTTTACTGAGAATAACTAGACTTCTGTATCTTTCCAAACCCACTGGACTTACCTTATTATCTATTATGAGCTAAGAGATATACCTGTTCTAAGTTGAGGTTACTGCACAGTCTGGAATCCTGAAACAGTTTCGGCTAAGATCTGTTTTTGACTAACTTATTGACAGAATCTGGAAAAGTGTTGTGAATAAAAGTCGTAGATAATTTCGTAAGCTTTCCAACCATGTAAAGATCACTTCATTTGGACCTTTGTAGCTCGAGTTATGCCAGATTTACTGAACTGCTAAAATCGGAATTCGCCCAGAAATTTTCTGCATTACTTCCTTATCTTGTATAAGTGAATATATCATTGGATATCTTTGAATCTCATTGATTTGCCTTGGAATCTTACATTAGAGATGATTATGGTTATCTAGTATAAAAGGAGATGCAAGTTACTTTGGTGTCCCCTAGTTTCTTTTTCTTAAGAGGGGTAGCAAAGTTGTGAGTGTTGCAAGATGAAGGTTTCGTATGTCCTAGTGCTTCACTTGGAAGAAGTGGTTATCTCTATGATTGGGAGTCTACTCATGTGCTAGTGTTATTTGCTTGGGATCAGTTCTTTGTTGGATCGTCTACAAGAAGCTCGGGTATTCGTCAGGACTAGTCTTCACTTTAAGCTATCATCAGTTGGGAGTTCAACATTCAATTCAATATACTCTATACAAGTTAGCATGGACGACATAGGAAGAAGATGTTGGAAGTCTATAGTTAGTTTCATAAAAACTTAGATGCCATCACCCCCATATCAAGTATATTTAGTAAGTTTTAAGTGAAGGACTTATCATTAGCAGCAAGCCTTAAAGAAAGTGTTGCCTTCAATGACATTGCTAGGTGGAGTAAAATCTTTGTTAAGTGGGGTAGTGTCCGTTACCATCATCAATCTCAAGCGACAAGGTATGAAGAACTGAATATCAAACCTTATCTTTCTTGTCATCTTTTGGCTATCCTTGATCTATGTCTTATATCTCATCAACGCAAATCAAAGAAGCATGAAGACTTGAAGATTAGTGTTATCTATCTCTCTAGTCTCTCTGAATCTCGTTCCCACCTTATCCTGTCTTTTTAGAGCAGTATGTCTTCCTTAGCTTATGTCTCTATTTTTGGACGCCCAAAAATCATGGATAAATTCTGGACAATAGTTGACTTCAATATCTTTCTCTGACCGTAAGAACCACCCTGATAGCTATTATGGTTTGGGAGTTATGAAAATCACAAGGCGACGCATCTGTGCTGTCAGCAATCTGGAATAGTTTCTGTTGTGCACAGTTTTCGACCACGTTAACTGCAGAATCTGGAGAAGTGTTCTATAAGAAAGTTGTAGTAAATTTGATAAGCTTTCCAACGGTATAAGCTACAATATCATCGGATTCGTAGAACTAGAGTTATACTGTATTTCTGCACTGCTATTTTTCTGCTCGCGAGGAAGTGCAGGTTACTTGTTCTTGCATGTGCTCATGAATCTCTTTGGGATGCCAGAAGGACATGATGGTAGTCATCACTCAGAAACAAATGCAAGTTATCCTCTGGTGTTCTCTAGTTGATCTCTTCTTAAGGGGGGTTTGATGAACTAAAAGCACGATACAAGATGGAGGTTTTATACGTTCTATTTCATCACTTAGAAGCATCACCTATTTACATGGTTGCAAAATCACTATCGAGCGCAGGTATCCTTTCTCAGAGTGGTAATCTGTTGGAACCATTTATAAGGATCGTAAGGGTCTAAAGGACACCTTTACAAAGTTGGTTATGAGCTTGTGGCATCATCATTGGATAAGAGTTGATGAAGAAAAAGTGAAGACTTGCAGATCAATTTTATCCTTCTCCCTAGTCTCTTCAAATCTCGGGACGAGATTCCTGTTAAGTAGGGTAGAATTGTCACACCCAAAATTTTCTATTTTGGGTTGTGCGGGAAAAACGCTAAATAAAATAAATTATTTCAATATCTGAATAAATTTATTAGATAAGTTAAGTTGCTGCTAATTTAAATATAGAAAATTTTGGTCTTAAACTTTTTCATATTAATTTAATAATGTGGTGTTTGTGTGATGCTTGTCTTTGGTGTTGGTGAGTGCTATTATTTTCAAAATACCGTAGGACGACGTTTACTTCTCATCGGAAAACTTTTTGGTATTTTCTGGATCCAAAATTTCAATTTCCGTGAGCTTAATCTTTTTCCTTGATCTCTTCATCCATCTTTTCATAAGCTCCAAATACTTTATTTGGGTTCCTCATGTTCCATAATGTCTCTAGAAAATTCCCTCGAATTTTCGGAGCTTTCGGAGTATTTTTCGCGGCTTAAATAATAATTCTGGACTTTTCTAGAATTATTTTATCCACGAAATTAATTAATTCCGAAAATAATAAATATCTTATTTTCCACCAAAGCTTGTGTGCAATAATCCTAAATGTCCATTCATTTATTTACTAATGGGCTTTAATAATTAATTAGGCCTATTAGTAAAGATGGAGGGTGCAACGTCAATTAGCACCATATCGCTAGTTGACGTGAAGGTGGAGAGTCTTCCTCCCTATATATATGTCCGGCCTGCCTGCTAGCCCTGTTTTCCGCCGCTGTTGCCGCTGCCGCCGCTATGCCGCCGCCGCCGAGGACAGTTCCCACGCGTCCGCGCCGTCGCCACGGAGCCCAAGCCGTCCACCTCCACCTCCTCCTCTTGCGGCAGGAGCAGCGCTCCTTCGATCGGTGGCAACCAAGATGGCCGCGCACCGCCTCGCCTTCCATCTGCCCTGGAGCACCATGGCCGACTCCCAGCAAGTTCTAGATTCTCTACATCTACTGGTTCTATGCCGCAGCCAGCAAGCGCTGTTGGGTTCCAGTTCAACCTGACAGCAAGGCAACATGGCAACACCCAGCACATGAGCTTTGTGAGTGGTACGATGAACTCTGGCGGTTATGCTGTTGATGGCAAGCCCTTCGTCGATGTCCTCAATGAGGGAGGTGTGCTCCCTGGCATCAAGGTTGACAAGAGCACTATTGAGGTTGCTGGCACC
The DNA here is from genome assembly GCA_022457205.1 of Saccharum spontaneum. Classification (NCBI taxonomy): domain Eukaryota; kingdom Viridiplantae; phylum Streptophyta; class Magnoliopsida; order Poales; family Poaceae; genus Saccharum; species Saccharum spontaneum. Next base: position 8,461,352 of record CM039595.1, read on the forward strand.
AACAAGGAGACCACCACACAGGGCCATGATGACCTTGGCAAGCGCTGTGCCTATGTCACAGAGATGGTCCTTGCTGCCTGCTACAAGGCTCTCAACGAGCACCATGTCCTCCTTGAGGGTATCCTCCTGAAGTCCAACATGGTTACCCCTGGCTCCGACTCCATCATGGCTGACGGGATTTGCAGCCTCGTGCTGTCCGAGGCGTTGCTTCACTTCCTGCTGCGGGTCAAGATTATTAATGTGAGCATTTTATACATAATTATTAATGTTAATGATTTACTTAGTTAAAAACACGTGTCCTATATAATTAGAGTAGATGCTCTCACTTGTTGTTTTGTATTTTTAAGTTAAAGTATAATCGGCATATTAAAGATATTGAAATATTTGTCACTGAAACATGACTTGATTCAGCTTAGTCTCTCAATTAAAGTGCATAGCGAATAATCTGAATTAATATATTTCACATAGTTTTACTCAATTGCTAAGAACATGATTATCTATAGTATAAAATATTTACATGACTTAAAATACTATGAGATATTTATAAATAAAACATGATTAGCTTTAACTCGATTAATATTCACCTTAATGTGTTTTTATTTATAAATTGTTTATTAGATGCAAATCATGGCCATTGAACTCTTGTTAGCATGATGACATCATCTCGACATCACCAACACTTTATTTCCGTTTTTCTTTAAGAAAAACAAATCCCGAAATACAATAGAAATACATATATACATACAATCTTGTTAAGGCCATATCTTCCATGTTTTAACTCCGATTTGACCCGTTCAAGTTGCGTTAGGTTCGTATTTGCGAGCCCTACATGTTAGTATAGCTGTACAGTAGGTTTGGGAAGTTTAATTTCAAGTTTATATTAAAGTAATTATTTATCTATAGGAAATCTTAGAAAATTCATAACTTTCACGTTTTAAGTCCGATTTTTGTGATCTTTACGTCTGTGTGATCGTAGCAACGTGTAGAATAGTTTTGTAAGCTTTCCTAAATGTTTTTCTACTGTTGGTGTACTGTTCTAATTGTATCTTTTGTTTGCTTCGTGTATGTTTGCTCGGAATGTTTGTATGTTGATGCTTGGTGATCGAATTTAGACGGTGAGCAGTACTACGACGATTAGGAGTATTATTTTGAGCCGGACCAGCAGTATCTATCGGAGAACTTTGATCAAGGCAAGTATAACATAGGACTATCCTTGTTACCTATTCACTATAATCAATATCATATGCATGTGTCTACCTTGACAACCTTAGAGATTATAACTTAGCTATTGATATCTTGTTTCCTTGTCACCTATGGGCTGTGCATTTGGGTAGCTTTTGTTAGTGCTTAATCATGAACAATGATCTTGTAATTTTGATTAATGGATTAAGCAATCAACCTTTAATGATGGTTTTTATTACTGATGAAAAGGGGGCTAGAGCAAGGGGTCATATTGTTGCTCTAGTTTCTCTCCATAAGGACTTATCTGTACGTGATCATCCGGGACATACAGTACAGCTGTGAGGGCTATATGGCTCTGGCTTTAGTTGTTCAAGAGACCTTTTCTAGCTTGTTAGTGGTTACCTTAAATGGCGTAAGAATGGCTTGACACGTTGGGTGTAGTGCGAGCCCCTGTCCTTAGTGTGTATAGGCTGCGGTTGTTGTGCCACAGGGAAGGGGGGTTCTACATCTGCCTGCCGAGTGAATCTAATGGCCCTAACTTGTTAGACGAACTTTTGAATGGCTTTATATGGTTTTCAATGTTCTGGGCCTTGCAAACCCATGCATTTGGAAATCATGACTCACAGTGAAAGTGTACACCTCTGCGCAGAGTTAAAAACTGGTATACTAGCCGTGCTCACGGATACGAGCGGCCTTGGAACATCTACAGATAGATGATCACCATTGTTATATCATGTTTTATTTACTGTTGATTATTATTATGCTCATGTTAATGCTATTCATTATCCTTATTACAATTGATCATTGATTCATTAATGGGATTGGATTACCTTGATGTTACTCAATTGCTAATTATATGATGACTAAAAGCTAAACACAGTCAAACAGTGTCTAGCCTTTTTGAGCCTCATGAACCCTGTGTTATACTTGTTGAGTTCGACATGGACTCACTCTTGCTATTTCCCCAACACTCCAGTGTGTAGTAAGATGCTACTCGGAAGAAGGACAAAGGTGTAGTGGAGTTTCCAGAAGACTAGTAGAGGTGCTAGGCATATGTTACCCCCAGTCAGCCGTCCCTGAGAAGAATGGAGCCTGAAGTTTAGTCACCGTTCCGCGATACTCTGATGTAAGTGTAAATTTAGCTATGTATACGTTATATAATAACATTGTTTCTGATATTTTTTCATTCTGGCATATGTGTGGACTTCCTGGGCACACATATGATTAGCCTGGTTTTGTTCTTTAGAAAACCGGGTGTGACAGGTAAGCCCCTACTGGTTATATATACATATTAGAAAAACAAAAGAGTCAAGTTTACAAAGTGAACAAATAAAGGTAACGAAAAAATAAATAAAATTACAACGGGACTAATAGCCATAGCAATGAGAGGAATACAGTCTTGTCGACATATATAGCTAGACAATGTAAATGGCAGAAATGTATTATTTTCTGACCAATTCCCTGGCTTGATGAACATTGAAGGCAGCAACAAATTAAAGACTGTGTTCGTTGTAAGAATTGAGTGACTAAATTACAAATCCTTAATATTGATTTTTTTCATGTTGCAATAGCTGACACGATTTAAATATATTTAGAATGAGGAAATATTTTGGCCTTTGCAACCACAGACAACCACTTCACAACCCTAGCTTCTATCTTTCTTCTAATAATTAGTTTGATTCTATTGGTCTTACTCCCTCCTTCCTTAAACATAAGGGATCCAAGTTTGTCTCAAAATAAACTATATTAATTTGACCAAAATTATAGAAAAGAAAAATAATAATTACGAAATATATTTTCAAAATTTACAACTTTGATATGATAGATGTTAATACCTTTCTCTGTAACTTTGGTCAAACTTTTCACAGTTTGACTAGGATAAACTTGGATCCCTTGTATTTCAAGATAGAGGGAGTAATGGATAAAGCCAAACTGCACTAATTTCTTTTATAGCCTAGTGGTTGCAAGTGCTACTAACACCTTTAGGTCCTTGGATCAACTCTCTATGGGAACAAATTTAGGGTGGTTAAAAAAATCCCCTTATCAGCAAAGCCGGGCGGCATGGAGAAATCGTGAATATGACATCTTCAAAAGAAGATATCACATTTGTCAAAAAAACACATGACTACATTTTAATTAACAAATACTGTCAAGCAGGTGGCACATGCCAGATACTCCCTGTTTACCCAACCAAACAGATACTACCTTGTTGATCGCCAAAATGCATGGATGTGGAATGATCCTTTTCACTACAACTAAAGATGTATAGAAAGGAAACAAATATATGAAAAACACTATCCTTGCTGTGAATTGCTAAAGTTAGCCTTTCTGGGTTGGTATTGGCTCATTGCTACACCAATACGACTTTTATTTAGTTTATGCGGACACAACATTTCACGTGCTTGCCATATCTCTAAGCAATACAATCAACTATTCCATCGATTCTAGTATCTTACATGGTATCATGAGTTAGGTTTAGATCTTATGCCACAAACCCTAAACCTTGCATTTCAAGGTGCACACCATAGAGATCATCCATGGGGATCTCCTCTCAGGGCCTGTACCATTGATTGAGTTGATCGAACACTCTAGAGAGTCTTTTGTTGATCCATTGATCAGGGTTTTATCTCTAGCTAGTTGTTGCCAACCATTAATCAGTGTTTTTTTAGTTCTCGAATATAAGATCTGTTTGAGTCATCCTTTGCCCATCGACCCATCACATGCCTCTACTCTGACCTCAGGGTTCCACGATGGCATCTTCATCATCTTTAATTGTGCAAAATTAAAGAACGACTATATAATTACCACACAAATGATTTTTAGATGTAGTCAAAATTAATTTTTTTTGGGGCACGGTTTACAAAGCCCCTACTATGCACAATGGAGTACCTGTATATATTTTTTGAATAGAGTATCGTACGTACTTTTTAGAATAGAGTATTTGTACGTTCTTTTAGAATAGAGTATCACTTCATACATTTTGGAATAGAGTATTTGTACATACTTTTTGCATTGGAGTATGCATACATAAGCCGAGAGTATGCGTGCATACCAGAATATATACATTTGTTAATGGAATCTAAAACATAAGCAAGAGTATCAATACATACATCTTAATTAGGGAGTATATGTACATACAATCTTTAGAAAATGAGTATGTGTATATACCAGAATCTAAGGAAGTATTAGTACATACTCATTGGCAGAAACTAAGAAATGTTGTAGTCTCATGTTTGGCCTCTGATCGATGAGTTGGTCCGCGTTCACGATCTTATCCTGCATTAGGCCATCTTGACTTGTCGTCGTCGAGATATCTTGATAATTAATTTTAGCACCAAGAAAGCACAACTAATAGAACTAGATTGTAGAGATGGATGCTTGTATCAGTCACCGCATCAAGTATGAAGGGATAAAATGATATTAAATGTTGAAAAAGTATCAAGTGATACTCCAATCTGATCTAAGAAGGGAACCAAGCACAACAAATTCAGCATCACCATCAGATCGGCCACATCATGCCTGCAGAAAGAAAGAAATATTACAAGATCAATTTAGATTACTTACGAAAATGTAGATCAACTGAGCTTTGGCAAAGGAAGAGGCAGCTTCACTATATTGATCCTTCCATCTGAAAGTCAAAGTTAAAACTGCAGTTATTTTGCTAGTATCCAGAGATACTATATACTCTTGCCTGAAAAATGTATCCTTTGCTACTCTACCTGAAAACAAAATGTATCTAGTATACTCTAGTCTAACAATGTATCTAGAAACACTTCCTGCTGAAAAAGAAAGAAAGTAGTATGATGCATATAGTTTTGTGAGATTTTAGAAGACATAGTATGTATGTATATAAGAATTTTTATTTAGGCATGGAAAACAGTACATATGTGCGAGTATTTATGCATACTTCTACATGAAGAGTATGTGTACATACCATAGAGAAGTTAAGATGATCTTTCTAGTGGTACGAGATCAATTTAGATTACTTACGAAAATGTAGATCAACTGAGCTTTGACAAAGGCGGAGGCTGCATCACTATATTGATCCTTCCATCTGAAAGTCAAAGTTAAACCCGCAGTTATTTTGCTAGTATCCAGAGATACTATAATCCAACAACTAATGAGTAAATACTCTTGCCTAAAAATTGTATCCTTTGCTACTCTATCTAAAAACAAAATGTATCTAGTATGCTCTAGTCTAATAATGTATGTAGTAACACTTCCAGCTGAAAAAGAAAGAAAGTAGTATGATACATCACTACCGGAGAATCAAACTTTGCTGAGTGCTAAATGATTTGCTGAGCGTTTTTTTCGAGCACTCAGCAAAGAAGCTTCTTTACCGAGTGCCAAATTAAAAACACTTGGCAAAAAAACCACTCGGCAAAGAAGCTTCTTTACCGAGTGCCAAAAAAACACTCGGCAAAGAAGCTCTTTGCCAAGTGTTTTTTTTGCACTTAGCAAAGATAAATTTCAAAGCACATTTTGAAGGGGTAAATTAATTCTAATGAAAAAGTTTTCAACTACAAAGTTGTATAACTCAAGATGAACATTTTTTGTTTTGGTCATTTATTCATATGACAAAGTGAAAATAAATTTGTTCATAAATCTTACGTAACTCTCTTGTAGTTTATGAAACTACAAGAGAGGTATATAAGATTTGTGAACAATGTTAGAACCACTATGTCGGATGCATAAATGATCAAATAACCAAAATAAACTTTGTAGATCTTGAAAAGTTATGAAACTTTGTAGTTGAAAACTTTTAGATTTGAAATCATCTTGTCATGCAAAACTGCATCTGAATTTTAAAAATTTAAAATTCGAATTTTTTGAAAGACCTCGGATGAAAAAGCAACTAGAATAAACTTTGCAGATCTTCAAAAGTTATAAAACTTTGTAGTTGAAAACTTTTTAATTTGAAATCATCTTGTCATGCAAAAATGCATCTAAATTTCAAAAATTTAAAATTCGAATTTTTCAAAAGACATCGGATGGAAAAACAATCAAAATAAACTTTGTAGATCTCGAAAAGTTATGAAACTTTGTAGTTGATAACTTTTTTATTTGAAATCATCTTGCTATGCAAAACTACGTTTGAATTTCTCAAATTTGAAATTTAAATTTTGTAAGCGACCTCGGATGGAGAAACTTCCTATATGAAAATTATAGATCTCAAAAAGTTATGAAACTTTGTAGTTGACAACTTTTTGATTTGAATTCGTTTAGGGCCCCAAACAATGAATTTACACTCGGATTAGTATAGTACATGGGAATCAAAACGGAATCTAGACACAAGTGACAGTGTGGTGCAGTGGTAGAGGGAGTTATTCGCGAGGGAGAGGTCGTGGGTTCGAATCCCGCGCGTCGCATAGCACGAAAAATGCCGCGACTTGTGACTTGTGACTTGCGACTTCGACGGAGACAGGCGGGCGCTTGCCGATGGGGGACTCCCTGGTAAAAAAAAATTTGCTATTTTTTTCAGGATTTTTTCGTTTTGAATTTGCAAAGGCTTTGCCGAGTGTCCGATAAAAAGCACTCGGCAAAGCGGCCTTTGCCGAAACTTTTTTGCCGTGTGGGCTTTGACAAGTGCGGCACTCGGCAAAGCCTTTGCCGAGTGCATTATAGGCTTTGCCGAGTGCCGCAGGCACTCGGCAAAGCGCCAGTTTCCAGTAGTGCATATAGTTTTGTGAGATTTTAGAAGAGAGTATGTATGTATGCAAGAATTTTTATTTTGGCATGAAAAATAGTACATATGTGCACATATTTATGCATACTTCTAGACAAGGAGTTTGTGTACATACCATAGAGGAGTTAAGATCTTTCTAGTGGTACACAGCATTCCAATACGTATAGAGAGTAGACTTAGAAGAGAGTATATATGTATGTACACCATATTTTTTATTTTTTACATGGGAAATTTACATACATCATACGTGGGAGTACGTACACGTACCTGCAATCAAGGAGTATGTGTACATACCATAAAAATTAAAATAAGATCATACTAGTGATATGCAGACTTCTACTCCGAAGAAAATAGTATCGGCTGATACTATCATCATCTAAAAAACGAGAAAATGGTATTATGATTACATTCCAACTGATCTTTTCCTGCTAGTGTCACAGATAACGAATTATTCTTTGATTTGGGAAAGGAGAGTTTATTCCTGATTAGGAAGGAAATAATCAGAGCATATAAGAGGGTAACTAATATACTGTGTTAGTTTGGTGTAGATCTAATTTTCACCTGGTTCATGTCAGCGGCGCTGGAGTTGATAGCCCAAGGTAGCAAACAAGAGTGTAGCTTCGCCGTCTCCGGATGAGGAGATTGTGGCACCAAGTAGATCATGGCAGCTAGATAATGACACTATCGACTATCCAGAAACGCCTCAAGATAAAGGGGATCTAGCAGCAACAAGATCAATTTAATCAACCGTCCCTGGATCTGCAAGCTGCAATCAAATTATATTGGAATAAACATATCTGGATTCCACGGCAAGAGTACGGGCTTGAGGCATGGAAAAGAGCCGGCAAAGGGAGAAGAGCCGCCGCCAGCCGAAGGAAGGGCCTCACCGTCACCTCCATGAACGGGAGTAAGAGAAGGGGCTTCGTGGCTGGATCCGCCAGCCGAGGAGGGTCGTCGCCGTCGCGACCATTGACGAGGGGAGCCTGAAGGTCGAGAGGAGGAAGGGAAGACGACCGCTGGAGTGCTGACTCCCCTACCGGAGGATAATTCAGATCAACACCATGACGACGACGACATGCGGGCGGAGCAGAATTTTTATCAGGCTTTAGCTGCTGGAGTCCTGATTCCCCTACCGGAGTGGTTAGATCAACGCAACAACGATGGCATCGACGGCCGCTGGCGGCGTCCCGGCTTCTTCTGGTGTGGTCGCCGGTCTCGAGAAGCGAAAGTACCAGAGATCAGGCCAGGATGACGACAACCAGTGCCCTATTTGCTTGATGGACTACGCGGTAGACGACGACCAGTGCGTGATGCCCTGCAAGGTTCCATCACGAGTGCCTCGCCGGATGGCTGGCGCGTAGCTGTTTGTGCCCTCTTTGCCGCCATGTGTTGATGCCCTCGGAGGAGCAGGACGTGCGCCATAGCCCATAGGTAGGTTACGCTTCAACTGGCGCGTCAACCCGTGCGTATTTGGCTGGATAACGAGAGCATGCTCATAGGAAAAAAAGTATTTGCTCACAAGGCACTAGAAAAAACTACTCGATCTCGAAATGTTTGTTTTTATACCGAAGTATATGCTCATAAGGCGTTAGAAAAAAGATATGCCCTAGAAAATCTCCCACAACTAAAAAGATTAAAAGATAGACACTGTTTTTGGTGCGACAATTGTCTTCGTCCGTCTGCCACCTCATGTGATCCCACCTCCCTCGTTGTCCAAAGGGCGTGCGAGAAAAGGAAAGAAAATAATTTGTCCGCCGGTCACTCCCTGGGTTTTCATTATCGAAAATTAAAATTTATCGGACGTCATGGATAAAGAGGATAAGCAAGATATATCGGAAATATCGGACCAAATTCAAAAAAAATATTTTTTTTTCAAAAAATTTGTATAATTTGACTTGAAACTATTCCTAAGTATTAAACATCACTTGTTTACAAATCAAAATAAGAATAAATTATTATAAGTGTCAGACTGTCGCGTGACTGATTTCGAATTGTCTGTGTAGAAACAGAAAAGAAGGAAAAAATTTAGCTGATATCAAATTTTATCGGACCCCGAGGATAGAAAGAAAATTTTGGAAATATCGGCGACTCACTCCATCCCCATGTGATCCACCTGTCCAATTGGGCGAGCGAGTAAAGGAAAGGAGACAACGATAAAAGGAAAGAAAATAATTTGTCCACCCGTCACTCCATGCACGCACGCGATCAGCGTGAGACGCCACCATCGCCGCAGGCCTTGTGACTGTGACAAAGGAAGGAATTGCCATGATAAAAGAAGGAATTGCCGCGAGAAACGCATCGCCACCTATTGCACTCGCTCTACACCTCGCGCTCACCGGAGAAGGTGATTTTGCGCCACGGAGTCTACGACGACGACGCGTTCACCTCCATCATCCCCGCCGACCTCTCCCTGCACAACGAGGACGGCCGCTACCTCCTCGCCATCACTGTCACTGTCACTGCCAGCCATCCTCAGGCTCCCAGAGGACGCGGGGAGAACGGTGGACGTGAGCGAGCGCGAGATCTACTCCGCCCGAGCCGGAGCCGCGGCCGCCATCTCCTGCTTGGCCTCGCCATGACCATCGCTGCCCTGCTCGCCATCTACTACAGAGGAGTTGGTCGCCGCCGCTGTTGTGTGGAGGAGGTAATCCATCGATCCATTGCCGTTCTGTTCTTCTCGCCGAGGTTAGGGTTTGGTGCCGCCGCTTGTGCTGGACCATGGCTTCGTGCCGCCACTGATCCCACTGACCGTGCCTGCTTTGCCCGGCGATCCTTCTTGCTCGGCGTGCCTCCTTGCTCGGCGATCCTATTGGCCGTGCCTGCAAATCTGCTGATCCCACCGGCGATGCAGAACATGGGTGTGCATACAGATGAAGGAATGCAACAGGGTAGCAGCCATGTGTTCTTCATCTACCTGAATGCAAATTCGTTCCCCAAGCAGATGCAAATTGTAGCCTAAAAATCAGTGAAATTAGTCAAATTACCATCAATTGTCTCAGCAAATTAGTGCATGCATTCCCACGTTATGATGTTGCTACCTACCAGCTCTGCTTGCATGGTACTGTACAGCATGCTACTGTTGCGAAATGGTACTATTGCTAGATGATACTGAAGGACGGCTGCTGCTGATGGCCGGAAACAATTACACTTCAAATAGAAAACAGTACTCATCACACAAAGAAGCAGAGAAAAAAACCCAGGTGGGAAACAGTACGGTTGGAGATGACCTTCTTTCTTCGTCGGAAAGTTAATAATAAAATTGACTAGAGTTCACAGAAGATTATATTTCTTCAATATGTAACATACTATCAGATGTTTTCCTGTTGGAATAATTTTTAATTATAATTTGGTACCCACAGGTGCGCTTGATTGGTTATTGTGTTGAGAGTTGCTTGTTCTTTGATTGTGAATTTATTGAAAATGGAAACCTAAGCCAGCATCTGCATGGGACTGGTAAACTTTTGCTATTTGAATGTATCACATTGCAGTTGCAGTACTATATTGCACTTTCCTTAAAGTATCCAGCACATATATTTCTTGTAGGTTATGAACCTCTCTCATGGACCAGTAGAGTGCAAATCGCCCTTGATTCAGCAAGGGGTCTAGAGTATATTCACGAGCTCACTGTTCCAGTGTTTGTTCATCGGGATATCAAGTCTGCAAATATCCTGATAGACAAAGATTTTCGAGCAAAGGTTGAAACCATTCATGAAGCTTTCCATGTTTTAGCCATCTTATGTGCAATACCAGTGGTACTTTGCTGGTTGCTGATTTCGGATTGACAAAACTAAGAAATTGGAACTACATCACAGTCACTCCCATCACTACGAGTTGTTGGTACATTTGGTTACATGCCTCCAGAGTAAGTATCCAGGGTGTCTTGTTCATTTATTCAGTTCGCATGAATGTGCACACTATCAAAATAACACCACAGTATAGTTTGATAGACTACCATTTACAATCCCAATGCTGCTTCTACATTTTATCAGTACCAATGAGTTGTCTGATTGACAGGTATGCTCGATATGATGAGGTTTCTCGTAAGGTAGATGTCTACGCTTTTGGTATAGCCCAGTATGAACTTCTTTCAGCCAAAGCAGCTATTGTGATCGATCAACAGAATTCACTGATGCACAAGGCCTGGTTTATCTGGTAATTTATCCCTCCGATCAATTTTCAAATTTTACCATTGTTTTCCAAATATTCAGAACATATGGATCATCAGCATGCTTGGCAGTTGGCACTTCTTAGTCTCAATCAGAATGTGTGCACAGCTACAATTATGCAATTCTCCAAATTGTTAATGAATATGTTTGCAACCTGTATGGTACTGCATCAATTGGATTCAGAAATTATTCATCCTGGCGATCAGAACTCTTGTACCTCAATTTACCTTTATTCCTCTAAGTCTGTTTCATTCAGTTACCTTGGCCACAATAGTTCTCAAGTAAAATTTGAGTTGCATTTTCATGTTTAGATGTCGATGAAAAGGAAAAGAATGGACAAAATGTAAAGCACGCTGATCTTGAGTGGGCTTATGTTTGATTTCTCCAATCTACTTGTTGCTTTTTACAGTTTGAGGAGACTTACCATACCAAACACCAAGGAAGGTCTTCAGGAACTGATTGATCCAAGGCTAGGAGGTGACTATCCCATTAACTCGGTTGTGAAGGTCAGTGATGCAGGCAAACTTGGCACCACAATCAGTTTACTATCCCATTAACTCGGTTGTGAAGGTCAGTGATGCATACAAACTTGGCACCACAATCAGTTTTTGTTCAACTGTTGCACAGAATAAACACTATGTGCTAAACTGTTTGATGACCTACTCCGAATAGATAATAAAAACAATAATAATTAACAACAAAAAAGTGGGGATGGCCGAGTGGGGCCTAAGCCGCTTTAAGGTTTTGTGAGAGATTTTGAAGACACGCAATATTACCCATGTGACAGGCACTAATATTTACATATATATTCAAACCTGTGTACAGGATGGTATGGAGATGACGGAACTTTTTCTTGGATTTATTGACGCATGAAAGAAATAGATATCGGAGATTTCTTTCTGCCGATATATAATACTATTTTAGTTGCATCACGGAAAGGTCTGTACAGTAGAGTTTGTGTGCCTACGATGTTGTGCTCTCTGTGATTGTGTTAATTTTACGAACTTCGCTTTTTGGATTAAATGTCACTTTAATGTCGGTATTTATTTTTACAATATTGTTATCTTATCATGCAATCCTTATGTTTTTAGTATAAAAGTTTAACTGTCCCGTAGCAACGCACGGGCACACTACCTAGTTCTACAAAAATCCTAAAATCTGGTCATCAATTCAGTATCAGTATGCTCTGATGGACAATGATAAAATGATCATTGTATCTATCTTTTTTTTACCAAAAGAAGTAGCCACAATTGGTCAATACGAGAACGGTAGTGCTTGGCCATGGGCAACGACCGCCCCATCCGCACATCACGCGCCCCACTCTAGACGCGCTCCCTCCCTAAAAAAATGTCTCCCGCTTGTCCCACTCTGTCTTGCAGCCGCGGCCATCCCCGAGCACACACCACCATCCTGCGCCTGGCCGCCTCACTCCGCTACTGCACGCGCCCCCATCCTGCGCCGCGCAACGCCGCCCTGCCCCACTCTGCCTCACCGTTGCAGCCATCCACCACCACGCCCCAATCCATGCTTGCCTGTCATGGGCATGCCGTGCACCACGCCACCACCACCCCGGTGCACCGGGAGAAGGTCGTCGGTGGCAGGGACATCGTCTCCCGCGGTTGGCCGCAGATACCATGGTAGGAGGACCCGTATGCTACAAATAATGCATGTTTCAAGTGTTTCAGATGTTTCAGAGATATGTTGCAAGTGTTTTATATGGATGTTGCAAAAGTAGGTCGGAATGTTGCACATGTTGCAAGTGTTTCAGAGATATGTTGCAAGCGTCTATTCAAAATGTTTCATCTATTTCAGGCGTATGTTGCAAGTATTTTACTGGATGTTGCATATGTTTCAGTGGCTATATACACATGTTTCAAGCGTGTATCCAAATGTTTTATCTGTTTCAGACGTATGTTGCAAGTGTGTTTTATATGGTTGTTGCATATGTTGCAGTGACTATACACATATGTTACAAAAATATGTTGCAAATGTTTCACATGTTTTAGACGTACATTGCAGAAGTGCTTCATGTTGCAACATTAGCATGCGCAGGAAGTAGGCGCATGCGGAGGCTGTCCCTGTGGGCACAGGTGGCCCCCGTGTGTGTGCGGGAAGCAGAGCGGACGTTGGTGGTCCCCACTTGCATGAGCAGCAGCAGGCACGGGCACGCACCAGCATGGTATGCGCAGCAACATGCGGGGGCAGATAGGCAGCGCAGCATTTGCAGTAGCATGCGGGGTGGGCGCTGCAGGTGGGGCAGGCACGGGAGTCTGGGCGAGGGGTGGGCGTAGCAGGTGGTGCAGGCACGGGAGTCTGGGCGAGGGCTAGCATCCAGAAGTCCGGTCACTAGTCAAGCCCTTACGAGAAACAATGCATCTAAATTAGCCGCATATGTCACTACTCGACATAATGTATTAATGTCTACCTAAATTTGCGTCTAAATTAAATAGATGTGATTCTGTTATTACGATAGATAATAATCTAAGTAATAATTACTCAAACTTACACGTAAAATGAAAAATCCTGCCACTATATATAAGGAAAAAAACTTGCTAAAATATCCCTTAGATCTATTTCTATTCCAATAATAATACTACAACGGTAATGGCATCTTGGTCCGTCGTTCTAGAAGCTCCTTGTGCTCTTACCCGGCCTACTTTGAGCTCTTCGAGTTGCAACCTCCTGTTTTCCCAATCCCCTCGTCCAACTTGAGTGGAACCTTTATTTAATTAGATCTGACCACATGCATTTTTTTTTTTGATCTGACCACATGCATTAACAAAGATGGGCAAAACGGAATTTCAGAGGTGGGATGGTCATCCGCCTCTGTGCTAAGGTATATGTGAATCAGAGAGGAAAAAGTATATATATATAGCTCCTATTTTATGGCAGGTGGTCTGCTTCACTCCCTAACCTATGAAACAAGACATTGTGCACCTTAAAGTATGCAATACCATTAAAATAATCTCCGAGGCGCTTTGCTAGAATCGGATGACACTGTGGCATGAAGGGCTAAGGGCCCAACCATCAGAACCTCCTTCAACCGCTAATCCCATTCCTCACACCTTACCACCCGACCAGTGACATCTTCCCCTTAGAGCTCGCAGCTGATCTCCAAGTTTATCGAGCTGCTAGCACACCTAAACTCCTTGGCAACTTCGTGTGCGCACTCAGAGGCCACCTTGATGCTCCCCTTCGTCATGGCCATGAGCTGCATGGTGGCCTGGTCTTGCTGTCATTCTACACCATTGCCAGGTTGTGCGGTAGCACCAGTGTTATTTCTCCACATCCCACTACCTCTTCCTCTCAACCCCAAACGAAAAGAATATCCAGGGTACAAAGAGAACCCCCAGCATCAGATCCTCCCCAACTCTGATCGCCAAATCCAAGTGATATAACTCAGAAAATAGAGAGAAAACTGCGACGAGTGCTAATTTTTTGATCCAAAATGTTGGTCACCATGACCAACTCGAAGGGGCTAGAAGGGTTGTTTATCCAGTTGGAGAGGAAGATAGTACCTTTCACAGTGAAAGAACTGCTAGTTTTGGGCATGTCCCAGGTGGCCATGGTGATGGTATGGAGGCATGTTTTGGCTGTATAAAGGCATAAAGGTTGTTGTTCCCATGAAGTTTATTAGATTGGTCCTTTTTATAGGTACTAGGAAACATGCCCGTGCGTTGCAACGGGAGAAAATGAAAACTTGTATCTCTACTTAGTTACTAAAGATGTGTATATTTTACATTTAATCCATCGGCAATGAAGCAATTATTATATTAGAACATTGACCATCTATAAAAGTCCAATTTAAAATAATGCCAGCCAAATTAGCAAATTTCTTATGTCGTGTAAAATAAGTAGAAATATATAAATATTTTTAATTATCCATGAAAGAGCAGAAAAGTTTAGTGGAAAAGAAAAATCCCTGCAGGCAGCCTGCGTCGCTCGCTAGGGCTCCGCCCTACCGTCACTGCTTCCGGCGTCCGCCACTGCCACCTCCTCCCCACCCCCTTCTCCTTCTCTGCTTGGCTCCCCACCCCAAGGTCATCGTGGCTGCCTCGCTGCCCGGTCACCACCGCCTCCCGCGGCGCCACATCTGCTGGTGACGCAACCCTATTGCCGCTTCCTGGTTAGATTGAACAATAAACCGTCCAAGATTTATGTTCGTGATTTAATTAATTAGACCATTAGCAGATCTAGGTTATAATAAGAATAATTTTTTTCATAGTCAAATTACATCGATAATTTAGTAGTAGGAATATTTTATTATTAAGGATTAGGGAAGGAGGAAGGATCTAAAGACCTATAATATTGTGTTTATTATTTTTTTATGTTTATAACCCATAATATTGTGTTTATTATTTTTTTAATGTTTATAAAAAACATGAGTGAATCGGAAAAACAATAATAACATGCAAAATAATAAGGGAAAGGCATGAAATGGATTTGATAGTCCATGAAAGGAAAAGAAAGAGAAAAACCGCCATCGAAGGGGTATTGGCCATTTCTGACCTTTGATCTCGAGATGGGCGGCTGAGATTAGATGGAGGGGGAAGAGAGGGACACGGGCCGCCGGAGTTGGGGGAGGACGCGGCGCCGCCGCCATTGCCGCGGCGGAGGGCTCGCCGGAGTTGCCCAATCGAGCTCTACGGTGCACGATCTTCAAGTCCGATGGCATGGGGATGAAGCGGAGAGAAAGGCGACCTCCACCGTGCCATTTTCGCGGCCGGGGAAAGTCCCACACGGCGCTCGCCATGGCCGGCAGTGGGGAGAGCTCGCCAGAGCTCGCGAAACTAGCCCTAGAGGCCACGATTGGAGAAGATAAAGGCATGGGGAGATAGAGGGGAACGCGGGGGTGCTCACCACGGCAAGAAGGAGGACAGAGATGGAGCGGAGACGGTGAATCGCGGAGCGCAGCGGATGGAGATGCTCTGCACAGTTCGGTACGGGGAATTGAACGAGGGAATTGGTGGAACTCAACAAACGAGAGCTTTGACAACTTCCTTACTGCACAGGGAAGAAGATTGGAGTCTGAATTGCCGCAGCGAGGCTTAGAATTACCGCGGCGGCTTGCGGTGGATCACGGCGAGTCGCTGTGCCTCGGTTGCGTTGTTGTGTGCTCTCACGGGACGAATAGCAGCAGGGGTGAAAGCGGGGCTCGGGTTTTCAAAATAAGGGCCAGGGTTCGGGGGTGGACGCTCCCACGACGCGAAGAACGTGGGCGCAGGGTGGCGGTTGTGTCTCCGTGCGTGCGAGTTCGAACGACAGAGGTGGGAGACGGCACCGACAGGCGGGCCTGACGCGTCAGTGACACAAAGGAGTAGAGAAGGGTGCTGGTGGTTTCCGGTCGATGATGGACCGGCCCATGTAGGAATGAGGAATGAGGGCGAGGGGGAAAGGGATGCTGGGCTGGGCTTCGGCCGGGACTAAAAGGAGGATGGCGAGCGGGCCTTGGAGAGGGGATGGGCCAATAGGCCGAATGGAGGGAGGGAGGGAGAGAATAAGGATTTTCCCTTCTTTTTTCTAAAATGACTGTCCAAATACATTTTTAAAGGATTTTTAAATCCTTTTGGCATTTAGATAAAACCAGACATTGCATAAAATAAAGTGCAGCAGCATGTATGCATAAACAAGTTGCTAAACTTATGATTGGTTTTTATTTTCACAAAAAAAATTATTATTTCCTATTTGTGAAATGCACACATACATACATAAATTAATCAATTTCCACTATTCGAAACAATGCAAATTTTAGGGTGTTACATTTGCTATTCCCTCCAGGAATCGTATTGTTTGGTCTTGGACATTATGTTGACACCCGATCCAATGTCGCAGAAGATGTTATGGAAGATTCTTTGTCCAATAGTACACTCGATCGTTGGCACGCCAGGATCATCCTTTTTGGCAAGGAATGGTGAAGTGAGAAGGTGGTCGTAGTCTGATCGGAGTGTGTTGATCATGTTGACTGTTTCTTCTTGTGGCTACCTGGTCTTGTTCTTCCTCCTTCTTCGGTTGTTCTTCTTCTTGGTCACTGTTGCTTCTTCAGGCAAGTACGCCTTTTGTGGATGACTAGGAGATTGCAAGATGTGGTTCTTGAAAGAGAACTTCTATTTTTTATCCTTGATCGTGAAACAGATCTTGGGACTGTCCGCGTAGATGATGGCTTTGTGGTGCTCAGGAAAGGTCGGCCCAAGATAAGGGGCACCCCCTCATCTCCACTTGTTTCCAAGACCACAAATCTATGGGAACATATGATTGTCCCACTCATATGATGGCATCTTCAAGAACTCCCTTGGGGTAGCAGAGTGACTGATCTATAAGCTGTAAATGCATATTTGTGTACAACAAAGGATCTCCTAAAATATTTTCATAGATTACCTTAGGCATGGTATTGACACTTGCTCCTATGTCACAGATAGCTTCTTGGAAAATGTGAGGTCCAATGGCTATGGGAATGACATGCCTCCCTGGATCACCTTTCTTGTTGGATAGGGAATAATCTATCCACTTTCCTGTTGATGGCTCCGTGTAGTAGTACGATGCATTGTGAATATCAACAAGATTTGCAGTTTCTAGATCTTTCGGCTGCCCGGAATCTTACCTTTGTCGAATAGAGGAACAACAGCCGTCAGCTGAGCTATTTGTGATCCTATCATTTTTATTAAAACCATGTTGGTTCTTAATAGCAGAAGCAAAGCTATCCATTCTGGTATTTATGTTCTCTAGAATTTTATCATTGGTAGCTACCTTTCTAGATAATCCCTCCATGACTAGCAATTAATTCTCTCAAGGGTGGTTGATTGAAGTTATTAAAATTATTACCTTGATAGTTACCTTGGTAATTACCTTGGTAGTTCGGCCTCTGTTGCTGGTTCCATCCTTCATTCTGTTGAGGACGATAGTTGTTGTTGACGAAGTTCACATTCTCTTGGGTTTCAGGACAGCTATTCTCTGAATGCCCAGTGTTACCATATGCTTCACACGTCATGCGGGAATCATGAATGTGATTACTTCTTGCTTCTCATTAGCTCGGTCTTCAAGCTTCTTTATCAATAGGTCCATCTTGGCAGACAGCATGTCTACCTCCTTGAGTTGATGCATACCTGCACCTCTCTTGTGAGGTTGAATACGCTCTTCATTCTAGCTTTGGTTGGAGGCCATCTTCTCTACTAGAGCTATTGCAGCTGGAATTATGAGTGATAGGAAAGCACCTCCAGCAGTAGTATCCATCATGTCATGAGTACTAGTGTTCAACCCATGGTAGAAAGTCTGCATAAGTAGCCAATTCTCCATCCCATGATGAGAACATTCTGATATGTAATCTTGAAAGCGTTTCCACGCCTCAGGTACAGATTCATCGAGTTGCTGCTGAAAACTTAAAATTCTTCCACATAGAGCATTGGTCTTCCCTGTGAAAAAGAACTTTGCTAGGAAGGCAGTGGAGCAGTTATTCCATGTAGTATTTCTATCTTTGTTGGCGTAGAACCACTGCTTTGCCTTCCCCAAAAGTGAGAATGGGAAAAGACAGAGTAGTATGGCATCTCTGGTAACTCCCTTGATAGTGAAGGTACTACAGATCTCCAGAAAATATTGGAGATATGTACTTGTATCTTCATGTGCCTTCCCACAAAACTGGCTAGCTTCCACCATGTTGATGAGAGCTGGCTTAAGCTCGAGTCCATTATCTCCTACATTGGTTTCTAGTCCATTACGGATATTGATGGTGGTTGGAGCAGAGAATTCGTGGAGAGTCTTGTTAGCCATTGCTTCAAATTCTGGTGTCAAGCTCCGCCTTATCTGGTTGTCTTCTGACTCTAAAGCTAAAACTTTCTTGAGTTTAGCTCTAGTTTTTCTGATTAATGCTTCTGGATCTTCAACTTAGTTTGTCGAAAGATTAAAACCGATCATACATTACCCTGCATAAGATATACAAGTAGACAAAACAAGGGTAAGCCTGTTTGAGCATAGGTCAATGGTTGTTTCAATCACATCAATTAGTATAAGTTTATCAATACTTCCTTTGCCTAGCTATCTTCCCCGGCAACAGTGCCAGAAATCCTTGTTGATATTTCTTAATGTCGCTACTAAGAATAAAGTTATGAATTTAATCTCTAGCAATGACGCCAGAAATGCTGGTGGGTAATTACTTGTGACTTGAAAGAATAAATATATGAAAGAGATCTGCTAGCGCACCGATAATTATACCATTGTAGCACTTCACCTGAGAGTATTTCAAGTATCGTTATTTATATTTTTACCACAGGGAAGGTCTGGCATGGATGTGTATTGATAACTTAAAGTATTTATGGAGAAATAAACCACAATCAATATTCTACTCACAACAGGGGTAAGTCATAAGATAAGATATGTATATGATAAGTATTGATTAATGATAATGATAAATCACTCAGAGCACTCCTATCTATGGCATTAGCATGGTCAGGTAGAATATTAGAGGGATAATTCCTAGTCATTCTTAATTGCATGTCAAAGCATTCATTGATTAGTACAATTACACCTGATAGTCACTGCTAAGATCATCATCATATCTACACATAAGGGATATTACTAAGAAAGATTGAGAACAGAGCTTGTCTTCTTTTGTAATTGAGATCCTACATGCTACCTATATCGGGCAGTGGACTACAATGGACTCAACAGGAGTGTCACATCCACGATCTACCACATAACTCGAAATATAGGGTGTATCCGCAGGTAAACAATGTATAAGCACCACGCTTACAAAATGTCGACCACCCACCCATGGATCCTTAGAGTGAGTGCTATATGAACTTATGCATGAACATGACAATAAACTATCTATACTAAGCATATAATCAAAGTAGACGATGAACATTATAACGAATAACATGAATAAGACGAATGCTAATAATGTCATAACAATTGTAGCAAGCATATAAAATTAATATAGATACAAAAAAGAGGGGGTATAAAGATTATACCAAACCACACTCTTGACATGATCGGGAATCCAAGCGAAGCCTGCTTGCCTCCCTGTAGACCTAGCCTAACTAGCTATGCCCTAGAATATGGTGGAGCTCTGAGGATGATTAGGGTTTCTGTCTTATCATATGACTCGATGCCTCCGGGGGGTGGCAAGGGCTGGTATATATAGCCCGGAGCGTCCAACGTGAGCCCTTAGATCAAACTGACTTAAAGAATAGCGGAGATGCAACCTAGGAGGCAGTGGAGAACTGACATTGCAACAAGGGGCTGACATGTGGCCCCTAGGGGCCGAGTGGCCTATAGGTGGGGCCGGCCAACCCCACCTAGTAGCCTCTTGGCTCCCGCTTCGGTGTGGTGTCCTCTAGAGTCCTCTAGAACCTTCTCGTGTCCGTTTTGCGGCGGATAAGCGTAATTAATTCTGACATGTAGGTCCACCTTGGCAGTTTTCTGGACATACCTAGCAGAAAAAATAGATTCTCCAAAACTCGTGGAATTTGTTAGTTTAAACCCCTAGACCTTTGTTGGTGATCACATTTATGCCCTTATACATGTTATGTTGACAATTAATAATAGTTGTTAACTACCGTCAACAGCAGCCTTGAATGCCACACTCTTCTTCCTCTCATCCTTCTTGTCCTCTTTCTTCTCCTTGTTCTTTTCTTCTTTCTCATCATCATCTATATATGTGTCATCAGTCATCACATCTCCCAACACTTGGTTTGTTGTCAAGGTGTCCAAACCACTCCTCACTAGAAAAGTGACCAATGTGCCAAATCTTGATGGTAGGCATCTCAAGAACTTATGGGAGAAGTCCTTGTCCTTCACCTCTTCTCCAAGTGCTTTGAGACATTGACAAGCACTTGAAGCCTGTGAAACATCTCCGGCACACTCTCATCTTCCTTCATCTTGAAGCTTGCAAGCTTCTCCTTGAGAATGTATGCCTTAGCACCCTTCACCGCTTGAGTGCCCTCAAATGGTTCCTCCTACTTCTTCCATGCATCATGAGCTATCTCAATGTTCTTGATTTGTTCAAATGTCCTCTCATGCAAAGCATCATGAATGGCACTAAGAGCAATGTCATTGTTTTGTAGAAACACTTCTTCGGCCGTGGTGGGATTTTCTGGATCGGCTACCTCAATCTTGGTCTCCACCACCTTCCACACCTTTCTATTGATTGACTTGATATAGGTGGTCATCTTTGCCTTCCAATACGGATAATTTGAGCCATCAAATTGGGGTGGCTTCTTGGTGTTGTTGATTTGAGGCATTTTGACACTTTAGGTTGTTAAGCCTCAAACTACCATGTCCACGGCTATGGTACCACTTGAAAGGTCCTAGATTGCTAGAGGAGGTGAATAGCCTATAAAAATTTCTACAACAATACTCAAGCCAAGTGGTTAGACAAATATGAGGTGAAGTAAGTGTTGCGCTAGCCTACTAAAAATGCAAGCCACCTATCCATAATTCTAGTTTCTATGATCACTAAATCACACAAAGGCTAAGTCACTACTCTCTAAGTTAGTGAGCTCTCAAAGATTAACTAAAGAGCCTCACTAACCAAACTAACAAGACACAAGCTAGCTCTCAAAACTAGTTACACTAAAGAGCTTAGCTATACTAGAAAGTAAATACAAGAGAGGTAGTGAGGGTTATACCGTTGTGGCAAGAGACAATTAATCAATCACAATGAGAATCCCGAAGACAAGATGACACAATGATTTTTCTCAAAGGTTCACTTGCTTGCCGGCAACCTACGTCCTTGTTGTAGCGATTCACCCACTTGGAGGTTCATGTGCTAATAGGTATCACATGCCTAACCCGCAATCGGGTACCACACAACCAACACAAGATGGGGATCCACAAGCTACGAGCAATCCACTAAAGTACCTTTTGGCTCTCCGCCGGGGAAAGGTCAAGAACCCCTCACAATCACCACGATCGGAGCCGGAGACAATCACCTTCCTTCGCTTGACAATCCTCGCTGCACCAAGCCATCTAGGAGTCAGCAAACTCCAAGAGTAACAATTAAATCCTGTAGCGAAACACAATCACCAAGTGCCTCTAGATGCAATCACTCAAAGCAATGCATTTGGATGCTCTCCAATCTCACCAAATGATGAAACAATCAAGCAAAATGAGTTAGAGAGGAATGGCTGGGATCACTCACCAAATGATGAAATAATCAAGCAAAATGAGTTAGAGAGGAATGGCTGGGCTCACTAGGGTGTATTCTCAACAGAAATGGCCAAGAGAGTGAGCCCAAGCCGGCTACCACTTATTTATAGACACCCCCAAACAATAGAGCCTATGGCTCTATTATTGGGCTGTTTGCACACTGACCGAACGTGTTCTGTCACTAACGAGCTGCCATGTGTCCCTTTCAAAAGTTGTAG
The DNA here is from genome assembly GCA_022457205.1 of Saccharum spontaneum. Taxonomy (NCBI): domain Eukaryota; kingdom Viridiplantae; phylum Streptophyta; class Magnoliopsida; order Poales; family Poaceae; genus Saccharum; species Saccharum spontaneum. Next base: position 8,483,743 of record CM039595.1, read on the forward strand.
CCATTGGCGCCCAATGGCTCTTTCTGTCACACTCTAACACGACTGATCGGATGCGCAGTTAGAGAATCAAACGGACACAGAGAGGCAGCGTCAGGTCGAGTCTAGAGAGTTCCTAGAGCTGCCCTGGACCGACTGGACATGTCCGGTCTCACCAGACCGGACGCACCTAGCGTTAGGTCGCCTGAAGCCACGCGTGCTGCCCCCTCTGACCGGACACGATGCTCAGCGTCATGTCACACGATGCACTCAGAGTCCAGTCATGATGAAAATCAACACCGAGAGGTCTAGGGCATGACCGAACATGTCAGATCACCACGGATCAGACACACGCCAGAGTCTGGTCACCTCAGCCACTGCTGCTCAAGTTTGGGCCAAATACCGGACGCGTGCGGTCCTAATACCGGACGTGTCCGGTCACCTTTGCAACACCTGCCCAAGCTAGGGTAACACACCGGATGCATCCGGTCACCCTATGACCAGCGCGATCAACTCCTTTCTCAACACCCTTGCTTCTAAGTTGCCAACTACAAAGTGTCTCACCATAGTGCACTTGTGTTAGCATTTTTCTCAAGCATTTTCAAGGGTGATAGCACTCACTAGAATATAAATGCAAATGCAATGAATTAGAACATCTAGTGGCACTTCGATAACTGCATTTCACGATGAGTTTCACCCCTCCTAATAGTATGGCTATCTATCCAAAATACACTCACACCCACTTGGTGTCTTGAGTGCCAAAACAAAAAGCTCTTATCAAATATACCTTTGCCTTGAGCCTTTTGTTTTTCTCTTTCTTCCTTTTCAAGCTTTGAGCACTTGATAATCACCATGGCCATCACCACCGTCATGATCTTCATTCACTTGCTCCATCACTTGGATTGTGTACTAACCTATCTCATGTTCACTTAGAGCCCAAGGTTAGTACCTAGGGTTTCATCAATTCACCAAAACCAAACTAGAGCTTCCATATGTGTCTGCTTGTAAGCTTGATACCACTTAGCTGCATTGTCCTTGAAATGCAAAGTGGATGCTGTGTGATCCACATGCCTTCAGGTAAACTGTAGAGCTCAAAATAGCTTTTGCAGTTGTCCTTCCATATTTTTGGGTCAGTACCATAAAAAATTTGGGAATTGCATCTTGGGGATTGTGTGTTGAGGCAAGGAAGTCTTGCCCCCGGCAGATTTGTCACTAGAAGTAAGAATAGACCTCTTGGTCTTTGATGTGCCAGGCTTCTTTCCAGCACTGTGCTCAGCAAACACTTTTGGAAGTCAGCAACTCATTGTCATTGTGGCTTCATTGTGAATTGTCTCAATGTCAATTGGGCCACAGCTTTGCCATTGGCCTTCACTTGCTAGGCAATCATGTGCTGCTCTTGGGAGTACTGATCCATGGCAGCACCTCTGATGTCCAACTGTGTCTTCTGCTTTTGTTGCATGACACCAAGGTCATTCAGAGAATAGAAGATCAAATTTTTCCATAACCTGGTCCCATCTTGATTTCTCATCTTTGGCACTTCGAGACATGGTTTCTAGCAAGATTTGGGTTTGCTTGGATGGTGTTGGAGCAGCCATGATGACTGATGAAAGGAAACAAGCTCAACAGCAAATACCAACAACCGGTTTGGATGACTCCTCCCCGTAAACGTGCTAGGTACTGTCACTGCCGCCTAGGAGTGAGGCAAAACCGAGGAATTTTACACGAGGACAAAGTCTCGCAACCCAAGTCTATGGACACTCCTCCACCAATACCACTCCACTGATTGAACACACAAAACTACCAAATTTTACACAGGAACAAATGCCCTGCAACCCTTGTCCTGTGTCCAAACATGTTAAATGAATGATAAGGAGCAAAATTGATGGTGCTCACTGTGGTTCTCGCCACCGAACTGGATTGTGTCGATGTAGTCCCCCCGTCGTTTGTCGAGTCATAGATGGAGTGGATCTGCGTAGATGTGGTGAAGGGTTAGGGTTTGGAGGTGGGAAAGTAGTAGTGGATTGTGGTTTGGTGGAGGATTGGGTGGTGGCATTCCAGTAGGCGACGTCGACTTCGCCGCTGACCCAGTTCAACCAACGGAGGGGCCTATGGGACCTCATGTCAAACACCTCAAGGGCGTAGATAGAGATCACCTGCCGACCGGAATTACAAGCTGTGATCCAAGCAGACGAGATCGGGGAAACGTTGCCGAGTAGAAACTACCGAGGTGGGGTTTGTTGGAGGTGGTGGCGCAGGACCACTGGATCCATCGTCGGAGTTTGGCGGGGATGGGATAACTAGCGGTGATGAAGAGCGGCAAGCGCCCAACACCCATGCCGAGGATTGACGTCTACAATACCACTTGTCACACCCTTGGCCGCGGCGGATCGCCGGCGACGTGAGCACGCAAGGTAGATACGGAATGAGGACGCCGGCGAGGCAAGCCCTCATCCTTGGTGAGTTCTATTACTCAATGTCTGGTTGCCGGACCCGATACAGGATGTGGCACTTATGTTCCTCACTTACACTTATGTGCCTCACTTACAGTTTCTACCCATCCGGGCCCACATGTCATTGTCTTACATTAAAACGTAAACATGAATGTAAAACACGTATGATGATCTGTTTTGTGGCGTCCAGCTAAGAAATATATAAATAGATTTTTCTTTTCCTAATCATTTTGATTAATCATAGAAAAAGAAAAAGGACCGGATGAAGGCTCCACAGGCTAAGCGGGAAATTCCCGGCACGCATGCGTTTTGAACGAAGGCGCGACGCTGGCCGCAGCGACCAGGTCATCTCCACGTACTGCACGATCTCCGGAATCGAGCTTGAGGCCGTGCGTTCAAATTCAAATTCTAGCGCACGGTGTCATTAGTCAACAAAAATCAAATGAAAAGAGCGCCAACTAGCTGAGAAACCGCCCTGTCATTTGCTCTATAAATAGCAGCGAGCAGCAGCGGGCGCAACCCGGCTCCCCGATCAAAAATGCCCCTAGACTGCCGCTCCATAGCCCCTGAAATAAACTGCCGTTAGGCTGCTGCAGCACCACGTCGCTCACCGTTTCCCTGCCATCAGGATGGCATGAGCTTCTTCGTCTCCGGTCACCCTCGGCCTTCGGTGCTGCTTTCGCGGGCTGTCCGGCCGGCCACTACCATGCCTTGCGAAGCCGCCGCCTCGCTCTGGCCTGCCCTTGCGCTTTCCTGGTGCAGCGCCTGTGCGCGACGGTGCAGCTGCACAACCGGCCGTCGGTCAAGCCACTCCGATGCGGCAAAGCCACCACGGCCACCGCCGCGGCTCGGCCTTGGTGTGCGAACCACGCATGTGCAGCCGGCGCCACCGCTCCCTGCTTCGGCTGCACCCCCAGCCTGATCCATCCTCACGGCCAGAGCTCCATGGAGGCCACGATCTGCACAGCCCAAGGTAGAAGATGCTACAATTTACAGTTTTGCCACCGTACGAAAATAGCCACCATTCGTTTTAACTCTGATGTAGTTCGTTCTAATTGCGTTGGATTCGTGTCAACATAATCTACGTGGTAGCAGTGAAGTTTAAAGTCACATGACATATGTTTATAACTAAAGTATTAACTTGATTAATTTGCATGAAACTAGTTTTGTAATAAAAGCGACGTAGGTTTATACTTGGTGTTTATAATACATATATTGAGCAATTAATTACTAATATAAACATAAATGTGTTTCTAACTGATAATTCGATTAGTTTAAACACGCACCATGTATAATTCAAATAGATGTTCTGACATGTTACTTTATTTTGCAAAGTTCAAGTCTCACTTGCTTAAAACTATGCGATAATGTTTATAAATAAAACTTGACTAGTTTTAATTTGACTTTTGTGTTAAAATTTAGGTTTTCTAATCTGAACTAATAACTTTTCAATGGTTTTGTTTAATTAAAATAAATCAAGCTCGTAGTTATTTCTTTTACAATATAAATCTTTCGATAGTCGTTTCTTTTGTACAGTAGCTTTGTTTTTGGCATCTCTTGCGTTCTCTTGACCATAGCAATTAGTTCTCTTTTAGTACGATGTTTTCTCTTGTATGGTGTGGTGTTCTTAGTCTACCTTGTTTGCTTGTATGTGGCTCGAGTTGCGTGGTGCTTGCTAGGAGTAGAATGAGAACCGTTTGTGAGCGTTGAAGATCGGAAGGTGATGACCAGAAGCAAAGTATGAGGAAGTTTGAGCAAGAGTTAAGGCAAGTATAATATGAGGCTCCTTGTTACCCAATAACATTATAATCATCTTTTCATGTGCATGTGTCTAATATGATGAAACATTAAGGACCTTACCTAGTAACTTTCGTTACCTTGTTCCTTGCTACCTACTGGGTTTATGCATATAGGTTGTTCTTGCTAGTTGCTCTACTTAATGATGAAAGCTCCATAACATTGGCTAATGGCATATGTAATAATGTTCAAAATGTGCTTTTTAGCAACATGGAATCATAAGGACTTATCTATCAACAAAATCCAGGACTTACAGTACGACCATGAGTGCTACATGGCTCTGGTTTAGGTAAGTATGAGGACCTTTTCTAGCTTATTAGTGGTTACCTTTATGGCGCAAAAGGGGCTTGCCATGTTGGGTATAGGACTACCCCTGTTCTTATGTGTATAGCCGCGAAGGAATTGTGCCATATGAAAGGGGGTTTCCTACATCTGCCTACCAAGGAATCCTAGTGGCCCCCTAACTTGTTAGACGAACCTTTAAAAGACTTCATAGTGAACCCTACTGACCTTCCTTAGTAGTGGGTTAAGAGGCTGATCATCTCAGGCGAAAGGGTAAATCACGGCTCATGGTGAAAGTGTACAACCTCTACAGAGTGTAAAACTGTTATAATAGTCATGCTCATGGTCACGAGTGGCTTGGAAAGCTCACAGAATTATGGGTTCCTATTTTACTATAATGTTGATGCTCATTGTAACACCCGGTTTTAAGAACAAAACCAGATACACACCACATGTGAGCCCAGGAAGTCAAATCTCACATATAGCTACAAATAAAGGTAATATCAAATGACAATGCTCAATATATAATGTACTTATTATAAAAGATATAACCTTATAAAGCAAACAACGGAAAGACGACTCCAGTCTTCAGGTGAAGACTCCACTCCACAGGGACAACTGACTGGTTGATCACAAGCCTATCTGCTCCAATCTCTGGCAATCTGGTACCCATCCGGAATTTTTCTAAAGTATTGAAAAATAAACAAGCGTGAGTACATTTCGTACTCCACAAGCATAACATGGGGATTCATGAGGCTCAAAAGGCAGACACGGTTTACTGCATTTAGCATTTTAGTAAGTCAACATTTTATCATTGGTTAATATCAAATTATGCTTAAGCTCCCAAATTAACCCACATGATCATCTACTAGAATTAAACAGAGTCATTGATCAACATTATATCATCGTCATCGTCATCATCATCATAATACCTTCATAGTTCACCATGAACAACAACTTCACAAGTAACTATTTATTCTGTGAGTTTTCCGGGCCGCTCGTGACCGTGAGCACGACTGTTATAACAGTTTTAACACTCTACAGAGGTTGTGCATCTTTACCCGTGAGTCGTGTTACCCATATGCCCGGGTTAATTACTCCCATAACACTTCCAAGGTGAGCGGGCAGGGTACACTATGAAGCCTTCCATAGGTCTCGTCTAACAAGTTAGGGCCGCGAGGTTTCCTCGGCAGGTAGATATAGAGAACCCCCTTTCTGTGGCACAATTCCTGCAGGCTATACACACCAGAACAGAGGCAGTTCTATACCCAAAGTGGCAAGCCCCTCTTGCGCCCTTTCGGGTAACCTCTAACAAGCTAGAAAAGATCCTATTACTGAGCTAAAGTCAGAGCCATATAACTCTCACGGTTGCACTGTATGTCCCAGCTTTTGCCCTACAGATAAGTCCTTACTGAGGGTTTAGGGCAACATGATCAACATCACTTGCACCTTCACCCTATAGTACCACTAATACCATCATGTTTATCCATTGGTTCCATTAGTCATAGTGTAGATCATGTTTAGTTAGAGCACTAGCATTCTACCCATATGCAAATAATCCCCATAGGAATCAAGGTACAGGTCATCAATTAGCTAGGAAGTCCTTATAGTCGAGCAATATTAGACACATGCATAATGAGTATATTATATAATGAATAGGACAACAAGGTAGGCCCATGTTATACTTGCCTTAAACTCAGATACTTCTTCAGTCCAAACCTTCAAAAAAGACTGCTTCTTGTTCACCACGTATAGCTCACCGACTGGACATGATCATAGAACACCACACAAGCATCTATACAATCATACACGAAGTAAACAATATAACTAAATTAGAACAATACACCAAACATATAAAATAACAAGTGAAAAAGTTTGAAAACTAATCGATGAATTGCTACGAACACACAGACGCGAAAAGCATGCTAATCGGGGCTACGGTGAAAAAGAAGTGAGTACCCGGAGTTTTATAGTATTTAAAAGAAAAGACTCATAAGCGTGATTTATTTTAATTGAGCAAAACCATGTAAATATTTATTAAGACTTCAAACTTAGTTTAATTCAAAAGCTAGGTTGAAGCTACTCATGTTTAGTTTATGAACAATACCTTATAATTTAATCAAGTTAAACTTTATCATTGCAAAAGAAATAATAAAAGTGTAAAAGCATTTAACTGAATGGTATATGACATAAGCAAATTATAATTTAGAAATACATTTATGTTTGTTAGTAATTAATTACATTAGTATTTATGTATTTAGCACCAAAGTATAAATATACGTTATTGCTTTTATATTACAAAACTAGTGTCACGCAAATTAACCAAGTTAATATTAACATTTTAATTATAGACACATATCATGATATAAGTTAAATATGACTGCTAGCATGTGGATTGTATCGACATGAAATTAACACGGCAAGAACGAACTAAATCGGAGTCAAAACAAACGGCGGAGATTGACTCTTGATTATGTGTGGTGTATTTCTATAGTATTTTTGGATTTGTTTTTCCAAAAGAAAATGGCCACAAAGTGTGTGTGACATGATGACGACGTCATCAAGCTACTGGAGCAGGGCAAGAGCACGCACGGCGCATGGCCAGTGCTTCGACGTGTCAGCGTTACTTGTGCATGCGTGCGGTGGGAGCACCGGGATCTGCGCGCTCGTCTCAGCTATATGGGCTAGGCACGGCGCTGCTAGAGTAGCCGGTGTAGCACGTACGGGGCCTAGAGACTTCGGTTCCCTGTGGTAAGTGCTTGGGATGGAGAGGGCATCACAAAGAACTCACGCAAGGGATTTTTGACGACAGGAGACGAACGACGACGACAACGTACGGCTCAACGGGGCCGCAGCAGCATATATTCCTACGAACGACAGCGATCGACCGCCTGTGAGGTACGCAGAGCGAGTCAGAGAAGAAGAGCAGTGCCTACAACTTCGTTACCTAGATGCGGGGCTCGGCAATAGTGTAGGCACAACCGTGAAGCAGCAGACGGCGTTTGCGGCGGCTTCGACAGACGGGCTCGGCTCCTCGGCGAGATCCGTCGTGTGCAGCGGCGGCGGTTAGGGCTAGCAGTCGGATTGTAGATCGGAAAAGGACGATGCGGCACGCTCTTGGCTTCTTATAGGGATGGATTGGGTCGCGGTTTCCACACGAAAAATCCCAGGAAGCACGGGATTCGCAGGGACGGTTTCCGCTCGCCCGAGTCAGAGCTAGGCACGGGAGGTCAGAGATCGTCATCTGCAACTCAGGGAGAGGGAGAGCTGAGGGAGTGCTAGTGGGCTGCTCGACCTGGGCCCAGGCGCAGGGCCAAGAGAACGGGAAGGGAGTGGGCCTGCTGCCACACTCAGGCCAATAGAGGAAGCAAGTTTTTTTTAAAGCCCTTTTTCAGTCATTTCAAAAGTATTTGAAATCATTTTAAATTTTGGACAAAGCCACGCATTGCAATAAATCCAATGCACCAGCATGTATGCAGAAACAAGTTGCTAAACCTTATGATTAATTTTAATTTAATGAAAATTTTAATTTTCCTATGTTTTCATGAGCACAAAAATACGAAATTAAATCAATTTAGCTATATTTCCAAAGAAGCTAATTTTAGGGTGTTACACACATGTTTAATCATTATTGTCATATTGCTATTTTTTATGATTATGTGAGAATTGGAGCTTAAGCATAATTAAGCAACTTATGTTCAAATGATAAAAACTTGATCTACTAAAATTGCTTACCGTAGTTGAGCCGTGCCAAACCATTTGAGCCTGCATCCTCTCATATTATGCTTGTTAAGTCGTGGTTTGCTTAGCTTGCTTTACTTTCCAATTACTTGGATAAAAATCCTGGATGGGTAACAGAAGGTGAAGCTTGGTTAAGTTTCTGAGGAGTGCTAGGCGTATATTACCCCCAGTCAGTCATTCCCTATGAAGGTGAAGCCTACAGACAAGATCAGCAACAGTTCCACTATACTTTGATGTAAGTGATGATATAACTATGTATACGCTATTAAATAACATTGTTTTTGATATCTTTTAATCTGTTGTTATATGTGTGGACTTCCTGAGCACACATATGGCTAGCCTGGTTTTGTTCTTTAAAACTGGGTGTGACAATCTGGATGTCACCTTTTACCACATTTTGATTCGAATACAAATACGAATCCTGATATTTTCGAATACGAATACAATACGGATGTCTCAGATTTGGATTTCTATTCAGATATTTACTCAAGTCAACTCAAAATGTTTATTGTTAAATTCAACAAACATGAATAAAATTTTACTACTGAGTACATCGTTAACCAAAGTGAACTAAATGAAAGTAAACTTCTAATAATCACTAATAGCAAAGTAAACTAAATTATAATGGATTATATTGAATAAAATAATAGATCAAGTGAAGAAATCCAAATAAAAATGGTAGAAAACAAATAGCCATTTTACTTTATCATTAGTATTGGAATTACAAAATTATCACACAAGTAGAGATAAATCATTGGTGTATATAAGATAGACAAGGATAGCACATAAAAATAATATAGTTATCAATAAATATTTAATAATTAAATATATCAATTAATCAATCAATATTATATTTATATAAATATCTATTATGAAATTATAAAATAATATAAAATATTTTACATCAATAAATAAATAAACAAAAGTATTAAAATGATATAAAAGAACAAATATATTAGGTGTAAACTAAATTAGAAATGTTCTAAAATTAATTTAATCTTTATGTATCATTAATAATTTAAAATTAATACTAAAATTATTTATAGATATACTATTAAATAGGTTCCATGTTAGTAATAGTAAAATTAAATAATTGTCCACTCGTTATGGAGAGAAAACTTTTAAGTAGGTTCATGATACCTTATTTTCTTTGCTAATACGGATATAGGTGAGGGGGTGAAGTAGACAACCACCAATAGTTGGGGATTAAGTGGACTTTTCCTGTTGGATTTTGATTGAAAATGTGTGCATGGCAAGAGTAAGTTCTGAATGAATGTGCGTCGAAACAGGTGAGTCCAGAGCAAAATCTTTGTGCTTTGTTATTTGATTTGGAATTCTTTTTCTATTCAATTTGGAGCTATAGTCGATTCCTTCTTCCCATCTTGTCCATTCTTTTTTTCCTTTGTACTTCAACTTTAGCGTGTTATACCTGAACTCCATGGAGGGGCAACCATGAGGTGGACAATATCGTATTTGGAATTCTTTTTCTATTCAATTTGGAGCCATCCTTTCTTTTTTTCCTTTGTACTTCAACTTTAGCGTGTTATACCTGAACTCCGTGGAGGGGCAACCATGAGGTGGACAATATCGTGTACGAGATCTGATGAGTAACGTGGTTGGTATCTTTTTTCCACCTTTTTTGCATGGCTTTTGTTACACGAGCACGGAAGCGCACAGGAGGATTAATTAGAGGGGAGGCAGAACAAAAAAATAATAGCAGAAATATTGCTTCTTTAATATATATAAGATATAGATATAGATATAGATATAGATATAGATATAGATATAGATATAGATATAGATACAGATACAGATACAGATAGGTATAGATATAGATATAGATAGAGATATAGATATAGATATATTTGGTAATCTAATCACAACTCTGCAGGATACATGCTTCTCTCACATGGTGTGGATGCATGCAAGTAACTCCAATTGGCTAGGGCATTGGACTTAGCTTTCCTTTTTCCTTCCTCTGGAAATCTTGCAAGCAGGTCTACGTGATGCACAACCCCGGGCAACCAAGGTCTAGCCGCTGCAGACCCCAGAAAGAGTCACATAAAGGCTATGCAGACCCAGAGAAAATTCTTGTGAAAAGGCAAACATGCATGTATGCCCAATACAGGGGCTTTACAAAACCTTGTACACATCTGCAGCCTGTATTCATGATATGTCCTTGCCTTCACCTGATGCTTGACTAAACTAATACCACGCTCAAGTAATCAGCCAAAAAAAATTAAATCTGCCAAATTAAGCAAATTATTGTACCAAGAACTAAGGCATTCTTCTCAACAAATTGCATTCACGTAAATGAGAACCGAGCCAAATTTAAGCATCCACCCATCCTATTTTCTATTCCTATAATCAGCTCCAAAGAAGAACATGATCCTGTAGTCCAGAAAGAGATATGGCAAAAATCCCTTTATCAGATTATGCGTACTTGAACTCCCTAATCCAAGTGATAGCTCAGAAGGCACAGATCTAGCAGTCAGTTTTCTGAACCCACAGATGTCACCAAGACCAACTAACGGAAGTGAATTCTGGTATGGTTTTTCTCGAGAAGAGGAATATGGTACCGGTGAGAGGAATATGGTAGGATTGCTTCATCATAAAAGTTCAAGGACGTGTGGCGTCATTGCGGAGTTTTCATCAATGCAAAGCAAAGTTTTGAACACACCGAGTCCATCTGATGAAATGACAAAAACATTGACCTTTCTACCCCTGGGGGTATTTAGGTTGAGTGCTTTATGTAAGGACAAATTTGGAAAGTGTGAAGTGCATATATATATAGTGGGGAAGGCTAGTGGAGTAACCATCCCTTGGAGGTCTCTCATTTGTGTGTGAGTGAAGGCTAGGGTTAGAGGGAGAAAGGGAGGAGGGGCTCTTTGTTCTTGAGCAATTTGACATTCTAGATCTGTATTAGAGCAAGAGAAGCTTGTAATCGAACATCTTGAGGCAATCCAGGTATCAATCTTGAGCAAGTTTGTTCCCCTCTGTTTAAATCTGAAATTCATCTGTTTTTTATTTTCGGAGCCAATTTTTGGGGAATTTTTATTTGCTGCTTGGGATTAGTTGTAGAAATGTTTTTGGAGTGTTTTGGTACCCTTGGGACTTGTTCATGTGATGGCTTGAAGACCAGGTCTTATCTTCTAAGTTCCTCCCTTCAAAAACCCTCATTTCTAGCATCTTTTGGTGGATTTTATGAAAATCCTTGAGCTGGAGCTCTTGGGTTTTTCTTGAGTGGTTTCTAGGTGCCATGAGTTCCATGGAAACATATATATGTCTTCCTTTCAACATATTTCCCATGACTTTTTGCTTCCTTGAGAAAACCCAGTTTTAATAGAGGAATTCTTCAATTCATAGTGAATCTCTAATCCTTTTGTAAAAATTCTTTGGGATTACCTTCACAATGTGTTAGTAAAAGTGCAGGTACAATTTTTACTTTTCGGAACTCATTTGGATCAATTTTGGATTTTTCTTGTAGAAGAGCTCACTTTTTTCTAGGTAAAACTGACTATGCTGGTTCCAAATTTGGCCAGTCTGGTTTTGGTGCTTGGCCCTATTGAATAGGATTTTGTTGGAGGTGTTGCATATGATGTTATGAACCGCTTGACCAAATAATTTTGTAATTTTTGGAGCCCGTTTGATGGAGTCCGTTTGCCGGTTTTGTGAACTTCCATATTTTGATGACATCCTTTTGTGGATCTGATCCTTTTGAAGTTATAGAGCCAATAAAAGAATCACGATTTTGGAGATCGTTTGGTTGGGAATTCACAAGGGTGAAACTCAATTTTGCCTATGTTCATCTCTGAATTCTTCTGTATCTTTTTGGTCAAGTTCCTAGGTTCTGTAGTTCCATTGCGGCTAAGAGGATCTTGGCTAGCGCTACCCGAGAGTCCGTGGGTTCAAAGGAGACCCTGAACAAAGAAACTTTGATCTATGTCACTGGTGTTCAAAAGCATGGTTATTGCTCTTGTTTTCCCTTAGACCAATAATACTTTAGCCTTGGATTTTATAAATCCATTGATGTCAGTGATAGCACCAAAATAGGTTGGATCTGCCCCAGTGTGGGTTGTCTGGGGATATAGGCCACTTTCTCATCCTTGAGAAGATAGAGGTTTCAGGCTCCCATTCAACCCCTTGGTCACCTATTCTGGCCCTTCATTGATGTTGGCTAGATTTCTGTTTGCAACATATATTCTAGTTCAACATTAATCTTCTTCAATATCATGCATGCATAAAAACATGAGACCGAAGATTGACATGGGAAAATTTGTTAATCTTGGCCACCCAGGAGGTCATAACAATACAAGGAAAAGGTTGAGTTCTAAACACAATCCTACAACAAAGAAAAAAAGGGTGGCCAACATTATGTCAAGAAACACCAAGCTGGATGGGGAGAACGGTGACGGCGAAATTCTGCCCATAAATGCAAAGGTGCACACTGTAGAAATTATCTCATGTTCTGACTAAGTGACCTGCTCATTATATAGTGGGTATTCATGAGATACATTATTGCATAGTATAACTGAACTTAGTTTTTATCATATTTGAATATTGTTTCTCTAGTTTCCATTGGTTGTCAAGTCAATAAGACTGCACCTTCTATCTATCACTGATTCTTGGAATGATGAATTATCCATGCACAAATTAACAATAGATTCACCTTTTGTATCAAGATGACACCTGATCTACCCCCGCTCGTGGAACGTAAGGAATACCTAGCTCTCCCCACATGGCTCGTGAATGACTATAAGTCTACAGTAGCTGACCTAGAAGGGTGGCAGTGCGTGGAAATAGCTCGCGCTGATTGCAGTGGCAGAAAAGATAAGGTCAGTATACTATTGCTGTTTTAAGTTTAAAAATGGAGGTAACCATGTTCCAGTGAACTTTATCTCCCATGTTTATGACCAAACAAGATGGTTATCTTTTTATGCGTGGCTAGATAGTATTAAGTTTGTGCCAGAGAACACATATATAGAAGTGATTTCTGCTTGTATCGAAGTGAGTTAGATGGTAGATTTATACTACATTCACTTATGCAAACAGTTTGGAAAATTTTCTTACCGCGTAATCTACCTATTATTGAATGTTTTGAAGCTTATCTAGTCTCTGCAGCTATTTCTTGTGTTATTACCTCCCATTCATGGTTACACACATACGTATACAAATAAAGGGACCATGTTTACTAAAATTTGGTGAATAGTGGTAATATTGTTCACAAATGTTTCACCTCGTTTCTTTGCAAACTTTGTAGTAAAGTGGAATTAATTTAATACTAAAGGTTTCACCTTGTGAATATATATGGATGATAGTGCAGTGCATTTTTTCAAGAGACATGTGAAGACAAGGTTGGACTCTTCTCTGCAAAATGAGACATGAGTACCATATAAAAAATATCATTCCCTGCACTAGTACATGCATCGTGTTCGCTTCCAACTATATAAAGTATAAATGGTTTCAAATAAAGAGCTTCCAGAGTGACTGCCATGTTGAAGGTTTGTTTATTATAATGTATTCCTCTAATTTTCATGAGTCACATGCTAGTCTTGCAGATATTTCTATTTTTCCATAAAGCATAAAAGTTCAGTGTTGTAAAGTCATGTGAGTATGGAAAACTTTCCCAATTTCTAATAACTGAAGCATCAGTGTGTCACAGTAAAGTTCAAAGAAGGGGATTTGCTGTACTTATTAGACTGCTTTGCCTATGTCTCAAGGCTTTTAGCTGTCCCCTTCACTGGTGTAGTAGAATGTAAAGCATTAATTTATCAAAACAGTAAACTGCTTGGCCACTGGTAAAATTTCTTAGTGTAACTGTCTGATGGACAACCATTATTTGTTATAGACTCGCAGTTCCCTTTCTCCTCCAATGTGTATCACATGCTGACAATTGCATGACATGGTTCCCTAAGGTGTTGTGATTAATAATTTATATAAACTTGGTGAATACCCTATGCGCTGTTGTGTTAGAGTTTGATGAGAACAACAATTTTGGAAAAGCTTAGGATGAAAGAGGTGAACTTTAAAATAGTACCCAATCTTAGCCTGAGTGGATTATGTTTGTAGTGCAAATTTCTTGTAGGTTGATTGGAAAGGAAAAAATTAAGATGAATGGAAGCACTTTGTACTGTACATACAAATGATGTTATCTGTAGAAAGAAATTTATTTTCTAAATGGAAGATATGTATTAAAAATAAAAGAGGTATTTTTTTAAAAAAAGTTTTAGCTCGAGTCTCTTTCTCCCTTTTGATGCAGTTGACTGCGTTAATGTGATGATCAGGTGGCAGTTTTGGGGCCGTCTTCACCCTGAGAACTTGTTGTGAGGGTTACAAAACCTTTGAATTTGTAGTATCCTTGAGTTCATGCATTTCGTCCATGTATCTGTTGTATGTATACCTCCTTGGGCCAATTGATGGAACAGTAATGCAAATGATGATAAGAGGTTTTTGGAAGTATACTGGATTTGAAGTGTTACCGTTGTTGTTAGCAAAGATGATATGGATGTAACAAAATAAAAAACAAAGATAGTATGATAGAAATATACGCTTAAAAAGAAAGTAGTATGTTGTATGTTGGCAGCAAGGGAGAACCTGTTTGTTTGTGTGGTGGTGGTCCATGTTTTCTTTGTGATGAGGAGAACAGGATATTGTAGGATGGAGGGAGAGAAACCTATATGCATCCTCATTCATTACAAAGGTGAAACAAAATAAGATTAGTTGTAACATATTCAACTTGAATCTCGTTGTGCAAACTATGCATGAGGAATGAATAAAAGCACAGCAAATGCAGGGACCACATCCTGAACAAAAAAAAAGTAGGGGCAGAGGAAGGCTCTAGATGCTGTGGTGGAAAAGGAATAGAGGGATGAAGCCATTAAGATATATGCATGCATGCCATTTGTGAGTGGAGGAAGGAAGGCTGTGCATGAGTACCCATATTTCGTGCATGTGTGGTGGGGATTTTGGGAATCAATATGCCTGGTTGAATTCTGAGGGGCTGGAGAGGATTGGGCTAGAGGATAGTGCTATGTCGGGTTGGTGGGTGGGGAAGGGGAGCGGGCATGCCAGAGGCAAGGCGAAGGTAATGCTGAATGAATGGCTAGAGATTATAGTTTCCTTTGGATCAGACGAGTGAGAAATTTGAGTGACATGGAGGTCTGAGAGTTGAGCTTTAGAGGAAGTAACTGCAGTTAGTGGGTATGAACTATATAGAAATAAATAGATAATAGATAACTAAAAGTCCCCCTGCACTTCAGTATTAATATCATCACAATTGAAATCAATCTATCATATTTAAGGGCCATCAGTTTTAGTTATTTATGAAACCTCTGTTGTTATGAGATGTCGATCTTCCATTCCACAATTGTTCCCTTCTCTTCTATTACCTAGTATATGCTTCATTTAGGTAAATGATTAAGGGGGAGCTTTCATTGGGATTCTATACGTACAATGTTATGTTGTGCTCATAAAAAATTATTTGTTCATCGCTGGTGTGACTAAATGATAGTTTAGTTTCATGCTTTGTTTAGCTATATGGTACTTTAATGGCAACATAACATTCATGATTCACCTGCCAATTATTTTTTTTATTTAGTTGACCTACCAATGAAAGCAGTCCCTCTTTTAGGGGTCACAAGAATTGATATGAGCTTACTTAAATGTGTTGCGCTTTATATACATATGTTAAATGGATTACTTTTTCTGAATGGATTACTTTTTCCTCTATCCAGTATTACACTCACAGGGATTATGCACATACCTTCCGCTCCAAAAAAGAAGTTCAACACTTTCTAGACACTGGAGAAGTTAAAGGGAAAGGGCTTCTGCATAAGGTGTCTATATCCAGATTTGTAAACCTATTTAAATCATTTGTACCCAGTATATCAATATCTTGCTCTTTATGTAATCATTTTATGTTCTCATTTCCTGCAGAAATCGGCTGATGATCCTGGTGGACAGAGTTCTGGTAAGTATGAAACAGTTGTTAGTTACTGAACAAGGTGTCTATTGTTATTACACTAGCCTGGGTGGAATGTGTGTGGGTGGGGTGGGGGTGCTACATTAATTTGAACTACTTTCAATCTTTTATAGCATAGCAGTAAAGTTAATAATACCAAGGCTGAGTTAAACTTTACATCGCAGTATTAAGTATTATGTGAACTTGTTCATATAGCACAAAAGATGTCAGTGAATCATCATTTAATCATGTGTAGGTTCAAGGCGTTCAACCAAAAGAACCATGCTACTGCCTGCAAACAATGATCCTCCTAAAAGGCCAACAGGTTTATTTCTAACAATTATTCTTTAGCTTCATGTTAACAATCTGCCTTATAAATGACAATCCATTTGTTTAGTATACATTGATTGATATCTTTATTAAGCACGCAAGTTACAAAAGATTTACAAGAGTGCACAAAGATAGCGACGGGACAATGCCTCAGCACTCTGTCATAGTTCAAACAGTAGTACAAGTAAATATATGGTGCAACAAGATAACAGCAAATAAGCTGACTGCCTTCATGTAGAGTAAAGCAGTCAGCCTATTTTCTCCCTCAGACATCCACCAAATATCTGAGACCAGATTTACATGTTGTATATTAGAAGGAAGCCCTAACTGAAATCACTGTACCCTTTGCATTGTGCCTGAAAGATTTTGCATGGAGGAAGCAAACCATTCCCTTGTGAACCCCAGCAGATATGAAGATTAGATAAGCAGAACCAAATATCAAAATGGTATTTCGAAAATGCCACATTGAATATGTGCAGATAACTTCATGAGGAAAGATGAGCAAAGCCAAAGGTTGTCGGAAACCTATTTATTGCCCATGTTTTCCACCGCTAATTTATATATGGTTAATGTCTATAATACATATTTTAGTGGAAGAAATAAAAAAATTTAACCTAACTGTTGTTATTTCATCTTCCTACATAAATCCCATTTGAGCATAAAAATTCTACTAGTAGTTAAGTGTCCATAGTTCTATAGATTCCAGTGGGAACCTTTCGGAGTTCTCGAGTTTTAAATGTACCTTATTCACAAGTTTTCCTTCTTATAAATAATTTGATATGCTTTTCCAGTAGCATTCTCTGATTAAATCCACTTACAGCATATGCAGATTTTTTTAGAAGACCCAATATTGGAGGAATGTTCCGATATTTACCTAAGGAAGACTGGCCGCCTGGCTTTTTGTAATCCTAGTTGGAAGATACATTTGGTAACTTGTTCTATTCAGGGCACAATAATCGGATGACATGTAACTCTGTGTGCTGGTGAGATTGCTTCAAGTACTAGTTTTATCTCCTTCTGGTATGCTCTATGCATACTATTACTACTAAGAAGTTTGCTTTCCTTGACAACGATGTTTCATCTTTGGTTTATGATGAACAAGTATAATATAGTTTGATCTGTTATATGTTTTGGGTGGAGCTTCTATAGCAAATTTTATTCTTGCTTAGCTTGTTGTGATGTACAACTAGCTACTCGTGGCATTCTGATGGAAATAGCATGAATTGGATGGTCATCTGTATAACCCTAGCGTTTATAATTATAAAACCAGATGTTCCACCCCTCGAACTATTGAAAACCGTCTAATTAACCCCCTGAGGCAGTTTTGGAAGTGGTTTTGCTGACGTGGCATATAAAAAGTCTATATAACCCCCTAACATATCAAGGGTTGATTGCATGACCCCCCAACTATAAAATGTGATATTGTAGCCCTTAAAGTATCTAATAATGTTCAAATGATGGTTATGTAGGGTCTTTTGGACACCATATCCCACCATACTGGCCTAAACACACATGCTTGCACACATGCCCCTCCCTCTCTGAACTCTTTCCAGGCTTGTGCTACCGCCCGATGAGCACCACCTTGTTTCCTACTCCACCTCATGCACCCCTCGACGACATTGAGCACTTGCACTATGCTTGTGTCCTTGTCATATGGCTCCTCCCATATCCTCGCCCTCCCTCACTTTTTCCTCCTATGGCTACCTAAGAAATTGAAGGACTACCGGATGGAGGATATGGGAGGGGCTGAACAAGGACCATGTAGGCATGGTGTGCTTGAGCTCAATGCCATCGACGAGTGATGGGAGGTGAAGCAGGAGAAAAGATGTCACATGTTGCTCGTTGGGCAGAGGGTCAGCCTAGAAAGAGTAGGGAGGTGGAGACAACAAAAGGCCTGCGTGCAAGCATGTGTGTTTAGGCCAGTGTGGTGGAATACGGTGTCCAAATGACCCTAAATACTATCTGATGAGAGTCATTTTAACATTATTTGATGCTCATGGGCTATAATATCATGTTTTATAGTTGAGGGGGTCATGCGGTCAACCCATGATATGTTAGGGGGTTATATAGACTTTTCAATCTGCCACATCAGCAAAATAACCTTCAAAACCACCTCAGGGGGTTATTTAGATGGTTTTCAACAGTTTGAGGGGTAGAATACTGTAACACCCTAAAAATTGCTTCTTTGGAAATAGAGCTAAAATGATTTAATTATGAATGTTTTGTGCTCATGAAACATAGTAAAACAAAATTTTCATTGAATTAAAATTCATCTTAGGATGTAGCAACATTGTTGTGCATACATGCTGATGCATTTGTGTTTTTATATTGTTTGGTTTTGACCAAAGATCAAAATGAATTCAAGTTGGTTTTTTTTAAATGCGTTTAGGTCGATTTTCCTTCTCTGATATACATATATCATTTTTCTACAATTAAATTCCTTGTTTCTCATCCATCAATCAACCTCTACAAACTTCTCGGGAATTTTTCCGACTTTTTTTGTAGCTTGTTTCCACTTGTCTGTGAGCATAGTCTAATTTTTAGATGCTCCAAAATATCTTATCATGAGCTCCAAATACTTTATTTGGGTTCCTCATGTTCCATAATGTCTCTGGAAAATTTCCCTGAATTTTCGGAGCTTTCGGAGTATTTTTCACGGCTTAAATAATAATTCTGGACTTTTCTAGAATTATTTTATCCATGAAAATAATTAATTCCGAAAATAATAAATCTCTCATTTGTTTTCCAACGCTCAAAGCCCATGTGCAATAATCCTAATAAATCTCAAAGGCCCATACATTTATTTACTAATGGGCTTAAAAGATTACTTAGGCCTATTAGCGGAGGTGGGTGGTGCAACGTCAATTAGCACCATATCGCTAGTTGACATGGAGGTGGAGAGTTTTCCTCCCTATATATACGTACCTACCCCATGGGCAAAGCACATCAAAAACTACCGTAGAGGAGCCCCTAGTTTGGGAAATCTCTCGTGTAGTAAAATATATTTTTCTCTCTTCTTGTCGCCGTCGGCCAAGCCCTATCTCTCGCTCTCTGTTCTGCGTTCGGCTTCGCCAAAGCGGCGCGGTGATCCCGGGCCGCTGAGCCTCGTCGTCGTCTTCAGGAAGCAGCCTCAGCCCAGCGTCGCCTCCCTCCGTCCGTGCGAAGTGCCGAGGTGAGATCGTGTTCCCTTTATATTCCAGTGCTTTTCCCGTAGAAAACCGACCGTTGATCGTGGTTGGACATCGTCGCAGCCGAATCCTATCCAGCTCGCCGGGCCACCGGCGTAGTCACAGCGGCGGTCGTGTCGCTAGAACAGCAGTGCAGTACTCAGAGTCGGAAGACGCAAGAGGGCGCCGCCTTGCTAATTGTTCTCCAAGCAGTTCAGAAGTAGCTGTCGGCCATGCATATGTTCACTGCCTCTTAGTACTTTCAGTCATCTCATCTTAACATACGTAAGTTCTCTCTGCTTACCAAGTGGCTGCAACACTCCTGTCTAGCTTTTGTTCAATAGCAATAATAGATTAAAGAATATTTAATCTTCTATATGAGATCAGGAAGCGTCCGTGGATTACACCATATATGCCTTATTAACTCCATTCCCATGACCACGTCATGCTAGCTTCATTCCGATTTTACCATGATTCAGCTATTTCTTTTCCTTTGAGCTCCTCTGAAAATTACGTACATATTATTCATATCATCTTGTCAGCTTCCTTCATCATAAGCCACGTGGTCTTTCTTTTGCGTTCAATTAATGATGACATAATCTACATGTTAGTGCTACTGTTGGTTAGGTTTTCCACCTTTAAGATTCGATGTTAGATTTAATCTATTATTTTACTAAAGAAAATCTCGTTTAATTCATAACTTATTTGTTTTAATTCTGAATTAGTCCGTTCAAATTGCAATGGATTTATAACAACATGAACTACGTATTAGTATTAATGTTTTCTTTATCAAAATCTCTGGAATTTCATAGTTTAGATCTAACTTGATTAATAACTGTGCAACTAGATTTATAAATAAAATATTATTGATTTCTCCTTTAGTTTTCTAAATTTAAATGTAATTTAGCCTAAGTCACTTTTGAATATCTATAAAAAGTATTTTATCCTATATATATGATTTTATATAGTTAAAACAAAAGAGACCTATAATTTTCTGTTTTATACAACAAAATCTTTCGGTAGTCGTTTCTTGTCCACCGTAGATCCCATTCGAGTGCTTTTCGTGTCTATGTGTTCGTAGTAATGCGTAGATTAGTTTTCAAATCTTTTTATTGTTTGGTGTACTGTTCTAATTATTATTCATTGTTTGCTTCGTATATGATTGCTCAATGCATGTGTGGTGATTTATTGATCAAGTCCAGTCGGTGAGATTTACGTGGAGATTCAAGAATCTATTAATTGAAGATTTGGATCAGAGAAAGGATCTCAATTTAAGGCAAGTATAGCATGGGATCATCCTTGTTTCCTATTCACCTTTAATACACTTAATTCATGTGCATGTGTCTACCTTGTTACCCCTAAGGATATCCTAGCTTTTGTATCTTGTACCTTGACACCGGTGGAACATTGCATTGGGTAGTATTTATGCTAGTGCTCAAGATAAATAACCATGATCTGTAACTTGACTAATGGTATATGCAATAAACGTTTAAAAGATGTTTTATAGCAACATGGCTCAAGAGGGCTAGAGCATTGGGTTGTTTTTATGGTGCTCTAGTTTCTCTCCTTAAGGACTTATCTGTAAGCGAACATCCGGGACTTACGGTACAACCATGAGGGCTACATGGCTCTGGCTTTAGTCATATAAGAGGACCTTTTCTAGCTTGTTAGTGGTTACCTTTATGGCGCAAAAGGGGTTGTGTTCCGGGTTGGGTGTAGTGCGGCTCCTGTCCTTATGAGTATAGGCTGCGTGTCATTGTGCCATACGGAAGGGGGGCTCTACATTTGCAGGCCACAGAAACCTAGCGGCCCTAACTTGTTAGACGAACCTTTGAAAGACTTCATAGTGAACCCCGCCGACCATCCTTGGAAGTGGGTCAAGAGGCTGATCACCTCGGGTAAAAGGGTAAATCACGACTCATGGTGAAAGTGTACAACCTCTACAGAGTGTAAAACTGGTATATTAGTCGTGCTCACGGTCACGAGCGGCCTTGGACCCTTACAGAATAAATGATGAACACTGATGATAATGTTAATATTGATGATATTGATGCTCACTAATGATTATTGTTTCTTGCTATACATTATTCTCGTTTACACGATCATGAGGTTATTTGGGCTTATGGTAAACTTGTTGCTACTCAATTGCTAAAAGATGACTCACTAAAAGCTATTGCAGTAAACCCGTGTCAAACCTTTTGAGCCTCATGAACCCCATGATATATTTGCTGAGTTCGACATGGACTCACTCTTGCTATTTCCCACACCTCAGGATAGTCTGGAGTTTTTAGGCTTGTGATCAACCAGTCGGTTTGTTCCTGGAGTGAAGTCTACACCCGGTATTCGGAGTTATCTTTCCGCTGTGTTGCTCTCTAAGGTTATATCTTATACTATTGCATTATGTTTATTAAGCATTTGTCTCTTGATATTACACTTATCTGTGGCTATATGTGAGATTTGACTTCTTTATTTCACATATAGTGTATGTCTGGTTTTGTCCTTAAAACCGGGTGTGACAAATACCTGGTTTTATAAGTGAGGGGGTAAAATAGACAACCACCAATAGTTGAGGAGGTTAAGTAGACAACCACATTTTCAATCTAAACCAACACAATCAAATGCAGCACGAGATCATGTTTCTAGCACGTGTTGTGCATGTCTAGCAATGGTAAAGAGTCCGATTCCAAAACCTATTATAACGGTTGACATGATCATTTCATAAATCCTTGAATCACAACTCCGCTCAAGTAATTGCGCAAAAAACTGTACATTCCATTACAACACACGAACATATTTGCTAGTTATTATATGTTATATATTATTTTTGTATCTATATATATCTACACCTTATCTCTACCTAATGTTAAAGAGTGAAGCATTTCTTTCAACCCGCTTGTTTACTTCCCAAACTGCCCTTTCTTTTGTCCCACTTTTTTACTTTCCAAACTAGAGAGGAGCAGAGCATGGCGAAGAGACAATGTGACATAGGGCTAACTAGTCGAGCACTACAATGAAGCTCCAGAATCAGAATGAAAGGGTCGAGTGAAATCAAACAAATGAAATACCCATAGAGTTATCGACTTACATGATTTTCTATAAACAATTGTAAACCACTTTCGCAAAATTATATAATATCCCATGAGGACACGATTGTTTCTATTGGTTCCCGAGATAAAAAGTAGGAACTGCAGTGTTCAAAGTACAATGCTGAGGGCTTTTCTCGCCTCCTCTCTAAAAGAAGTGAGGGGGAGATGCTTCCAACGCAAATAACACCAAGGGGCTCCTTTCACCTCAATCCGCTCCCTTGCTAAAAGAAGCAATGGGGAGGCATTTCCAAGGCGAATAACTTTGAGGAACTCATTTCGCTTCAATCCGCTCGCTTGCTAAAAGAAATGACGGGGAGGCGTTTCCAACGCGAATAACATAGTGGCTCCTTTTGCCTCAATCTACTCTATCACTAAACAAAGTGAGGGGGAGGTGTTTCCAAAGCAATTAACGCCGAGGAGCTCCTTTCGCCTCTTTGCTACATCTGGCAGTACAACACTTCTAAAATAAAACAACCTAAGGGTCTCCTTTTCGCTTCATCTTGGCCTTAGTGGCAAAATAATTTGGTTGTCAAAATGCTTTTCTAATCAATACACCATCAAGACCTCAACTCTTGTCTTCGCCCGGGGGGGTGGGGTACCATGAACGAAAATGTTCACTTCTATCTGCTGGATGACATGCATGTTCCTGTCAAAGTACTACTTCAAAAAAAAAGATGCAACCAAACATAAATTATTATTTCTATTTGACTACATGGAATCACTACACCATAACCTAAAAATACCATCTAACGTCTGTTGCTAAAAGTTAACAATTACCATTGAACGGTTAGTTGCTAAAGAATTTCCTCGGATTGACAATTGCTAATATTGAATATTGTGATGGATGGTCCGGTGTTATAAATATTTTGCTCTTGCGTTGAATGGTGAGTCGTTATATCTAGGTATTTGGGTCAGATCGTCCATCACTGAATGAAGGCCAGCCTTGACGCGCTCCCAAAGTCCTCTCCCACCCTCTTTTGGCCCAATAATTCCCTCCAAACCCTAACCCCTCCTCCGTCTACCCACACACGCCATCACAATCAAATAACACACACATGCATTTCAGTCCCCCCACCCGCCCACCGCACCAATTCGCCGCCCGCGTCGCACCTCCAAAATCCATCACCGCCCTGCGCCCCCAAATCTCTCAATCACTTCTGCTCCTGTGAACAGTAGAGCAGTAGCTAGACTGCCGCTGCTCTGTACCATTGCTGGTAGAGCTCCTGCGAGGAGTTCGTTGGGGTGAACCCGGGCGCCATCCGCGCCATCACCGGCAATGCTAGCTACGCCGCCGCCGCCGCGCTCATGACGCTAGAGATCGTCACCTCCTTCTCTAGTCTCGACTGCATCGACCTCACCAAGTGTCGCGACTGCGAGATCTGTCCCCAACATTCCACTCCATTGGATCCCGCAGCTTGAATAGTACCTCCATGTCGAGCTGTGCAAGTCCAGGGACAGGCCCATCGATGGAGGTGTGCCAGGTGATGACCCCCTAAATTTAATCCCCCCAAAATTACTGCCTTTTTGTCATCTGCCCTAGTATCGCAACGACTCAGCATCAAAGCCTGTCTGTCGAGTGCTGTATTCCGGTCTTCTGATCTTCGAGTGCATGTGCCTTGTGATTCATTTCTGGATTTGCTGAAACACTGGACGCCTGGACATTAAGTTAATCAGCCCTATAGAGTAGTAGAGTATTGGCATGTTGATTTGATTTGTTTAGTAATTTAATCTACCTGTTGCCGGCTGATTTGATTTATTGTTCATATTTGCATTGTCTTGTTCTGATTAGAGTGTACGGCTGAACAGATTAGGCATCAGTTTGCTACAGTATCATAACATCACTAATTCTAGTTTTAAGATTTAGACTTTTATATAATTAGAGATTTTATTTTAAGAAAAATTAGATGATGCTTTTCAATAGAACTTCGCGTTAATAATACTTGTATTATGTTTCCACATATTACTTGCAGTATGCTTAATTTTAGGAACCAGGAAAAGGAATTCATTATTGGGTACATCTGTAATCTAGTAGTTGTAGTTGTAGCTGAAAGAATAAATTTTATTGGGTTGTATTCCTGATTGGTCTTTGTTGGAGCAGCTTGTTCAATAATCTAAGTTAATATATGGTCAAAATCGTAGTTGTAGCTGCCTATTCTAAAAAAAAGAGTAGTTGTAGGTGCGTGTACTACTCGAATTCCCTGTGCTCTTGCTATACTTGTAGCTGCTTGGTACTGTCTACACAAGAACTATTTTTTTGTTAACACTAAGATTGCTAGTGCGGTACCACTTTGATAATAACTTGCTTGTTGTAGGTTACTCACCAACAGTGTACCTTGTAGGAATCATCCTGTTTGTGCATCAGCAACATATATTGAAGGGATTATTCAAGAGGTAAACATCAGCATGACCTCTCAAACTGATCATTTACTTCTACCCTCCCCTTTGATTCATGGTGTAAATTGGCATTTTATATTGCCTCACTTGTTTTTTTGGTAAAGGAGGTGGTGAATATCTTGCAAGCATTTCTACTTTTCCAGAACAATCATAGTAGCTGGCCTTCATTGCTGAGAAGTTGTTGGTTGAAGGAGCTTCTGGAAACGGTAAGGTTTTATTTATCTAATTCTCATTCATGACTACCAGATTGCCTTGCTCTAAGCTACAAAATCTGTCTTGTGGTTGTATTGATGCACGACGTTTTAGTGCAAAAATATATATAAAGAAAGCCTCTTTGATGCCCCACAAAGGTGTATGGATAAAACATGGATTGAGAATGAGCCTAGGTACACACCAGAACTATTTCTTAACCACTTAGACTTAATGCAGTTAACATGGAATTTAACATAATAAATCCCATGTAGGCACACCAAGGCATATATACAAGGTGTGAAAGGTTTCATAGCTTATGAATTTAAAAATTCAGCGATAGGAAACAAGATATTATGCCCTTGCAGAAAGTGTGCTAACTCATTTTCAAGATAGGCATGTGATGTACGTGAACACTTGATATGTGATGGGTTTGTAAAGGGGTACACAACATGGAACTTCCATGGAGAAGCTAGTTCATCCAATGAGAATCCTAGGAATAGTGATGGTGTTGTCCTTATTGAAGAGTCTGAAGATGATGAAATATCTGAATTGCTTAGAGACCTAGCTGGTGGTTTAGATGATGGAGGCGATTTTGAAGATAATAATTCTGATTTACAGCCTAGTGATGACCTACGAGCCCTCCAAATGTTGGTAGAAGCCAATAGCCAAGAGTTGTACCCTACTTGCAAGAAATATAAGAAACTACATTTAGTTTCTTTATCAGATTACTACACATCAAGCTTCTTGGAGGATGGATTGATAGAAGTTTTGACCTACTACTAGATCTTCTTAATGATGCATTACCAGAGGGTTCAGCACTACCGAGAAAGTTCCATGAATCTAAAAAATTGATTAAATCTATAGGTGTTGGGTACATTAGTATCCATGCATGTGAAAACAATTGCATTCTGTACTGGAAGGACCATAAGGATTCTAATTCATGCCCAAAGTGTAAGGTTTCACAGTGGAAATCAGTTAGGAATAGTCTAGATGGGAAGCATGTTTATAGGGTTCCAAAGAAGGTTCTTCGCTACTTTCCAATAAAGAAGAGTCTCCAAAGTGTCACACCCATTTTTAAGGACAAAAATAGGATGCATAAAGTACTCATGTGCGCCCCAGGTCATGATCGCACACATAAGCAGACAAATTACATAGTATCATCACAGTGCTTATTACATAGCGAATAAATACTTAAGACATAGTCTTGAACGATAAATAATAATATCTAATAATAATCTCCAGCGGAAACTCCACACAGGGACACGGTTGACTGGTTGACACCAAGACTAGTACTCATTACGATAATCTTCATCATAATCTTCATCTGTTATGGTGGAAATAGCAAGAGTGAGTCCATGTCGAACTCAACAAATATAACACAGGGTTCATGAGGCTCAAAAAGGCTAGACACTGTTTAACTGCAGTTAGCTTTTAATCTTATAACTTTCATTTGAGTAGCATCAAGATAAACCACTTCCCATTAAAGATCCAATGATCAATTGCAATAATGATAACGAATAACATTAACAAGAGCATAATATTAATCAACAATAATTAAACATAGTATAACAATGGTGATCATCTATCTGTAGATGTTCCAAGGCCGCTCGTATCCGTGAGCACGGCTAGTATACCAGTTTTTAACTCTGCGCAGAGGTGTACACTTTCACTGTGAGTCATGATTTCCAAATGAGTGGGGAGATCAAGCCCAAACACCCAAAAACCATATAAAGCCACTCAAGAGTTCGTCTAACAAGTTAGGGCCATTAGATTCACTCGGCAGGCAGATGTAGAACCCCCCTTCCCTGTGGCACAACAACCGCAGCCTATACACACTAGGCCAGGGGCTCGCACTACACCCAACGTGGCAAGCCATTCTTACGCCATTTAAGGTAACCACTAACAAGCTAGAAAAAGGTCTCTTGAACAACTAAAGCCAGAGCCATATAACCCTCACAGCTGTACTGTCTATCCCGGATGATCACGTATAGATAAGTCCTTACGAAGAGTAACTAGAGCACCAAAAATAACACACAGGCTCTAGCCCCCTTTTAACAAAAATTAAACCATCTTAAAGATTGATTGCTTGATCCATTAATCATATTGTAAGATCATTGTTCTTAGTTTAAGCACTAGCCATAGCTACCCATATGCATTCCCAAGGTTGACAAGGAATCAAGATAACAATCACTAAGTTATAATCTCTAAGGTTGTCAAGGTAAGCACATGCATATGTATAATAATTCAATGAATAGGTAACAAGGATAGTCCTGTGTTATACTTGCCTTGATCAAAGCTCTCCAAATAGTACTGCTGACTTGGCTCAAAGTAATACTCCGAATCGTCCAAGTACTGCTCACCTTCTATACTCGATCATCAATCAACAACATACATGCATCCAATCAAACATACACGAAGCAAACAAATAGATATAATTAGAACAGTACACCAACAGTAACAAAACAGTAATAAAAGTTTATAAAACTCTTCTACACGTTTCTACGATCACACAGACGCAAAGATCACCAAAATCGGAGTTAAAACGTGAAAGTTATGAATTTTCTAAGATTTCCTATAGATAAATAAATACTTAATTATAAACTCGAAAAATAAATTATCAAAACTAACTGTAAAACTACACTAACATGTAGAGTTCGCAAATACGAACCTAACGCAATTTGAACGGATCAAATCGGAGTTAAAACGAAGTTTTTATGGCCAAAACAGTTCTAGTGGCAAATCTGTAATTTCCTGAAAACGTATTTTTGAATAAACCGGAAGAAAATACGCTTTCAAAATACAAAAACGTAATTTCAGCTTTACGCCTTGGGACCGCGGGTTGATTCCCAGAAAATACAGGGGCTCTTTAGAAAGATTGCCCGCGAAGGGGTATCTTCTAATCTCGACCTTTGATCTCAAATCGGACGGCTCGGGTTCATCTGCAACACTACAGTAACCAGTCCGACCTCCATCTCTAAGTCCGGCCACCGGCCGCCATGCCCGCCATGGCCGCCTCGCCGGAGTCCGTCGGCCACATCGTTCCCGACCACCAAACAACCCGCGACTTGGTCTAAACGAAAGAGAAGCTCCACGCGATCTCATCTACCCGGTAAAGACTAACTACAGTCACCCGAACACAACACGCGGCAACAAGGGGGCGGCGGCTCCATGACCGACTCGTCGGTGAGCTCCAATACCTCGATTCACCTCACCAAAACACCAATTGAAAGCGTGGAAAGCAAGAGGAGAAGAAAATAAACTCACCCAAGTAAAGAAATCGGCCCCGATTCCTCCCGAAGGTCTCAACCGCGCCCACCAAAACCCGCCGGCCAAGCTTCAACCCTAAAGCTCTAAATCCCGTGGCAACCCTAGCTTTTTAGTTGAAAAACGGAAACTAGAGGTACCCGGCTACCCTTTTATAGCCTCAAATCGTCGTTTACGGGTAGGATATCCCGGGTAAGGCGGTGGTGGGATTCGGTGGTTAGGATACTCGAGTCCGGCTCGGTCACGTCTGGAGGTAGGAGAAAACCGACAGGTGGGGTCCATCGGTCAGCGGCTCAAGAGAGAGGAAGGCGGCTGCTGCGGGCCTGCGTCACTGGGCCGACTGAGGCCGCATGGATTGGGCCGACTTAGGCCGCACGAACTGGGCTGACTGGCTCGGCCGAACGGGCCGGTCGGTGGCTTCCAGGCCGCCACAGCAGGTAAGCCCCTTCTTCTTTCCTTTGTTTTTTTTTATTTACTTGTTTTCAAAAGTATTTAAAATACATTCTAATCCAAAATAAAATAAAATAAAACAAATCCACACCACACAATAAAAATATATGCAACAGCATGAATGCAACACAAAATTTATTTTATTATTATTTTAAATTGGCCATTATTTATTATCTAAATTATCCAAAATTTGTTATCTCTAAAATTTGGGTGTTACAAATTCTACCCCCCTTAAAAGAATCTCGTCCTCGAGATTGAACTGCTTACTCAAATAACTGCGGATATGATTTCCTCAATTCATCCTCTCTTTCCCAAGTTGCCTCTGCCTCTGAATATCGATTCCACTGTACTTTGCACATCTTAATAATCCGACTTCGAGTAACCCTCTCAGCAGTCTCTAAAATCTTAATTGGAAACTCTTCATATGTAAGATCCTCCTTAACAGCCAACTCTTCCAAAGGTATCTGTTCCTCAGGCACCCTCAAACACTTCTTAAGTTGTGAAACATGAAACACATCATGCACCCCAGATAAATTCTCAGGCAACTCTAATTGGTAAGCAACTTCCCCACGTCTAGCAATAACTTTAAATGGTCCAACATACCTTGGTGCTAATTTACCTTTCATGTTAAATCTCTTCACACTTCTCATAGGTGACACCTTCAAATAAACATAATCACCTACTTCAAAAACTAAATCTCTTCTCCTATTATCAGCATAACTCTTCTGACGAGACTGTGCCACTCTCAAATTCTCACGAATCACTCGTACTTGATCTTCTGCGTTTCTAAGAACATCTGTACCAAACACCTGAGATTCACCTGTCTGATCCCAAAACAATGGAGTTCTACACTTACGTCCATACAAAGCTTCAAACGGTGTCATCTTAAGACTCTGTTGATAACTATTATTGTAAGAAAATTCTGCATAAGGCAAACTCTTATCCCAACTAGTTCCATATTGCAATGCACAGGCTCTCAACATATCCTCTAATACCTGGTTGGTCCTTTCAGTCTGTCCATCTGTCTGTGGATGATATGCTGTACTAAAATTCAATTTAGTTCCTAAAGATTCATGCACAGCTTGCCAAAAGTGCGATGTAAACTGCGTACCTCGATCAGACACAATCTTCTTTGGTACTCCATGCAAACATACTATTCTTTCCATATACAAGGTAGCTAATTGTACTCCCGTGTATTTAGTCTTGACTGGTATAAAATGTGCAACTTTAGTCAACCTATCCACTATCACCCAAATAGAATCATAACCTCTCTGAGTACGCGGTAACCCTACTATAAAGTCCATACCAACTTCCTCCCACTTCCATTCAGGGATTTTCATTGGTTGCAACAATCCAGCAAGTCTCTGATGCTCTGCTTTCACCCTCTGACAAGTATCACACAATGCCACATACTCAGCCACATCTCGCTTTAATCCAACCCACCAATATTTCTGTTTAAGATCCAAATACATCTTAGTACTACCAGGATGAATAGAATAAGCTGACTCATGAGCTTCACGAAGAATTGCCTGTCTAATAGCTTGATCCTCAGGTACACACAGCCTCTTTCCAAACCACAAAATTCCATTATCATCCATTCTAAAGCCTGGTGACTTACCAATCACTATATCCTCCGCTATCTTCTTTAGTTTCTCATCCTTCAATTGACCCTTATAGATCTCTTGCTCTAAAGTAGGCTCTATCACTAATTCCATTGTATTAGTAACAATTCCCAAGTTCAAATATTCAAATTCAGCGCATAACTCACTAGTCAAAGACAAGGTTCTTATCTCATTGGCATAACTCTTCCTACTAAGAGCATCAGCTACTACATTAGCCTTACCAGGATGATAGTGTATCTCAATATCATAATCCTTAATCAACTCTAACCATCTGCGTTGCCTCAAATTCAGGTCTGACTGAGTGAAAATATACTTCAAACTCTTATGATCAGTGTATATATCACTCTTATGTCCAATCAAATAATGTCTCCAAATCTTTAATGCATGAACAACAGCTGCTAACTCCAAATCATGTGTAGGATAATTCAACTCATGCTTTCTCAACTGTCTAGAGGCATAAGCCACAACTCTGCCTTCTTGCATAAGAACACATCCCAAACCTTGACGAGAAGCATCACAATAAATGGAAAACTTCTTACTCAAATCTGGTAAAACCAAAACAGGC
The DNA here is from genome assembly GCA_022457205.1 of Saccharum spontaneum. Taxonomy (NCBI): domain Eukaryota; kingdom Viridiplantae; phylum Streptophyta; class Magnoliopsida; order Poales; family Poaceae; genus Saccharum; species Saccharum spontaneum. The sequence goes on from CM039595.1 coordinate 8,515,019, forward strand.
GCTGTAGTCAACCTCTTCTTCAACTCCTCAAAACTAGCTTGACATTTATCAGACCACACAAATTTGGCATTCTTTTCTAACAGAGATGTCATAGGTTTAGCAAGTTTAGAAAACCCTTCAATGAACCGTCTATAATATCCAGCTAAACCCAAGAAACTGCGAATCTCACTAACATCAGTAGGTGGTTTCCAATTCAATACATCCTTCACCTTGCCTGGATCCACCGATATACCTCCATTAGAAACAATATGACCAAGAAAAGGAACTTCCTTCAACCAAAACTCACATTTACTTCGCTTCGCATACAGTTTATGCTCTCTAAGCTTCTGCAATACCAACCTCAAATGTTCAGCATGCTCTACATCTGTCTTGGAAAATACCAGTATATCATCGATAAATACCACCACAAACTTATCCAAATATTCCATGAACACCTTATTCATCATGTACATAAAGTATGCAGGTGCATTGGTCAATCCAAACGACATAACAGTATACTCATACAATCCATACCTTGTAGTAAAAGCTGTCTTTGGAATGTCAGAGGCACGAATCTTCAACTGATGATATCCAGAACGTAAATCAATCTTAGAAAACACACAAGCACCTCTCAACTGATCAAACAAGTCATCAATCCGGGGCAAAGGATACTTATTCTTGATAGTTACTTCATTTAGCGACCGATAATCAACACACATCCTCTGACCACCATCTTTCTTATCAACAAAAATGACTGGTGCTCCCCAAGGTGATGAACTAGGTCGAATAAAACCTTTTTCTTGTAATTCTTTAATTTGTTTCTTAAGTTCTTCTAATTCATCTACTCCCATCCTATATGGTCGTTTGGCTATAGGTGCAGTTCCAGGTAATAATTCAATAAGAAATTCAATGTCTCGGTCAGGTGGCATACCTGGCAATTCATCAGGGAAAACATCCGAAAATTCCTCAATCACTAAATTCTCCTTAATAGTATCTTCAATCTGATTCACCACCGCGGTTGGTTGCTTCTGCATTGCTACATCCACATTGATTTTATCTCCATTAGGCGCAGTCACAACTACCACTTTCTGCTGACACTGAATCTCTGCCTGATTTTACTTCATCCAGTCCATACCCAATATCACATCAATCCCAGATGTTCGCAACACTATAGGAGTTATCTTAAACTCTACCCCCCTTAATACCATACTAATTGGAAGACAACGATTACTGGTTTGCATGGTACCTCCAGGTGAATTTACTAAGAGAGGTTCTTTCATAGCTAGCATGGGTATACTATGCATTTTAACAAAAATATTGGATATGAATGTATGAGATGCTCCAGAGTCAAAAAGAACAGTTGCGGGAGTGGAATGTACATTGAACGTACCAATCATAACTTCTGGTGCACCATGAGCTGTATCAGAAGACACGTGATTCACCCTTCCAGTACCCGATTGCCTCTGGTTGCTCTTCTGGCTCTGAGGAGTCTGTTGGTTCTGCTTCTCAGGAAAATTATAAGACAAATGGCCCTCTTTACCACAGACAAAGCATCTAATAGGAGTGCTGGGAGTACTATTCTTCATGGGGGTAGCATTGGGATTTCCAGTGCGAGGAGTCTGTTGCCCAGTCTGCTGATACTGTTGACGCTGTGGATATGATGAACGCTGTTGCGACTGATTGTTTTGCCAATTTTGGGACCACCTCTGATTTGAATTGCGATTCCACTGGCTAACCGGTCCCTGAAACTTCTGATGAAAGCCATGCTGAGAATTTGTGCGTTGACGGTTGTTGCTTCCTGAGCCTTGCACCTTCATCTTTCTTTTTCTATCCATCTCCCTACGCTCATTATCAAGCACAATAGCTTTATTCACCAGCTCTTGAAAACTAGCATAACTATTCCCCTTCAGTTGCAAGCGAAGATCATAATAAATTCCCTTCAAGAAAAGACGCTGCCTGTCTGCATCTTCCCTAACTTCATTGGGAGCATAGCGAGCCAACTGGGTGAACCTGTCATGATATTCACTCACGCTCATCTGTCCCATCCTAAGGTTTCTGAATTCTTCCTGCTTCAGCTCAATTATACCTTTAGGAATATGACGAGCTCGAAAATCTCTAACAAACTCATTCCAAGTGATAGGAGGAGCATTGTCAGGGCGTGCAGCCTGGTACGACTCCCACCAAGTCTGAGCTGTCCCTTGTAACTGACCAGATGCATACAACTCCTTCTCCATATCATTGCATTGGGCTATATTCAGCTGTTTCTCCACTGCCCTCACCCAATCATCTGCTTCTAAAGGATCAGCGGCATGAGAAAACACTGGAGGGCGTCCCTTCAAAAATTCTCCACGCTTATCCCTTACTTGAACAGGTGGTGGTCCTCCAACAGGGGGATTGTTCTGCATATGCTGCATAAACATCTGCATCAGCTGATTCTGAGTTTGCATGAGTTCCTCCATAGTAACGGGTGGATTAACACCCCCGCGACCTCTGCCACGACCTCTGCCTGACATCTGTTTCCAAAACACAGAAGATGAAATTCAGTACGATCCAAGATGATGTATACAATAGATAAACAAAATCTGATTTTCTGGGCAAACTCCAATTTCAGCAACTCAGTAAAACTGTCATATCTCGAGCTACAGACGTCCAAATCAGATGATCTTTACATGGTTGGAAAGCTTATAAAATTACCTACAACTCGTATTCACAACACTTTTTCTGATTCTGTCAATAAATTGGTCAAAAACTGAACTTAACAGAAACTGTTCCTGAATTCCAGACTGTGCAGTAACTCCAACTTGAAACAGGTATATCTCTTAACTCATAATAGATATTAAGGTGATTCTTGTGGGATTGGAAAGATATAGAAGTCTAATTATTCCCAGTAAAATTTCTTAAATTTCCCATGAACGGATTTTAAGTTATTTCCAAAACATCCCAGACTGATCCAAAAATCAGCAAAGGACAGGACTAAGTTAACCTCATATTCACTAATATATCTTGATCAAACTTAATATTCTTAACCATGGAATTTGTAGGCATGTCTACAAAACTCCAGCACACATTACAAAGATCCAAATCACACATTATCATAATAACAATCCATCAATCACACAATTGTTCACACCACAAACTGACTCTTAAAACAATCCAAACTCGAAATTAACTCGCAACTACTATCGTTCTTATTACATAGGGATTTTTCCTATTTCCTAATTAAGCTTCTCATAAATCTTAGGACGACCTAACTCCGCCCTTAATTGGTCAATTTCCTTATAAGCTTGCTCCTTAAGTTCTTTTTCCTTCAGCAACTCATCCTTCAGGTCCACCTCATGAAGAGCCAATTCACGAGCTAATGCCACCGTAGCTTGTAAAGTCAAGGAGGAATCATCAGCAAGTGGCACAGTCCAAATACCCTTGTCATGCAAGAAACAAGGAAAGTGCCGAAGTGCACCCTTTAGCGTCTTGTCCGAGCGTAGCCCATGGTAATAAACAAATGCATTGAAAGCGACATCCTCCATGCTTGTCTCCACAGTTGCCCGGCTCACTCGGGTAATGAACTTTGACTCCACCTTAGGCTCCTTAGTGGTAGGATCCCTTCTCTTGACCCATAACTCCGTTTCCCAATAGGAATCCATCCATGGATGACTATACTCTGCACTGCGATACTCTAAAGTAGCTTCCCAGTCGTAGTAGTAGTTGTCCAAGGTTCTTGTCAACATATCATGGAAGAAAGCATCAGCCTTAGGAACCATGATATGAAACTTCGTAGTCCACCCCATAACTACATCCTCCATAGGTGTATCACCAACTCTTGATTCAGCATCAGATAGCTCTTGATCACCCTCTTCCTTTGGCTCCTGGGGTTTGAAACGGGCAACATATTGTGCAGCTGACAGACGGGGATGAGGAGGCATCTACAAGATTTAGACATAGATTAGATAGAATCAATGTATTTTCGCAATAGAATAAAGTAGAGGAAGCATAAAACTTTAGTAATTAACAAGGTGAAAAGAGGAAGCATGAATTAAGTGAAGTATGGATGCTATCAACGACCATTCTAACTAGGCTTGCGTCCTACAGTCAACACGGCTCTGATACCAATCTGTCACACCCATTTTTAAGGACAAAAATAGGATGCATAAAGTACTCATGTGCGCCCCAGGTCATGATCGCACACATAAGCAGACAAATTACATAGTATCATCACAGTGCTTATTACATAGCGAATAAATACTTAAGACATAGTCTTGAACGATAAATAATAATATCTAATAATAATCTCCAGCGGAAACTCCACACAGGGACACGGTTGACTGGTTGACACCAAGACTAGTACTCATTACGATAATCTTCATCATAATCTTCATCTGTTATGGTGGAAATAGCAAGAGTGAGTCCATGTCGAACTCAACAAATATAACACAGGGTTCATGAGGCTCAAAAAGGCTAGACACTGTTTAACTGCAGTTAGCTTTTAATCTTATAACTTTCATTTGAGTAGCATCAAGATAAACCACTTCCCATTAAAGATCCAATGATCAATTGCAATAATGATAACGAATAACATTAACAAGAGCATAATATTAATCAACAATAATTAAACATAGTATAACAATGGTGATCATCTATCTGTAGATGTTCCAAGGCCGCTCGTATCCGTGAGCACGGCTAGTATACCAGTTTTTAACTCTGCGCAGAGGTGTACACTTTCACTGTGAGTCATGATTTCCAAATGAGTGGGGAGATCAAGCCCAAACACCCAAAAACCATATAAAGCCACTCAAGAGTTCGTCTAACAAGTTAGGGCCATTAGATTCACTCGGCAGGCAGATGTAGAACCCCCCTTCCCTGTGGCACAACAACCGCAGCCTATACACACTAGGCCAGGGGCTCACACTACACCCAACGTGGCAAGCCATTCTTACGCCATTTAAGGTAACCACTAACAAGCTAGAAAAGGTCTCTTGAACAACTAAAGCCAGAGCCATATAGCCCTCACAGCTGTACTGTCTATCCCGGATGATCACGTATAGATAAGTCCTTACGGAGAGTAACTAGAGCACCAAAAATAACACACAGGCTCTAGCCCCCTTTTAACAAAAATTAAACCATCTTAAAGATTGATTGCTTGATCCATTAATCATATTGCAAGATCATTGTTCTTAGTTTAAGCACTAGCCATAGCTACCCATATGCATTCCCAAGGTTGACAAGGAATCAAGATAACAATCACTAAGTTATAATCTCTAAGGTTGTCAAGGTAAGCACATGCATATGTATAATAATTCAATGAATAGGTAACAAGGATAGTCCTGTGTTATACTTGCCTTGATCAAAGCTCTCCAAATAGTACTGCTGACTTGGCTCAAAGTAATACTCCGAATCGTCCAAGTACTGCTCACCTTCTATACTCGATCATCAATCAACAACATACATGCATCCAATCAAACATACACGAAGCAAACAAATAGATATAATTAGAACAGTACACCAACAGTAACAAAACAGTAATAAAAGTTTATAAAACTCTTCTACACGTTTCTACGATCACACAGACGCAAAGATCACCAAAATCGGAGTTAAAACGTGAAAGTTATGAATTTTCTAAGATTTCCTATAGATAAATAAATACTTAATTATAAACTCGAAAAATAAATTATCAAAACTAACTGTAAAACTACACTAACATGTAGAGTTCGCAAATACGAACCTAACGCAATTTGAACGGATCAAATCGGAGTTAAAACGAAGTTTTTATGGCCAAAACAGTTCTAGTGGCAAATCTGTAATTTCCTGAAAACGTATTTTTGAATAAACCGGAAGAAAGTACGCTTTCAAAATACAAAAACGTAATTTCAGCTTTACGCCTTGGGACCGCGGGTTGATTCCCAGAAAATACAGGGGCTCTTTAGAAAGATTGCCCGCGAAGGGGTATCATCTAATCTCGACCTTTGATCTCAAATCGGACGGCTCGGGTTCATCTGCAACACTACAGTAACCAGTCCGGCCTCCATCTCTAAGTCCGGCCACCGGCCGCCATGCCCGCCATGGCCGCCTCGCCGGAGTCCGTCGGCCACATCGTTCCCGACCACCAAACAACCCGCGACTTGGTCCAAACGAAAGAGAAGCTCCACGCGATCTCATCTACCCGGTAAAGACTAACTACAGTCACCCGAACACAACACGCGGCAACAAGGGGGCGGCGGCTCCATGACCGACTCGTCGGTGAGCTCCAATACCTCGATTCACCTCACCAAAACACCAATTGAAAGCGTGGAAAGCAAGAGGAGAAGAAAATAAACTCACCCAAGTAAAGAAATCGGCCCCGATTCCTCCCGAAGGTCTCAACCGCGCCCACCAAAACCCGCCGGCCAAGCTTCAACCCTAAAGCTCTAAATCCCGTGGCAACCCTAGCTTTTTAGTTGAAAAACGGAAACTAGAGGTACCCGGCTACCCTTTTATAGCCTCAAATCGTCGTTTACGGGTAGGATATCCCGGGTAAGGCGGTGGTGGGATTCGGTGGTTAGGATACTCGAGTCCGGCTCGGTCACGTCTGGAGGTAGGAGAAAACCGACAGGTGGGGTCCATCGGTCAGCGGCTCAAGAGAGAGGAAGGCGGCTGCTGCGGGCCTGCGTCACTGGGCCGACTGAGGCCGCATGGATTGGGCCGACTTAGGCCGCGCGAACTGGGCTGACTGGCTCGGCCGAACGGGCCGGTCGGTGGCTTCCAGGCCGCCACAGCAGGTAAGCCCCTTCTTCTTTCCTTTGTTTTTTTTTATTTACTTGTTTTCAAAAGTATTTAAAATACATTCTAATCCAAAATAAAATAAAATAAAACAAATCCACACCACACAATAAAAATATATGCAACAGCATGAATGCAACACAAAATTTATTTTATTATTATTTTAAATTGGCCATTATTTATTATCTAAATTATCCAAAATTTGTTATCTCTAAAATTTGGGTGTTACACAAAGGCTGTTTCTATCATCGAAAATAGCGGCTCTTACAAGATGGCATGATGAGGAGCGAACAAGAGATGATTTTCTTAGGCATCCTGCAGATTCTCCTATTTGGAAAGACATTGACGATAAACATCCAGAGTTTGCTAAGGACAGCCGCAATATCCGTCTGGCATTATCCATGGATGGATTTAATCCATATAGGAGCCAGAATGTTAGTTATAGCATTTGGCCCGGTATATGTATACCATTAAATTTTCCACCTTCAATGTGCATGAAGCAATCAAACTTCATCCTTTCTTTTTTATTCCTGGGAAGCATGCTCCTGGTCATAATATGGATGTTTATATTTTCAACCACTTATTGAGGATTTGTTAGATATGTTTGTCAAAGGAGTTAGAACTTATGATCCTTCAAAGGGAGAGCATTTCCAGTTGCGTGTTGCAATACTATGGACTATTATAGATTTCCCAGGTCTAGGATATGTGTCTAGTTGTGTTACATCTAGTGAAGCAGCATGTCCTGATTGCCACTCTTATATATGTTCATTTAGACTTGGTAATGGCAGCAAGACTTGCTATATGGGTCATTGTAGGTTCTTGCATGAAGAGCACCCATTTAAATTTGATGATCAGAAATTTGGTTCAGCCGAGCTTAGACAGGCACCGACTACACTTTTTGGAGAGGAAATTTTAGAGTGTACTAAAGATCTTGTTACAGTTTATGGCAAGGATCCATTTGGAAAGGAACCAGCAAGCAAGAGACGCAAGGAAGGGGAGGCGCTAGTCATTTTCAAGAGGAGATGTATTTGGTTCAAACTTCCATATTAAAAAGATTTGATGATGCGCCATAACTTTGATGTCATGCACATAGGGAAAAATGTTTATGAGAACTTTGTTAATACATTCCTAGGTACGGATGGCAAATCTAAGGATAATCATAATTCTCGCTTGGACCTTTGAGCTCTTGGTATTAGAAGTGACCTTCACCCTGTTGAAATTAAAGACCAATTTTATATACCACCTGCGCCATATTCATTGAGTCCTAACGATCTTGTAGCTGTGATCTTAGTAATACAAAACAAAAAGAGGAAAGGAGGAAGGGGTCTCAGTAGAATGGATGATATATTATTAAAGGCACTTGGCAGCATGCCTAAAATTAAAATAGAACTAAATGAAATAGGGCAGCCTGTTGGAGAAAATTATAGGAAGCTTTCTATTGTTATTGGAATTCAATCACGGAAAATATTGCCAGTTGGATACTTTGATTAGAGGCTTGTGGATGCTAAAAAGAAGATGGAACATTGGGATGACATAAAGGTACTGTCGCAATTTGTTTATGTCCAGATTATGCTTTGCATGTCTATATACTGTTTATGTCCAGATCCTGTCCAGATTATTCTAGGATGCTTTACCTGTCTATGCTTTAACTGTCTAGATTATTCTAGCAAAGCATAAGAAACAGTGCACTAGGTTGTTTATGTCCGGATTATGCATCCTTGGACTGATTGGCTTATTTTTCTTGACTTTCCAGAAACAATTTGATATAGATGATGCAACCTTGGACTGGGTTATGGCTAGTGCTAGAGCAAAATGAAAGCAGTTTAAGGGAGCCCTTAAGCGACAAATTTTTGATTAAACATTGACTGATGAGCAACTGAAGAACTTACATGGTCATAGAATAGATGATGATGAATTGGATTCTCTTATCAAATATTGGAGGTCTCTAGAGTCTCAAGTAAGGATTAACTAATATGAATCTGTTTTTTAGTTACTTGCCTATTGGACTTGTTTTTTCAACATATATGCAGATGTAACACTTCTTATCATAGGCTCTGACGGCAAGAGGAAAAGACAACCCTGCAAAGCTGAAGTTTCTACATACATCAGGCAGTGTGAGCTATGCTTCTGCTGCACATAAACTAGTACAGAAACTTATCATTGTCATCTCATTTGAATGGATCATTTTTGGGACATTTTGACCTGTGCAAGTTGCAGGGTCAGCAACTTGGGCACCCTCCTCGAAGAGATGAAGTCTATATATATATAAACACATACAAGAAAAAATGGAGTGCCTTTAAGACCAGCAGCATCAACAATTGTAAGTTTTTGTAGAAAGCATGGACCAACACAAGTTTGCTGCAATCTGTAGTAGTAGTAGTAATAACCTGTAGTAGCAGTAATAACCTGTAGTAGTAGTAATAACATAGCACAAGCAAGTTTTCCATTTGCAAACTGCAATTTGTAGTAATAGTTTTAACCACTGTTGGCGGTTCTTAACTCACACTTTATACCGCCAACATTTACATAAAATTAACTAAAAGCAACACCAAACTTAGAAATAGGGTTTTTAAATAACTAACAATTTCCATAGTTTTGGTGAATTGCCCATGTTTTGCAGGACTAACATGAAAATATATCAAGATGGGCCAAAAGAAGAAAAGGGAACACTTGTCCACAACTTGGCCCAAGCAAAAACAATGAGAAAGACAAGAGAAATCCCACTCACATGACAAACCTAGGCCGATAACCAACATAGAAGGCACCAAGGCCCAGAATGCAGCCCACCATGCAAAGGCGGTGCCGAGCGGAGCAGGCCTTCCTGGTGCGGCCACACCACCCCAGCTCCCCTTGGGCCCATCTTCGACAGGCGGTGCCATTATGACATGTAGAGGCGGTTTTGCATGGGTTTCCTATTTTACCAACACCAAACCGACCTCAGCACACTATAAAAGGAGGAGGACACCCATCACAAAAGGGCATCATACACATTATGGAAAAGAAGAAGAGCACCTCAAGTTCTATTAACTAACTAGCTAGACTAGTTTAGGGAGTGAGAGAGAAGAAGAGTTGGAGAAGTACCAGAGTTGTCGGCTACCTCCACTAGTGTGCTAGGTGCACTTGTACGCTAGGCGGAAGGAGTGCCAGAGTCACCGGATCCTCCACACTTGTACCTCTACGATCATATTGCTACTTGAAGTACGAAGTTCATTTTTTATATCAAGTTCTTAAGAGAGTTATCTTTGTTCTTTACAAGCTTGCGGGTTCATCATTCGTCCTTTGGGCGAATGCTCTAGTAGAGGACTCATGATGAAGACGGAAGTTCCTGGCCAAGCTAGAGTAGTGACCAATAGCATAGACGTGATGTCTGAGCTAAAAGTCACCTTCATTTGCCTCGTATCCCACGGTTGATGGGTAGGTGGCAAGTGGTGATAGCCCTGTCCGTCCCTTGTAATCCCCCACATCCGGGTATGGCATAGAGCTACAGGCTAGCAACGCTTGGTAGACCAAGTGTTCACCGGTGCCCAAAGCAAGTTTGTAGAAGCAAAGCTTTCTTCGCTTGAGGCTTCTATCTTTAGAAGAACCTCGCTACCCGAGATACCCTTCTTGTTTTCCTAGGCATACTAGCTAAGAGATTTCTAAACACTTTCATTCCTCATGGAAATACAATACCCTGAATACTTCGGGTGAAGTGCTACGATGGTAATTCCATGTGCTTGCGGACTTTTCTGCTCACGCTAAGAAATACCAACAACAACATTCCACTGATGTTCAAATCTTAAATATATAAATCTTAAGTAATAACCATAGTAGCCAGCTAGTGTAAATTATCTCAAGTCAAAGATTTATAAATATACATATTCATTCTTCCTAGAGCGAGCTGAAAGAAGTTGTTGAAGCCCATCCGGAGTTGATGGATACGACAATTCAGCAAGGTGATGCTTTTGCTGCTGTTTGTGGAGTAAAGGAAGCAAAGGAGCCAAGGGGGCGAGTCTGTTGTTTGGGTCTGGGACCAACTTCTAAACACAATGGTACCCCAGGACTGAAGGCGTACACATCGACAAGGCTCCAAATACAAATTTTGTCATGTCAATAGGCTGAAAGTGACAATCTAGTGCTACAACAACGTTTGGAAATGCAAGAAAGGGAGGAGCAAAGGGTGGCGTGAGAATTTGTAAATGTCGAAACAATCTCACAACATGGTTCTAACTCAAGACAGCCTTTTCACAGCATGTTTCTAGTATACAAATCTAAATTTCTGCCATATACTAATTTGAACTTTTAGTATCTAACATGTCCTAATTGCCATATTACATTCAACACGTGCTTTGTTGTAACTGTTCTTCCTATGCTTGATGTAGAGCCCAAGATCTAAGGAACTTGGTGAGGCCAATCAGCATGTTCAAGGTGAAGAAGATGATGACTATGCAAAGGATGAAAACTGTGATGAGGAACCTGATGATGAGGCCAATCAGCAAGTTGCAGCCCCTGCAGCCTCGCCTGCCATGAACATTACAACATCACCAGGGAATGATGTCCAACACTTTTCACATGATGCACTTGTAATCTTCTTAACCTCTCATGCAAATTTTGTACTTGTGATTTAATAGCTGCTCAACCTAGCATTTATCCATTTCTCATAAGTTCACAATCTACTTCAGGCTGGAAATGAGGTCATCTTATATGAAAGTCGAGTAATGAAAAGTGGATAAGGCAATTGTTGTTTCAGTTAATCCAAATAATAAGCTAGCGAGTGAGGCTCTTGGAACAAAATTTTGTGAAGTTATTGTGAATGTTGTCTTCAAATGTGAAGCATTAGTGACATGCCCTTATGCTGAAATAAAGACTTAGGCGATGCTGTAAAGATGTTGGTTGCTTGGTCATTTAATCCAGTAATGTCCACTTCATTCTATTCTCTTTTTTGATATGCGGTGAGTATATACAGTTTCTAACTAATGATATTTGTGACAGCTGAAGGTCTGCAATTAGCAACCAAAGATCTTCTCAGGGTGTTGCTGGATCTTCTTAGAGATCTTCTCAAGGTGCTGCAGGATCGTCTCAGAGATGCTAGGCGGTGCAAGCTTGTTGACACTGAAGTTGCTGGGAGCAAATTTATTGCAGGATCTTCTCATGGGGTTTGATAGGAAGCCATTGAATTATCTTATGGTGAACTACATGCTAGCTTTGATTGCTTTTGGACTACAACCTGGTAGTTTTAGTTTTTAGACTTGAACCTGATGGTGCTATCTTTTGATCAATATGTTGGATCACTTTTGGATGATGGCTTTTGCTCAACAGGGAAACAATGTTTGCTTGCTCGACAACCTGATTACAATTGCTAGCTGCATTATTTTTTATGTATCTCTCTGTCACAACATTTTAAATAGACCAATGTTGTTCAGTTGTCTATGGACATGTTAATTTCCTCTAGGATGGATGTTGTCATTATTCCAGCTAAACTAGAGTGCCATCTTTGTTTTGTTTGCAAATTGAATTATTTATCTGGTGTGCCCAGTTCGTTACGGTAGCTCCCGTCGCTGTTTCATCCGATAATTCAGCTGAAGTAGAATACTTATATTGATTTGTAATGTTATTGGTACAAGGGGTTTGCTAATGAGGGCACTCCAAAATACACAAAAATGACACCTCAAAAGCAATACAATGCACCCGCCATTGTACTACTAGGCTAGGCTTCTAGTAGTGCCTACACCTAAAATAAAATTCACTAATTAGTCTTGCTGAATGCTGCTGTTGACGGTCCTTAAGTATCAATTATAACTATCAAATAAATAGAGAAAAGGATCCAAATGAAACCAACACCTAGACTTAGGGTTTTATCTGACAGAATTCCACGAGTTTTGCTGTTTATCTATTTCTGCAGGGGGTTATCAGGAAATATGGAAGAAAGGCCCACATGTCTGATTAATGACGGGATATTAACCGAACACGTAATTATCTTACATCTAGAAGAGTCCAGAAGCCACGAGAACGAACGGGAGGCGTAACAGAGCCGGGGACAGGGCGCCCGCCCTAGTCCCTAGGGCGCCCGCCCTGGCCCCGGAGCCAATCAGGCTCCGCCTCGAGGATTATGCTCCACCGACCTAGAGGATCAAGGAAAACCGTCCGTTCAATGTCGGTTTGATCCGACGGCCCAGATTCATCCGAAAGGGCTATATAAGCAAGGCCCCTGCCCCTGGAGGAGAGGCCCTCGTCTCATACTTCAAACCCTAATTCAGGAGGAGAGCCTCTGATCAAGCCCTAGAGCCACCACATCAACTAGATCTCTAGTTAGCATAGCTACATAGGATTAGAACTAGAAGGAGTCAATCTTCGATTGGTTCCCGGATCTGTCAAGAGAATTCTTGGTAATTCCTCTATTGTTCTTCAATTGTTCATCATTGTTCTTCAATATTATGAATATGACTTTGTTCTATTTCAATATATTGGTTATGACTTTGCTCTACTTGATTATATTTGCAATTATATTGTTCTTAGTTTATCATAGTTATATGCTTGGCTTAGTTAGATTGGAATTATATACATGCCTAGGATCATATAGCGTTTATCCATGTGTACAGTGGGTGAATGATAATTATTGTGTAGACGTGGTGTCTATACCGTATTTATCTGCGATTGCACCCTATATGCCGGATTGTGGGGTAGTTCGCGATAGTGACAGCTTCGTTGATTCTTATATAGTCCCCCTCTCGTGTATAGGGCAGGCAGAGCAACACTATTACAGGGGAGTGATTGCTATGTTCTTCATCTTCCTTGCTAATATTCACTATGCATGGATATAGTCTTTTCTCACCATGATTGCCAAGTATAATTGCACTAACTATGATATGCTAGACTTTATAGTTAATAATAACTTAGGGAATATCTTTGTAGTTCATCCTAATTCCATTCTAATGACTTGCTAGAATATCTGTTGAGGTGCTTATCATTATTATATGTGGCTAGCTGATCAGATTAATTATCTTTGTCACCATTATCACTTTACCTTACTTAATGTGACATTTATACCTGTATAAAGAGATTGATAAATACTCTCGGTTATACATGCAATGATGTGTACTCAGTTCCATATTCTCATTCCATTATCAACCATGATACTTAGAAATCCCTTCCTAGTGGTAAAAATATAAATAACGATACCTGGAATACTTCCCGGTTAAAATGCTACATCGGTATTAATCTGTGCGCTTGCAGATCCCTTTTATTATTTATCTTGATGAGCAAATGCATATTTCAATACCGCGTCTCTCATGTCATGCTGGGGATGACAACTTGGCTTAAGTGGCATGAGGGATAGGTTTGGCATTTTTGGCGCCGTTATCAGAATTAGAAAACTAAGTCTACTTTTGGTAGTGACGTTAAGAATGCCCAACAAGCATTTTTGGCGCCGTTGCCGGGGAAGGTTGATTACTAAGTAGGAATGAATACGGAACTTTGAGTCATCATTTGCATCACTAATCTGATCGAGCTTATCAATTCTCTTATATAGTTTTACCCCTGTATTTTCCATTTTGATTATTTATTGTAGGGTGATGCATGAATAGAAGACATCTTCCAGACAACTTTGTTGACGATCCCAAAGCCTTATTCAGAAGAACAAGAGCCAAGCTCAAGAAGACATCGTCAACACTTCAGCACAAAGCTTCATCCAAATCCGAAGACCGCCAAAGTTTCATCCGGAATTTATCGACTGAATTCGAAGCCATGGCGAACAAGTCGATCCGCGAGTTCTCAGCTCCCACTACGGACAACATCCGCACTGGACCTGCTGGGGAGATCGACCGCAACTTCGAGCTCAAGCCTGGGCTCATCAACATGGTGCAAGCTAACCAGTTCTGTGGGAAGCCACATGAAGACGCTAGTGCTCATCTTCAACACTTCCTGGAGATCTGCAGCACTTTCACCATGGCTGAAGTCCCCAGAGACGCCATACTACTTCGCCTTTTCCCATTCTCACTGTTGGGGAGAGCGAAGCAGTGGTTCTACGCTACAAAGGAGAAGAACACTACGTGGCCACTCTGCTCCATGAACTTTCTGGCCAAATTCTTTCCCATGGGCAAGACCAATGCTCTCCGTGGGAAGATTACAAGTTTTCAGCAACAACATGATGAATCCGTTCCAGAAGCATGGGAGCGTTTCCAAGACTACATTCTAGAATGTCCCCATCATGGAATGGAAAGCTGGCTACTGATGTAGACATTTTATCATGGGCTCATTAACAGTGCCCGTGAAACCATGGATGCTGCAGCTGGAGGAGCATTCCTATCACTCACCATACCTCAAGCCACAGCTCTTGTGGAGAAGATGGCATCCAACCAAGGTTGGAATGAAGAAAGAACTCAGACACGCAAGAGAGGTGGAGGTATGCACCAGCTCAAGGAGGTAGACATGCTGTCTGCCAAGCTAGACCTACTCATGAAGAAGCTCGATGATCGAGCTGGAGAAAAGAAAGAAGTCATGCACGTCTACGACTCCCACATGACTTGTGAGGAGTGTGGAGGTACTGGACACTCGGGCAATCACTGTCCTGAGTTGCTGGAGGACATGAACTACATCAACAATAACAACTACTACTACAACCGTCCTCAGCAGAATCAAGGTTGGAATCAACAGAGGCCTAACTACTCAGGTAATTACCAAGGTAACAATTCTTTCAATAATAATAATAATTATCCACCTTTGAGAGAGTTAGTATCCAACCAAGGAAAGCTAATGGATAACCTGTCTAAGAAATTGGCATCTAATGATAAAATACTAGAAAATATAAATAATAGAATGGATAATTTCTCTACTGCCATCAAGAACCAGATTAGCTTTAATAAAATGATTGAATCTCAGTTGAATCAAATAGCTGCTGCTGTTCCTGCTACTAACCCCGGTATACCATCACAACCGGAAGGACTAGAATCTGCAAATCTTGTAGACATATTTGATGCAGGAGATTACTGGAGTAACCCTATCGCGGAAGTAAGTACTGACCGTCTGCCGGTCAAGAGAGGCGATCCAGGACGCCCCGTTATCCTGATCTCCATCAGCATGCGAGACTTCCCAGAAGCACTCTGTGACTTTGGCTCCAGCGTCAACATCATGCCCAGGGTACTCTATGAAAAACTCTTTTCACAACCATTATTAGAAACAACCATGTGTTTGCAGCTTGCAGATAGGACACTGAGTTTCCCGAGAGGAATATTGAAGAACATCTGTGTCCGAGTGGGTTCCTCGTACGCTCCAGCAGACTTCGTAGTGATAGAGACCGGTTCTGATGAGAGGGCTCCCGTCATCCTAGGGAGACCATTCCTGAATACCGCGGGAGCTGTCATCTATGCTAGTGCTGCCAAGATCAGTTTCTACATCAAGGGGAGGAAGGAAACGTTTTCCTTCAAGAACAAGACCGCACAAATCCCAGAGCAACCCCAATATGAACCAAGGAAGAGGACCAACAGGAGGAACAAGAGCAAGAAGCAAGTATGGACCGAGACAGCTAAGATGGTCACTGCCGTGCACAAAGGTCAAGATCGCCAACTCAAGTCACCGTTCTTGCCTAAGAAGGACGACCCAGGTATGCCAAGCATTTATTGCTCCATTAATGGGTCCCACTTCTACAAGACACTTTGCGACACTGGGTCGGGCGTCAACATAATGGCCAAGGTCACCTATGAACTTCTGTTCGGAACCATGCCCTTAAACCCAACATATATTCAGCTCCAGATGGCAGATCAGACATTCTGACAGGTCGAAGGTACAGTAACTGACGTCCCTGTCAAGATAAACGATCACTTTGTCCATACAGACTTTCAGGTTATTGACATGGGAGAAGATGAATACGATCCACACATCATCCTTGGAAGACCATTCCTTAGTACTGTCAAAGCAATCATTTACATTGGAACTGGAGAAGTCCACATGCACTTCCCCTCTGAGAACGTACGCCTTTACTTTACTGACCCTAACTATGTATTTGAAGAATCCAAGCAGGTTAGGACAAGAAGAAGGCGGCGTAACCACAATCAGAAGCAACAGGTCATCAAGGACGGATGGGCAGATTATGAAGGGGAAGTGGTAAGATCTGAAGACATACCACTCAACCAACACTGTCCTAAGGAGACCGAAGCACCGAGACAAGTATGGAAAGAAAAGACAGTTGCACATGAAGAAGAGGCACTGCCGGAACCACCGACTACGCCATCCACCAAGTCCCAGGACGACTGAACGAATAAGAGTCCCGTTCGGAGGACTTAAAAACACTGAACGCCTTGCCAAGAGGTAACTTGGTAGTTATCCTTTCCTTTTAATTATTTACTTTATCTTAAATAGTTTGCTTAGTTAATCATATTCATACTATCTTAAAAAGAAAATAAAAATGTTAAAAACCCTAAAGCCCCATGTGAGTATGCGAGTGGCATAAAACCCATAAGTACATTCACTGTGGTGGCATAAAAAATATATATATAATAAATACATAAATATTTTCTTCTGCTTTATAAAAGAAAAAAACAACATAAAAAAATCAAGGAGGCTCAGCATGATAAAGGCTAGATATTTATGCTAACACTTAATCAGTTCCACAAAGCTTTGTTGCCTATTTGAGCTTCACAGAATTCAAGGAGACTAGCAGACGGAGGACATTCTAATCGCTGTCAGGGTGCTGCCGACTTTCAAATACATCTCCGCCATCTGCTAGCTACATCAGAAGAGATTATGTCAAGATCCAGCTTGGGGGAGAGCACCTCGATTATCTTGCTAAGTATTTCTATCTTTATCTTTATATTTATATATACTTCTACCCTATAAAAATAAAAATATACATAACTATGAAAAAAAAACCAAATAAAGATTTTGTGCTTATATATATACCTATATCTTTTGCTTAGTGTGTTTTAATAAATAAATAAAGTGGATATGCTAAACTGAATCTAAATAATAATAAAACTCTAGCATGGATATGATGAACAGTTGTTTTGCCTAACTTTCAAATTTGAAGTCCTCTCTCTAAGTTTAGACATAACTGTTATCATTTAAAGCTTGCTCTAAACCTGAACTTGTGGGAAGAGAACTTGATCTAAAGTCTAAGTTGTTAACGGATATGATATGGGAAGGTTGAGCTGCTGTTTATCTATTCCTAGAGATGCTAGAATTCTGGAGAATTTTATCTTTGAAAATCTTAAAATGCTACATGATGAGTTCCTGTATGATGAGAGTTTAAGTTCCTACCACATCCATACATACATGCTTGCTAGACTTTAAGCCATACCTTTACTTTTTACTGCTTATGAGCATTGAGTGTAGTCAAGCTGTGTAGACCCTTAGAAGCTTGTCATGCGGTTAAAATCAAGATTCACTTGCACGATCACTCATACATGATGCTTCTACTCCGGAAGTACGCATCCACATATATCCACTCATTCTCATCTCCAGATCCACATAAAATTATTCTACTCCTAATCCGGGAGAGAATAGCCAAAAAAATTTTCCCATTCTTGTTATTCCCTGTGAAATAAATGCTCAAGCTATTTTGGTTACTACCACTTGCTATATTGTTCTAAGGAGATGAGTGCTCTATACGAGGAAATAAAAAGGGGCAAGTGCCCGGAACCTCGAAAAGAAAAAGATACGAGGAAATAAAAAGGAGCAAGTGCTCGGAACCTCGATGAAAAAAAAAAGAAAAAGTGTGAGAAGAGAGGTAAAAATGGACAAGTGTCCGACAGTAGAATTAGGGGTACAAGATACCCACCTGAAAAAAAAGAAAAAGAAAATATAGAGCACCTCATTCTCCTCAAGAGCTTTAAAAGCAAGAAAGGTACGTATCCCCTCAAAAAGAGCAAAAGTAGAATTAGACTTTCATCATTGTTATCATCACTACCACCATACACCATTTATTCGCCACACATGCACATCTTGATTTGACTTATTGGCTTGTTACTCTGGATCCATGGTTTGACTATGCAATAAATGTCTTGTAAGTATGTATACTTTATCTCCCACCGATGAGCTCCAGATATCAAAAGCCTTATTAGAATAGGATGAGAGAGATGTCACTCTGCCTTATACCACAAATACTACATACTTTGCTTTGAGAGAAGGCAGACATCATTACTGCCTTGGTGAGGATCCAGAAATACCACAAAAGAGAGACCTGAGAGAGTCATACAAGGAATCTCTGAGTTTTATTTGAAAATCTGCAAAAAACTCCAAGAGCTATAGCTAATCAAGAATAAGAGACATGGCGCTTGACTAGACTGTTCTATCTTTTAACCGCTCAAGACAAAGGTGACAGTTGCAAGCCCCATGGTGAAAGGTATAATGAGTAAGTTTTAAGTCTTGACAGTTTACTTTAACTCAGAGATGAGACTCTATTTGAAAGCATGTGTACCGTCAAAATTCAAAGGCATTTCAGCAACTTCTCATCCATCGCTGAGTCTCTCCTTGCTCAGGGACGAGCAAGAGGTAAGCTTGGGGGAGTTTGTTGACGGTCCTTAAGTATCAATTATAACTATCAAATAAATAGAGAAAAGGATCCAAATGAAACCAACACCTAGACTTAGGGTTTTATCTGACAGAATTCCACGAGTTTTGCTGTTTATCTATTTCTACAGGGGGTTATCAGGAAATACGGAAGAAAGGCCCACATGTCGGATTAATGACGGGATATTAACCGAACACGTAATTATCTTACATCTAGAAGAGTCCAGAAGCCACGAGAACGAACGGGAGGCGTAACAGAGCCGGGGACAGGGCGCCCGCCCTAGTCCCTAGGGCGCCCGCCCTGGCCCCGGAGCCAATCAGGCTCCGCCTCGAGGATTATGCTCCACCGACCTAGAGGATCAAGGAAAACCGTCCGTTCAATGTCGGTTTGATCCGACGGCCCAGATTCATCCGAAAGGGCTATATAAGCAAGGCCCCTGCCCCTGGAGGAGAGGCCCTCGTCTCATACTTCAAACCCTAATTCAGGAGGAGAGCCTCTGATCAAGCCCTAGAGCCACCACATCAACTAGATCTCTAGTTAGCATAGCTACATAGGATTAGAACTAGAAGGAGTCAATCTTCGATTGGTTCCCGGATCTGTCAAGAGGATTCTTGGTAATTCCTCTATTGTTCTTCAATTGTTCATCATTGTTCTTCAATATTATGAATATGACTTTGTTCTATTTCAATATATTGGTTATGACTTTGCTCTACTTGATTATATTTGCAATTATATTGTTCTTAGTTTATCATAGTTATATGCTTGGCTTAGTTAGATTGGAATTATATACATGCCTAGGATCGTATAGCGTTTATCCATGTGTATAGTGGGTGAATGATAATTATTGTGTAGACGTGGTGTCTATACCGTATTTATCTGCGATTGCACCCTATATGCCGGATTGTGGGGTAGTTCGCGATAGTGACAGCTTCGTTGATTCTTATATAGTCCCCCTCTCGTGTATAGGGCAGGCAGAGCAACACTATTACAGGGGAGTGATTGCTATGTTCTTCATCTTCCTTGCTAATATTCACTATGCATGGATATAGTCTTTTCTCACCATGATTGCCAAGTATAATTGCACTAACTATGATATGCTAGACTTTATAGTTAATAATAACTTAGGGAATATCTTTGTAGTTCATCCTAATTCCATGCTAATGACTTGCTAGAATATCTGTTGAGGTGCTTATCATTATTATATGTGGCTAGCTGATCAGATTAATTATCTTTGTCACCATTATCACTTTACCTTACTTAATGTGACATTTATACCTGTATAAAGAGATTGATAAATACTCTCGGTTATACATGCAATGATGTGTACTCAGTTCCATATTCTCATTCCATTATCAACCATGATACTTAGAAATCCCTTCCCAGTGGTAAAAATATAAATAACGATACCTAGAATACTTCCCGGTTAAAATGCTACATCGGTATTAATCTGTGCGCTTGCAGATCCCTTTTATTATTTATCTTGATGAGCAAATGCATATTTCAATACCGCGTCTCTCATGTCATGCTGGGGATGACAACTTGGCTTAAGTGGCATGAGGGATAGGTTTGGCATTTTTGGCGCCGTTATCAGAATTAGAAAACTAAGTCTACTTTTGGTAGTGACGTTAAGAATGCCCAACAGCTGCTGCCCGTGCCATTGGCAGAGGAGGACGATGCCTCCGACACAGTGTCATTGCTGGACTCGTCCTCCTCTTCCTCCTCCTTGTCATCATCAGACATGATCTCGATGGGTGAGGAAGGAGGGTTCCTGCGTTTCTTGTAGCGCGGCGTCGGAGAGAAGCCAGGCTCGCTGGAGTTGTGTCGATTTACCGAGTCAACAGACTACCCGCTGGACATATGATACGGTTGTTCTATTTGATAAGGGCGTCCTCAATGGCTACTTGCAAATAGCTAACTACATGAGGCTCAAGAACACTGCAGTGGAGAGTTATGTGAGCTGTGAGAGAGTTGTTTCTGCGAAATCGTGCTAGACTTGCTATTTGGGTGTCGCTAGCTATTCGATCTCTGTTCTTGATAGCCAATACAATTCTTTCTAGACTAGCTATTTGATAACCTTTGGGGATGCCCTTAACTGGGCGTATGATACGGTTGCCCAGAAATGAGCCTTGCCAAAATAAAGGTTGCCAAAGTTAGGGCAAAAAACTTAAGGCCCTAAAACCTAAGGCTGACCATCCGGTAGAGACACTCGGGGCATCCACCACCGCCTGCTATCCAAAGAGGGGAAAACTTCCGCCGCTCTTGTCCCAATCGCCGACCAGTGTCGTGCGAAAATCCACGTGCGGCCCGCCCGTGCGCCTACGGCGGCCTCTGCTCATCCCACCGAAACACCAGAAGGCTGCTCCTATGCCATGGGTGCCTTGTGCGGTGCCACCGCAGTCCGCATCTCTAGCTGCTACCTACCTCAGTCGTTGAAGCCGCCGACCTCACAGTCATTGAAGCTACTAAAGGTGCCCTCCTCGTTGTCTCCGGTAAGAACTATTGTGATGTTCCTTGTTTAGGGATTATATTCATGACATTCTTGCACTACAGTAATTGTCAAACTAGATGCAAGTGAGCTAGGTTCCTTTTTGAGGGATTAGATTCATGGTACTGTTGCCCCAATTGATAAAATCAATTGAATTTTGTGTTAATTTCATGTGTAATTCATAGGAACCCATCACACTCACATTGGTGCGTTGTTGCCCTAATTGCTAAAGTACATCCATTCCCAATTGTGAATTCATAGGAACTATACCTTAAATTTTGTTCTATTTGGTTGGGAGCGACACTTTTGGTCACATGTCGTATAGTAAAAAATTGTTGCAATATTTCCTTAGTGTGGCTTGCAATTTCGTGAGGTTAGTTATCCTACATTATGGCTATGAACCAAATTGTTGGCCTAATTGCAATTTCGTCAGCCACAGTTTTTGTCACGTCTTTGCACAGTTTCGCAGGTTTCTCACTAACCATGACCAGGACAAAAGCTCAAAGAGAACCAAGAGGACAGAGACCCCACCAAGGGGTCGGCAAAGGAAAAGGGGAGTCATTATTGGTTACAAAGAAGCCCATAAAGCAAGCATTAAGCAGGGAGCAAAGAAGAAATAGAAGAGCAGCAAGAAGAGAAGCAAGGAGCATCGAGATCAATTGCGATAGAGGGATTGGAATTGGTGATGAGCAGACTGACCAAGAGGAAACCGAGGACGAGGAGCTCACAATTGCTAGTCGATTTAGAGGAGTAGGCATACTTTTTGAACGGGCTGCTCGCAACTTAACACGCAATGGCCTGGGTAAACGAGCTTCGTCGAGGCATGAGAGGGAAATGGAAGAAGAGGAGGAACAAGAGCCGGTTCCCACAGTTGATTAGTTGTTGAACCTCAAATCTAGCAAGATTAAGGCATTGAGGTTTGCTCCCGATGATGAATGGTTCCCAGTACCAAGGCCGATCCGACGAGGGCAATTCTAGTGTAAACTTCAGAGTGCCTTCTTTGATGCCATTTGTCATGAACCCGTCAAGTTTTGTGCTCATTGTCGTCTTATAGTTGAGGGCCTGGCGAAAGTGGCAGGAGCTACTGAGGAAGAGATCAAGAGTCACCTTTCATACATGCCCGGACTACTTGACTTGTTGACGAGGCCGCACCACTATATTCCAGATTGGGTGAAGATATTTTTTGCTTCTTTGTGGGTAACGGAAGACCGAGAATACATTCAGTTTAAGTTCGACGAGGATTGTCACTGCCTGACTAGAGAGCAGATAGCCAAGGCTTTGGGTGCTCCAATTGTACAGTGGAGAGTACATGAGTTATGTTACCCGTCAGCGCATGCTCCTCATCGTGTCCTAGCAGGAGGGACAGAACCACCCACTGAGATGGTTTCTATTATCTTTAGGCAACCTTTCACTCCTGACTCATTGAGGAGACCAGAAGAGTTAACAAAACTATCAAATGCCCTCCTCCTTGCCTTCAAGAAGTCCTTGTACCCAAGAGCCGGATTTGGTGAGGCAATCATAGTCATGCAACAATGGCTGCTTGCTCTGGTGTTGGGACACATTGAATTCGATATTGTTGACTTGCTCATTTGTGAGTGGGAGGACTGGATTGCTGATGGTTTCAAGGGAAAAAAGAGGATGCCTTATCCTCATATCATCTGTTCGGTCTTGGCGAAGACTATACGATATCTTGCCCATTCGGTTCATTTGGAGAAGGCTAGAGCAGTGTTCCCATACGATAAACCTCCTAGGGTTACTAACTGATGCAGAGGAGCACAAGCCTTGAGAGCAGTCCACGAAGGTATGACACCAAAACAACGAGCCAATGCGGAGGAAGAAGACATGCATTTGAGAGAGGCAGAGGCTGGTGCTGGTCTTGCTATGCTGAGAAGCTTCATTACTATCAAAACTGACAGTGATGACGAAGACTATATTGAAACAGCTGCACATGATCATGAGGCTGGACCTTCTGGCAAGTCTCTATGAGAGAGGGAACTGTCTGTGTCAGAGCAGATCTTGAACATGCAAAAACAAATATTGCAATTTCATCAAGAACAAGCAAAGAAAAATGCCACGCTGGATGAGATGAACCAATTCTTAATGAGAGGTCAAAACGCCCTGCTTGATCAGATGTGAGAGGATAGAGCCAACATGGATTATAAATTTAGCTACCTATTCCAGCAAACCAATATTGCTCCTCCTCCGCTGGATAAGCTGCCAACTTCTTAGCCTTTGTGTGCTACTCCTGGTCATCAAGTCTCTCAAGGTCTGATTTTAATGGTTGAATAGCCAGAGAGGCATGAGGTGAACAACACTAGGCTATAGGTCAGCTAGATACGGGAAGTAAAGCTTAGCAAGATGTGGAGACTGAACAGCCGGAGAGGCATGAGGTGATCAACACAGGGATTGTAGCTCAGCTAGATATGGGAAGTCAAGCTCAGCAAGATATGGATACTCAATAGCCAGAGAGGCATGAGGTGATCAGCACAGGGACTGAAGATCAGCTAGAAATGGGAAGTCAAGTTCAGGAAGATATGGATACTCAACAGCCAGAGAGGCATGAGGTGATCAGCACAGGGACTGAAGGTCAGCCAGATACGGGAAGTAAAGATCAGCAAGATATGGAGACACAACAACCAGAAAGGCAAGAGGTGAACACCATAGGGCTTGACGGTCAGCAACATACAGCAAGTAAAGGTCAGCAAGATATGGAGACACAACAACTGGAATGGCAAGAGGTGAACATCATAGGGCCTGATGGTCAGCAACATACAGCAAGTAAAGGTCAGCAAGATATGGAGACACAACAGCCGAAATGGCAAGAGGTAATCAGCACAAGGACTGAACAATGGCCAGATGCTAGAAAAGGTATGGAAACACAAGATATACTTGAAGGGATTCCAAATTTAGCAAAGATGAAAATTGATTTTAATCTAAACGTTTTGGTGCTTTTCGATAAACTATATAATTGATGTCGGAGAGGGGAAGGATGGAGAGAAGGAGAATACGACCACTACCATCTACGATGATGCCACATCCACTACCCAAGAAGCAAAGAAGGTGAAGACTAGCACTCTCATCGATGACGCAAGCAAAAGTGCTAGTGATGAAATTTAGTTAGCAACATTAGCATTCGAACCCTGTTGTATGGCAGTCTGTATTGAGACAATACTTTGTGAACTTGTTTGTGCCTAAACTATATGTTGGGTGCCACCACTTCTATTTCGTACTTATTGTGTGTAAGATTCTTGAATTTGTCACGTTAATGGTGGAGCAAAACTGGGCAAATTCTGATGCTTTTGACGCCGCGTGATACGGGTGTGCATACGGCGAGATTGTGAGACGAGTATTCAATGACTTTGTTGGTCCACCTAAACTATATGATGCTTACCCTATGTATGTTGCATATCATCCAGTGCACATGTTGTCCCGCTTTAGATTGACTTGACCAAGTGATATGGTCCTGTTGTGTATATGTCGAATCCCATATAAGTAGTTCACAAACTCTGTTACCGTGCCAGACTGACATGGTCAAATATAATGAATAGACACATACCGCACACACAAAGATACCATTATCACAAGTAAACAAGCAGCCACATATACACAATGTCATACACAAATACATAAATTTATTTTGCATGGTCTTGAGCTCTAGGGTAAGCCGCTGTAGGACGAAACCACATTGGCATCAGCCTCGGTAGACACGTGGCCGGATAGGAGAGGTCTCCTTTGACGTTGTAGTCGTGCTTATCACCCTTTTTCACATTGAAGATGGTAGTGTCAGTGTCGATCATGTCTACGACATAGACACAATTGGCATCAAGACGATGAGCTCCGGAGCCATCGTGAGGCACGTCGAGGTAGAAAGGGTAGTTCACCCCCACGAACAAGGCATGATCCTTGCTGAGGTAATTTATGCATTGCCACACGCTGGTGTCGGTGTCGAGCTCGTGGAGGAGAACATGGCGCGCGAAGAAGTGGAACTGTCATTTATTACCCTTAGACACCGCCGGTCCATATAGTCCGCATCTTTTTTGCCGTACATGCAGACCAGCTGGAGGTCACCGCCGCTCGATGAGGCGAGGTAAAATGTGTGGACGTCGGCTGTGTAGTCAATGTGGATGTATGGTCGTGGCAACATTGCGGACACCGCTGCTGCACCGTCTTTCATGTCCCACTTGTAGATGTAACCAGAATCGGTCATGGCGAGCACCTCCCCCTTATGTACAATGACATCCACTTAGCTGCCAAGATACAGTTCTATACATGGGTTCTACAACCGTGTCCACTGCTTCTCGAGGAACGCTGTAAAAGCAACCAGAAGCTCGCCGTGCCACGACGAGAATAGAGCGACGGCCTGGTGGCTGCTCCACTGCACCGGTGTCCGACACAGCATGACCTTCCTCAACCTGAGCACCGGATCATAGAAAAAGGGTGGTGGTCGGAGCATAGCGACCGCTGGATTCTCGAAGGAGACACTGGGGTCTTGTGCACGGACAGGCACCATCTCGACGCCTGGGATGGTTGCGAAGGATGGCAACGAGACACGGGAGCCCGTGATGAGGTTGAGGAGCTCAATGCAGCACCTCATGTTTGTGGTCACCACCCAGTCATCCTTGTCGCTGACCCCGACCCTGTTCTTCAAACCCTCGGCCTTGCAGTAGTAGGACTCGCAGTAGTAGGACTCGCCGCTATCGCCAGTCGCGACGTCATGGAGCCCGAAGGCCCTTGGCTCCATGTGGGAGTCACGCTCTATGCATCTAGGGTTCAGGCTAGACGTGAGAAGGTGATAGCGCCTGACGGTAGGCGGCGTCAGTGAGCTACCTGCTTATAAGCTTTTGCCAAGTGCGTGCACACCGCCGGGAAGCGGATGATGCTAACAGCGTCTGCACGGTCCCAGACCATACTGCATACTTCTAGCAAGAGGTTTGCCCATCGGACGGTGTCCTGCGTGGCCACCTCCTCATATGCGACGTCGGGCGAGGCATCCTCCTACGGCACCTCCTGATGGTTGGCGTTGATGTCCAACTCCAACCCAGAGATGACAAGGTCTGGATTGCCGATGTCATCGTCCCTTGCACGCTTCCTTGAACCCTCTTGGCCTGAACTCATTCTGTAGGTTGATCGAGTGCTTCTGTGGCTTAGTTTCGTTGTTATGGGTGGCGTTGGTTGGAAGGAAGCAATGGCAGCTGAGGTTTCGCCGAATGGGAAAACATTAGGTTACATATAGTTGCAGCGGGTAATGGAAGCGATGCGTTGTCTCGGCCCGACGCGTCGATTCATTGCCCTTGTATCGCTTGACCACTTGCTGTAATTACGGCTTAACCGCTTGCTCTAATTACACAGGCATCCCTAGGAGTTATCCCGAGAGTTCCACGAGTCCTGAGGGGTGCCAGCGCTTTGTGTGCCTTATGATCGGGTCCATGCAGCGAGATTGTGGAATGAGTGTCCAATGACTATGATGGTCCTTCTAAGGGCAAGTACATTGCTACGCGTCAGCGGTCTGATACTCCATTTCATGCAATGCCACATAGGATTTTTGCTGATGTGGAGGAAAGAGAGAGGGGAGAGAGAAAGAGGTCATTGTTTTGCGAAACAACCATCTCATGAGCCAAAATTTAGGACTATGAGACAACTTACATACCATTATACAAGTGATTGTTGCCATGCAACTCACAAACATTCCATTGTTGTATCCACAAATTAAGGACTCAAAATGACAATCCATTGCATTTGTTACCTCTTAAGTCGTCTCATAATTACGTGACACCGCATGAGACTACCTATGAGACAATACCAATGTACCTGCCCTAAGGGCACTCGCAATGGTATAAGTCAGTTGCTAGCTCTAGCCAACCTCTCCAATAGTTCAAGCTTTTAGAAATATGATTAGGCCCACATGACACTCTCACATGATCTTGGAACGTGTGCGTGAGCCTAGCTCTTGATCAAGAGCTAGCTTATGAGTCAGCCTTTGCGGGTGCCCTAATATATGGTGATGAACTGATGACTCATCGGAGTATCATCTAGAGCGTCCAAGGTTGGTGCAATAAGTATCACATTTGTATTAACTGTATCACATTTTTAGTGGCGTATCATCCGGTTCACGTGTCGTCCTCCTTAAGATTGACTTGACAAACCGATCTAGCAGCATGGATCTAATGAGAGGCATATTGTCCGGCCTGGCACAGTTTAGTGGCACTAGATCTTGGTCGTTGGACGTGATCTTGATGGCTCAGCCCAAAACATTGTGGGGACGCACCAATTGTGGTTCCTGACTCTCGAGGCACCGCTCTAACGCTCCCTATCATGTCACATTGAATCGGAGCATCGCTCCCGTTATTAAAATGTCCTCAGTGGCTCAATCGACTTCTCCACCTGCCCACGCCTGGCCTCTTAGAAACACCAATCTCCTCATCCTAAAGTTTTATGCCGCCATCCACGCCCTCTGCTGCGTATGCCCATGTCAGGCTCCTGCTCAAGTTCTCGTTCGGCATCGGCCTCGAAGCACTCGCCATGGTCCGTGCCTCATCATCGTCAGTTGTCTAGCCACACTACCTCATCTAGCATGTTGTCGCAGTGGATGCCGGCACCTTCGACATCCAACGCGTCCTCACGCTGGATCTCGGCACGTCCTACGACCAGGTGCGAGTGCTGGGTGGTGGCAGCTATGGCGAACAGGCACGAGCACTTGTCCCATATGGCACCCTCAACCTCGTCAGCACTGATGGTACCAGAGCGCTCCCACTCGCCCTCGCCGGCACCGACCGCGTTGCGCTCCCCCTCCCCGCAGTTGCCATCCCCGCGCTCCCCGGCTATGATACCACCGACTCCAAGGACAACCGTCACCATTGGTATGTGACGCCCTTCCCAAAGGGTCACGAGCTGTGCATCATCAACCGGCACGGGTAGCTGCGGTGTCCCATCTGCCCCGGTCAGGCAGACCGGAAGTGGACCAGGGACGCGGCTAGGAACCACGTCCTGGGGATCGTGCACTCCAACAATGAACTCCACACCAACAAGAAGAAGAGCCGCCACCGTGCCCTGGCGAGGAATGAGGGCTGGCTAAACGCCACTAACAGCTACTGGCGACCCGTCTGCCCGTCTGCTGCTGATGAGGAGGAATCTGGTGATAATGGCTGGATTTGAAGGAAGGGCGCCATCATAGTAGTAGTATGACTTCGATCAGTGGGATGGCAGTGATCTTGTATTGTGAAGTCATGTAGTACAATAGTAGTAGAAGAATATAAGTTAGTATGAAAAATGACTTCGATCAGTGGGATGGCACTGATCTTGTATTGTGAAGTCATGTAGTACAATAGTAGTAGAAGAATATAAGTTAGTATGAAAAATGACTTCGAGCAGTGGGATGGCACTGTTCTTAATGTAATTTGGGCCATTTCCTACATTAGTTCCGGCAAAGTTTGGCAATAAACCAATATATTAGGTTATGTCAATTTGGGCTATCAACCAGTCATGTTAATGTGGCAACCAAAATTAGAGTTTCTAAAGTGCCTTGAAAACTACGCTATTATCAACCAATCAGGTTAATTTGGCAGCCAAAATTTTGGGCTATCAAAGCGCATGATATTGTGGTTCCCCTCCCTAATCTTGCTGAGTGCAAGAATCACTCCTACCGTATGATACTGTCATTGGGTCAGCGTTTCACACGTCTAGCAGAGTGTCCGGTTCCATTTGTTTATTCGTAGTGGACTTTGGGACTGGCGTTAATGTTGATGTAGCACCGCTGTCCTAGGGTTCGGGCCGGCAATGTAAAATAAACCTGGTGTATAAGTGCCCGCGGCCAAATATTTTTGCCCAAATTTCCATTCATGTCCCCTAGAGCTGCTCAACGAGTCACTATCGCCATGCCCGTCGATGTCGTTTGCTGGCGGCCCTCCCGCTGGATTCCCCACCCCCTACTCCACCGTTCACCGGCATCCCGACCACTGGCTTCCCCCTCCACTGTTCGCTAGTGTCCCAACCGCGGGCTCCCCCCTCCTTTGTTCGCCGGAGGCCCGCCCGCCAGCTTCCCCACACTCCACCATTCGCCGGCGGTAGACGAGCCCTCTATCTGTTTTGCTGGTCGTCGAATCCCATCTATCTGGCTTTCGTTTCCCACAGATCTGAGGTAAATAAACTTTGGATTGGCCTTGGCCCCTTTTGGAACTGTGCAATCTGTACTCTGAGAAGTTGTAGAACTGTGGTGAAGCGTGAGCCATCAATGATTCTTGTATGTTTATTAAAAGTGAAATCAGCAGCCTATGGGTAGATTCTTGTACCTTTTCCTCATCGTGTTTGAATTCCATTTATTTAGTACAAGTTCAAGATACCATTTCTAAGAACTCTATTTGCAAGCAGAACTATCATATGGGTAGATCCGTCGTAGCTTTTAGTTTTCATTATATTGTAATGGAAGTTCACACCATTTTATATGTATCTGGAGCTAAGGCATCTGATGTTGAACAAGACTGCGTTATTTGGGCAGGTGAAAAACGTCTTGTAGAGCACCTTCATCGCAAGGTTCGTCGTCACCTATGAAGTTCTTACATTGTTTATGTGTACCCATATTTGAATGTTGTTGGTGGTAGCTTGCTAGTCATCATCAAGTCATTTTTTTGCTAAGTTTTGAAATGAATGGCTAGAGAAAATTGTGTTTTGTTAGGACATTTACTAGGATGGCTACTGGTGGACGATATACATGGCACATGGCCGCTCGACAAAACACTGGTGGGACTATTTCGGGGAGTCAGACTAATACGAATGTAGTAGCAGCGCATGTGGGTGACAAACCGCCAGCTTCCCCTTCCATGTTCCTCGACCTCCATGGAAACAGTGGGGTAATCCATCTCTATATTACCATATCCAAGAGACAGCCCCAATATATATAGAACATTCTTATAGCCTGGGTATTTGATGTATATGTGCAGGAGCAAGCTACCACCGAGAGTAACACAACAACCATAGCAGATATGGCAGCTAGGCATCAGGGTAGGCGAGGGCTGAGCAAGTTGCCCGCCTTGCCCATCGGTGCTAAACATATGATCACCTAGGTGGATCCGGCCGGAGAACCTGTGGAGCCACTTGGTGTCATGGGGCCGTACAAGACGGCCATCGAGGTGTTAGCGAATGGGTGGTCCATTCAGTCTGATGGAAGTTTGCTAGCAGAAGCTGAAGGGACTTTTTGAGTTTCCTGATGGGTTTGATGAAGAGGTTACAAAGGATCAGTCATTCTATATCGTGGGCAATTCATTCAAGTATTTTAGGTACTACCTGAACAAAAACTTTGTAAAGAAGGGCATTGAGCCAGATTGGCATAAATACCCACATCAGCAAGAGTACAACAACAATAACAACAACAACATAGCCTTTTGTCCCAAGCAAGTTGGGGTAGGCTAGAGATGAAACCCAAAAGAGACGAGAAATAGGGAGACACATAAAGGGACATAAAGGGCACAAGACAAAAAGAGGTCACAGTTCAGGCACGTTGATTGCTAATCTCCAAGCGCTCCTGTCCACATCAGCAACAGTATTGGAGTGATTTTGTGAGTTGGAAGGAATCGGATGAGGCAAAGGAATAGAGTGAGGCAAATATGGTCAACGCTCGCAAAAATAGGATGCCGCATTGCACCGGCTCGTGTGGCTATGCGAGGAAAATTCGAGACTGGGAACGCGAGGAGGAACAGCTGTCCCAGAGTGGTGTTACTACATGTACATCTGCTTGGGATCCTTGCTGTGTAAGGTACCTTCATGCAAGGGGGGTTACCTGCAACCCAGATGGCTCCCTATGTTATCGGGATGCTGCAACTGAGGAACTCGCAGAAAGGGTGAAGGCAGTCCACGAAGAAGTTGCTAATGGTACTTTCAAGCCTAACAGGGAGGATGATCAGCTGACCCGAGCACTAGGAAACAAAGAGCATCCTAGTCGTACATGAGGGTTCGGACCTGTTCCTTGGGAGCTATCCTTCCTAGAGGACATCTCCACATACAGAAGCCGTGCGAGGGGGACTGCCCAAAAAGATTTGAAGTGGCAGCGCTTGGTGGAGACTATTCGAGAAGAAGTGAAGGATAGCCAACTAAAACTACATCAAGAGTTTGAGGTAGCATTCCACCATCCTTCGGCAACAGATCAGGATCACGCTGATGGGCACATCAGCCCATCCCCAGGTATGGAGTAGCTGTGGAAGCACATCGCTTCCGCTCAAAGATGCATCCGTCACATTCCCCATTGATAAGATCACGGAGCCAACAGCTTGCACCCTATACTTGCAGGAAAGGTTCTTTAAGGTCATTGTGGCATCAGGTCAGGCTTATCCTTGTGGCAAAGCAGGGGATGTGCTGGATAACCCTCCATTGCATGTAGGGTACTACAAGGTGGCCATTGATGCAATAGCTAAGAGCAGGTACCATGGAATTGAATTAGATCACCCAGAGGATGAGGACAGGAAGACACTAGGGTAGAACTTGGGTCGCCAAGTTTGTTGGCGCAAGCACCACGTATCATTTGGCTCAGATTCTGAATCCGACGACGATGCTGATGATGAAGACTCAGAAGACTCACGCCAAAGCAGGAAACGACCAAGTACTTCATCACTACCACCAACCAAAACTCGTAGGAACGATACAACTCAACCATCTGAGGACTTCCAAGAAAACACAATGACAGAGCTTCCAGATTTTGAGCTTAGGTGGGCTAGAGAGGAGGCACCGCTTGTTTGGCAGTTTTAGGAGGGGTGATCTGGTGGCTCCTGGAGAAGTCGTACAACTACAACTGAGAAAGCTAGAGCTGCATAGTTTGTACAGACTTCAATACTATGTGCAGCTGGGGGTGAGATATATGGAAAATGATTTGTACAGGGGAAAACATAACATATTGTGGATTCAGTTCAAGAAATTGTACCAACTTTACCAAAAGTTGGCCCTCGACATTCATATCATGAGCTTGTGGACCATGTAAGTCTCGTTAGCACAGCATGCATTTTATTTCCCCGACCTAAATTTCTAACAACTGCACATTGTTTCGTAGGAAGGAGGCACACTGGTGCAAGGCGCAAGCAATAAAATTAGTCTTCTTGAACCCAATGATATACAATCCTTGGGGACTCAAGTACAGTGGCACCATCAATGAATTGGCAAAGAGCTTGCAAGCTGCCGTCCAACACAAATCCTATGGCATACTTCTATCCTACAACTGCATGTAGTTTTGCCAAATTTCCTAATTTCCTACTCCATTACATATCTGAGGGTTGAACCTAATTGGAACCAGCGGTAGTGTTGTGAATGCAGCGACGACCATCATGTCCTTCTTCACATCAGCCTAGAGAGCAGAATTATCAGCGTTTACGACTCTCAAGGGAGCCAACTAGAGAATATCCATCCCTTCATCGAGATGCTGAACAAGTAAGACAAGATAGTACTACATTGGCAACAACATGATTATCTGTTACATAGCTTTGATCATCTTATGTCTCACTGCCATGAACTTATCGCATAGGGCCAGGGCGAGGTACAAGTCAAAGTCCAGGAGACTTCGTGAGCTTCACACAACCCCATTTGAAGTAGTATCGGTCGGTTCAATCCTAACGCAGCCTGCAAGCATTGATAGAAGCGGATACTATGTCATGCATTACATGCGCAGCCTCATCAATGATGTCTCTGGCTCACAAGTTTGGCACCTCGGTCCCTTTAGTAAATTTTGATGACCGAGCGACCTACTTAGAGTGCGTACCAAAGCTTGTCTTAACTATGTTTCACCTGTTTCTTCTGTTCCAGACAGAGGTGTCATCTACAGCGGAGCTGACTGATTCGGAGATATCTGGGTTCCAAGAAGATCTTGTTGGTTTCATTGTGGACCAAGTCTTGAGCACAGAAGGAGACCATCATCTTGTGTAATTAAGGTGCTAGTGTTCTTCACGTACCTTGTAATGCCGATTCCATTATGGACGTCTATTTATTCGCAGTGGTTGTTGGATTTGGACGTTATGTGTCGCTGTCGTTTTGTATGAATATTTGTGTCTCAGTGGTGATGTATGTCTGGTCACACTACAATGTCTCTCTATATATGTATTGTTGCTGTTATTATATTGTATTGTGAATAATGATACATAGTGGCAGCATCGGCGTAATGGGCAAGACACTACCACCGGAGCAAACACAACGGCGGCGGTGATGCTAACATCATCACCGCCAGACAGAAACCCGACCACATGCGATAAAGCCTATGTCACCACTGGATGGTACACTGGACCGGCATTGATGGCCCCACCATCGCCGCCGGTTAGTACACAGAGACGGTGTAGATGCGACCATCATCACCGCCGGGTAGTACTTCGGTCCGGCGTTGATGGCTGCATCATCACTACCGTATAGTACGCCTACTCGCCCTCGTCGCCGGATCGTACGTCGAGACGGTGTTGATGCGGTTAGCATCATCGCCAGATAGTACGCTGGACCGGTGTTGATGTACTCACCATCACCATCGGATTGTATGTCGAGACGGTGTTGATGCGGTCAGCATCGCCGCCGGATAGTATGCTGGACCGGCATTGATGTACTCGCCATCACCGCCGGATCGTATGTCGAGACAGTGGTGATGTGCCTATTATCGCCGCTGGTCAGTCGGTCGGGCCGGCAGTATTTGAACACTCGCCACCGTCGTCTGGTGAGATGAACCGGCAATGGTATGAATTTATCACCGCCGGTTGTGCAGCCGGCGGTGCAAAAAACCAACATCACACCATTGGTATTGGGGGTTCTGGAGCCGGCGGTGATGACCTTTCTGTAGTAGTGGGTGTCCACACGTTCCTGGAGCCAAACAGACTGGAGATTAGAGATGGCTAACACTTCTTGGTGGGGTCCTGGTGGAACTCTTGACAGTGCATCAGCAGCCCTATTCTCCACTCCCTTTTTGTAGCAGATTTTGAATTGGAACCCCAACAATTTGATCAGGGCTTTACATTGCCATGGTGTTGTCAGTCTTTGTTCATCTAAGAATGCTAAACTCTTCTGATCTGTCTTGAGTATGAATTCTCCATTTGGCAAGTATGGTCTCAAATGTTCTATTGCTAGAAGAATGGCCAGGCATTCCTTCTCATAGGTGGACAGAGCTTGGTTTCTTGGTCCCAAAGCTCTACTGACATATGCATCTAGGTGACCTTCCTGTTGTAATACAGCTCCTATTCCTTTGTCAAAAGCATCTGTTTCTATGACAAATGGCTTGTGGAGATTGGGCAGGGCCAACACTAGAGCTGTAGTAAGAGCTGTTTTCAGAGCTTGGAAAGAAGATTCATGGTCATTAGTCCATAGGAAGACAGCCCCTTTCTTCAGTAAGTTTGTGAGAGGTTTGCAAATGATTCCAAAACCTTGTACAAACTTTCTATAGTAACCTGCTAGACCTAAGAAACTTCTGACTTCTTTGACTAAAGAAGGAGTGGGCCAATCTCTGACAATAGCAACCTTTTTGTGGATCTGTGGCTACACCCTAGGCATTAATCACATTCCCCAAATAGGCCAGCTCTGTCTTTGCAAAAGAGCACTTGGAAAGTTTGACTTTGAAGTTGTGTTTCTACAACAACAGAAAGATCTGTTTGATATGCTCAAGATGCTCAAGCCAAGTCTTGCTGTAATTGAGGACATCATCTATGAAGACTACGGCATATTTTCTCAAGGCAGGAGCTAAAACTGAATTCATTTCATGTTGAAAGGTAGTAGGACCCCGGTCACCCCATAGGCATCATCTTGTACTCATAATGTCCATGGTGTGTTTGAAATGATATTTTGGCAACATCCTGTTCAGCCATTAGTATTTGATGAAAACCAGAAGAAAGGTCCAAAGTTGTGAACCACTGGGCTCCAACAAGTTTGTCCAATAGCTCATCAATTATAGGTAGGGGGTATTTGTTCTTGACTGTCATAGCATTCAGTCTTCTGTAATCTACACATGATCTCCAATCCCCAGTCTTCTTCTTAACCAGCAGAGCAGGTGAGGCATAAGGACTATTGCCCTCCTGTATCCAGCCATTCTCCAGTAGTTTCTTGACTTGGCTTTCTATCTCATCTTTCTGAGCTGCATTGTATCTGTAAGGTCTAAGTCTGAAAGGCTGAGACCCAGAGAGCAAAGGGATTGTATGCTCAGAAGCTCTCTTTAGTGGAATACCTGTAGGTGCCGAGAAAAGATTAGAGAATTTTGTAATTAATTCTTGAACTTCCTTGGGTATTACTTGTTCAATAGTATTAGCTTCCACTTTTTGCAATTCCACCATACACCAAAGCTTGTCCTGGTGGATAAGCTCAGCAAGCTCAGAGTTACTTACCTTGTCACAACTCAGTATTCTGGGGGCAATTCCCTGCAAAATGGCTCTTTCACCTTGGTACTCAAAAGATAGCCACTTCTTTTTCCAATCCACTTTCATTGGACTATGGGTTTCCAACCAATCAATGCCAAGAATTATGTCATAACAGTCCAAGGCAACACCTTCAAGGAGATTTTGAAACCATGACCAGAAATCCATACAGGGCAGTCCACCAGTTCTTGCTTGCAATAGAGTACTTCACCATTTTCTACTCTCACTTGCACTGGATGTTGAACAGAAAACCAATTTCTCCATTTAGAGGCCATTGTTTCACTGATAAAACTATGGGAGCTTCCAAAATCAATCAAAATGACAGCCTCCCTGCCATATATATCTGCTATCATGTGGACTGTTTTGCCAGTTTCAATGCCTTGTACTGCATTGTATTGCATTCACAGAAAGGGCCATTAACTCTTCACCAGAATCATCTTTTTCAGACTGCAGTTCTGTCAGTCCTTCCTCACCCTACAACATCTGCCAAAGTTCTTCCACTACTTGTAAGGGCACTGAAGTGGAACACTTATGATTTGGGTTTCATTTCATGCCACATTTATAACAAAGGCCCTTTGATTTTCGGTAAGCCATCAGAGTGGAGGCTTTATCTTCAGACTGACCCTTTCTTGACTGACTAGGAGCCCCTTCTGCCCCTTTAACAGCTCTTTTGAACTCTCTCCTTGGAGTATCTCTTCTAGTTTCCTCCTGCAACAAAGCAATGGAACTAGCAGTATCGAGATTACCAGGTCTATGAACTAGAACTACTGCTCTAATATCATTTCTTAACCCATCAACAAACCTATTGGTAATAGTGGCAGAATTAAACTTAGGGTCATGAGCAAGGATCTGGTGGACTAAGTTGTCAAACATCTCTATGTACTCAGACACACTATCATTCTGTTTAATGTGAAAAAATTGCCTCAACAGATGATCATGTTGATCCCTCTCAAACCTATCACAAACCAACTTACTCAACTCTACCCATGGCAGATCTCTAATAGAAAACTCAAGAGACTGAGCCCAGAATGCTGCATTACTAATCAGATGCATTTAGGCTATCTTAGATTTGTGGGAATCAGGAACAGCATACAGATCAAAGTAATTTTCACAATTCTTAACCCATAACTTGGGGGAACTACCATCAAAATCCGGAAACTCGACTGGTGGAACAGCATGGTTAAACTGAATTTGACCAGCATCAAAATGATAAGGCCTACCCAAAACCAAAGGAACTGGTGAGAAAGTGTGGGAATCTTTCGCACCTGTGACCGGGGATGGTATGAAGGTGGTAACCACCCCATTACCAGAACCCCGGTGGTACTGTGCATCGCCGTGGCCTAACGGCTGAGTGGGTTCCCCATGATGCGAGTCATTCAGATGAGCAGAGGCTGAGCCAATGAGATCTATGTGCTCGACATCGAACACCTTGTGGGCACCGGTATCCTCTTGCTTCATCGACAGCTTCTCCACCTTTACTTGAAGATCCTTGATGCTCGACTACAGGTCATGTACCTCGGCTTGAACTTGAGGCTTCCAATTGGACAGATCTTTCAGGGTGGAGGTGTTCGCGTCCAGTGACTGTTTGAGGGTCTCCTGCTGCTGATCAAGACGCACCTGCATCCCCTTGAGGAAGGCGGTGATGTCACCGACTTGGTTCTCCATCGCTGTCAGCCGCTTCTGCTCGCGCGTCTGGTATTGAGGTCGAAGAAGGTAGTCAGGTGGAGTTGCCAGTCTTGCCGAGCTCGCCGACGACCGGAATCCACCGGGAACGGCAAGATCTAGCCGAGGATCGACTGCTCCGGTACCAAATTGTCAGCAATCACTCACAGAACATGAACAGCAGGAGGATTCACGATATTGATAAAGTGGATTAGTGTAAGAGGAAGAGTTTAACACGAATGAGTGGATCAAATGAGATACAAGGCCGAGCGAGCATCAGCTCAACACCGCCGCCATCGCCTCCAGTTGCAGCCGGCCTATCCTATTCGCCTTCTTCCTCTTCATGTTCTCTTCTCTACTTCGCCCTGTCTTCTTAACCCCTCTCCAAGGCAGCCGCTCACGCCATCCAATTGGGGCCGTAGTACTTGGGATTGGGCTTCTGGATTCTCTTAGGCTTCTGGGGCCGGCCCAAGTGGAGAGCTCACGGCCTCTTCAGTATTACTTGACTTCTGGCCCTGTTCCTCGTCAGCTGTCTTGCCAGCAACAGAAGGGACTCTGACATGCTACCCCTGCTAGTGAGTGCGGTCCTGCCGATGTTTCCTAATGCAGGCCGTGTTTAGATTCCCAAATTGGGGGCTGCCAAAATACTGTTTAGTACTGTAGCGTTTTTGTTTTTATTTGGTAAAAATTGTCCAAACATTGATTAATTAGGCTTAAAATGTTCGTCTCGCAAAGTACAACAAAACTGTACAATTAGTTTTTGATTTCATCTACATTTAGTACTCCATATATGTGCCGGTATTTTGATGTAATGGGGAATCTTCTTTTTGCATAGTAGAATTTGGGGGTGAATTTGGGAAACTAAACAGGGCCGCAGTTGTATGTTTCTTCGCTGAGGAACAGAATTATTTTTTAATAAATCAGAAAGGGTAAGGCCCTACTGGTTATTTTGTATAAATATTTCAGGTCCTCTTATTTTTTAACAGAATTATTTTTGAAGAAATCTCTTGTACTCTTTCGCACAAAGTGTGTCCATAGTAATCCCATATGACCTCTTGCCACCCATGAGCTCCTCCTGTACCACCAGACAACAACACAACACAACATAATACATGATGCTATCCTTTGGTATTAAATTATTTGAATCTTGTATTATATATATTTTGCCTCTAAACGATCTTGAATACAAAAATAAGTTTTACCATCAAGCACTAGAAACGGTGATTGTGCATGTCTTCATCCTATGTCATCTATTAGAATGTAAATATGGCCCCTAAAAGATCTAAAAAAATCATCAAACCTCAAAAGTTTTAAATCTCATAAAGCTGTAGAATAATTTTGGTACAAATAAGTCAGACTGCATTGAAAAAGTAATGATTCTTGGGCAGTTGACATAAGAAATCACCATAAAAATGTAGTTTTTAATGTCAAATATTTTTATCAGTGTAGTAGTGTATGCCTTGTGGAGAAAAGAATACGAAAACTGACATCGCTACGATGTACTAGATGTTGAACTATGACCAAAAAAAAAGCTTTCGTTAAGCACTTCTCGTAGAATAAGATGTGATGCGGATGGGCGGATGGGCGGATAGAGATGAACACAAGAAAACCAGCGAAGTAACGCAGAAGCTAGTTCAGGTGTGTCCGACAAGTAGATCGTCCAAAAAAAGAAAAAAAAGGTGTGTCCGACTGCGACTAGTAGTAGTATTGACCGTGTCGGATTTGTAATAAGGCAATGACCGAGGGGCATATATTTGAGTATTGCCGGCCCAATGACCAATCTCTAAGACGAAGGCGTCGCCTTGGATTAATTGGAGCGAACGAGAATACGAGATCAGGCAGGCATGGACGACGCGGACATGACCCAACTGCTCCAAGCTTTACTGCAACGGCTGACAGCACGGTCGAGAGAAGTAAGCGCCGCCCAAGAGCAAGGTCGTCATGCAACTCAGACATCGGCTGTGGGTGGCCATCCGCTCGCCGCCGGCGCCGTCAGCAGTGCTGATCATGAGGCACCACGCGACAACGGTGGCACCATGCCCGGAGGTGGTCATCTCCAGCTCTCATGAGCCGTTTGCGTGGATTGTCAAGTGAGTTCTTTGATCAGATAATGGAGTTCGCTATGAGGCTCCTTGAACACGACGACATCGGCGACATCCTGGAGCGGATTTATGATCAGGCTGTGGCCGCT
Organism: Saccharum spontaneum; assembly: GCA_022457205.1. Taxonomy (NCBI): domain Eukaryota; kingdom Viridiplantae; phylum Streptophyta; class Magnoliopsida; order Poales; family Poaceae; genus Saccharum; species Saccharum spontaneum. The sequence continues at coordinate 8,554,912 of CM039595.1, forward strand.
GAAGCGCTGACTCCCCTACCGGAGGATTCAGATCAACAACATGACGACGATGACGACATGCTGGCGGAGCAGATTTTTTATCAGGCTTTAGCTGCTGAAGTCCTGATTCCCCTACCGGAGTGGTTAGATCAACATGACAACGACGTCGACGGCGGCCCTGGCTTTAGAGGCGTCCCGGCTTCTTCTGGGGTGGTCGCCGGTCTCGAGAAGCCAAAGTACCAGAGATCAGGCCAGGATGACGACAACCAGTGCCCTATTTGCTTGATGGAGTACGCGGTGGACGACGACCTGTGCGTGATGCCCTGCAAGCATGGGTTCCATCACGACTGCCTCGCCGAATGGCTGGCGCGTAGCTGTTTGAGCCCTCTTTGCCGCCATGTGTTGGTGCCCTCGGAGGAGCAGGACGTGCGCCATAGCCCATAGGTAGGTTACGCTTCAACTGGCGCGTCAACCCGTGCATATTTGGCTAGATAACAAGAGCATGCTCATAAGAAAAAAAAAGTATTTGCTCAAAAGGCGTTAGAAAAAAGTTCTGGATCTCGAAATGTTGGTTTTTACTTTTTATACCGAAGTATATCTATCTATCTATCTATCTATACTCTATACTATAAAAAAGCGAATGAATTGAAAATAATCTTTCACCCTGATATTCCTACCCACCTTAATTTTTGTCCCTTAGATCTACATTAAAATCAGATCCAACGTATCTAAATTTTCCAACTTGATCTGATAAGTGGACCCAGCCAAAAAAACTTGTAAACACATGTTTCTCTCATAGCCTGGCCGGCGCCCGTTGTTTTTTCTTACACAAAAAATTATACCTGTCCGTGTACCCACATCGCCCCCCTCCCATCAATCACGTAGCGCCGCATCAAGTTTTAGGGTTTTCTCCTCCTGCCACCACTTGCCCGCCCCACGTGCCTAATCCCCTCCTCCCTTCACCATCTATGACGAACGCGGCGGCATCAGCAGCTCCGGCTCACGCACAGCGAAGGAACGACACAAGATGGCGATCATTGTGAACACAACGGAGGAGGAGCCAATTCTGGCCGTGGTCTGTTTCAACGCCGAGCTCACCTGGGCCGACAAGGGCCCGAGGTCACGGATCCTGAGGTCACCTGTCTCTGCCTCGAGGTGTAGGACACATCCTCGTGGGGCGCTGGCTCGACATGGCCTCCCTCATGCTCGCTTCCGCTGACCTGCTCCTCACCTCCCCGGCGCGCGTGTCGCGGACAAATTAAAGGTACCTTCTTTCTTTCTCTCCCAATTCAGCCCCATGCACCTGCGTCAGGGCGACAAGGATGGTGAGATTGTCTCGTGCCGGTCGTCCTGCAGCGCCACGTCGCTGGGAGACTCGCGTGGGTCAACTACCACGAGGCCTACATCCACTTTATTTAGTAGCTGCTCATCTGTTGATCGAGCATTTTTCTAATTATGTTCTCTTTGGCAGGGTTGAATTGATGAAAAAAGCGAATGGGACATACTTCCCAGAGGAGGTTGCTATAATTTTCTGGTTCCTTTTTTTCAGGCGTCAAGAAAAAAATTTGGAAATATGTGCTAATTGTTTCTTAGTGACCTACCCAAACTACTGAAATGGTTTGCGCAATTGGCATTAGCTGTTGACTACTTGCATTCAAACTTTGTTTTGCATCGAGATCTCAAGGTAAGTGGCAAAGAATAGAGATGCTGTCAGTTTAAGAAGCAGGATTCAGTGTTGACCTCTTTTCTTTTCTTTTTTTTGCAGTGCTCAAACATATTTCTTACCAAAGAACAGAATATCCGTCTTGGTTAGTTTCCCGTGTTATTTCAAATACTATAACTCTACATGTTTTGCAGTGCTTCATTTCTGTGGTTTTAATATCTCATTTCACTTGCAGGAGATTTTGGCCTGGCCTCTTCGGTAGTCTTTTTCTCTTATTTCCTTTGTTTCTTGTTTCAAAAATTTTCCTTCATTTCTGTTTGTTTCTATTCTAAAATCCTAATGAAAACTGGAACCACATGTTTGACTAATCCTTGTTTGTTTTTCTGCTTTCATTGTGTTCGCTGCCTTGTTTGTTCGCAGAATCTTATGTTCTATAATGATGCTTCTTAGGTTGTGGGAACACCAAATTATGTGCCCAGAGTTGCATGCAGACATTCCTTACGGATTCAAGTCAGATATCTCTTTGTAATAATTTCTCACATATAAATACATGTTTAAATGTATTAATATTAGATGCCTCTTTTAACTGGTGTCTTTGCAGGATGTTGTATGTATGAGATGGCTGCTCATCGACCTGCTTTCAAGGCTTTTGTGATTTCTTATTTGGCTTATATTCCTTGCATCTGAGGACAAAAAAATTTTCCTTTAAAAGGTCACTATTGTAACATCACTTGACCCATTCATCTTTTCAAACCTGTTAAACTACTACATTTTTCATGTTGTTTCTTTGCTTTTCAGTCACCCTTGTTTTTTCCCTTTAGCTGCTGGATCAAATATTACAGGTCAACCCGAAGATGGCCCTGATTCTAGAATTGTGTTTGTTAAAAATGTAAGTGTTCCTCTGCTTCCCCCTTCATATAGCTGAAGACTTGGTCAAGCGGCGGCGCAAAGGACGTTTGGCCAGGCCGCCGCCATGCTGAAGAGAGGCAACATCTCGAGCGTACTCGACATGGTAATCTATCTTACCCGGATGACCGGATTGAAGGGAGTGTTCAGTGGTAATGAAAATAATTAAATAGTTAATAATTATTCTTTACTAAGTGCATCGGTTTTGCTGGTTTTGACACATAATTGCATAGGAACTTGGTTCGTAGTTCTTATCAGAATAATTTACCATTTAATTTTAGGTGAAAATTTGCTATTCAACTAGCAAAGTTGACTGCATCTGTTTGTTGTTTCAAGAACCTCTCTTTAGACATTTAATTTAGAATTTTGGAACAGATAAGGTACTTCTTCATCATTTACAAAATAGTCATATTATCGTAGCAAAATATTTTGGCAACGTGCCTTTGGCAAACTTGCTAGCTTTTGGTCAAAAAGAGATGCTAATCAAGTCAACTAATGCCTGCAGCACATGCTTCTGGTCAAAATCTTATAGTATATTATGTTATGCTCTTCTCATCTATCATGAACTAGCCTATTTTTAGTTCAAATTTTGAATTTATTTTCTGGGATACATAATCAAGCTTGTAGCGTATCATCATGCAGTCAAATTGTTATTCATGTTAGATCTACCTTTTTTGAACAGTAGTTCTGAATTTTGAAAATGTGTACGCTATAATAAAGATCTAACTGAATTCGACGAATGATACAAGTCAAAATTTCAATTTGTGCCATCCTATGTATATTTCGGATGGTTTTCATATGTGCTCATTGTGGATTATTTTCAGCAGCTTACATTTAAGCATAGTAGATGTGATCAGAGTGGGTGGGTGGTCTCCAAGTGTGCCAATATCAACTTTAGGATGATTGGAAGATAAAAATCTAAAACATGCTCCTATTGTGCGTGTTCCATGTCCAGGTGAGGGGTGATGGAGAGATCTTAGGGGGTGTTCAGTTCTTCCCTAAAAAATTTTCACCCTGTCACATCGGATGTTTGGACATATACATGGAGTATTAAATATAGATAAAAAAAATAACTAATTACACAGATTGTGATAAATTTGCGAGATGAATTTTTAAGCCTAATTAATCCATGATTTGATTATGTTGTGCTACAGTAAACAAGTGCTAATGATGGATTAATTAGGCTTAATAAATTCGTCTCGCGGTTTCTAGCCGAATTATGTAATTAGTTTTTTTATTAGTATCCGAACACCCCTTCTGACATCCTATGAAACATCCAATGTGACATCCAAAAATTTTCACCCCAGTAACTAAACACCCCTTAGACTGAAACTTCGCTGTGTGACTATCTAATTCTTTTAATATCAATTATACTCAGGATTGTAATTACATTAAAGGTATATGGTCACATGATGGACAATATATCATTTACAAAAATGGGATAATCTCAAGTTCTCGGATGTTCCATTAGATTTTTTTTAATTAGTTGAATATATTAAGAAATGTTTATATGTTTGATAATTTCTATCTTCTTGTCTTGCTGAATAATGCCTATCGTATATGTGCCACGATGTCACTAAGGCCACTTTGGAAACTCACATTCCCTTGGGGTCCCTGATTTTTCTAGGGTGAAAAAATCCATGGGAATATCATTTGAGTAACCTATTTAGTTCTTCATGGAGGGTTTTTCATTCCTTGGTGTGCCTCCGCTTGCTTCCAAATTAGCCCTAAACGGATTATATTTTATATTTGCAACAAAACCTATAATAATTGAACCCTTGAATATTGAATTTCAACATGTATACCATAGATACATAAATGGAAATCTATGCTACAGGCATGATTTTAGATGGCATTAAATGTATGCTTTTTATGTTTAGATGGCCTTAAAAGTATGCTTTAATGTTTTCTTTTGTAAAATGTAAAAGAGATTTACCTATATTATGCCTAAAAAATTATCCATATTTGTGATGAATAAAAGTAAAAATAATATTTACTAAAGTAAAAACAATATTTATTAATTTTTTATATGTTATATTAATCAGCTTCTATTAAGTTTTTATTATTTTTTCTCGAAAGAAATGTTTTTAGACACGTGCATGCCACACGTGCATGTCCACTAGTGCTCATAAGGCGCTAGAAAAAAAGATACGCCCTAGAAAATTCTGACAAAAATCATAAAATCTCATCATCAATTCAGTATCAGTATACTCTGATGGACAATGATAAAATGGTCATTGTATCTATCTTTTTTTACAAAAAGAAGTACCCACAATTGGTCAACACTCTGATGGTCGCACACCTCACTCCAGACACGCTCTCTCCCTAAAAAAATATCTCCTGCTCATCCTAATCCGCCTCGCCCCGCGGCCATCCCCCCGCGTGCGCCCCCATCCTACGCCTGACCATCTCACTCCGCCAACGTGTGCGCCCCAATCCTGCGCCCAGCCGCCCCACTCTGCCATCCCCACACACACCTCTGTCCTGTGCCGCGTAACGTTGCCCCGCCCCACTCCACCTCACTATCGCGGCCATCCACCGCCATGCGCCAATCCACGCTCACCTGTCGTGGCTACGGCGTGCACCACGCCACCACCACCCCGGTGCCACCGGGAGAAGGTCGTCGGTCGGGACATCGTCTCCCACAGTCGGCCAAAGACACCACGGCAGGAGCACCCGTATGTTGCAAATGCACGTTCAAGTGTTTCAGAGATATGTTGCAAGTGTTTTATATGGATGTTGCAAAAGTAGGTCGAAATGTTGCACATGTTGTCAGAGATATGTTGCAAGCGTCTATTCAAAATGTTTAATCTGTTTTAGATGTATGTTGCAAGTGTTTTACCTGGATGTTATGTTTCAGTGGCTATACACATATGTTGCAAGCGTCTATTTAAAATATTTCGTCTGTTTCAGACATATGTTGCAAGTGTTTTTATCTTGATGTTCTTCTTCCTTAGAGTGACGGCGTGCAGGGTGGATGCACTCTAGTTGTTTGGTGTAGGGTGTGTAAAAGCATTTGCCAAAAGGAAGAAGAACCTCATGTCTTGCGATGATATGTGGAACAACCTCCATATGGCTCTTAGGTGCCCCCAGCCTCTGTGGCGGGCGCAATTCATCCACCGCATGGGAAAATGAGAGTCCTTATGCGGCAACCCTCCATGGTAGCACCGGAGACGGTTACTGAGCACCTCGACACGCAACCACCATGAATCGGTGGCTGAAGGGGATTTCTTCTTTGGGTCAATGGTTGCCTGCCAATTGAGGAATTGAGACTCTGAAACACAATGATACATAAAGACCATGTTTGGAACAGCTCCGAGATTCACTAATGGAGCAGTTTTTTTTTGTTTCGTTTCGACTCTACGAGCAGCCTCTCTAGTGGAGCTCAAGCTGTTTTAGTAAAAACGTTTGGTTAAACCACTTTTCATGGTAGATAAAAAAGGCTAGAACATCCTCATATCCTTCTCTTTTCTTTGTTCCTTTTCTTTATTCTTTTCTTTTTCTTCCTTCGTTTATTTGCCGTTCTTGTCCCTTCTCCCTCCGGCCCAGCTCCTCCAACCACCACCCTCCTCCTCTGCCCCTCCCGTGCGGGCGTGTCCTTTTTTGGTATGCTCTCCTCTTATAGATAGGACAAACAAAGAAGAAAGTTTTTTATCACTTATTTTGCTCATCTTTTTATCAGCTTTTTAGTTGTAATTTTTTAATGCAAGTAGATTCAATCAAGTAGTTTCTTTTAGATTAAGCCTTAGGTCTCGTTTGATCTGTGAAAAATCTCCTTTGTTGAAATGTTACCAAAATTCCTAAAATAAAAGGAAAAATACTTTCCACTGTCCTAAACTAATAAGGATGGTGGAGAAGCTCTGGAGCTGCTGCTGGAGCTGGTGGAGTTGTACCTAACACACCCTAATACAGGAATCGTCGGGTCTTGTTGTATTGGATTAGATGATGTTGGTATATCGCTAATGCCTAATGGTATGGTACTAAATGCTTTGAATGTTTAGTAACTGGATATTCAGGAATCAGGACAGAGAACACCACCGCCCAGATTTTTAGTAATTGGATATTCATGAATCAGGGTAGAGAACGCTGCCTGCCCTTTTTCTTTGACCAGTCATACCTTCAGGACCGGGTATCAGTAATCTGAGAGCAAAGCATCGCGGCAGCCGGCAGTGCCCGATCGAGGATTTGTTGTGGGTTGTTGTAAAAAAAAAGGATTTGTTGTGGGATATAATAATCAGGACATTTATGACACAATTCGGTAGCCAACATTTGAAAAATACAGATGTAAGGGTAGGTGGGCTGCATCAGCGGCCCCATGTTGAATCTAACCCGGCCCATGTGTTCGTTTAGTTACTGATGACCTGAATTCTAATTAAACACAGCCTTGTTGCACCACGTGAAGATTAAACAATGTCTTGCACCACATGATTTGAAGTAGTTTTGAACAATCTGTTAGCCTACATGATGGGCTAATGTCTAAATTCTTATAGGACACACAAAAATCTACTGCACCAAAACGTTGCCAAATTCCACTTCCACTTACGGTGCAGCCCAGGAGTCTTGCCGCTGACCACCATCAGATGCCCACCGGCCGGCGTTCGCCTCGAGCAGGGCGTTCCTTATAAAACAATAGAGCTTTGGATCGAGCTAGGTTCCCTAGGAGGAGATCGCGCGGCGCCACAGGGCAGCGGACGGCCGGAGTCCGCACCGTGCCGGCTCCTATCCGATCGACGCCGCCGAACGGACCAGCCGCGGCCGCCGTCCAACCGACTTAACTACCGACACCAAAGCCGATCGCCGTCAGAGTCCTAAGCCAGCACGCATTCGGCGGCCTACTATATGACCAGGAGTCGGACAGCCCGTATGTCGGTCGATCGGTCGGTTATGCCTGTGTATAAATACGTCGCACCAGCCCCATCAATCGTAGCTCCACACCAACAAGCAGGCAAAAACTTAATAATAATTATATTATATATATATATAATAAATATATATTATCGTTCATGTCGAACAGTCCAATGCGTGGCGTCGCAGAGTACCCTGCCGGAGCCTGGTGTATGGACCGGAGCGCGGAAATCCAGCGCAAACGCGATGCGCTGCGCTCGTATCTGGCGGTCCTGGAAGAGGCACGTAGACGGCTGGACGAGATACAACACGACGACGCCGGCGGCCAGCTCGTCCCGGGCGCCGCCGCCGGCGCCGTAGCAGCAGATGAGTCCTATGACACTGCTTGCGGCGACGATTTCTATCCGCTAGACGACGAGGAGGAGGAGCCGGAAGAACGCCCGATGCAGTGGCAGGACCAAGTGTGCCGCCAGATGGTTTACAACACCTCCCGCCAGCAACGACACGACGACGACGACCTCGTCGGCCACCTTGCGGCGGACTCCGACAACCACGACCTCGACCTCGACGACGACGGCGACGAGATATCTCGAGACATAGTTGCTCTAGGGCTGCACGTCCCGCACATCCAGACCGGCACCGCCACACCTCCCTTCGTGCCTGGCGAAGAGGCGGCGGACGGCGGCCGCGGCGGCTTTGGGGCCGTCCCGGCCTCCGCCGCGGCCATCGCAGGCCTCAAGGAGCACACGTACGACGGGTCGTCGTCAGGAGGTGACAGCATGTGCGTCATCTGCATGCGGAGCTACAAGAAGGGCAGGAGGCTCCGCGTGATGCCGTGCACGTATAAGCATCGGTTCCACTGCAGGTGCATCAGGGAGTGGCTGTCGCGGAGCAACATGTGCCCGCTCTGCCGCCATGCGCTGCCCACGGCGCCGGACGCGGAGCGAGGAGAAGGCGGCGGCGGCGTCCACATCCGCCGCGTGCTAGTGCGGGTGAATGTGAATCCGTACTAGTACTAGCTCAGTGTACCCAGTGCAATGTATATACAGTGGCATTATACTTTTTTCAGTATTAGGATTATACAGTATTTTTTTTCTTCCAGCTAGGATACTCTAAGTTAGTGTGAACACGGTGTATTCTGTATTGTAGTAACCACAACAAGTGGGCAGTGACTGGTATTTTCACTTACCTCGGTTGTAGAGGTAAAAAAAATACTAGTACTACAGTACAGCAATCAAGAAATAAGGAAGATAAAATTCGGCACATTGTCAGCAAGGGAATGATTTAATTCGTTGTAATCTTTGTTCACAAGAGCTCGTTTTAGTTGCGTTTCTAGTTCAAATTTCTTCCAAGTTTACATAAATATAAAATATACGGATTGACTAGCGCGGGCCTGTGTCCGTCCGAGCGCCCATGGCTGCTCCGCCCGTCCACTTGGATTAGCGCGCCAGCTCCGTTTCCCATGCTCGCGTCCGAACCGCCCGCTTCAGATCCGCGCGGCCCACGTTGCTCGAAATGACTCGCCCTCGCCTTTTCCATGCTGACGCGACGCACGTCTCTTCCAGACCACCTGGAAGACTTGCCCCGCCTCTTCCGCAGCAGCACCACGTGGCCTGTGCCTACTCCACATACCGCTGGGGGCGCCCTGCACCTCCTTCACGCATCGGTGGCCGCAGCTTGGCCCTGCCCACCCTCATGGACACCAACCATGGTGGTCTGCACTTGCAATATGAAACACTCAAATGCAACATACATTCGAAACAGATGAAATATTTGGAACAACGCTTGCAACATGTATGTGAAACATATGCAACATCCAGATAAAATCATTACAACATGAAAAAAACACTTACTACAACGTAAGACTGAAACAGCTGAAACATTTAGAACATACTATTGCAACATATATGTGAAAACATATGTAATATGCATATAAAAAAAGATTGCAACATACATCCGGAAACATATGAAACATTTTGAGCAAACGCTTGCAACATGCTTCTGAAACACTTGCAATATATGCAACATCCCCGATCTACTTTTGTAACATCTATAAGAAACAACTGCAACATACCTTTAAAAAAACTGAAACATACATTTGTAACATAGGGGAGGGAAAGTCCTGGGCCGGTCGATTCTAGCCATCGGAGTCGAGAACCGGCAGCGAGCGATGGCGCACGAGCACCACCGCCACCAGCGCCACCAATACTAGGCTTGGCTCAGTGGCGACGGTGGGGGATGGGGGGCAAGGAGTGCCATGGCCGTCGGGGTGAGGGAGCTCGGTCGCCGGGGTGAGAAAGGGCACGTACTGGAGTGGAGGAGAGCCACCCACTCCCCTGCAACACCGCTTATGCTCCATGGATCTCGCCGGGTAGGAGAGAGGGCCGCCAGATCTGCGGGGCGTTGGGGGCTCCCGGTGGGGGAGGACGCCCGGCGTTAGTGCGCTGCGGCAGGGGATGAGGAACGCTGAAGGGGTAAGGGCGGGAGCGGAGCAAAGCGAGGCGTGCAGGAGTTGATTTTGTTTTTTAGGCGAGCGGTGCATGCGGCAATGAGTGGAGCGAGGTATTCGGACTTCCGGACGTCTTAATGGTAGCATTAGCGTAAAATATATATTAGTATTTGCAATAGCAAATAAATTGATAAATTTCATATGTATACGCTTGGGTTTGGAGAAACTAGTAATTTCGTACTTTAAACGTTGCGTTTTTCTTACAGATTTCATCTGAACCACAGCACACGCAAATACGAATGAGAAAACTTACAACATGTGTTTTCTTATAGAATTTCATCCAATTTTGCAATTATTTTTTTTATAAAAAAATACATGTCTAGAATGCTACCTTCGTTTTGGTAGGTGCGCGCCCCCTTCTCGGCATCCATGTACTCCTGTTTGGTAAGCATATGGGCACGTGAATTTAACTTAGTATGACTCTAGAAAACTTGATTTACTTAGGAAGTCAATTAAGGACCTATTGGGATCTATCTAGCTAGCTAATAGAAGAAACGCTAAATGGCTACAGCTTGTACTTGAAGTACTGAGACATTCAAAAAAAATATGAATGGTAGGTAAGATATTAGAATGTCGTCTATTAGCTGAAGATCCAAATAGCATCTGAGCTAGTAATTTTTAACAGCTAATTGTTAGCTGCATGTGATCTAAATAGATCCAATGTACAATCTTTTATTATTACGAAAACTAGGAAACTATTAATCTATATTGTTATATATGGTTAGGATCAATCGAGACCCTTACCTACTGAGAGTATATTATCTCTACCTATAATATATAATAAATATTATTATTATTATTATTATTATTATTATTATTATTATTATTATTATTATTATTATTATTATTATTATTATTATTATTATTATAGAGCGAAGCATTTGTTCTAATCTGTTATTTTATTCCTAAAATACCCCTCTGTGCAGTATTTTCTTTCATCTTGCTTCTTTTCTTTCCGTACTAATCTCGCTTCTTTTCTCACATGTGGCCTGGTTTTATGATCCGTGCTATACAAGTTAGAATAACTAATGTTTAATAACCGAGACAAATTAAGTCCAGTTCTAAGATATAATGGATTTCATGCCACGCATGGACATATTTACTTAGGTATAAATAGAGGTAAATGCAAGACGGAGCAAACGTACTTTCAAGAGCTCTATGGGTGGGTCATGCTGTCCATAACTCAGTCTGGGCAAAATTCATCACGTCTTTATCCTTCTCAAAACTCTGTTCTCTCATCCTCATCCCCAACTCATAGAAATAGAAATCTACAAAATTCTGGGCGTTTGGTATATGGACTCGGAGTGAATACTACTGTGTAATTCGAAAAAAAAAATCTTCGGAAACGGAGTCCGCCCCGAAGCCGAATCTAACCCGAACAGTCACCCAAATTAATTAATTAATAAGAGGCCAGGCGGCCCAGGCCTATAAATTGCTGCATTACGTATGCATCGATTCGAACATCAAATCAGGCTGTGTTTAGATCTAAATTTTGGAGTGTCAAAATACACTGTAGTATTTCGTTTGTATTTAGTAATAAATGTCCAACCATTGACTAATTAGGCTCAAAACATTTGTCTCGCAAAGTACAACCAAACTGTATAATTAGTTTTTTATTTTATCCACATTTAGTACTCCATGCATGTATCGCAAGTTTAATGTGATAGGAAATCTTTTTTTGCATAGTGTACTTTTCAAGCGATCTAAACATAGCCTCAGACGTACTGTACGTGGCACATATTCTTGCGCTACCCTCGAGGCCTCGACTCGACTTGGATCAGCCAGGCCCAGGTGAAGAATTTAGGATCACACCTTTGCCCAACGGCGGCTACACCCGCACCGTAATCACATTTTTGCCCAACGGCCGCGGCGGCCACACCATAGCCCTAGTCGAAGCGTACCGTAACTAACGCCGGCCGTGGGTTCGGAGGCGTCCCCGCCTCCGGCAAGGCGGTCGCCGGGCTCAAGCGGCAGAAGCACGGCGACGACGACGCAGTGTCGAGACACTACAGGAGGCTGGCGCTTCCCCGAGTGCCTAATGCACTCGGAAAGAGGAAAAAACACTCGGAGAAGGCTTCCCCGAGTGTTGCACTCGGGAAAGAGTTAACGGGGAATCTCGTAACGGTGAAGAGCTCTTCCTCGAGTGCCAAAAAAATATGCACTCGGGGAAGGCTTCCCCGAGTGCCATCCCGGCACTCGGGGAAGAATTGACGCCGTTCTCCAACGGCCGTTGCCGTCAAGTTTTTTTTTGAATTTCTTCCCCAAGTGCAACACTCGGAGAAGAATTTTGATTTTTTTTAAAAAAAATTCTTCCCCGATTGTCGCATGAGATGCACTCGGGGAAGAGGTTTTTTAAATAAAGAAACAAATTTCTTCCCCGAGTGTCTCTCATGCGACACTCGGGGAAGAAATTTGTTTCTTTATTTAAAAAACCTCTTCCCCGAGTACCTCTCATGCGGCACTCGGGGAAGAAATTGGTTTCTTTTTTAAAAAAAACCTCTTCCCCGAGTGTTTCTGCCAGGCACTCGAGGAAGCCACCACCGAAAATATTTTTTTAGGCTTTTTCATGTAAACAACAAAGCATATATATATATATCACAATCCAAAAATCAACATCAATATATCACAAACCACATTTATATATCCCTTACGACCGAATTTGTCCGAAATCGACAATATTATTACAAACCACTTGTTCAAATTACACAATATTCGTAGTTTACAAGTTCAATACATAAAAACGACCCCGCAGGGGGTTGACGGTGACTATGAAGGTTGGGACGCACCAGCATGTGTTCCCGACTCCTGTCTTTGTGGGGATGGCCCGACTTGCGATGCCGGCGAGCCTCCGACATGGTTCGACGCCGCCGATTGATGCTGCAAAAAAGAGAAGAGATTGTACGTGAGTGGCAAGATATAAAAATGTTTGATATGCAAAACTAGTACAGTAAAGATGTCTATCCTCATGGGTCTAAGGCATGTGTTCTGTGCTCTTGATAGTCAAGGGAAAATTTTACTTTAGTTTATGTAGGTGAAACCTCACCTTAGTCTTGATGATATTTAGCTCCAATCTTGGGCTAGTTTCCCCTCAACCACTTGCTTCTTCTCCTGCAGGTCTTGATTGCTTCAGATGTGCTTCTGGATTTGCTTGCAAGCACTTGAGCTCTCTGCTGACTTCCTCTCCTACTCAGCCCCCTTCCTTCTCACCCCACGTCGCTCTCCATGGTGATCAAGTCATCATCTTGTGCTGGTAGAAAGGTTGGTGTTTCTCTGGGAGACCTCAACCTAGTTAGCAAACTGAGTTGACAATGAGTTGATAATGAGTTGAAAAAAATCTTCCAATAATATATAAATTTTAGTATTCTAGTTAGCAAACTGAGTTGACAATGATGACATCCATATAAATATTTTATTACACTGCACACAGATCCATGTATCTTAGCTTAACACCGTGCATTCCAATCATAAACACACATGCATCTCAATTACATGCATATGTCACATATAAATCATAGAGACCATTTGAATTTACATCCCATAAATCAAAACCGTCAAATGATTTTATCATACAACATACCATTAATATATTCAGGTCAATATAAACTTAGTACCATTGTATCTGTACAATAGAGATATGCATGAAGGGCTTTGAGCTAATATCCTATACTGATGCCACTTCGAGCTAATATCCTAGGAGCTAAACTTAGTAACAAACTAGGTTCGTGAGCATGTACCTTCCCCTTTAATCTTGTGCTCCAGATCTCTCACCTTTTCTTGCAGAAGCAAACAACATGTCAAAAAACACCACAAATCATAAGCCCATTTTGAAGATCCATGAGGAACCAGATTTAGTATCTACAAGACATACTTGACTTTGATAAATTCCTATATCAAAATGAAATATATTGGCACGCATGCATTCTATCAGTTCTAGCTCATAGATAAAGAAGAGAATAGACATGGCGCTCGAGAGGATATGTGATTGAAATCAAGAGTTTGCTTAGCAATTCTATATAGTTAATATCATCAAACTAAACCCACCTCAAAATGACTGTTGTAACAATATTATGATCATATCAAATGAAATTGAGGAATCACTTTCTAGCTGCTGTGACAATTGACCCAAACATACTGAGAAAAGAACTAAAGTATTACCAAGTAGAAAAACGCGGCTAGCAACAATGTTTGGACTTTATAGAGTAACTGAATATAAGCTGTGACACTATTAAAATAGCTTACCAACAGTTGTGAAGAGCCGACTCACTATGCACTATGCAGGCAAGCAAATTATGCAAGTGCTAACTATGCAGGCAGGCAAATTATGACAGCATGGAAATACATGTAGTCTGTAGAGAAATCCAAATCAAATTTGATATACAGGTATACACATTTTGGCTCAGCAGCCCTCATGATGTCACAATGGAAACAAAAGCTCAAATGGTGGCATGTCTGTCACCAGGCATTAAACAGCATATGAAATTGATACTGTCATACTGACACTGAACCTTACTAATGCAGAACTACATATGCAAGCAGAAATGTTGCAATACGACTACAGAAAATCTTGATAGAAACCATGTATTTAACAAAAAATTGGGGAGTTTTGCCCTCATAAAGAAGCATAGTGCGGAAGTTGGTAAAGAGTAAAGAACACACGTTCAGGAGAACCACGGAAACAAGGAGAATTTTGCTACAAATAGTTTAGGCCTGAAGGTAGAATGCTGCATATATAATTGAATCAAAAATTCCTTCTGTTAACTAATGGTAAATAATGCCTGCACCTAGTTTTTTTTTCTGAACATACTATCAGTTATCTGAACATTGTAGAAACAAAGAGAACACATGTATGCTGCTGCCTCTGCCACTCCTAATGAAGAAACTAAGAGAACACAGGACACCCCTCAGGCCTCTAGATCTGCAAGGATCAATTCAACACCTAGTTTATTTAGCTCATCACAAGTTGCAAGTGACTCTACTGCATACAGAAACGGAGAAAAAAAGACAGAGGACTTTCACCGTGTTGAGGGCTCAGCGGAGATGGATCTGCAACGACGACGACGCCACCTCACTGGGCCGCGACCTCCACGCGCCACCATCGGCCGCCAGGACCATGACCTCCGCACGCCGCCCTCGGCCGTCGGGGCGGCGACATCCGTGCGACGCCCTCGGCCGCTAGGGCCACGACATCCGTGAGCCGCCTTCGGCCGCCGGGGCTGCGACATCCATGCGTCGCCTTCTGCCGCCGGGGCCGCGACCTCCGCGCGTCGACCTTGGCCACTAGTGTTGTGGCCTCCACGCGCCGCCTTTGGCTTAGACCGGCGACTCCCCAGCCATCTCTGCCTCGCGCCGACACGGAGAGGTCCCCAACTAGGACGCACGAGAGGTGCGACACAGAGACTCCACGGGCGGAGGAGCGGCGCGACGGCTGGGGAAACGCAAGGAGTGGCGGCGGCGGTGAAGGAGGAGGAGAGAAAGTGGCCACGCGAGAAATGAAATTTTAGGGTTTGGTGAGCTGACGGTGGGCAGTTTTATCTCGTGTGCTGTAACCTTGGCCGTCGATTAGTATTGGACGGCTCAGATCTAGCGGTGCCTTAGTAGGCTGGCCAGTTTTTTTTTAAAAAAAAAATCTTCCCCGAGTGCCGCCATTTTAGCTCTCGGGAATGAGCCTCTTCCCCGAGTGCCAAATGTTGGCACTCGGGGAAGAATTTTTGTTTTTTTTTTGTTTTTTTCTCTCATTTTTTTGTGATGCCTTTCCACATTATTTCAAACTCCTTGTTCAAATTTAGTATAGTTTTGACTTTTTTTTGGTATATTTCGTTAGTTTTTTTCATTTCTTTGAATTTTCTTGCACACTTCTAATTTGAACTGTAGGTGCATAAAATATTGGAATTTGGTGATTCAAAAAATAATATTCATGATATTTGTTGTATGTTTAGGTTGTCTCCAGGAACTCACATGAAATGTCGAGCCTCCTGTTGCCGTACCATGGCGAACAACTTGTGGAAAAAAATTATTTAAATTATATAAAATCCGAACGAAGTCCGAAAATCACGAAACTTGACTGGGCATCGTTTTGTCGCACGTAGAGGCTATGATAAAAAATTAAGAAGGTTTCGAGCTAGTAGCGACGTTGGATGCCTAAAACACCGACATCTCCTCATGTGATCTCATGAGATCACATGAGGAGATGTCTGGGTTTTAGGCATCCGATGTCGCTAATTACTCGAAACCTTCTCAATTTTTTATTATAGCCTGTACATGCTATAACACGACGCCCAGACAAGTTTCGTGATTTTCGGACTTCATTTGAATTTTATATAATTTAAATACACTTTTCCCACAAGTTGTTCGCGATGGTACGGCGACAAGATGGTTGACATTTTATGTGGCTTCTTGGAAACGGACTCAACATACACTAAATAATATGAATATGATTTTTTGAATCACCATATTCCATTATTTCATGCACCTGCAGTTCAAATCGGAAGTGTGAAAAAAAATTCAAAGAAACGAAAAAAACTAACAAAATATACCAAACAAAATCAAAATTGTCCCAAATTTGAACAAGGAGTTTGAAATGATGTGGGAAGGCATCACAAAAAAACTGGGACAAAAAAACAAAATAAATAAAAATTCTTCCCCGATTGCCGGGAGCAGACACTCGGCGAAGAGGCCTCTTCCCCGAATGCCAAATTCCGACACTCGGGGAAGCTTAAAAAAAAGAAAAACCATAACGGCATGTAAAGGTTGGCCGTCATGTACAATTTTCTTTCCCGAGTGTCTCTCTTCCCCGAGTGCAACACTCGGGGAAGAGGACCTTCCCCGAGTGCCGTTCTTCTCCGAGTGCCTATGAATCTGGGACACTCGGGGAAGCCTCTCTTCCCCGAGTGCATTTCTTCCCCGAGTGTAACACTCAGAGAAGAGCTAGTTTCTCGAGTGCACGTTTTTTTTTGTACTCGGAGAAGCCACAGACATTCGAGAAATTTCAGTTCTCCCGTAGTGAGACAGACCGAGACCGAGAGGCGCCGGCATGCTGGCACGGGCGACGAGTCGACGACCGACGTGGAAGTTGCGGCGTGCGCCATCTGCCTCGAGGACTTCGAGGCCGGCGACGGCCTGGCCGTGATGCCGTGCGATCACCGGTTCCACGAGAGGTGCCTCACCGAGTGGCTGGCGCTCAGCCGCCTGTACCCCTGCTGCCGCCACGCGTTGCCCAGCGCGGACGAGGACAAGGGCGAGGCGCCACATGCTGACGCCGGCCAAGGATTTCCAGGTAGGGCCAGGAAAGCAGCGACGAGGAGAAGCAGACGGGCCCGCCAAGCGAATGTGCGTCTGTTTGGGCCTGAATGGGCCGCAGATACCAGTGACGATGGGCTGGGCCTCCAGCAATAACTTGTTGCAAGCCACATGCATGTTTGATCAATGATGCGTCCATTTACATGGCAATCCGGGTCAAATGATATGCCATTTGTTTGGTTTCATGAGCCACCTGATGGCATTTGTATGACTGCTGCCTTGATAAGGCACCGTATGTATGTATGTCCAATCTTTTTCTTCCGTCGTGTCTACGGTTGGGGCCACCCCTGTTGTTAGTGGAGTAAATTCTCTGCAAAATTTCAGTTATTCAAAAAAGAACACGTACCATTGATATATGAATGATGATTGTATGAGAAAAAATATGAACTAATTCAATCCGATTATCGTAGCGCACGCCACACCGTGAAACGAAACACCATTGAGAGCGATTGTTCATCAGTCGTCACTTTTGCTAAAAAGGATTATTTGGACCTTTCCTTACTCCTAACCTAAAATAGGTAACATGTACTCCCTGAATTTTGAAATATAAGATATTAAAGTGTTTGAAAAATTTATCTAAAATTATAAAAAAAATTTGTGAATAATCTTAAGCGAACTTCGAATTATATATGAAATAAACTTGTGCATCCTAAATTACATATGAAAAAACTAAATAAAAGATGTTCTATATAGAAAATTCTTTTATTAGCTTCTTCTCTATTGGTTTTCATTGATGAAGTCGATCCTCTAATAGATTAAAAAAAACATCAAACATCAAAGCTAGAGTGAAGTTCTCGTTAAGACCATTGACCAACGTTAAAACTTTGGACATGCTACGAGAATGTAAAATCCAGCGTTTCAAAACATTTCAGAACTAGATCCGGACGCTTTTAAATTTATTTCAAAGAACATTAACGATTGAATCAAATTTAGCAGCTTAAATCCTTGATCCACAATAGTGATCTCATCGTGGGCTATGCTGTGAAATAATTTAATGGGCAAATCAAGTATGTACGTGCGGTAAAGAATCATCGTCAAACACAACGTAAGTTAATAAAATTGATAGATGCAACATCTACAATATTAATTTAGGGGCCTATCAACATCTCACTATTTTTCGCATTAAAACAAGTACACTCCTGCGCCTACGGGCACGAGTGTGGCGGAGGATGGCGCCGCGGGTGAAGGATTTGAAGAGAGGGTCCAAGCGAACGTCCATCTGTTTGAGCCTGATTGATGTGTGGACATGTGAGCATGTACTTTGATTGGCCAGTGAAGATCTATAATCTTGTGATTTTTGTCAATTTTTTTCAATTTTTTCTATTTGTTGTTCATTGGTCTATGTTATCAGGCTACCGGCTCTCATGGCATACTAAGTTGTCCTGCTAATCGGGAAAGCCCGAGCACAACCAAGTGGTTAGTGTCAAGCTTGGGCTCGCTGTTGAGCCCACGGGCACCATGACATAGCATGTTTGGCTAATGGATAATGATAAAATTAAGATCAGATCAGTCCCGCACATGTCGCCCGCCCAACGATCCTCTCCATTATCCTCTCGTCCATTTCTAAAAAAAAAAATCACCCCCGCACGCCTCGCTCCGCTCCACCCCCGCACACGGCGCTCGACTGCCAGCCCTACCAGGCGCGGCGCGTGGCTACCCTCTCCTAGTCGCGGCACGCGGCCACTGCGAGTCGTAGCGCTTGGCAGCCGTCCCTGCCAGGTGTGGCGCGCGCCCGCTGTCCCCCTGCCGCATCACACAGCCGCCGCTGCCTACAAGCGTCGCTAGGCTGCTGCCTCCGACGAACTCCACATGTCGACGAGCCTTCATTCTCCCAAGCAGCAAGGAGATGTTACGATGTGCTGAAAATGCACGTTACAAGCGTATGTTTCAAGTGTTTTAAATGTTTCAGAGGTATGTTGTGTCTTATATGGATGTTGCAAAAGTACATCGGGATGTTTGTATATATTGCAATGGTTGTACACATAGGTTGCAAAGGTATGTTCCTAATGTTTCATCTGTGTTTTCGGATGTATGGTTGTAAGTGTGTTTATCTGGACGTTGCATACGTTTCACACATATGTTGCAAGTGTTTTATCTAGATATTGCATATGTTTGCAATGGTTTTCAAGTATTTTTCAGGTGTTTTGCAAATGTTTCAGAAGCATGTTTCATATGTCTTATTTTGTATGTTGCAAGTGTTGCAATTGGATGTTTGAAAAGTTGATCAGGCGAGTGCAGCGGATCTCCATCTGGTCGGTGTGTGGATCAGACTTCTGACAGTGTTTCTCGCCTCCACGACGGTTAGTGGCGGTAGGCGGACCACGTCCCTGCAGTAGCAGTGGTCCCAGCGGCTTGAGGCAACTCTCGGACCGTGCCTCCGAGCGGCGCGGGCCCCGTGTAGGCGCGTGAAATGGTGTGCGAAGCGGGCTGCAGTCTGGGCGCCAGCAGTAGTGTTGGCTAATTGTTCTTCTTAGTGACGTGCTTAAAAGGATTAGTGTCATGTCAGGCTATGCCATAGTGTTAGGATTCAACATAGTGTTTGACTGTTTGTGGGCTCTTTTGGGCTGGTTTATGGGCTGAGCCCGTGTGTGTCCGACCTAAGTGGTTCTGTAAGAGCAACTCGAGCAGAAGCACCCAAATCAAAACCTTCATTTTTTATTTGGGTGCCCTCCCTATTTTTGTTGGCCCTCTATTTTTACATATGCACTGGTCCTCCTCACCGGCCACGACGACGACAACGGCGGCGGCGTGCTGTGGCAGACGCTCGACGCCGTGGTGCTGCTCGACTCCTCCAACCTCGTCGTGCGGCGGTACGAGAAGACGGTGCCGGAGTGGGAGAGCTTCCGCCACCCGTCCGACACGCTCATCCTGGGCCAGAACTTCACGCGTTCCTCACCGCCGCTCGTCTCCGCGAACCGCCGGTTCGCGCTGCGGCTCGGGAAGACGTACATGGCGCTGCACATGGAATTCTACGGCGGCCGGACGACGCCGACGTACTGGAAGCACACGGCGCTCGAGGCGCAGCCGGAGAACGCCACGGAGCCGCCGGTCTACGGCCGCCTCGACGCCCGCGGGTTCTTCGGCCTGTACCTCGACGGCGACGACCAGAGAGTCGACGTGCTGTCGTTCGACACATTCTTGCAGAACCTCACCGGCGCCTTCCGGCGGATGACGCTGGACGACGACGGCAACCTCCGCGCGTACTACTGGGCCAGCGGCTCCAAGGCGTGGACGTCGGACTACAGGGCCATCTCCGAGCGGTGCGAGCTGCCGACGCCGTGCGGCGCGTACGGCCTGTGCGTCCCCGGGAAGGCCGAGTGCCAGTGCCTCGACAGCACGAGCGCCGCCCCGTCGTGCCACGCCGAGGAGACCGCCGACCTGTGCGACGACGGCACCCGGCAGCAGCAGCAGCAGCAGCTGGGGCTGGGCTTCGACGTCGTGCGGCGGAAGCGGGTGTCCGTGGCGTACAAGGAGGAGCTGCCGTTCGAGACGAACAGGACGGCGGAGGAGTGCGAGGCGGCGTGCGCGCGCAACTGCAGCTGCTGGGCCGCGGTGCACAGCGGCGCCAGCGGGTACTGCTACCTCATCGACTTCCCCGTGGAGACGCTGGTGTACGAGGCCGACGACCGGAAGGTGGGCTACTTCAAGGTCAGGAAGCCGCCGCCTGCACGACGGACGGGCATGTCGCCGGGCGTCGTCGCAGCGACGGCAGCGCTGTCGCTGGTCCTGGTCGGCCTGGCCATGGCCGGAGCTTGCATCGGGTACCAGATTCGGGGGAGGAGGAAACGGAGACGAGCGGGGACGATGGAGCAGGAGCTGGTGCCGGGGCCGTACAAGGATCTCAAGTCCATGAGCAGCTCCAACCATTCGTTCAGGGCATGATTCGACGACGGGATTGTCGAGTGGGCGTGCAGCCGTGCAGCAGAGAAGTCGGATCGATTGTGCAACATGAGGTGGATCCGAGCTCTCCTCCTTTCTGAATTTTTAGAGTTTGGAGAAGAGAAAGGATTCAGGACTTCAGGTAGCTCAGCTCCTCTGGATCGGCATTCCACGGCTTGGAGGACAGAAGGAACGGCTGCAGATGCAGATACAGAACTACAGATACAGCCATACATACAGGACGGGGTCAGGAACCCAGGATTGCTTCAGGCACTATAGCTGTTTGACCTACCTTTGATCCATTCCCAGTTTGCTGGAACATTTCTTGGGTAGGTTCTTGATCTCTATGTACAGATTTTTCTTCCCCCATTATTTCAACTTTTTCTGTATGCCTAAAATATATGCACGTCCAGTGCAAGTTGGGATCGGCATTGTTTAATTCCTGCCAATACATGCCACTACAAGATGTGTTGTATCGACTGCCAAGTAATTTGATAAAAATCATGCTACCTAACCGTGCCTCAGGGGCTGGAGCTAGAAATACATCTTTTCTACATATTCCAAATCTTTTTTTTGAAGCATTCCTGGCAAATTCTTCTGCTCTGTTTTCATAATGCTGTCCTCTAATGCAGTGTGTCATTGTTGGCATCGATTTTCACAAACCTGAGCCAGCCCAAGATCTTACTATAGCCATTGTGTTTTCTACTCTGCCAGGAGGCTACCAGGCTACCATAGTAGTCCATAGACCACTATTTACCACTCTGGTTTCTTAATTAACATGTGATAGTAAATAATTACTCATTGCATAGAGTGCAAAGCTTTCAGGAAATCAATTTGGCAAATGACAAATTAGACATGTCACCTTTTCCTTTCCAATCTTGCTACCAGATATGTCCCATAGAATCATTGCATGCAACAACATAGAGAGATGAACAGATTATGCTACAAGAGAGGTCACCTTAGTAGCACAACCCTAAACCAAAGTACATATGCTAATGGGGCATTAATCGGTCCAGATTGTCAAACAAACCCTCATGATCTCAGTGAAGAAATAGCAGTGACATGATATGCTAGATACAACTAGATATTTAAAGTTCCAAACAATTTGTGCTGCCATTTTTTGCAGATTCATGTAACTAGAAGTCTATGACTGAACATAACACGCCCAATTACCTCTGTACCAGAGGTGGCAACTTTGTTGCTGAGAACTTTAGCATTGCACTTCCTAACAATGTAAGATAGTAGATTACTTGATACCTCAAATGTTTCTAGAGGCTCATTTCAGAAACCAAAACCTGTACAAAAATGGAAGGCAAATTGAATTCAGAGTTCTTTTTTTGACTGGAAATACAACAGGGGAGGCCCCCACTGTTAGATTGTTGTCTATAAAAACAGAAATTCAGTTACTAGACAGAATCTTCAAACTACAGAAACACATTTCCCTGAATAGGAAATTCACTTGACCAACATTCTGCCCAATCTGATTGACATGCTCAATTAACTTACAATGGATGAAAACAATGACTAATTGTTTAACACATAGTTTTCTAACCAAGGTGAACTACAATAATTTCAACTTTGAACTATAATACACCTTAGGTAAACTACCCTTTAAGAAGAAATGCAGAGCACACATGTTTTCTAAACACTGAAAGATTGAAGTTCAAAAGAAGAGAATATTTTTATGCTTGTTCTTTAGGTCCAAGAAATATGACGGGTAAATAGAATAAAAAACAAGAGGACATGTGTTATTCTAATATCTGTGCAAACTGCAACCCTTGGAAAGTACAAAGACAAATCAAAACAGAAAACATGTGGGGATACATGTTTCTACCCTCTTAAAGGATGGTAAATCAAGTGCCGAAGGAAACTGGAATAAAACTTAAATAGGATAAATAGATTTGACACATTACTATATTATCAGAGAACACTATTAGTGATATATACACTATGAGCATACTTCCATAAATAAACAGAGATTGAATAATGAGGCACCAACATAAAGATATATAAGCAATGACTGAGACACATATGAATAAGTTGATACATGTAGGAGGTGAGTAAATGTATGCTTAATCAACAAAACTACAAAAGTATGGAGAAGCAATAGTTTCATGCATAATCAAATGCATGAATGAGATTGTGTAAAGAATTGAGTTAGAGCTGCTCAATGACAAAGGTGTATAACGGATCATATCTAAGGAGCATTCAAGAAAATGGGGAGGCTGCACGATAATATGTCAATACAGTTTGTGATTGCTTAGAAAAATTAAATGTTGATATCTGTGTTATTGTTCAGTACTAAAAAGCAAGCCAAATATATGGTCCCAAGAAACCAGCTAGGTCATCTTTTGTCAAAACTAATTACAAGCTCAAACAGTCCGAACTATTATAGAAGTCTACTTAATATATCCCAATGTCTATGCAATAGAGTTCAACTTCGATAACTCCATGTATCAATTTCTGATTTTATCAGCCAACTAAATTTCTATGAAGGGCAGGGTGCTCCTTTGTCAATAATTCTAAGTGAACATTTAAGAAGCAGAAAGTTGCAAGTTAGCTTACATATGCCAAAGGTGCGTAGGAGCTCCAAAACATTGAGAACACTTTCATCAACAATCTGACACTTGATTTTGACTATATTAAGGTATTCTGAAATCTTAGCTGATCGGTCCATCTGATTGATGCTTCCTTTCATCTCCACTTCATAGTTAGGCCCCTGTAGTGGACAAAAACAAATTTCCAAGATCAATATGAAGTCTATAATATAAAACAATTTCATGTTTATATAGTATGTACCTCAGAAAAAAGTTCAAGAGTGAGCTCCTCAAGAACCGGTGAGTGTTCAAGAATACAAAGTAATAGATTGGCATCATCAAGAACACACCAATATTCATTGAGCACCAAGGTCTTTAACATGCTGAATACAGGGCACCATCTCAAATCCCATTTGAAAAGAATCTGGGGCAACTGCATGCAAAGACGATAGAATGATCTTCATTCTGAGCTTATGGTTTGAGTTTAATAAGCATAGTTGGTGGCACCGCATGCAAAAGCCAAATCCCGTCTAACTGGCACATCTATCAACTCCCAGCAATTAATGCTGTAGATAATGCTTTGGAAATAAGTTTATGCTCGACTCGTGAAGCTCTGAAATCAATATAACTAAGGCAGAGTGTACGCATACCGTGTCGGATGTAGTACAAATCAACACCAAACTCTTAGCTTTTGATAAACTTTGGAAAAGCACACAACTATAGCCGGTGCCACCACAAGAACTGTCACACAACTCACAAATACAATCATCTGTGATGTCTGGTTCAGCTAGCTTAACGCAGAAGGCCCCACAACCCTCTGTTATTCGGACAAATGCCTCCACTACTGATCCCGTGCTGTCAAGCATGGGAGTCAAGTTCTCAAGGCCATCTAGGCGCAGTGAAACCAGATTTGGCGCATAAATGCAAGTGCGTCTGGGAGTCTGTAAAACATCAGTGAATATGAATTGAGGGAAACAAGACTGTGTGATGCTTAGATGCTTCAGGGAGTCAGATGAGATGTTCTTGACCATCAAGAGATTGCACTCAAGCAACTCCAGATATTCCAGGGCCGGGCAGCTGGAGAAGTCAAGAAAACTGCTGTCGACCCATACTCCGCGCAGCTCTAGCCTGGTGAGGTGCTGGGAGACGAGAGGCAGATCGTCTATCTTAAGATAGCGATGCCAATGGATACTGAGCGTCAACTGCCTGACTTTGCACGATATAGCGTGCCAGACCCAGAAGTTGACGCGTGGCACGTCATCGTCCTGGAACTCGCCCAACCTGATGTCGCACGTGTCAAGCGGTGAACCTCCGCGGAGGAGGAGCAGGCAGTCCACCAACTCCCGGTGCTCCTTCACCGGCGGCGAGGCCTGCTCAACTTCACCCGGCCACCCAAGGTGCCGGCCTGGGCCATCACCCAGCCACCCAACGCGCAGGCCTGGGGCGGACCTCCAGAGGTAGCTCCAGCGGCGGGCGAGCACGCACGTCTGCACGGCCTCCGGCGCAGGCAGGAAGCCGAGGATGTGCTCCAGGACGCCGTCCGGCAGAGCGCCGAAGCTGCCTCCGCTGCTGAGCGCTGGAGGCGCCGCTCTCTTGCTGCTTTCCCCAGGATGCATTCTGTCGAACAGGTGGCCGACGTCGAATATGCTGGAACAAGAATCGATTAGCAGGTGCGAGAGTTGCAAACCAACAGGAGGAAGACGAGGCTTTGACGCGTGGCTGCCTCGCCTCACCGCCATCGCCGCCATGCCGGCCACCGCCCCCGGCTATCCCCATAGGGTCCCAGGACATTGGAGATTTCCCCAAAGCTCAAAACCTAACCCTATGCCCGTCCGCCCCGCCACCGCCCGCAGTCGGCGGCAAGCACACCGGCGCGCCCGCCGCCCTCCCCTCAGCGAGGGGCCTCGCGAAGACGACGCCGTGCACTGTTGCCAACGCACGCTTGTTAATCAAAGATAGGCAGCTGCCGCAGCGCCCGACTCCCGACAAGCGCCAAGCTTGGGCGTTGATCTTTGAGGAATCAGCAGCGAGGAGAGCTTGTGGAGTGGAGTGGCAGGGGGAAAGTGGCCGCTTGACGATCAAAGCGGAGTGCGAACAAAGAAACCAGCCGTTTCCGTGACACTTCCGGGACACAGACATGTAGGCCCACATCTTTTCGCTGAGTGGACCCACAGGTCAGGTAGTGCAGCTTGTTTAGATCTAGATGAGACCTATTACAATTTCAGAGAGCCATAAATGCATTTTAAGACTTTGAAGACCTAGATAATACCTTGAGATAACATTGAGAACCGTTGATAATTTTTTGTCTGTTTGAATGTGTTGGGAGCTATACGCCTATATAGGGGGTGTTTGGTATGGCTCCCAGGGCAGATCCTGGAGCTGATTTGCTGCTCCACCAACCAAACCGTAGAAAGCGAATAGCTCCGATGAAGAATACACGTATTTTGCGCTCTCACATGCCAGTGCTGTCGATTGGAGCCAAAAAAAATCGAGCTCCCACCGGCTCCCTCTGACAACGCGTGGGCCCGGACTGTTTTGCCCCGACTCAGGTGGGCGAGGCCGCGCGGACGCGACGGGGAGACAAAGCATGGCCGAGATGGCGAGGTGGAGGTGGGCACAGAGAAGACGGCGAGGTGGAGGTGGGCGCGGAGAAGACAGACGCCGAGGCGGAGGCGGCGTGGCTACGCCGGGGCGGAGGCGGTCCCGGCGAGGGCGTGGGGGCGCGGGGCGGTGGGGCGTCCCCGCGAGGGCACGGGCTGTGTGGCTAGGCAAGGCCCTCGGCGATGACCGCGCATGGCGCCATGGCGATGGCACAGAGGCCATGCAGGATGAGATGCCGTGCGGTTGGAGATGGGAAGAAAGAGAAGATGCCATGCGGTTGGGGAAGGGATGAAAGAGAAGGTGCCTTTGCGGTGGGTAGGATGACCAGATAAGGTTGGGAAGGAAAAAGAAACAAAAAACAAAAAACAAAAAATAAGGGTATCTTTTGACATCCAGAGAAGCTGTTTTGTCAAACGGTTCAGAAAATAGTTTCAGCTCAATCTACTCCACAAATGAAGCCACAACTAAAGCTGTTTTTGCTAGAGCCGAACCTCTACCAAATGGGGCCACAGAGAGAGAGAGCAGGGCAGAGACATGACCAGTGCTGCTGCCTCTACAACCCCATATATCCGTAAGAGAACAATAAGATAAAAATCAAAATGCAATTAATTTTTAGAATGTTTAGCAACTATTTTCTAATCTAGCATCTTCTTTCTGGCTTTTCAGGCTCCACTGCTGGGACTACTCCCTTGTAAATTTTTAGCCATTCTGACTTTTTAGATACTCAACTTTGTTAACACCAGTGAATGTGGCGTGATCAAAGTCACGAGTCACAATAGGACCTCTGGCGCAACGAAAAGGCTAGTTCATAGAAATTCAGTTTGGGACGTGCTCTTTTTAAAATATTAGTTTTTTTGCTAAAATAAAAAAATCTGAATATGGTAGGCTCCGAATGTCCCACCCGTTAGACTACCGACAGTGGATATACTCTAAAACTTTAGAGTAGGAATATAGAGTAAAAACTGCTGCACTTGGTACTCTAAAACGATACTCTATCCTTTCTCTCACTCTATATTTAGAGTAGCACAGTGCTTACTCTATACTCTATAGTGGCGGGCCCCATTAGCTAAATAAAGAGAAAAAAATGCTATAACTCACAAACTAAAAATCCAAATTAAATTTCGATTGCACCATTAAATTCGTCTCAATAAATCCTTCAAAACTAGATCACACATGGATATATTTAGATAAAGTGACAAGTAGGTCCCATAGTAGATAGAGTGGATAGAGGATGATATAGAGGATGGATGGGTGCGGAAGAATTAAGTATAGAGGAGAGAATCTTGCTGACTAGGACATATAGAGGATGAATATAGAGGTTCACGAGTGCGGGTAGTCCTAGTGATAAAGAAAGTTACGGTGAGGTCGACTAGAGAGAAGATTCAGGGCACTGAAAATGATACCAAACCAGGGTAAATACAGCTACGGTTGAGGAACAAGAAAATTACAGTTGAGGGCAGTACGTACGTGCGTGTAAATGTAAAGGCAACACAGGTACACTGTACACAACTCGATGTTTTTCTCAGGGATTCCCCGGGCGGCGGTTCTTGGAAGCTGAGGCCGCCGGCGGTATGCCAGGAACCACCGGAGGGAGAAGCGGCACGGGGACGGGGGGAAGAAGCTGGGGCGGAGGCGGCGGCGGCGGCGGCTTAACCAACGGCGGCAACAACGGTGGTATTATCGACGACGGCGGCGGCTGTGGGACAAGCGGTGGCAGGACGGACGGCGGAGACGGGGCAGGCAGGACCGGCGGCACGAGAGACGGCGGGGCCGGCGTGACCGGGTTCGGCGGGATAGGCACGCCGCCGATGTTGGGCGGCTCCGGTACCAGCGGGACCGGCGGGAAGAACAGGCCCTTCTGACTGCAGAGCTCCGGGCGGACGGAGAACGCGCCGGCGGAGAAGACGCGAGCGCCAGCGCCGTGGTGGTGTTTGTGGTGGTGGGCGATGAGGTGGAGCCCGCGAGCGGAGCTGGTGGCGACGCAAGGCGGCGCCTGTGGGAGGTGCACCGCCACCGAGCAGGACGTGATTGACCGGAGCTTCTGGCTGCTGCTGCTGGGCTCGTGCTGCGCGAGGTGGACGTGGAATTTGCCGTCGCGGTCGGTCACGACATCCTTATGGATGACCGGCCGGCCGTTCCCGTCGTGGCAGCGGACTCCGACCAGAGTGCCTGCTGGGAGACATACTACGTGTTAGAACTTAGAAGCCACAACGTCATACGGTGAAAGCAAGTTGCATGCGCACCTGAAACGGCGGTGGCAGCCTCGGAGCTGGAGGTGGAGTTGACAACGACGACGGAGCCGACGACGGTGGCCGTGGTGGTGGCAGGAGCGGGGGTGGTTAGTGGTGGTGGACGACCGTGCTTCTGGCCATGGTGAGTGGCGGCGGAGTAGCAGCGAAAGCAAGAGAGCTGCAGCAAAACAAGGAGGAGCCAAGATGTGTTGTTCATTGCAGCGGTGCTAGCTGTGGTACCTTAGCTGCTATAGGAGACACGCCGTTGTATTTATGCATGCATGATGCTGGTTAGGAGCAGTAGAGGAGATGTCGATTTCTTCTGTGAATGGGCGTAGGCGAAGAAGACACGTTGTCGTCGTCGGATTTCATTGGAAACAAATGCGGGCGCGGCGAATAATCCAGGGATGGACTTTGTTCGTTCGGCAACTTGGAATGAATTTACGCAGGTAATATAGTGGTATAGGTAAATCCACACGCCGCACAATGAATAATTAGCTGATATATGGAACTTAATGCTGGTAGTACCTTCTGAATTCACCTCACAAAAAAAATGCTTCTTGAAACATAATGAATTTCATAATTTTGTCATATGTCGACCTATTTTAATTAAGTTTATCTAAATTTAAAGAAGAGGTAGCATTTATGATATCAAATAGATAAATTATATAAAAAATGTATCTTATCATGCTCATTTTTAATATTGTAAAAATTAGGATCTATCGAGGTTTTAAGCGGTTCAACACTCAGATTATTTCCATCCGGAGGATGAAGCTGCCCCGCCCGTCTGCCTCGTCTCCGGTGGCTTCCCGCCATCGGATCTGCCTCCGCCCCCACGGCCGCACTAACCCGGCTTCGCCAGGGCATCACCGTGACTCCCCTGCCCGTTCCCTGCCCAACCGCCTTCCTCCACCGCCCGACCGGCGGCGCCACTGCCACCTCACCCCCCCCCCCCTCCCCATCGCCCCTGCGCTTGCCACCACACTGCCAATTCAGCCTTCCTCCTCAGATTTTTCGTCTAAGCCTGCCGGAGTTGGAGAAGAAAGGTCACTCGATCCCAAATCCTAACCAAGCTAATTGCAGGGTAAGAGCTTGAAATCAGGATGACCATATAGTCGAGTGTTGGATTGCTCCAAAACAACCAAGTATCATTTAGCATTTCTCAAATAAAATATTGTGAGAGTTATGATAATCGGACTTAAGATAACTTATACTAAAGTTCACTATATTTTGCTTGTGAATGGTGCAGTTTTAATAATGTCTCACCTCTTACAAGGAGAATGGCAACGTTGTAGGCTAGTATGAACGCCGCAATAGAACGCATGGCCTCAACGTAGCCACCCTGCGTCGTCCTTGATACTGCCAAAGACACGCGTAGACGAATGGGACGACGGAGATGTTTTTTGGGAGGTTCTGAGCCTTCTCTATCTCTCTGCCTGTGCATTCTGCGGCCTATATCGTTTCATGGCCTGGTTTCTGGCGTTTTCTGCCCTCACGTTCACGGGCTCTTGTTGCAACGTACTATCACTATCCTAGATACGACTATATAGGTCTATTGCAGTCGGCAGGGAATTTCTTTCTTTTTTGGCAAAAGAGGAGTCGACAGGGAAATGCTCGTATACATAGGGAGTCATGGAGAGTGACACATTTTTGTTTTTGGATCGACGCCCTGATCCATAGGTATAACAACAGCAACAGAGTTCATATCATCCTTAACACAATTCTAGCTATGCGAGCGAGATCGAGAAATACTCGTTTCTATGTAATAAATAAACAGTCGATCCGACATCACACACGTATGGTGGCTCCTGTAGATCACTATCTTTTTAATCTATTTTCACAACTTTGTTCTAAAAAATATGCAAAAATATAGATTGTCAAATGGACGGTTCGTTCCGAGCCTGTTGAGGCACGACCCGATAAGAGTTGAGGCGTCAAGGCCCCGTTAGCAAATTGTGTCGTGTCATGCATGTCTATGGGCTATGCCGTCGACCCAAGCACCGCTCGCCTGATGAACTTGCTGAGCTGGAACTATGCCTTGGTCGCGCGTTGATGGGCTTGTATCGAACGCGCCACTGAAAGAGAGAATTACTGAGAAAGGGAGAGATCGTGGAGGAAGCTCCTGTGGTTGCTTGACTACTTAGAAGAGAAGCATCAGGGGATGCGGACTCCTCGACTAGTCGATGAAGCATTAAGCAGCATGGGAAGGCGATGATGGATCAGGCTCGGGGGAGGGGAGAGAGGAGCATAGTCCAGGAAGGAAACAAGAGTGTGGGAGCCAATGCAGGAGGGGGAGAGGGGGAGGGGAGAGGAGCAAGGGAGCTGATGCGGATTCAAGGTCGTGGGAGAGGAGAAGAGTAGGGAGGTGATGCAACATCACTACATCAGAGAGAAATGGGAGGTGGTGATGTGAAGGATCGCGCGGAGGTGACTAGGAGAAGGAAGCTATGATTAAAACGAGCAGCTATATATTAAAAGACAGCGGGCCATATCGAGCCCAGAGTAATCGAGTCATACCAGGCTAGCATGCCATGGCGAGGTAGCTGCCGAGCTGGCCGGCACAAGCCTGACGGGCATCGGGCCATGGGTCGCGCCCATAGGCCTCGAGCCTTATGACCATCTACATAGAAGGAAAAAGTCCACATTACCTTTCTCAACTTTCGCGAAAGTCTGTTTTTCCTCCTGCTCTCCAAAACCGGGTAAAACACCTCCATCAACTTTTAAAACTATTCATCTTACCTCTCTGGCCCTGTTATAAGCGGTTTTGAAGGCAGTTTTGTCTTTTTCTTTTTTATTTATTTTGACTGAATCTTCGAAAAATCATAGTAAATCATAGAAAAATCATAAAATGAAAAGCCTAATTTTGTTGGACTCCACATGAGCAGATCTACACAGTAGGGTATGTTTTAGTACAAAGTTTTTACAGTGGCTTTAAATTTATGCTTTTTTGTAATTAAATTGAATAATTCATAGTTGTAGTTTTTATGGTCCAATTGTGGTGAAATTTTTATGGTGGGCTAATTATTGTATACTTAAACTGTAACAAAAATTTCATACTCATTGGATCATGTATAACTTAGTTATAGATTTTATTTAGGATTATGCTTGTTAAATATAAATAAATCTATAATTAAGCTATACATAATCCAATGGGTATAAAATTTTTATTACAGTTCAATCATACAATAATTAGCTCACCATAAAAATTTCATCACAATTAGATCATAGAAACATTTCATACTCATTGGATCATGTATAACTTAGTTATAGATTTTATTTAGGATTATGCTTGTTAAATATAAATAAATCTATAATTAAGCTATACATAATCCAATGGGTATGAAATTTTTATTACAGTTCAATCATACAATAATTAGCTCACCATAAAAATTTCATCACAATTAGATCATAGAAACTGCAGCTATGAATTATTCCAAAATTAATTTCAAAAAATCATAGATCTAAAGTTATAGCAAAAAATTTGTACTAAAGCATACAATTTTTATGTTCACTGTGTAAATCTACTCACGTGAAGTCCAACAAAATTAGATTTTTTTATTTTATGATTTTTCTGTGATTTACTATGATTTTTCAAAGATTTAGCCGAAATAAATAAAAAAGATAAAGATAAAACCACCTTTAAACAGGGCCAGAGAGATAAGATAAATGATTTTAAAAGTTGACAGAGGTGTTTTACCTGGTTTTGAAGTTCAGGACGAAAGTTGAGGGAGATAATATAGAAGCGCCTCTAGCCAGGTTACAAGTGTTTTAGTACCATCTTCAGGTTATGGTATCGGCGATTTTCTGTGCCAGTAAAGCTGAGTCAAACCATGTCACGGAGGAGGTAGGTCATTCACGCGGTTCGTTTTGTTTTTCTTCCAAAAATTGTAAGCCAAGTCATTTTTTTTACGAAAAAGGCTGGGCCAGTTCAACAAAGTTGGGCCAGGGACAAGCCTGGCCCAAATAAGCCCATGCACGTGCAGCCCATATCCCTGATTGCACGATCAGGACGAAAATCTTGTCGGGAAGCGGGTGTCGCAAACCACACGTTCCTCAGTCCTCACTCCTCACTCCTCACACAACACGACCGCCACGAGTGGCCATGCTCCAGCTCGCCCCCACCCCGCGGCCGTCGCCGGCGGCCGCTGCCCGGCGTAGGCCCCGACCCTCCACCTCCGCATGCATCTGCTGCTCGAGCGTGCACGAGCTGGAGAGGTCACCGAGCCCGCGCCCGGGCGCGTCGTCGCTGCCGCCGCTGCGGGAGGCGAAGCGGGTGGTGCTGGTGCGGCACGGGCAGAGCACGTGGAACGCCGAGGGCCGCATCCAGGGGAGCTCCGACCTCTCCGTGCTCACGCCCAAGGGGGAGTCCCAGGCCGAGACCTCCCGCCAGATGCTCCTCTCCGACTCCTTCGACGCCTGCTTCACCAGCCCGCTGGCGCGCTCCCGCCGCACCGCCGAGATCATCTGGCAGGGGCGTGACGACGACCTCATCCCGGACTCCGACCTCCGCGAGATCGATCTCTACTCATTTCAGGTTTCAATTTTTACTCTCTCTTTTGCTCCCCTGTTACTGTGTAGTCTGTGCAGTGCTGGCAGAGTGCTTGTGGGAATGCCTGCCCAATTGTATCAGCTCGTTAATTCCTTGGTGGATTCTTGCCAGGTGCTTGTGGTAATGACTTCGAGTAACGCGCTGGTGATTCTGGTTTCCAGGGACTGCTCAAGCATGAAGGGAAGGAGAGGTACGGGCTTCTCTACCGGCAGTGGCAGAAGAATGCAGCCAACTTCAGCATTGACGGCCACTACCCGGTGCAGGAGCTGTGGGGCCGTGCACAGAGCTGCTGGGAGAGGATTTTGGCACACCAGGGCAAGTCGGTGCTTGTGGTTGCGCACAATGCAGTGAACCAGGCACTTGTTGCCACTTCTTTGGGTGGGTACTCCTACATTTGAGTGTGGGTCGGAGTTTGTTATGTCAAGTGTGATTGAAGCTGATTTGTGCTTTCCTCATGATTATGTTTAGGACTTGGAGCGGAGTACTTTCGGATTTTGCTGCAGAGCAATTGTGGCGTCAGTGTGCTGGACTTCAGCCCACGGGCTGGGGGAGGTCCTCCTAGTGTTTGTCTTAACCGCTTAAATCAGGTGAGGGTAACTTTGCTCTCATCACTGACTCATACGATTGTACCTTATATATGTGAAATATTCTTAGCAAAGCTAACAGATCATGTAAGGATTAAGTAGTACAAGAACCACTTAGGTGATTATATATTTTCGTTCAAAATGATAATATTCTTGTAAGGAGCATCATGTACTACTTAGATTAATCTTGCCCCCAATTGTATCTTGTACAGACCCCAAATTCTCCTGTTGCTGGGGGAAGTTCTGCGGGAAGAAAGACAAGCAAGAGGATCATTCTGGCCTGTCAAGGGGCTACACAAAGCAGTTCTGAGGTATGGGGTTTTACACTTTTACTTGTTCATGCCTGTGTTCTATCATGAGCACCGACAATTTGTTTGGCATACCATATTGTAATTCCTGAAACTGCATTCAGAAAGTTGTGCGCACCGGACCAACTTGGTCTTAATTGGCATGAAAACTAGAAAAAAAATGCATCCCTAATCGACATCATTAATTGTTCATAGCTTTGGGTTCCAGATTAGCTTAGGTGGAATGGGATATGCGCCGCTGAACATGCTTGGGACTATACAGGTACTTTGTTTTGTTTCTTGCGTCATAATTTGTTTCCAACACAAAAGTTGAGCTCATTTCTGGACAAATTACTTTCAGTCTCAGAAGACTGCAGAATTACTTCTGGATTTGAAGGTCAACAGCATTATCTGTAGCCCGCAAGTTGCAGCAGTTGATACTGCAACTGTCATATGTGAGGTGACCATAATCTGAACTGAACACGAAGTTCTTTAAATTGTGTTCCATTTTCCTTTGCCTATTTTCAGCCTGCTTTATCTGATCCTATGGAGTCAATTGCAGGTCCAAGAGGCTGCAGATTGCTTAGGTGCTGATTGTGTGCCTCGTTATGTAGAAATGAAGAAGTTGATAGAACTTGAAATTGAAGATGCCTATCAAGCAAAGCAGAAGGTTAGACCGTTGCCAATTCGTATGATTTCTGCAAAGTGTCACTTATTTTTACTAGCGACTAGATTATATGAAGATAACACTGTCCTTAAACATGCATTTACATATCCATGAACTCTCCTATGTATAATAATGAGCTTGTCCTACGGAAAATTGTAACAACATTTTATTCATTTGAATAATCGACAACTCTTTGTTTTTGTTCTTCAGAGCTTTGGGGAAATAGTTCAGTCTGGTTGGGTGGGCGGCATGGAATACAAATTACTGGAGCGACTATGGGCTCAGTCCAAGGATGCATGGAAGGCACTGTTAAATGAATTAGCAGATGATACATCAGAACGTGTTCTTGTGGCCGTAGGTCATCCTGCCATTCACCTAGCTCTAATCTGCCGGTGTCTTGATTTGCCAATGGAGTACATGTCATCTTTTCACCTGGACGATGGCAGCATCAGTGTGATCGATTTTCCAGATGGGCCAAAAGGAAGAGGTATCATCAGATGCACAAACTACACAGCCCATCTGGGAAGATGGTCAATACCCATTACACGGCCAACAGAAAATGATGAAGAATTCTAACTGGTAATTAACCTCTGTATAGCATCCTTCAGAAACACATTTCATGAGTAAATAAATACCTCATACTGATGTACATATAATCTTGATCTCAATATGACAATATTTATGTACATAAAAAGTATATTATCCATTTGTTCAGTTGGGAAAGCAAAAGAGCTCCATGTCCTGCTGCACGCTCTGCACCATGTGGAGGTGCAGATTTTAGCTACGCACAGCAGAGTCTGAGATACTGACGGTTGTGTCACCAGGCAATGAGGCAAATGATGAATACAGTAATACTATTCGCATGATGTCAAGTGGTTATCAGTTGAAGAGAGAGCGATGGATTCATGGGACAAGAAGAGATGCTGACAAAGGCTGCTGCCACGATCTGCATGGCGGAAGGTTCACAGGTTGAGCATGACACTACCGGTACTTAAAACGATACTCTAAAGTTTTAGAGTATGAATATATAGTAAAAATTGCTGCACTGGTACTCTAAAACGATATTCTATCTTTTCTCTCACTCTATATTTAGAGTAGTACAGTGCTTACTCTATACTCTATAGTGGCAGGCCTCACTAGCTAAACAAAGGGAAAAAATATTATAACTCACAAACCAAAAATCCAAATTAAATTTCGATTGCACCATTAAATTCGTCTCAATAAATCCTTTAAAACTAGATCACACATGGATATATTTAGATAAAGTGATAAGTGGGTCCCACAGTGAATAGAGTGGATAGAGGATGATATAGAGGATGGATGAGTGCGGGAGATCTGAATATAGATGAGAGAATCTTGCTGACTAGGACGTATAGAGGATGAATACAGAGGTCCATGAGTGTGGGTAGTCTGAGACTACCCGCAGTGGATACTCTAAAGGATACTCTAAAGATTTAGAGTATGAATATAGAGTAAAAGCTGCTGCACTGGGTACTCTAAAACGATACTCTATCCTTTCTCTCGCTCGATATTTAGAGTAGTACAGTACTTACTCTATACTGGGCAGTGGCGGGCCTCACTAGTTAAACAAAGAAAAAAATACTATAACTCACAAACCAAAAATCCAAATTAAATTTTGATTGCACCATTAAATTCGTCTCAATAAATCCTTCAAAACTAGATCACACATGGATATATTTAGATAAAATGACAAGTGGGTCTCACAGTAGATAGAGTGGATAGAGAATGATGTAGAGGATGGATGAGTGCGGAGGAATTAAATATAGATGAGAGAATTTTGCTTTCTAGGACGTATAAAAGATGAATATAGAGGTTTATGAGTGCGGATAGCCTGAGCATGCCACATGTCCTTTCTGCTGCCACGTGTAGCCCTTCATCCTCCAGCAGCACTGCACTCTACAGGCTACTGCAACACCTCGAGCTTTCGCCTAGTATGCTCCATTCCATATGGTGCTACAGCTGTAATCCACTAATGGACTAATGGAGTACACAACGCCGCACCAGGTGTCCAGGTACCAGCAGCACGGTTACTCCGGCGACAGCCACTACACGGGCCGGCCAAGAGGTAGAGCCGCCGTGGAGTCCGACGACGACGCCCTCCTCTTCCTTGCCGTTCCGGCAGGCTGGCTCATCCGCCTGCTCGCCTTCCTCGGAGAGCTCGTCGCGTCTGCCATCCTCAGCCTCGTCTTCCCCGTCGCTGCTCTCGTCGGCGCATTGCGCGCCCTCCCTGCGGCGGTCGCGTCCAGCCTCCGGCGCACGGCGCGCGGCCTGCTCGCCGCGGCGTGCACCTTCGTTGCCCTTGTGGCCGCGCTGCTCGTGTCCGTGCTGTTCGGCTTCGTTCTTGTCCGGCACTGGGTCGAGGACCCGGTCACCGTGCGCCAGCAGCTCTTCTTCGACTACACGGAGGCGCAGCCTAGCGCCGCGGTGGTCCTTGGTGGAACTCGAGGCGCCGGTGCCGGCGCCGTGCTGCCGGCGGGTCACTCCGTCAGGGTGTCCATGGCGTTGCTGCTTCCTGATTCCTACCACAACCGTGAGGTTGGCATGTTCCAGGTACATGCACATGCTTGTTACCAAATGTCCGATCCGGTAAACTCGTTTGCTGATGTGTGCATCTCACGGTGAACTGGTCTTCTTCTGAAGATAAAAGCAGAGGCGGTCTCTGTAACTGGAATTACCATGGCATCAGCTACACTGCCATACATGCTAAGGTACAAGAGCACCCCTGTCCGGCTGGCGCAATCTGCGCTGCTGTGTGTGCCACTCACTCTGGGCATACGCAGCGAGACCCAGGCCGCAAGTCTCAAGGTGTTGCAGTACAGGGAAGGCCATGGCCGCCATAGGAGAACAGGGGTCATCAGAGTCTTGCTGCAGCCAAGAGCTGCGACGGTGCAGCTGCCCCAGGTGTACAGAGCAGAGGTTGTTGTGCAGACAGCTCTTCCGTGGGCAAAGAGGCTGGCACGCGGCTTGAAGTGGACACTCTGCGTGTGGGTGTCTTCGTCTGTGTACATTGCTCTCATTGTTCTTGCCGTTTGTTGGGCCCGCCCTCTCGCGGTGTCTGCGAGGAATAGGAGGCTGTCTGAGATTCAGGTCGATGGAAAGATGGCTTCTGGTTTGGGTTCAGGAGATATTGGTGAAAGCTCAAGCAAGGAGGTGCCTGAAGATTTTGCAGTGGAGTGGAGGGAGAGGAGAAGCAAGCGGAAAGCACAGTTTCGAACGCGATTACACGGAGGCAGCATGGAGCTTGGGTCCACTGAGGGTTCAACTTCTAGTGTTGCAGTGGTGGAGACAAGTGAGGCCATGAATGATCCTTGAGAATCTGATTGTATACAATCATCAGTATCTGATGATATCAACTAATTTTAATCAGGAGTGTTGCTGTGAAATTTGTGTGTTGTTACCACTAGACCTCTGTGTGTACTGTAGATGTGACCCAAAGGCTTCTATACTACTCTACATTTCAGACCAACGCATAGAATAACAAAAACATGCTTGGATGAATAAAAACTGCATGAACTTCATGGAAGATGGAACCTTGTCTCCTTGCGCATGTGGCTCCAACACTATAGTTGTTTGGGCAACCTATATTTTCAGGAAAGTTGTGGAGTGTCCCTTTCATGGTTGCAGAAGCTGCACATAGGAGCATATTTCTACTTCTACGTGCCAGTATTTTGTAAGTTAAATCGCTCTCTGTAATCTGCGCATTTTTTCCACTCTCTGGACAATAAGTTATCTGGTTCAAATCATTTGCTTTCCTGCAAATAGGTTATCATATCTGTTCTTTTGTTGAGTAGGATGTAGGCACAAAAAGACATCAGATTTGTTGGATAGGTCCTACTTATTACAGGTGCTGAAACTTGTATAAGTTGGGACCATGGTATGCATTAGGAGACTGAGCTGTTAGATAAACTCCGTAGGTCCTATACTTTTTACTGATCTACAGCTATTGAAAACTTTCTAAGATAGGGTCCTTGTGTGCCACAGGCAACTGATCTGCAATTCTTGGTATGTACGCCAATACTTTGTGGGAACAATGTAGGGACAGAATAATACATTGAGCACTGTACAATCATGTTACTGCAAAAGGATCGCTAAGCTTAGGGCCAAGTGGGCTCATGATTTAATGGAGACTTCTCATGCTGATCAGAAGATTGTACTATTTTGAGCTGTTTCAACTTACAAGTAGCTTTGATTGTCCCAGCTACACCAACACAGAGGAACGGAAGCTCATCATTTCCAATTGGGAGCTAGTACCTGTTACTTCCTACTGAAAGCATAACACTTCTATTTGGATATCAGAATTTGCACGCATGTTGATTTTTATCTACCTTTTAGTTTGTTAAGACTAGAGAATTCTATGTACCATCTCTCCTCAACTGCCTTGCTGCTGTCAGTTACAAGTAATATATCTTGTCCCTCTGCAGCCAGCTGACCCAATAGTAGGTTGGTGAGAGGCCCCTTTTGTCAATCTATGCATTTATAAACCATAACCATTCATTGTCAAAATTTTCTAGTTCAACAGGAACAAAGAAAGGATATATGCCTCATGTGCATAGTTCATCTACCTGTCATTCTATCATACACATATAGTTGAACTGCAGCATAATATTTGTTTCTCACACAATTGACAAGAAAGAATTGTGCCTACTAGCTGGATGGTCCCTACCCTTATGCAAGAAGATCCACATTATCTGAGTTGCCATAAAAAAGAAGAAACTAATTTGAAGTATTCCATTTATTTCTGTTTCTGCCTGCTGTTAAAACCTAAAAGGTTAAAGAATCGTTGTCTATTGTTCTCACGGATCCTGCCTTATGTTTTGAGGTGCATCTCATTTAGCCACTCTGCCCTACCAACATTTCTCGGATCTGAAAACAAAGTCAAACAGACCATGCACTGAATTTATAATGATTTGGGATCAGTGACTGGTTTAGCCAATGCATGTATCACATTTTCATATCTGCACTTTGCTCTATAATTCAATTTAGTATGTTGATTTGTTAAACAATATTTGACATTGTCATTTCTCAGATCAGATTGGCTTATGATTCATGGACCAATGGACCAGGACCTTGTGCAGACCAGATCCTGCATCAGCAGTAGGTGAGTCCCAGCATACTCTGTCTGGTAATAAATATGATGGACCGGCAAGAAGGGGGCAAAATTATGAGATTAAGGTTGCATTCCATGTGAATTTTTTTATTCGCCATATAGTTTTTGGACGTTGCAATTTAAGAGCTGTTAGTTGGTACCTAACAAAAATGTGTTCTAAGCCATACAAAAATGGAGACACTAGCCATGTGACAGGGGAGCAAGCTTTTGCTTCATTTAGAATCCGTCATTAGTCAATCTCTCAATCATTAGGAGGTGAATCCATTTGCTTTCGTACTGAATTCTGTATAGGTAATAAAGTCACAAACTTTCCACTGCCTTCCATTGGAGTGTGAGATCTCGGTAGTTGTTGGCACTGGCGTGTGCTTTGATGTAGGACCATACTATGTTTTTTTGCTCATCATACATTTCACACGTCAGGGGACCATGAGCATGATTCTCTGATCCCTCCACACATTGTTTATCCAGTTGTCAGTCTGAACCAACACTTAACCCTTTGTTTTTTGGAAGAAGCCTATTTTTTGCCATCAAACTATTGCTGAAGTCCGGTTTTGTCCATCAAACTCTAAAACCAGATATCTCAGGCCATTGAACTATCGAAATTGGGCACTTTGACCCTCGGCTGCTTTTGAAGGTGGTTTTGCCTATATTATGTATTTTTCTAAAGCTAATAAAACTATGATTAAATCTCTAAAAAGACCATAAATAATTCATTTTAAATCATAAAAAACCTGCTGCCCCCTTATCCGTACTTCATCCATCCATGTCATCATACCTCGTATAGCAGGTTCTGAAAATTGTTGAAGATCAGGAGATCTGGTTCTTTACACAACGAATTTGAAGTTCTAAAGCATTCCAGTTAGTATTAGTTGCAGCAAATCTAGTTTTGCCGGTCTTGATTTAACTGAATTAAATTTTATATACAAGGTAGGACGGAATCATGTGCTGGAATGGTTCTTCATTGCCTCGCTGCTGCCTGCTAAACTAGGACCAATTGGCTCTTGAGTGAGTCTTGATGGAGTGGAAGCTTCCTCCCATGCTGATCAAGATCTACAGTGCTCCAACAACCAGCAGGTAGTAAGCACGAGGAGCCATTCTGAGTGGAGCATAGAAGACGACAAATACACCTGATTTTTTGCCCCTAATGCTTCTTATTTTTTTATGTAGTGCTTGTCCTGCTTCTAATTGGGGAATTGAACATGAGAAAGGCGCTGGGGTTCCTTAACCACTCAACTGGCTTGCTGCTGTCAGCTAGAGTAATATAACCTCTCTCCCATTGCATGACACCATCTCAGTCAGCTGGTTCTCTGTTGTAGGTAAGAAACAGTGTTACAATACAAAGTCTATTTTTGCTGACAGGATTAGATATCTACTAGACTGTAGATCATTGTGCACGAATACCAGATTTTTCTGGTCTTTCCTGAACAGGGTTAAGAACTGGTTTCAGATTTTGCCGGTTGTTGAGAGCGCTGAACTCTGAAGAACAGTCTACTGTTTTCAGGGATCCTCTTTTCCTTGTTTTCAGTTGGGTGCTCCATTATTCAGCTTTGATAAACAGATGTATGTTCGGCATGGGACACAACTATTTTAATTCTTATTCATTCGACTGCTTGTTCTTCTTTATAAGAAGCAAAGTCAACAAACCACCATGCATAGTATATTATTTAATATTTTTTTATTGCTCCTGGGATCAAGCACCTGGTGTTGCCGATGCCGGCATTCTCGGTCATCGAAGCAGATCGTCACTCCTTGAATGCCAAAGCTACCATCTTTAGTATTCCAACTGACCCTTTTTCTAGCCATGATTCCACATGGTTTGCTCGTCAGATCAGACTGGCCATGCAATTGCTCATGGAGTCGATCATGGACCAATGGTCCATGCATGCACCTGTGCGCGGTTCTTAAATTTCAAACGAGCTAGTCCCATCAGTGTTAATTGGCTAGCTGATCTAGCAAACCCGGCCTATCATCAGTTACTTAACGCAATGATCGATCTGTCAAGATGGGATCAAATTTATGAGACTATTTATGTGCAGGTTCCACCTCGTCCGTGCAATGCAAACGCGACACATTTTGTGTGGCACGTGTGTGTGTGTGCTAACTAATAGGGTTTTGCAGTTGGAGCGGTAGAGGTACACCTTAAATTATTGATGAGTAATTATCTCGTGATGATAGCGATTTGCATGTATGCGGATGCAGGCAGGGTTCAAAATTTTGGCAAAATTTCGCCGAAATTTCACGAATTTCGGTAATTTCGGTGGTGGTCGAAAGAAAAATCTGAAAATTCGTTATACACTAATACATGTGCTATATAACTTTGGGCTCATATTTTCTATTGTAGTCATAAATCATACTGATATTTGTTTAGATCTAATTTTTTTAAAAGAAAAACATACTTCATCCACTAGTCTCTAAAAAAAATTCGACGAAATTTTGGCCGAATTCGTAAAATTCGGTAATTTTGGTGGTGACCGAAATTTTTGTGATACCGAAATTAAAAACCTTGGATACAGCTGCATTGATGAAGGAAGACGGAAGACATAAGCTAAGAGACAAAAGCTAGAATGAAAAGGCTTTGCTTCGTTTCTAATTCAGGCCATGTTTAGATCGGCTGATTTGGGAGCGCTGATTTTGCATAGTGCAAGATTATGCACTGTAGCATTTCGTTTGTATTTGTAAATTTTTGTCTAAACATTGATTAATTAGGCTCAAAATGTTCGTCTCGTAAAGTACAACAAAACTGTGCAATTAGTTTTTTATTTCATCTATATTTAGTACTCCATGCATATGCCGGTATTTTGATGTGACGGGGAATTTTCTTTTTGCATAGTGGAATTTAGGGTGAAATTTGGTATCTAAACAGGCCCTCATCATCTTTTGATTTGATATGCCTGACACGTGTAGTAGTATAGTGCCTGATATTAGCACTCATTTATTGTGGGGCTGGACATGTGTAGTACGGAGTATATATAGTGCCTGATATTTACCAGTACATTTATGTGTAGGTAGTAATAATGTGACAAGATTGCCCTTTGTTGCAGTCCCTAATATAAACTGAGTATACACAATGCAGACGCCACTCAGTGTCTGGTGGTGTACTAGCTGACTCGATCGATTTTTCTTTTCATAATTTCTACTCAGTTTAGAGGAGTGGATTTCAGAGCCCCTGATCTCATTAGTTACGTTGCGTGGAACTTACGAAAGGAGAGAAATTGAAGAATTTTCGAAAACGAGCACTAAATTAACGTCGAAATAGGTCGCCGATCTAGCTAAGGAAGATACATGTGTACTACGGTGGATACTATTTGGCTCTATGACCGGTGTTTGAGTTGGTTCTATGATGGGGTATTTTTGTCACCATGGGTGCCTTGTACATAAAACTCTAGTCCCTTCTTAACCGAGCGGCGGAGCTCTACCTTTACTTTAAAAAAATAGTTTTAAGACTTGTTTGACTGCAGTTCAATACGTCTTCATTTACATGTATTAGAGTGAATCCTCATAAGCCGGCACCACACGTTCATTCACGAAACATGGAGATGGACAAGATTTCATTGGTATGTAACTGTAATCCTCCGTCTTTGCTTCTCTTGGTAGCATAACACTGTTTATCCGTTCGGTAATGCTTTAGTCAGGGTGTCTATCCAGACGGATGGCTTCTCCATTAAAAAAAATTGGACGCCTGTTCACCCGTCACAGCTTTATCCATCGCGTCCGACTCCACCGCGCTCGTCTTCCTCACCTCCGCCCGCGCTTCGTGGTCGTCGTCCTCCATCTTCGGCAATTCTGGCACTCGGTCTGCCGCCAGCCTGGTCGGCGCAACCTCTCATTGGCCGGATCAGCGCCCTGGCCGACGCGACCTCCCATCTCCCTCCCCCATCATTGTCCTCCTGCCCACGAGCTCGTCTTCCTTGCCTCCGCCCGCGCTTCATGGCCATCGTCCTCCATCCTCGGCAGCTCCGACACCCGGTCCGCCGCCAACTTGGCCAACGCGACCTCCCATCGGGCGTCATCCACCATCCTCAGCCGTCAGCTAGCCGGAACCGGCTGTTCCCCCGCTCTACGTTGCGACGTACGGAAGAAGAGTGAAAAATGCATGTTGCAAGCCGTTCCAAGTGTTTCAGATGTTTCATATGTATGTTGCAAGTGTTTCATGTGGATGTTGTAAAAGTAGATCGGGATATTGCATATGTTGTAATGGTTGTACACTTATGTTGCAAGCTTCTCTTTGCAATATTTTATCTGTTTTCCAGACGTACGTTGCAAGTATGTTTATTTGTATGTTTCATATGTTTCACACATATATTGCAAGTGTTTTATCTAGATGTTGCGTATATTTTTTGCAATGGTTTCAAGTGTTTTCAGATATTTTTGCAAGTGCTTCAAATGCATGTTTCAAATGTTTCATCTGCCTTCAAACGTATGTTGCAAGTGTTACATCTGAATATTTTAAAAGTGGATCTAATGTTGCATCTCCTTTCTCGCCTTCTAATGTCTCGCCTCGGTGTCTCCTCCTCCTCCCGGCGCTGGCTGAGCATCCGCCACCCCCTCCCCCTCTTTTAGATGCTGATAACGTTTGGGGCGGCGCAAGTTCCAGTTGAGCGCACGAAATAGGTCAAGGAAAAGGACCGCAGAGACGGACGTCCGAACGCCCCGTCCATCCGGACGTCCAGCCGGCCCGTTATCCGTTTCTCAATCCGGCCTCAATTACTGTGAGTCGTAACTACTGTTATTAATTTCACGAGTTGCATTGTAGCAGTATTGCATTCCATTCCACCGGCGCGCGCGGATCTGCGATCGTGGTGGCAGTTACTAATTGGCAGTTGGGCCTTGACGTGTGCACGTTGATGGGATGAGGTGAGCCGTGAGCCGTGAGCCGTGAGCGTGGAGTACTCTGTACTCCTACTGTCTCTCTCGTCTCGCACGTTCATCGTCATGCTATTGCTGCGTCCTGCCTGTCCTCATTTTGTCATCATTCATGTGCCGTCCTGTGGAGCCGTCACTCTTTCCACTTCCAACCCCCCTGCTAACTGCTGCCTCTTATATTTATCTATTGGTACTAATTATTTTAGTGTAACAACTTTGTTGATCGAATGATTACTGGACCACAACAGGAGCAGAGTAGCATATAAGAGTTTACCATCAGAAGCAACGGATCATAGAAAAGGAGGAGGAGATGTGATGAGGCAAGAATTAGTGTCTTCCTTTGTCGATCTCCACTGAAACTATCTGACACATTAGATGGA
Source organism: Saccharum spontaneum (assembly GCA_022457205.1). Classification (NCBI taxonomy): domain Eukaryota; kingdom Viridiplantae; phylum Streptophyta; class Magnoliopsida; order Poales; family Poaceae; genus Saccharum; species Saccharum spontaneum. The sequence goes on from CM039595.1 coordinate 8,599,816, forward strand.
GCTCATCGGGACCTGACAACTAAGATTGTGTTTGGTTAAGAGACATCGTGAGATGTGATGGTTTCAGTTTTTAGGGGGACGGAATCATGTCTAGCGTTTGGTTGAGGAGAGGGACGAGATTGTCTCATTTTCGTTTGGTTTAGGAACACCAAAATGGGATTAGCCACCTGACATGTCAGGTCCACATGTCAGTCCCTCTCTCTCTTTCTCTCTCCTTTCTTCTTCATTCATGTCTCTCCTTTTCTTTTCCTACTCACACATCCATGAAACTCGGCCCATGGGTGCCGACGCCGCCGCTCATCCCTACCATGCCTATACGGTATACACCATCAGGACGGGGTAGAGCTCGCCCAAAACACGACAAAGACAAGCGGAGTTCGCCCAAAACGCATTGAGAATGTGACCGAGCCGCAACCATGCGCGCCCCTTTTTGCTCGCTGCCCGACAATACACCTATGGCCATCGTCCTCCGGCCTTCGACCCCGCACCGCTGCTCTCCGCCCTCGGCCCTCGGTCCCGTATGCCCCTTCGTGCCTAGAAATGGACCCGCCCAAGTGCACCCACTCTCTCAACACACATAGCCACGCGCAATCGCTTTGCTCTGTTTCTCTTTCGGTAATGGTGAGCTACCTGGTCGTGGTGTTGTTGTTGAACGAGAGAGTGAGAGGCGAGATGGCCATAGAGCTCTATAGAGCTCACAGAGTGAAGAAGAAGAAAGGGAAGGTGAGCCCCCTCGCACAAGTCCCTGGCTTCGGCCCTCTAGTTTTGTATAATCTTATTGTTTTACAATTTAAATTAAAGAGTCTGATTTTATGATCCTAACCAATGGAGTTCACGTGTCAATGTTTTTTTGTTTGTTTATATTATTTTACTTAAAGTCTCCAAATTCAGTTTGCTTCCTCCGTCTCGAAATAGAGGACGTGATTTGATTTAACTTTGGTCTTGAAGATCACACTTCGACTGTTAATTTACTCTTATAATACACACATAATTTATAACAATATAAAAGTATTATTATCTAAACAAAAATATAATGTTATTGCTATTGTACTATATACCATTTTATATGATCAGGGCAAAGAGCTGGTCAGCCACTCCGACGGACAAAGGCATACTCACAGTAGTAGTAGTACGGAGTAGGCGTACTACTCACGAGGGACGGCAGGCCGGACAGCGACAGCATGCGTGCTCATTCGGTTTGGCCTCTGCGCGCGTGGAAACATGCGTTCTGCGTTGCTGCTGCCCATGCGGCGGCTACTGCGATCCCTTCTGCAACTACTCGGTGTCACTGGACTGGACTGACACTCACTCGGTCACTCTGCAGCCTGATGGCACGTAAAAGAGATACCATAAAAATGTCCATTTTCGTCCATCCAACTATTGTTGTTTAGGGTGTGTTTAGATCATTCAAAGTTCCAAAAATTTTACAAGATTCTCCGTCACATCGAATCTTTAGACGCATGCATGAAGTATTAAATGTAGGTAAAAAAATAACTAATTGCACAGTTTGTCTGTAAATGTCGAGACGAATCTTTTGAGCCTAGTTAGTCCATGATTGAATAAATTTTACCAAATAACAACGAAAAGTGCTACAGGAACTTTACACCAACTTTTACACCATGTAAACACTTTAGTTTTCGTGATGAAACTCTGGAACCGGAACTTTTTATCATCAAAACTTTTGACATCAGATAGATTTTTCCATCTAGTTGGGTTCAAAGGTGGTTTTATATTTCTGAAAATAATGGGATATGTTATTTTCTAAAAAACATAAATAATTCATTTCAATAAAAAAATGTGAAACCAATACCCAAAAAAATTGTAAAACTATAATTTATCTATTGGTGCTAGATTTGGATCTTGTTTTTACTTGTCCTTAGTGTTTTATTGCCCATAGTTTTTCCCTTTATTTATTTAAATCATCATATATTATTTATGCTAGATTAAATTTAGAGATGAACCAAGAGAATCTATACTTCGAAAAGAGTACCAAATATGTGGATTAAAATTAGCAAAATCATTTTTATAGGCCAGTAGTGCCATGCTAGTTGCAAATCCTAAATATGATATATAAGTGGTGAAGGATGGCCGTTCCGAGGTTTGATTGGTTTGTATTGTTAATTCTCCCATAATATAGTGTAAGATGATGATTTAGATAAGTAACGAACATGACTGTGGACAAAGAAACACCATCAATATAAAGAAATAATACAAAAATAACTCAAAATAGAGCACCAATGGATATATTATGTTTTCAGAAAAAACTAAGGTATATAATGGTGACGAATGCTTGGGGAAGGGGTATCCCAATCTAGGGTATAATGGAATGCCCATAAAGTCCTCCGAGAGGTCGAAGGTACTTACTCTCAATGATGGATACGCACCATGTCCTGGAAAGAGAGATTACACGCAACGCTAAGTCCCTCGGGGTGACTTGGCGTTAAGAGTTCATCTACTTCTAGAATGTGCTGAGCATTGGCCCCCCTTGGCACAACCTGGAGGGAAAGGGCTTGGCCACACTCGGGCCTGTATCTTGCTGTTGAGCCCCCCTACGACTCATAAGGATCACCAGTCCACGACCCCCATCTCAAAGGACTAGGGCCAAGGCCATCTTAGAAGCAACAGAGTCCCTCGAGGAGGCTTAGGGGGGGGGGGGGACTCGGCCTAAAAGCTTGCCTTATCCCTGAAGGCTTAGGGGGGACTCAGCTTAAGGGCTCGCCTTCTCCCCGAAGGCTTATAGGACGGACATGCAGAACCATCATTTCACCTATGTAAGGCATGCTGACCATGCGAAGGAAGTGCTTTAGGCAGAGGGTGTTAACGTCGAAACATCACACTATTGATGCCACAACCCTGGAGAGGACAGGATGAAGGACAATGCACAATCCTTTTTGGTGCAACACCTCCTCTAAGGACGAACCCTCGTAGCATTCTCACCCGTTTGCAACCTTTATTGCAAACTTCGAACACTCGTGCTAAGTAACACGAACAGTGGCGGGGCAAATAGGCCAGGGGCCATGCCCCTCCACCCCCAATATATCACACCAATTTTATAACAAAATTATTGTCATGCATACCTATTAATATATTATCTATTCATACAAAGCACAACTATATAATAAAATCATTCATGTGATTACATCCAAAAGACACTAGCTAATAAAATCATCCCTACAAGCACATGCGAAAGACCGACAGATTTACAAATCATCATGGAGCTTTGCTATGAACGGGCACGTTGTCTATCACTGAAAGAATAACACCTTAGCTTAGATCCTAGAATATATTAGAAAATACGATCACCCATGTCGTGATTGAATTAACTTACACAGTCACCTCGAGGAACCTAACCAGCTTGGATCTTTGTTGCTAGCCTCATGTATATTCCTGAGTCCACCACTGAACATAAACAAACACTACTGAAATGGAGGTAGGGTGTGTTGGTTGAACCAGTACAAATCCGAGTTCTTGAGCGCTGGAGACCATACACATGGCTACAGATTTACCGATCAACGCTACAAAACGTTAACAAATGGACTCATCTTTTTCTAATTTAAAATGAATCAGTTGTTAGTTTCATTTTGAAATGAATTAGTTAATTTTTGTCATAGTTTAAAATGATGAATTAGGTACGGTAAAAGCTAGGACACTCGATCAGATTATTAAAGCGAGCTGCAGACTGTAAATCCTAAGGATCCGACAAGCTTTGCTCTCAAAGTTCGGAGCTCGCGTGGAAGACAAGAAGCACCATGAATGAATGAACGAACGAACAAATAAACAGGGCTGCACGCCCACGCCATCACACCACAACAACGGCCTGCCGTTAAAGCTGCGGGCGGGCGGGGCGGAAGCGGAACGGACGGTTGGTGTCCGCCCCGGCCGTGATCCGACGGCCAGCACGGCCTCCGCCAGCCTTAAAGCCCAAGCATCCTCCTCCTCCTCCGGCAGTTACCAGTTGTCTCTCTCTCGTGCTCTGCCTGCGGGCTGCAGTGCCGCCCGCCACCCTCGCCCGCCGTCGGGTCGCCTTGCCACGTCGCCGCCCCCCCGCGGCCACCACCTGAGGCCGGCCGGTCGCCCATCTATAACGCCCACCCCCGCAGTCCAGTCCCCACCTCTTCTCTCACACACTCGCACGCCTCGTCCCTTCACCTCCCACGCCTCACCGCGCGCGCAGATCGGAGGAGGAGGAATGGTGAGCGCGTCGAGCCTGCTCCTGCCGTCCTCCGTGCGGGACCTGGCGTCCTGCGTCTCCGACGGCGCCGTCCGCGTCGCCTGCACCACCCCGGCGTCCACGCTCACCGTCTCCTCCACCTCCACCTCCTCGCCGGCGCCGCCGACCACGCTCTCCGTCGCCGTCACCTACCGCGCGACCCCGCAGGCGCCGTCGTCGCCGCCGCTCCTCCTGCGGCTCACCTGGTCGCACTCCCCGCACGGGGCCCCTCCGGCGCTCTCCTTCGCGGGTCCCACCGCGTCGTCCCCCGCCGTCCTCCTCCGCCGCCGCAAGGGCACCTGCTGCCTTCCCTCCTCCGCACACAGACCCCCGCTCGCCATCTTCTGGGACCTCACCGCCGCCAGTTACGACGGCGCGGCCTCGTCCTCGTCCCCGGAGCCGGTCTCCGGGTTCTACGTCGTCGCCGTCGCCGGCGCCGAGGTGGTGCTGGCCGTGGGCGACCTGGCGGCGGAGTTCGTCAAGGCCAAGTTCGAGGGCCAGATCCCCCGGGCGCGCTCCATCCTCCCCGTGTCCCGCGCCGACCGCGTCGTCGTGTCGGCGGCGCCGGGGCAGACGCCGGGCGCCGCGGTGCACACCGCGCGGGTCCGGTTCGCCGAGGGAGCGCCGGAGCACGAGGTCTCCGTGGGCTGCTGCCGCGCCGCCGGCGGCGCTGGCAGGCCCGGGGAGGAGGAGCTCTGGGTCAGCGTCGACGGCAAGCGCGCCGTGCACGCGCGCCGCCTGCGCTGGAACTTCCGGGGCAACCAGACCGTGTTCGTCGACGGCGCGCCCGTCGACGTGCTCTGGGACCTCCACGGCTGGTGGTTCCGGGACCCGCCTGGCTGCGCCGTCGTCATGCTCCGCGCCAGGAGCGCGCTCGAGAGCAGGCTCTGGCTCGAGGAGGAGGCCAAGGCGCCCGGATTCGCGCTCCTCGTGCAGGCCTTTAAGACGCCGCCTTGATCCTGATCTTGGTGATGCCATGCCATGGCTTCGTCGTTCGTCCTGAATCCTGATGATTGATAAGGTCAATCAAATGCTGTGTCGCTCACTGTCTGCTACCTGCTGGTTCATATTACCTCTGCCTTTTGACTTGGAATTTGGTGGTATTTAGCAAACCAAACCAAATCCAACCAGCGAATGGTTGCTCTGCGTTGACAATCTAGATGTTTGTACATTCCGGTGTGTCGAATGAGTTTGGGAAGATGGTATACAAAGAGGAGAGATTGATTTGTGCTGTTGGGTCATCTTCTTCCTTTGTTTATTTCAATTTGCTTCTTATTTTCCGGATAATCCTAGTTCTGTGTGCTCGTACAGTTAACAAAGGATTATACAGTATCATCAGAGTGTGTCTTCATTCAGCATTGCTGTGATTAGCCATGAAATGAAATCATGGTGTGCAGGTTGCTTCCTGCTTTGGAGTACACTAGAAAAATTGGAATGCTGTTGCTCTTCACTGTTTTTATGGAATGCTGCAGTAACAGTGATGCAGGTGATTCTAGCACCATTCCTAGTACAGCAGCACAGGGCAACAACCTGTGCTTCAATGGGTTCCTGCATCGGCCTTGTTTAGATCCCAAATTTGGGAGGCAAACTTTGCATAGTAAATGTCCCGTCACACTGTAGCAATTTTGTTTTTATTTGGTAATAATTGTCCAAATATTAATTAATTAGGCTTAAAATATTCGTCTCGCAAAGTACAACAAAACTGTGCAATTAGTTTTTGATTTCATCTATATTTAGTACTCTATATATGTGCCGATATTTTGATGTGACGGGGAATCTTCTTTTTGCATAGTAGAATTTGGGGTGGAATTTGGGGATCTAAACAAGGGCATCATCTCCACCAGATATCTTGTACTGATTCCACTATTCCAGAGATCCACTACATGTTTACCGATGTTTGGAGCCTATCATATCATTCACATGCATTCTTCCAACAACCACCGTTTGGTTCCAGCATCTTGTTAGTTGATCATGTAATTTCTGCAGGTACACAGTGATGTCCCTGTCATAATTTATGGCCACATGACTGTCTCTCTCTTCTGTTTACAATAAACAGAGCATGAGATGGGGGTGTCAATGGAAGGAAATGATGCGTGCACTTGGTGTTGGTTGGTCCCAAGCTGACCCGGCATATATACAAAACAAAACCAAGTTGAGGATGATGAGGAGTGCAGGCTACTGCTTTCTCCTTCCCAGTTCCATTTCCACTCTCGTGAGAGCTTGGCTTCCCAGATTCTGCTGCGTGCTTTCTGCTTTGGCTTTTGTTTTCTTCTCCGGAGTTTATCTGATGCGCCACGCCAAATTGGCAATAGGAATACGTAGAGTAGCAGGCGAAAGGGACTGATGGCGTTGTCACCTATCATGTGAGCATCATCATATCTTGTTACTCTATTTGCCAAGCAACCATGTTGCTGCTTCAGGACAAAATCACCACTTCTTTGTGTGTCCTCTTCCTTATTGTAGGGTCTGGCTTTGGCTCCTTGTTACTACTACGGTATAGAGGATCAGAGCTGTTAGAAGCTAAAAATAGTGACTTCATCGACTTATAGTTTCTTCTGAGGAAAAAAAAGATAAAAACAGATCCTTAATTGATTGAGTATATAGCTATATAGTGCATGAAAGAGTCGGAATCAAGCGGAGCTTCAGCAAACGGACCCTACGTACTACACTTGCTACCCACAACAGCGTGTCAGGGGGTGTTTAGTTGGCAAAAAATTTTGGTTTTGGGTATGGTAGCTTTTTTGTTTTATTTGGCAATTACTGTTCAATCATGGACTAATTAGGCTTACAAGATTCGTCTCGCGATTTCACGGTGAACTATGCAATTAGTTTTCTGTTTCATCTATATTTAATGCTCCATGCATGTGCCGCAAGATTCAATGTGATGTTTTAGGGTGAAAATTTTTGGGAACTAAACACCCCTTCACTATACACGGATCAGGCAAACATGCATCTGACACCACATCAGTATCTTTTAATCTGTCTTTGGATTTTAGCTGGGCCTTGTCCCCAAGAACAGGCTCAGGCAGGCTCCAGTCCAGAATCCAGATGACAGTTCTCGGCACGGCACGTCGGCGGCCATGGAATCTGGCCAGCTTACTTCAACGGGGGTTTGTGAGCTGTATGGCCTTGGTTCGGAGTTGGGGTGTCCAAAATGCATTGTTGCTTTCACGATTCATGACACATTACTTTCAAGCTATGCAACCTATACAGACTGATGAATGCTGAATGGCGACCGACCTGCTGGTCTGTCTGTACTCTGTAGTCTGTAGATGACTAGATGTGTATAATGATGTACTGAGTTGTTGCCAATGGAGTACACTTCACACTATTTCAGGTATGACTGCTGTCTTCAAGTTCAGATAGCAGGCCCGTCATCAGTTTCTCCACTGCAGCACGTCTGGAAAATTCGGAACTATGTTTGTAAGGTAAGCCTTGCAAGTCTGGTGAACCTCCCGGTATACATGGATTATGATTGTGACTACCAGTGAATGATTCTTCAGAAGCTGAAGGCGACGAGTTGAGTCTTTGATCTGATCGCTCTGTTTTTAGTCGTCTCTGCGCATTCTTGCTTGGGCCTATGGGCCTATTCCAATTCTACAAGTAGGGCCTTGTTTAGTTGGTGAAAAATTAGAATTTTTCAAACTGTAGCGCTTTCGTTTGTATTTGATAATTAGTGTCTAATTATAGACTAACTAGGCTTAAAGATTCGTCTCGTGATTTATAACTAAACTGTGCAATTAGTTATTTTTTATCTATATTTAATGCTTCATGCATACGTGTAAAAGTTGATATGATAGAGAGAGTGAAAAAATTTCAACTTTATCCTTGGATCTAAACAAGGCCTAGCTAATCTTACTGGCCAGGTGTGCCTGTCTAGTTCATATCATCACCCATGATATGCATAGATTGTATGTGATCTCACTGTCTGTGTCGCTGAGGTATGCAATGAATGGCGATTGGGAAAGAATACACGGCATGTATGATGGCCATTGTCTAATTAGGAAAATCAGGATTGTGATTGTGGCGCGAGAGAGAAAGAAATGTGAGAAGAAAGGATCACGTACGATGGCCGCCGTCATGGCACAAAAAGAAAGCTGGTAGTGATGATGGCAGGATTACTCATCTCTTGCCATCCTTGTTTTAGAGAGATGATGATCCTCAAATTTCAATATTTTCACCGTTTTGGCATAAAAAGAAAGATGTTGGTGCCATGCCTTTTACTCCCTCCTGAAACCTCAAAGAGACAAAAACCACTAGCATCTGCTGGATTATATTCCAAATATAAATCATAGCTTAGGTAATATGGGCACGATGTCAATACTAATTAAATAAAACATGCTATTCTCATAAATTAGCATACACATAATAGGAAGTATTATTGGAATGAATAAAATAAACAATAATAGAATGGTTAGAAAATTGTAACCTTGAGTGGGATTGGTTGCAAGGCACTAACGATGCTGTTATTCAACAATATTCATTGTTGATGTATTCGACTCAACACAGTGCACAGGACGGTTGAGATGAAATAGACTATGGCCCTCTTCTCTTTTAGCGAGAGGACGATTGAGAAGAAATAGACAGATATAGATAGAATTTAGTACCTAATAAGGATTTCCAAATCCAAATTTATATAGAACTCCTCATATATTATTTTTGGTGCGCTTTAATCAAGAGGGGATTGTATATAGGAAGGGGCACCTTTACATTCACATTAACTAGTAATATGGTACTAATTGATAGCACACATTTCACCTACACTCATAGGCTTAAAAAATAAAGCCCATTATAGTATATATAGGTAAATAGGCCTTTGAGATTTATTAAAATTTACAAGCAGCTGCTACCAGAAAAATATCTCAAAATTTATTCCAAAGATAAAAATGACTTACACGGTGCACGGTGTAGACACATGTTGCCTTACACGGAGTGCATATACTAGCCGGGATCGATATAATAGCAGATAACAAGCAGTAGTAATGAGGAGCCTTATACGTACATATATACATCACGGCATCACCGGTGCAAATACATGGATCCACCGCCTGAAGAAGGCAGCCTCTCTGCACAATGGCCGACAGACGGCTGTATGTACGTACTTCTGTGTGCCAGCAGCTGAGCAGATCACGCCGGAGGCGGTGGTGGCTTGGCGGCGACGACGACAACGACGACGGGGAAGTCGATCACGAGCACCTAGCTTTTGGAGCTCTGCCATGAACGTGCCGGCGGACGACGGAGGCGAAGGCCAGCGCGTCTTCAGCGCTCGTGATCGTCACCAGGTCCCCTCTCCCTCCAAGATTGGGCTTTGCTTCCATGAGAGGTTCCATTTCATCACGGCGATCTGATTCTCTCTGCCCGTGGTCCGTGGACAGAGGGAGCAGAATCGTTCAGCACGGGTGGAGAACGTAGGCCGGGCTGGATTAGTTCGTCTCTCACTGGGTTCGCTGCTCAGTTGGGCTTGGGATCCTGTTCGGAGTCATGGTATGTGCTTGACAAGAAAACACTTTCCTACATTGCATTCCAGACCACACGGTGCTACAGCCAGGGTCTTCAATTTTGATATTATAATTTTTTTTTCGATTGCCCTGAAATTCAGCCGAAATTTCACCGAATTCTTTTGAACCCTAGCTACAACAGACGTTTCAACACAGCTGCCATAGGTTTCCTAGCAACTCCACGTCCCCAAAGAACTAGTACAATTTTGGATTTCAACCAAATCTATTTTGTTAACTTTAACTAAATTTATAGAAAATTGTACTCCTTTCATTTCGAATTGTAAGTCATTCTGACTTTTTTTAATACATAAGTTTAACTACATATCTAAATAGGATTGTTATGAATTCAATGATTAATTTGGTAGCACTTATTCAATATAATGAATGCTAGTACTCTATTAATTTAGTCAAATTTAAAATTGTTTAACTCCTTAAAATAATTCTAATTTCTTGGGACGGATGGAGTAGCTATTAATACATGCTCTGATCATTCATTTGTGAGGAGACAGTTAAACACCCACTCCCCCCCCCCCCACCCCACCACCCACCCCACCACCACCACCCAAAAATATAATAAATAAAACATGTTCATTTCAAATTGCTCGTCAATTAATCTCTGTTGCAGAAAATCCTGTTAGTTTCAAATGCTTTCCTCAAATGGAACCAGTCAAGAGAGCATCCTATTTGCTGATGCCAACAGGTAATAATAACAATAACAACTATCCTTTGGCGAAATCACCGATGCTTTAATCTCCCTGTGGTATCCTTGTACCACGGTTTGCTGTGTTTCAGCATGAACATTGAACAGATGAAGTGTGTTTCGTTTCCAACAACAAACCTGAATGATTTCTCATATTTACACCAAACCCTCATCAAATTCCAACCTACAGCAGCCAGCCAGCCATTCGCCCCTGTACAGGTGCTTCTTCACCCTGCAGCCTGCAGGACAGCGACTCGCCGGACTCCAGGCAGCTGCTATTGCTATTTGCAGGGCCCTAGCTGCTGCTTCCTTGCTGTTTGGCTGTTATTCTCAGGAGTGGGGTTAACCTCCGACAGCGGCATGCTGTTACTGTTAGCCCCTCCGTCCACCGATGGGCTAGATGCCACCTGATTCTCCTGATCGGGCTCCATCCCATGCCTAGGAGCCTCTGATGCCCTTGACGAGTGCCCGGTGCCTGCAAACAGGCAGCGACATGGATCTGATGCTGATGATTCAGGAGAGCTTGGAGGGCTGATCACTACTACACTGAGTGGCGGCGGAGGAGCAGTGTCCTCGCTGTCAGGGTTATCGAGCAATGAGACTCTACAGACAGGGCAGGTCGAGTTCTGCTCCAGCCATAAATCTATACAGGCCATGTGGAAATCATGGCCGCAGTGAGGAAGAACGCGTAGCACATCCCCCTCTTCGTATTCTGCGAGACAAATGACGCACCTGCCAAAAAAACGATGTGAAGAGTTCAGTGATTAGTGCCATCAAATACGGTTGCTAAAGAATTATCAATAGGAAACAGAAATGGAAATCAGCAGTTTTCATTTTTGATGAAAGAATAGGATGCCAGACCAGGCAGGGTTACTCTCTTTGTTTAAGAAAGGAACGCTCAATGCCTCAGACTGAAACTGTTTTCCCTCCATGTTATATTATCATATGATTTGAGTTCTCATGTAGACTCAGTGAAGCTATAGAAAACTAAAGGCACCTAAATATGATGGAAACCAACTTGTGCAGAGTAATACAGGCACTAAGCTGATAGTGACAAAATTTCCAAATTGGTGGTTCATGTTGATGGACACAAAAGATCCATGCAATTAGGTTGAAGCAATCAGGCATGGTTCAGTATTCAGCCAGAGGACTTGTAATCCAATCCCTGTTTCCATTCATCAGGCACCACAGGTGAGGTTAACCTACTTGATAACAATGCCTAATGAGTAACCCTGACCCACCTTCTTCAGGAACAGTTAAACACCCATACCCCATTTTGATGTCATGTGATTGATCAAGTGGTCTTAGCTGTTCAGTAACAATGCAAGCCGAGGGACATCATGATTCGATTGTCAATCTCCAGCGAAGCACAACAATCAGTACACTCGTACTAAAAGAAAATGCACCGCCACTATATCTAGGCACCAAAGTCCTCAAGGACAAGGCACCAACATCCTCAAGGACAGCTTTGGTACTGAAAACGCAATCAACATCCTCACTGACAACCCTTTCGGTGCCAAAAGGCTGTCTCCTATCGTGGCCGTGGCACCTCTTCATGATTCCCAGCAGCATTAAGCAAGCACAGACGACGCACAGTGCACAGGATTGGCAAAATGTTGGGAAAACACCTAATAATATGGTAAAAGCACTAACTAACAGCACCTAAGTTTATTCACGATTTCCCGTAAGTTTGTTTTGGCTACTAAAATCAGTCAAAACAGCATTTCCCCATACCGATGAGGACGTAGTAGAACTTGTGTTAACTTATATACTACAGTCTAAGGTCAGACTACATTCACATTCAACAACTAGGATCAGAGCCAGCCATTTCACATTCTCAGTCCCACCCACAGTCCCCAGAACAGTCAACAGTATATCTATGGCCGACAAACGTAACAGTACAAGCAGACAAGCATAACAGCATGATCTCATTTCAGTAAGCACTGATAGTGACAATGGTATCAGCCAGAACACCTAAGAATTCCCAATCGGCCAATGTTTCTGCAAGGGGAGGGGGGAAAAGGGAGGGAGATCCCGTACCCAACCCACCCGAGGGCGCCCTCGCAACTACAAGGAGCAGCAGCGCCCCAAATGTGATTCGGTACAGGACCGACGAACGAACGACCGCGCCCACCGTGCGGCGCGCGGCACGCAACCGACTGGACCCCGCCGACGCGAACCGACCCCGCCCGGCCGCACGCGAGATCGCACAGGACGGGGACGCTACAGCTACAGGAGCGAGGCGGTGGCGTACGGGCGCAGACTGGGACCGCCGATCGCCGGCCCGGAGGAGGAGGGGGAGGAGGAGGATTGTACTTACTGAGAATCGGCGTCAGAGGCACCGGAGCCGCGTGGGCGGGCGGCGAAGGCGCGGGTGGGGAGGGCGGCGACCGCGGCGGCACCGAGCCCTCCGCCGCCACCGGCCGCGGGGTGGTGGACCTGGACCTGGACGGCGAAGGCGTAGTCAGCCGCGTACCGCGGCAGCGCGGCGGCGAGGCGTGAGCGGACGCGGCGGCGGTGGCGGCGGAGGAGCGCGCAGGCGAGGCGGGAGCAGACGAATGCGATGAAGATGAGACTGAAGCAGAAGCCCGCCAGCGCCAGCGCCATGCTGGGCGAGACGCCGGACGCCATCCCGCCCCGCGCCGCGCGCGCCTCCCCGAGAGAGCCCTTCGCCCCTTCCCCTCCCTGCGGCGGTCGGGCCTCACGCTCCCGCCTCCCTCTCGGCTGGGTTCGCTGCCGTGCCGCCTGCTAGTGCCGCGGCCGCCGCATCATCTGCGGGGATTTTGTGGTGGACTGGACTGCTCGGCTGGTGTCGATGCGGTGCGCACTCGATACGGTAGCCGCTAGCCTACGACTCCTCGGCTCGACTCGGATGCTGTTGCCTTTGCGTCCGCGCCGCCCGTTTCTGTGGCCTGCGCGTCTCGCTGCCGTGCCGTGCCCACTTGGCGAGCTCCGGCCTTTCAGTTTCAGGGCGAGCGAGCAGGCGGCAACGGGCGCACTAGCGGGAAAGAGAGAACGAGCGGCCGGCGTGTGGCCGCCGCCCCCGAACCCGCCGCGGCGGCGGCTGCGGACACGGAAATGACGACGCGCCGTGCATTTGTCCATTTTTTTTTAAAAAAAAAAAGACTTGCATTTGTCAACTTGGGTCGGTGTGCAGCCCAGCCCGGGATGTTTGCGTAACAGCGTGCACATCATTTGTTCGGCGGAACACTAGTACTAGTAGAGGAGTGCAGTGAACGGAAGAACAGCGCGTTGGGAGGTGTACAAAGTTCGGATAGGATTACGCCAGCCATACAAAACCCAAAAACTGAAAAAGAAACTATTACAAAAGCCAAAAACGAAAAATAAAAATAAATGAAAAAGAAACTATTACAAAAGCCAAAAACGAAAAATAAAAATAAATTGTACTGTGGAGATGCGGGGTATCGATCCCCGTGCCTCTCCCATGCTAAGCGAGCGCTCTACCATTTGAGCTACACCCCCTAACGGAATTTGACGTCTAATAAGACAGGCTAAATTTTCATTTGTGCAGTGGTGCTTGTCAGCACAACGTATGGGCCGGATTGGTCAGTTAGTTGATTGATGCTACGATTTGGCCCACGGGATCCGCTCGAGCTTTTATTAGATCGTTGTGTTGTGTTGGGGCTCCCTTTTCGAATCTGAAAAGGCAGTGCGCCATCCAACCAGGTCAGAGCTGATGAGTGGGAACGGGAGAAGATAACCCTGGTGCTGGTGGTGGGGTTCCTCTCCCTCCGTCGTGTACACACACAACACAACGACGCATATGGGTACTTTGAAGAACGGAATGTTCTGACTGTCTGCATCCCCTGCACGCAAGCAGGATACTATAGTACCAAGTGTACTTTCTCTCGCAGCTGAGCCTGAGTCTGTTAATATAAGGCCATAGAGACTGGTTAAGGATAAAAAAAAAAGTGTACTTTGTCTCGCTAAAGCCGGCTCCTGTGCGTGCAAGACCAGAGACAGCCGACACATCGATCCTCAGCTGGACCCCGTTCAGATTAATTCGGATACACCACCAATTGCGACTTAGCGAGGAAACACTAGGTTGTGTGTTTGGTTGCCGTCTATCCTGATTGACTGGATCCATGCGATCTGATTTGAAAAAAAAAGGCTATTTGGTTTTTTTTTCCCCAAAGAGCCACTAGCAATAGCAAGAATGTGCTGGACTACAACCTGCATAAACGGATATAGGGTGTGTTTAGTTGAGAAAAATTGGGTGAAAAGTTATTGTAACACTTTTCGTTGTTATTTGGTAAAATTTGTCCAACCATGAATTAATTAGACTCAAAAGATTCGTCTTGAACTTTACAGACAAACTATGCAATTAGTTATTTTTTTACCTACATTTAATGCTCCATGCATGCGTTCAAAGATTCGATGTGATGGGTGGAAGATGAAATATTTTGGGTTTGCATGGGAAGTAAACAGGGCCATAGAAATATGTCCTCAAACTGGTCCCGTGAATACGGTGGGTTTTTTTTTCCCAAAGAGCCACTAGCAATAGCAAGAATATGATGGACTACAACCTGCATAAACGGATATAGAAATGTCCTCAAACTGGTCCCGTGAATACGGTGAAAATAAGCTTTGCTGGTCATGTAATGCATGTCATTCTGAGCCACGTCGATAGATGCATGGTTACCGTACCCACCCATACAAATAGATATAAAACACTTTTCTTTTCTAATCACTGCAGCATCCGTGGCGGAGCCAGGGGGCCATGCCCCCCTAACATACTTTGTATGCATATATATTTCTGTCACAAACATGAAGCGTTTATCATTTGCTTCATTCGTTACTTTTGGAATAAATCAGCGTTGAATGAGATTAGACGAGGTTTCTCAATGAAACTTTATCAGCTATGCAAGTTTACAGCCTTGAACAAGCAGCGAAGCGCGTGCATTATCCTAGTCAAACATATTCAATGGTTACTGTATCCTTAGATGCATGGGCATGTGTTGGCTGCAGTAATATGTGAGTACTCAAAAAGCCATAGCCGCAGCGGCCGTAGGTTGTAGCTTTTCAGCACTAAGACCGACCGCACCGGCACCTGTAAAATGCTCCTGCAGTAAGTTTTACCGGATGGAGGAGCCGCACCAGATACTCTAAAAGCTACGGTAGCTGATGGTGATCCGCTATTTTGAGCGTAACACAGTTCGTCCGGTATGTTCTCTAGGAAAGAAGAGTGCACGCGTGAGAGCATGGGTCCAGCGGCGGACCCCACTGTTTTAACCAATAAAAAATATCATAACTCGCAAATCAAAGAACCAAATTAAATTTCGATTATACCATTAAATTTGTTTTAATAAATACTTCAAAACAATATGTCACATGGATATATTTAGATAAAGTGACAAGTGAACCCCATAGTTGATAGAGGATGATATAGAGGATAGATGGATGCGGGAAACTGTATATTTTGTGCTGACTAGGATGAAATATTCCTTTTAGAGGATGAATATAGAGGTGCATGAGTGCGGATAGTCTAACGGTGTGTTTTCAGCACTCATGTGCTACAGTAGCTGTAGCCGTAGCCGCTATAGGCCTTGTTTAGCTCATGAAATAAAAATTTTAAGTGTCATATAGGATGTTTCATGGGATGTCGGAAGAGGTTTTCGGATACTAATTTAAAAACTAATTACATAACTCGCCAGGAAAACGCGAGACGAATTTATTAAGCCTAATTAAGCCATCATTAGCACATGCATGTACTGTAGCACTTAAGGTTAATCATAGACTAATTAGGCTTAAAAAATCATCTCGTGGTTTCCAACCAAACTATGCAATTAGTTTTTTTTCGCCTACATTTAGTACTCCATGCATATGTCAAACATTCGATGTGATGGGGTGAAAAATTTTTTGGTAGAAACTAAACACAGCCATAGCCGAATAGGCCACCCATAATAGAAGAAACAATTTCTTTTTCTCTAGTCACATCTAGTGGCGGAGCCAAAGAGGGCCGGCAGGGGCCATGCGCCCCCCCCCTCCCCACCCCCACCCACGTATCACAATAAACATTCTTACTAGTATAATTTAATAATTTTTTATTTATATTAAGAGAAAGAATATAAAAAATTATTGTCACATACATACTTATTAGTATCTTCTACTCCCTCCTTACATGATAAACCTAGATAAATCTATAAGTCACCCATATATGATACAATGAGCATGACATTTTTTTTCTACAGCTAAAGCATGCAGTGATTAATCCATCGTAAAATTGCAACATAATTGGACCAGAGAAACTATAGCTATGAATTAATTATAAAAAACACATAGATCTAAAGTTACAACAAATCTTTGTTGTAAAACATATCATATCATATGTTCACCGTGTGGATCTACTCATGTAGAGTCCAACATAATTTGATTTTCTATTTTATCATTTTTGTGTGATTTACTATGATTTTTCAAAGATTCAACCGAAATAAATATAAAAGAAAAAAAGAAAAACCACCAAAGGAAACAGTCATGGAGGTCAAGTGGCCGGTTTTGACTTTTGAGAAATGTGGAAGGAGAGGAAGTATATCTGGTTTTAGAATTGAGGGAGGTAAAAGCTGATTTTCACGATAGTTGAGAGAGACAAAATGGATTTTTTAGCTACATCCCCTGACGGTATTTAGCGTCTAATAAATATTTTTCTAAATTCACTGTTGGCAAATATGACATTGTCATCATACCATATGGGCTGAATTGGTCAATTAGTTGTTGATGCTACGATTTGGCCCATCTAAAAAATAAAACAAGCACTGGGCCAGTGGCTCATCCATAGCTGCAAGACTGCAACGCGCAGCAACTAGACGAGCACAGGAACAGGGGCGAAGAGCCCTGGCAGAGACGGACAGACCACGATGCGATACCTGGCATGGCAGCAAACGCAGTCCTGCGTGTACTTGGACCTCTTGCCGACAGAGCACATGGATTCTACTACTAACAAACATGGAAGCATCATGTTGTAGCGCCTGATGCAGCCCGGATGCTAGCATCTAGCAAGCATCTGTGACGACCTCACGTTTTGATCTTGTTATGCTCCTCTCAAAAGTCAGACCTGATCGAGTGGGGATGGGAAACCCTGGTGGGTTCCCTCTCCATCATGTACACACACAACATATGGGGTCCTTTTTAGAACGAATGTTCTGGCTGCCTGCACCCCCTGCAAACTGGATATACTAGCACTAACTGTACATGTCTCGCTAAAACCGGCCCTTGCCATGCAAGACCTGACAGAGCCGACACATGACACATCCATATCCTTAGCTCGACCCCGTTCAGATTCCGTTGAAGATACCAGCCAGCAAACCAAAACGAAGGCCTCGTTTAGATGCCGAAAATATTTCAACCCGATGAATAGTATCATTTTCGTCTTATTTGACAAATATTGTTCAATCGTGGACCAACTAGGCTTAAAAGATTCATCTCGTGATTTCTAACTAAACTGTGTAATTAGTTATTATTTTTACCTATATTTACTACTTCATACATGGGTCCAAAGATTGATATGTTAGAGAAAGAGTGAAAAAATTCTAACTTTTCATGTGCATCTAAACAAGGCGGAAGCACTCCATTCTAACCGGTGGAGCCGGCCGCGTAGGCATTCCGAAACACGTGGCTACCTATTTGGTTGCCTGTCGACTGTCGAGTGGATACAATTTACATAACCGATACACGGGATCGATACGGTTCAAATGAGCTTTAATTTTTTTTTCATCCTGTTGGTTGTCGGAATATGATCGGCTAACGCCGAGATTAATTACGAACTTAATAAGAGATAAGTTTTTGGTCCACCCACTAGTTATTAATTCCAACTAAATAAGCACTGCCGTGATCGGCGGCAGCCCTTAGAATTCTAAGGGTTCGGCCCCCTGACCCACAGCGCATTATAAATAAGAGAGACGCCCCTAGCATCAAAATCTCTCCAATCCACGTGACTTTTCACATAACCGATCACTTAGGCGCTGGAGGGTCTAGGAAGGTCCGTATCCCGTCCAGGCCAGTGCAGATGGCGTCCTGAAGGCCGCCGCTACCCGGCACGACGAGTTCATCACCTGCAGAGGGTTCCCAAACCCTCAAGCGGTGATCTACGTTCATCTACACCACCACCGACGACTGTATCACCACCGGAGACGCTGATGGCGACTGCCAACGCTGGTCTGGCACTATTTACTTAAGTATTTCCGCATTAGATGAGTTGTGGTCATGTGGTAGACTATGTATAAGATCCTGTAAACACGTGTTACATGTTTTGATGCTAAGGTTAAATTCAATAATTGGTATCAAAGCAAGTTTAGATCTACCATGACCCTGTTAAGTGCTAGATCATGTTTTATGCCTCTGTCATGTAAGATAAGTTCGGCTAAAGTATAATTAGATGCATGTTTACGTCACCTAAATGCCGAATTAGTTTTGATCTGAGTTCTAAGTTCATGATTAGGCTAAATTAATTATGGTTAGGGTCTTCTGATTACTGAAATTAGTCTCTGTTTTTGCCATATCTTAAGAAATTAGTAATTTTTTTCTATGATTAAGCAATTAGAAGAAGATGTTTGGGCAAAACACGAGAAAAGTCCCAAAAAAATTTCCCAATTTTTTCCCCAAGAAAAAAAAATCAAGAACCCTATCCCTAAGATTAAGCACTTGAGATTGAGATTAAGATTGGGACTCACCTGTGCGGTTCGTATCCGGATTTAGGCCGGGTCGCCGCCACTGTGTCGGCTAAGCTGTGCGAGCATGTGGCTCGTACCCGGCGCCTTAGGCTGGGTTGCCATTGTCGCCGCTGGTCCACGCCAGCTTGCAGGGGAGCAGCGTGTGCGCCCTTGAGGCTGCCCGCTGCCGTTGCGTGCCTGCTCCGGGCAGGCCGCGTCTCGCTACGCTGTAAGCATGAACGGCCACCATCGTGTGCTTGTGCACCGGCGGGGCCCGCTAGACGGAGCCGCGCGCAGGCTGCTGCCGCACGCGCGCGCCGCCTAGGAGGCCGTCCGGTGCTGCTGTGCAGTGCCGAGCTGTTCTCTCTCACTCTCTGCTGTATGCGGTTGTAGACGGGGAGAGGAAAAGTCACGGCATCAGAATGAGAAATGAGCTGATTTAGGGTTTTCATCCCTTTTATACAAGCTAAGATCAATCATAGCTGTCGGATGATTTTCTATGGCTGAGATCGTTCTGGTTATTTGGATTGTTGAGCAGGCCATTGCTGGGCTTTAGGGACAAGCCGCACGGGCCTTGCAAGCTCACTGCCGTAGGCCAATTGCTGGCCAAAATTGAGTTTCTAATTCACAGCATATGAGTTTGTTTCATTATTTAACATCAGCGCATTAGTTAATATATATTTTAATTAGGTTTTGAGTTAAATTATTTATGAGTTTATTTTCTATTTATTTAAACTTGCTCCCTGAGATATAGATCCACCATGTACTTTTAAGATGGTCTCTGATTAAATGGAACCAACGAGAAATTTGATCGGAGATTTCACTCATAATTAATTCTGACCAACGTTGATTTAATTATGAGTTATTTAAGATGCATTTCTTTTTGTCTTCTGCCCAACAGTGATGCAAATTGAAATTCTTAAAGCATGATTTTATTTCTGACCAACGTTGACTTAATTTCATGCTTTTAAGTTAACATCTTTTCTGTACAGTATTAACTAAGACATTTTTTATATAATTTTTTCAGTGAGCAATGTTGCGGGACTCGTTAACACCATCGACCCCCTCAATGGCACCAACTTTCCTGTATGGAAGGAGAAGGTGTTAGTCGTGCTCGGGCTCTCTGAGAACGACCACGCGCTACGTGAGGATAGGCCTGTTGCGCCTGATGAAAATGCAAATGCTGATGCATTAAGAGAGTACCACACTGAACTTGAAAAGTGGGAAAAGAGCAATAGGCTTGCTGGCATGATCATGAAGGCTTGTATCTCACCTGGCATTAAGGGAGCAATCCCTGATAAGAAAGAAGATGGTGAGGAGCTGACTGCAAAGGAGTTCTTAGCCTCTGTTGAGGAAAATTTTAAGAGCTCTTCTAAAACTTATGCCAGCACTCTTATTATGAAAATGTGTACCTCACGCTATGATGGGCAAGGTGGCATTAGGGAACACATTATGAGCATGTGTGATATGGCTGCGAAGCTTAAGGCACTTGATATGTCCATTTCTGAGGGTTTTCTTGTGCATTTTATCATGACTTCACTGTCAGCTCACTACACCCCATTTAAGATAAGCTACAATACTCAAAAGGGGAAGTGGAACATTTCTGAGCTCATCAGCTATTGTGTTGAAGAGGAGGAAAGACAAAAGTCTGAGAAGAAAGACATTGCTAACCTTGTTGCTTTTGGCAAGGGAAAGCATCAGGCTGATGCTAGCAGCAGCAAACAGCCTAACAAGAAGTTCAAGCCAAATAAGAATAACAACAATAATAGCAATAATAATAATACTAAGAATTTTGGCAAGAACAATACCAAGAATCATGCTCAAAATAATGACCCTAATGTTTGCGGTTTCTGCAACTCGCCTAAGCACTACCAAAAAAATTGCCCTGGCTTCAAGGAATGGCTTAAGAAGAAGGGTAATGATTTTGTCTATTTTGTTGATGAATCATTCTTAGCTAATTATTCCCCTGATACTTGGTGGATTGACTCAGGTGTCACTGTGCATATTTCCAATTCATTACAGGTATTCAGTACGATGAGAACTATAAGAAGGGGGAGCGAAGTCTGAGAGTCGTTGATGGACACGAAGTTGAAGTCAAAGGCATTGGAAGCTTTTCTTTAGAATTAGCCAATGGCTTCAATCTTCAACTTGATGATGTGCTTTATGTTCCTAGTCTTAAGAGGAACCTTATTTCAGTTTCTACTCTTGATATTTCAGGATACATTACTGAGTTTGGCAATAATAAATGCATCATCAAGTTTAATTATATTCAGATTTTTGTTGCTCCTCTTGTTGATAAGCTTTATATGATATCTCCTGATTCTGTGATGAATGTGTGTGATAAGTCAAATAAACGAAAGCGTAATAATGAGACCTCATCGAAATTATGGCACTGTCGTTTAGGCCACATTTCGAAGGGGAGAATGGAACGTCTCATTAGAGAAGAGATACTCCAACCATTAGTTTTTTCAGACTTCGAACAATGCACCGACTATATTAAGGGAAAATTTGCTAAGACAATTAAGAAAGGAGCTACTAGGAGTACGGGTCTATTAGAAATAATTCACACTGATATAAGTGGACCCTTTCTAGTAACATCGGTGGATGGTTTTGATTCATTTATTACATTCACAGATGACTTCTCTCGTTATGGACATATTTACCCCATACGAGATCGATCTGAATCATTAGAAAAAATTTAAAATATATAAGGTTGAAGTGGAAAATCAGCATAATGTTAAGATCAAAGTTGTAAGATCAGATCGAGGTGGTAAATATTATGGGAGACACGCTCTATATGGCCAAATCTCAGGACCTTTTGCTAAGTTCCTCGAGGAAAATGGTATAATTACCCAATATTCAATGCCGGGTGAACTTGAGCAAAATGGAGTGGCAGAGCGTCGCAATCATACTCTTATGGATATGGTGCGTAGCATGCTTAGCAATTCTAGTTTGCCAGTTGGTTTGTGGATGGAAGCATTAAAGACAGCAGCGCACATCCTAAATAAAGTTCCTAGTAAATCAGTGCCCAAGACACCTTATGAATTGTGGACTGGGAGAAAACCTACTCTTAATTATATGCGTGTGGGGGGTTGTGCTGCTGAAGCTAAGTTATTTAATCCACAGCTAAAGAAATTAGATCCTAAGACCGTGAGCTATCACTTTATAGGATACCCTGATAATTCTAAGGGATACCATTTCTACTGTCCTGATCGTCATACTAAGTTTGTTGAGACTAGGCATGCTGTGTTCCTAGAGGATGCAGAAATTAGTGGGAGCTCGCAGAGGTGTGAGGTTAATCTTGAGGAGATACGGGCTGAATTACCTGTAGCAATGACTCAAGAGACAACACCAATAATACATGAGCTTGTACCAGAAATTAGTGCATCTCCGCCTCAAACTAGCATTGAAATTCCTGTTGAGATTCCTAATGTGCAAATTAATGAACCACATCAGGATGAGACAATAGTTGAGAATGAGATTCAGGCACATGAACAGCCTCAGCCTCAACTGGTTGTGATCTCTAATGAACCCGTAAGGAGATCACAACGGGAGAGGAGATCTGCTATCCCAGATTACTATGAGACTTATCTAAGTGAAGATCTATATGATATTGGGAAAGTGGATGATCCAGCTTCTTTTAAAGAGGCAATAGCACATAAAAATTCAGACAAGTGGATTGAGGCTATGCAAGATGAGCTTAAGTCTATAAGCACTAACCAAGTATATGATTTGGTTAAAATTCCTGATGGAGTCAAACCAGTAGGTTGTAAATGGGTCTACAAGACTAAGCGTGATTCCAAAGGGAAAATTGAGAAATTTAAGGCTAGGCTCGTAGCCAAAGGTTTTACACAAATAGAAGGGGTTGATTACAATGAAACTTTTTCCCTTGTCTCAAAGAAAGATTCGTTCAGAATCGTCATGGCGCTTGTAGCTCATTATGATTTAGAGTTACATCAGATGGATGTTAAGACTGCGTTCCTAAATGGTGACTTGCATGAGACCATTTTCATGGCACAACCGGAGGGTTTTGTTGTGAAAGGCAAGGAGCACATGGGCTGCAGATTAAAGAAATCTATTTATGGACTTAAGCGAGCGTCACGGCAATGGTATTTGAAATTTGATGATGTGGTTAAGAAATTCGGGTTCATTGAAAATCCAAAGGATAATTGTATCTATATTAAGACAAAAGGTGGACGATTCATTATCCTAGTACTCTATGTTGATGATATTCTATTGACAAGTAACGATAAGAATATGTTAAATGAAACAAAGAATTTCTTGTCATCTAATTTTGACATGAAAGATCTCGGTGAAGCCTCTTATGTTCTTGGCATTGAGATACACCGAGATAGGACCAAAGGAGTATTAGGATTATCTCAAAAGACATATATTGAGAAAATGCTTACAAGGTACAATATGGATAAGTGTTCTACCACACCTGTACCGTTTGCTAAGGGTAATAAATTTGGTGATTACCAATGTCCTAAAAATAAGTTAGAATTAGATGAGATGAGATATAAGTTATATGCTTCTGCTGTCGGAAGCCTTATGTATGCACAAGTTTGTATGCGTCTAGACTTGGCATATGTAACCGGGATGCTTGGCAGATATCAGAAAAATCTAGTCTTGGTCCATTGGAAAGGTGCTAAGAAAGCTTTACGTTATTGTCAAGGCACCAAAGATTTAATGCTCACATATCGGAAGTCAGATACTCTTGAAATTGTGGGTTATTCAGATGCCGATCTAGGAGGGTTTGTGGATAATAGAAGGTCCACAACAGGCTATATTTTCACCCTTGCTGGAGGAGCAATTTCCTGGAAAAGTTGTAAGCAAAGTATTGCAACATCGTCGACGATGCAAGCTGAAGTTATTGCTTATTCTGAGGCAACAGGCCATGCTGTTTGGCTTAAGAATTTTGTCCCGGGCCTAAAAATTATAGACAACATTTCAAAACCTCTTATCATGTACTGCGACAATCAGGCCGCGGTACTATTTTTCGGTAACAACAAACCAACTGATGGGTCAAAACATTTAGACCTAAAGTACTATGTTGTGAAGGATAGAACCCAGGATCAAACTATTAAAGTTGAGCACATAAGCACTAAGTTAATGCTCGCGGATTCTCTTACAAATGGCTTACCACATAACCTATTTAAACAGCATACGCTAAATATGGGTTTAGTGGAGACCCTCTGAAACTGAGTAATCGGGCCATGTACTCCCAATAAGTAATAAGAGTTCTTACAAGGTATTGCAGTAAACTATGGGTAATGAGGTCCCAGTGGCGATTAATGCTGCTGACGACGCATTGGTCTGGTCTTGCTGTAGTACTAAGTATGAACATTAGTGTAAGGCGAACATTAGTTGCATAATTGCATTAGCCGTTCGATCAAGTGGGCGAATGTTGGAATATGATCGGTCCGGCTAACGCCGAGATTAATTACGAGCTTAATAAGAGATAAGTTTTTGGTCCACCCACTAGTCATTAATTCCAACTAAATAAGCACTGCCGTGATCGGCGGCAGCCCTTAGAATTCTAAGAGTTCGGCCCCCTGACCCACAGCGCATTATAAATAAGAGAGACGCCCCTGGCATCAAAATCTCTCCAATCCATGTGACTTTTTACATAACCGATCACTTAGGCGCCGGAGGGTCTAGGAAGGTCTGTATCCCGTCCAGGCCAGTGCAGATGGCGTCCTGAAGGCCGCCGCTACCCGGCACGACGAGTTCATCACCTGCAGAGGGTTCCCAAACCCTCAAGCGGTGATCTACGTTCATCTACACCACCACCGACGATTGTATCACCACCGGAGGTGCTGATGGCGACTGCCAACGCTGGTCTGGCACTATTTACTTAAGTATTTTCGCATTAAATGAGTTGTGGTCATGTGGTAGACTATGTATAAGATCCTGTAAACACGTATTACATGTTTTGATGCTAAGGTTAAATTCCATATTGGTTAGATAGATTATTATGCAATGCCACTCATGCTAGTTCACGCGTCACCCTCGCTCCAAGAATCTCTATATTATACGTACATAACCGAATACTGTATTCATAGATAGATGCAGGGCCACCGCATTCGCCCATCATAACCAATCAGACACTCTTTTTTTTTCTCTCTCTCATGTCACTGTATCCACACAGCGTGTTTTCACTCAATCAATTAAGATATATATGATGATGTAGCCACGTGAGAGCAACCCGACGCAATGAGCCACTGACCGGGAGAAGATGAAGATGGCTGAGAAGAAGATAAGAGAAGAAGAAAGATGACCCACCGGTGATGAGAGGAGGGGAACACAGGCTACCTGCACTGCTGCACGGTATGTGAACCAGCACAACTCCAGCTCAACACAGGTCAGCACAGATAGGGGATACGCGCCTGCAGCGGGAGACTGTAAAACACACGCCATCAGCCAGACAACGCTAAATATGGCGCAACCACCAGGCTGTAGCGGACCTGTCTGCCCACCTGCGGCGCGCGCAGAACATGCAGGAGAGAGGGAGGAGAGAGAGGTAAGAGTGGGTCCCACGATTTCAAACAAGTAAAAAAATTGTTATAACTCATAAACCAAAAACCCAAATTAAATTTCGATTATACCATTAAATTCGTTTCAATAAATACTTCAAAACAAGATCTCACATGGATATATTTAGATAAAGTGACAAGTGGACCCCACAATGGATAGATGATGGATGGATGCGAGAAAATTGTATATTTTGTGGTAACTAGGATGTAATATTCTTTTAGATGATGAATATAGAGGTCCATGAGTGCGGACAGTCTTACTCTATACTCTATAGTGGCGGGCCCCACTAGCTAAACAAAGGAAAAAATGCTATAACTCACAAACCAAAAATCCAAATTAAATTTCGATTTCACCATTAAATTCGTCTCAATAAATCCTTCAAAACTAGATCACACATGGATATATTTAGATAAAGTGACGAGTGAGTCTCATAGTGAATAGAGTGGATAGAGGATGATATAGAGGATGGATGGGTGCGGAAGAATTAAGTATAGAGGAGAGAATCTTGCTGACTAGACATATAGAGGATGAATATAGAGGTCCATGAGTGCGGGCAGTCACAACACAAGCTGCTCCCTCTCACCTGCGGGGCGGCTACGACGCGGCCTACGGAGGGAACCCAGCGTTGGCACTTGGCAGGCCTGGCCCAGTGGCCCATCGGTTCGGCTGGTTGGTTGGTCCACTCGCTTCATCTTGTCTCAGCTCTTCTGCTTGGACCCGAACAAATCCCATCGAGTCCGCGTCATAGTAGGCCCGCAGCGCGTAGGCCCACCGGTTCGAAAATCTGGGCTGTCCCCGCCGCTCCTCTTGTCTGCCATTCGTCTCGTCCTCATCGTCGTCGTGCAATACTACGCGGTAGCACGGCTCTAGTCTAGTCTAGTCTTGGTGCGCGTGGCGCCAATCGCAAACGTCCGTCCGACCTGGAGTTAAACACCCTACACACTGCTGTAGGTTGTTATTAGGCGACCCCTGATTGATTAATTGTTTGATTTGATGCGACGATCTGAGAGATGAGAGTCGTCGTTGCCTCACATCACGAGATGAGATGTTGAGATGAGAAGAGACCATGCTTGACAGACAACAGCAAATGGTCAATCGGCCCTGATGCATGCACGGACTACAAACCATAGGCTTTCCCGGCCGTAAGCTACTGCAGCCTACATATACACACTACTGATAAATAAACACTACCCTCATCGTAACTAATGCACTGCAGAAAGCCAAGCCATTAGGTCAAAGTCACTGTCGCAAGTAAATTAAGGAACGGAAAGCAGCATAGCATCCATCTTGATCGTAAAGTTAATTGGAGTCGAATCTATCTAATCACGGTGGAATGTTCCTCCGTGCACCCATCGATAGTGCAGCAACGAAGGAAACAAGCGAGATCTCGCCTCCCCCGGAGAACAGGGCCTGCATGTTCCCCGGAACCGGAATTCTTCCAAGCTTCTTCCAGTAGTATACTGTAGCATTATAAATATTAAATAAAAAACAAAAACAGAAACCAGAAACCGATTAGAAATGAAACGGGTCTCACGGAATCCCGGCCCGGCCCATGACCATCCAATCAGCGCCCCACCACCACCACCACCTCCCTCGTGTCCCCTTCAAATTAAAATCCTCTGCTCTCTCCATCCAAAGCTCTGCGCTTCTTCTTCGTCCCCTTCCACCTCCACCTCCCCTGTCCAGCAGCAGCCCACTCGCTCCCTCCTCCCAGCTTCTCCGCCACCCCCGAACCAGCACTGCCAGCCACCGCGCCATCCATCCGCGATGCCACCGGACGGCGACGCGGCGGGGGGCTCGGGCACGGGCGCGGACATCGCGGCGGACGAGCTGCAGAGCCTGAGCTTCGGCTCCTCCTCGGACCGCTCGCGCTCGCGGTCCGCCTCCACGGTCTCCACCGCGACGGCGTCCTGCTCCACCTCCTCGTCGGGTCCGCT
Organism: Saccharum spontaneum; assembly: GCA_022457205.1. Classification (NCBI taxonomy): domain Eukaryota; kingdom Viridiplantae; phylum Streptophyta; class Magnoliopsida; order Poales; family Poaceae; genus Saccharum; species Saccharum spontaneum. Next base: position 8,627,364 of record CM039595.1, read on the forward strand.
CCACCACCACCTCTCGCTCCCGCCCCCTCCCTCTCGCCGGACCCCGACGCCCACCACCCCCGCCGCCCTGTCGTCATCCACGACGCAGATCCCGCGCCTCGGCGCCGTCGCCCTCTCCGACATCCGCTTCCTGCGTCGCCTCGGCGCCGGCGACATCGGCAGCGTGTACCTGGCCGAGGTCAGGCCACCCGCCGCCGCTGCAGGCAAGGCGGAGGAGAAGCACCCGCACCAGCAGCAGCCGATGGTGGTGGCCGCCAAGGTGATGGACCGCAAGGAGCTGGAGGGGCGCAACAAGGAGGGCCGCGCCCGCACGGAGCGCGAGATCCTGGAGGCCGTCGACCACCCGTTCCTGCCCCGCCTCTACGGCGTCGCGGAAGGGGACCGCTGGTCCTGCCTCCTCACCGAGTTCTGCCCCGGCGGCGACCTCCACGTGCTCCGCCAGCGCCAGCCGCACCGACGCTTCTCCGAGGCCGCCGTCAGGTGCGTCGCCCACTCTCCCTCTCCCCCCCTGCGCCATGCCAAACCTTCGTTCGCCGCCGCCGTGCTCAGCATTTCTTATTCTTGTTACTCGCGCAACAACGAAATTCATCCATGCGTGCATTTCAAATCCATGCTAGTACTTCTAGTAGTAGTTACTGAATTTGAAGATCGTGTGAACATTTTTACTTTTTTAAAAAAATGTGTTTCGGGCTCCATTCATCCTGTTCGTTTCGCTGGTTTATTATGGTTAAAAGTACTGTTCGCTGGTTTGTTATGAGAGAAAAACATGACTGTTGATTCTGCTGAATAGCTCAAACGACCAGGGTGATTGACGATCCGTGGCTCGACCAGGGTGATTGACGATCCGTGGCTAGGAAGCTAGCGATTCTAGGCTTTTTCGGAGGAGAAGAATCAGGCAGGTTTCCTGCGGGGTTGTGATTGTCGCGGCGCTCTGTCTGTTTCTCTCTCTTTACTTAACAAAATTTTCCTACTATTCTACACTTGATTTTGTTTCCTTTGGGGTGTTGCTGGTGGTGTAGTTTAAGGATCCAGTGGATGCAGTCGGGGCCCCATGTGTCTTCGGTTGGGCACGCATCCGCCTGATTTCCTCCCGTCCTCTGAAAACCTGACGATGATGAATGCGTTTCATCATGATCAACACACGCGCACGCACACTACAGCGTAGCATCAGGTCGCTGCCGCTCTTTCCTTTTGGATTCGCTTGCCATTCTGCGTCCATCGATCCATCCATCCCTCTGATGAAATGGTCCTGGAACACCCACAACACACATCATCAGGAAACTAAACCGTTGTACTAGTACGTAGCGTGACGTGACATGTGGACAACACGACCTTTTTTTTTTCTGTTTACTGCCTTACGTATGTACTCCAGTATACATCCTGTAGAGTGTAGAGTACGTACATTCACGGATGCAGGATTTTACTTTGGGTTCGAAGACAGAGACTTTACTAGGAGTATACTACAACCACCAGCCAAAGACACGTACAGTAGTACGAGTACCTAGTTCCCTACGCTAAGACTGTAGACTGACCGTAGTGTGGTTGGCTGGCTGGTTGCAACAGTGGCATTTGCTGCCTGCTAGTGCTACGGCCGCTCGATCGATTGCGGCATCATGGCGCGCGTGCGTGTGTCTATCTCTCCGTGCTCGCCCCGCCACGCCTCCTCAAGGACTGGACTCTCAATGCATGCTAGTACAGCACAGTTGACGCGCAGACCTGTACATGGGTCGTCCTGCAACTGCACCCGTCTACTGGTGCACGTCGTTGTCCCGTCGCACGGGTCACGAATCCATGGCCGGCGCCGTGAGACGCGGCAACGGTTCCAGGACACGTACGGTCCGGGCTGCCTGCCACCAGTAAGTGCGTGCAGCCGGCAGGGGCAGTAACCGTAGCGCTGGCAGGCGATCAGCAACCACTACAGTCATCATCGGCGCATCATGGCACGCACATGGTACGGCGGCCGTGGCAGCGCTGACTGATGGCGACGGGCACGAGCGCACGAGCGCGCGGCGACGGCGGCGCAGGCGCAGGCGCAGAACGCGCTGGAGGCACGCCGGCCGTTCCGCCCGGGAACGTGACACCGTCACTAGCCATGCAATGGAATCAGTATGGTAGTTACTGATGCTCGTTTAATGGACTAGAGGCTAGTCCTAGATGATGGTGCTTGCTTGCTTTAGTTTGCATTGGTCAAGGAGGCCTTTATTAACCCCCACCCCATGTGATCCTCGAGAATGACAGGTCTGAAACACATACACGTACGTACACCTAGGTCAGAGTAATTAGCTACCGTAGGTTGGGTCCTATAGGGCATTTCTTGTAGGCACTAATCTACTAATCTCAGCCAACGAGGGATTCAGTTAATTAACAATTGATCCACACATGCGCTAGGCACTTGCAGTTCTTGTAAAAGGATTCTAGCCTAGTTTAACCCAAGGAAGGGACTGGCAACTGGGCACTGGCCATGCGTGCACACATGGGGTCCCCTTTGCTGCACTGCAATAGTGTGTGTGATGCCCTGCCCCCACCGTGCAACTTCCAACAGCCATGATGCGCCAATTCGAGCACTGTCCGGTGCCTTTTCCGCCGTCTGTGCTCTGCTGCCCACCAACCTACCTGTGACCCCTGCTCCGTTCCCCTCGCTTGCTGCACTGGAGCTGGACCCGCAGAGCACAGTCGAATCCAACATGCCGGCACTTGATTCAGACGCAGTACACGCGCCTCACCCTTGTCGTTAGTCGTTGCACAGGAGCGGCGTGGAGTGGGCTCTTTGGCTACATGCGCACCTCGCTTGCAAAGTTGCAAGTTGCTTTTCTAGTACTAGTACGGCCTTGTTCAGTTCCCCAATTCTCTCCCCAAATTCCACTATGCAAAAAGAAGATTCCCTATCACATCAAAATGTCGGCAAATGCATGGAATACTAAATGTTGATGAAATTAAAAACTAATTGCACAGTTTTGTTGTACTTTGCGAGACGAACATTTTAAGCCTAGTTAGTCAAAATTTGGATAATTTTTACCAAATACAAACGAAATGCTACAGGAATTCTGATACAGTGTTTTTCTCCCCAATTCACCAATCTAAACAAGGCCTACAGTAGATAGTCCAGACGTCAGACGTGAGTAGTTATGCAATTGCAGTTGATGATGCGTGCTCATTGTAAAGCTTGCAATCATGCTCATGCAGAGCGAACAGGCAATGTACGCATGCGCGATGCCTTTGCTGAATGATGAAATGAAATGAATCTTTGAAATAGATTGTGAGCAAAGCAGGGTAGTGCTACTTTGCATGATGGCATTGCCAAATGACCAATGTTTATAGCAAATCTAGTACTGTACTGTACTATAGCTAAAAAAATGCATGATTATTAGTTGATGGCTCCGTCATTTATTTATTTAATTTAATGGTAATCACTGCGTGACGACTGACGACGGACGGGTGTACGCAGGTTCTACGCGGCGGAGGTGGTGGCCGCGCTGGAGTACATCCACATGATGGACATCGTGTACCGCGACCTCAAGCCGGAGAACGTCCTGGTCCGCGCCGACGGCCACATCATGCTCACCGACTTCGACCTCTCCCTGAAATGCGACCCCACGGCGCCGACGCCCGCGCACGTCATCTCCGACCCGCTCTCCCTCGCCGCCCGCCCCGCCACCTCCACCTCCACCTCCTGCGCCATCTCCTCCTGCATCGTCCCCGCCGCCTCCTGCTTCCAGCTCTTCCCGGGCCGCGGCGGCGGCCGTGGGCGCCGGCGCCGACGCTGGCGCGCCGCCAAGAAACCGTCGTCGAACGGCGGCATCAACAGCGGCGGTAGTAGCAGCGGGCTAGAGCTGGAGTTCGTGGCGGAGCCGGTGGAGCTACGCTCGATGTCGTTCGTGGGCACGCACGAGTACCTGGCGCCCGAGATCGTGTCGGGGGAAGGGCACGGCAGCTCGGTGGACTGGTGGACGCTGGGCGTCTTCGTCTTCGAGCTCCTCTACGGCGTCACGCCCTTCAAGGGCTACGACAACGAGATGACGCTGGCCAACATCGTGGCGCGCGCGCTCGAGTTTCCCCGGGACCCCGCCGTGTCGTCCGCCGCCAGGGACCTCGTCACCGCGCTGCTCGCCAAGGACCCCGCGCGCAGGCTCGGCGCCACCGTCGGCGCCGCCGCCATCAAGCGCCACCCCTTCTTCGCCGGCGTCAACTGGGCGCTCCTCCGCTGCGCCACGCCGCCTTACGTGCCGCCGCCCTTCAGCGTCGCTAACAAGGCTGGTGGCGGTGGCGGTGGTGGGAGCAATGGCAAGGGCGACGGCGGCGACGATGACGGCGACGTGTCGGACGACAGTTGTCCTGGCACGCCCGTGGAGTACTACTAGAAGAAGCAGCAGCCAGGGAGAGGAAGCGTCGACGCCGTGTCTGTCCGGCGTTGGTCGTACGTACGTGCGCGCACAAGAAAGAAGCCGCAAGCGGCCCTGCCGGTCGGTCGGTTCCGTCGTCTCGCCGGGGCGGGGTGGGCCCCAATCAGGCAGGCACCTCCTCTTGTCCGAGTCCGGCGGGGGCAGGCAGGCGCGTGCACGTGGTGGGGGACGGACCACGGCGCATGGCGCGCACGAGGTGGCCGCCTGGACGGACGGACGGAGGAGGCAGGGCGCGCTGTCGCCCCAAGTGGCTGCCGGCTGCGTGTCTCCGAGAGAGGTCGATCGAGCTCGCGTCCCGGTCGGCCTTCCCAATAACTTAATGCCGTTTCTTTGTTGCTGCATCACGCATGTCAATATGTCGTAGACTGGCCGCCGCCGTGTGCCATCGGCGCGTATAGCTTGCTTGTTCTAATCTGTATACTAGTATATGCTGGGGGTGCTGCTTGGAACGCAGGAATTGTCAGGAGGTGAACGTCTTGTGTTCCAGGCAGGACCTCGATCAGAATCTGTATCATGTTGGAAGTGTTACTGTTATGTTCATCATGAGTACTTGCTAGCACTAGCAAGATACAGTAGTACTGTAGTGAAGTCATTGGTCGCTCCAAGCTGTTCTTCGTGATACTCCAGAATGGTGGGGGATGGAGACATCAGAGTACATGGGCATGCGAATGATACGCGGTGCTGGGCTGCCGGCCGTGGCAACAATGAGTCCGACCGGGGCGTGGACTGGACCAGGGCTGATGAGGCTTTGGGCTCCAACTCCAACCGGGGAGACACGAGACGCCGAGGCGATGATGAGGCGCGCAGTCCGGGTGGCGGGGTGGCCCGGAGATTCCGGCGCCCCGCCGTCGTGCGCGTCGGCGTCGTGCTGATTGCCGAAACATCAAACACGTACCGGCGTACGGCGCGTCTGCAGTTGCACCGGTGGGCGCCTACTTCTAGACTGCAGCGGTGGCGCATCGCCGACCGGCCGATCGCTGAGCTACCTTTCAGCCTGTTCGTTTCGCTGGTTTATTGTGGCTGAAAGCACTGTTCGCTGGTTTGTTGTGAGAGAAAAACACTGCTGGATGGCTGCTGATTCCGCTGAATAGCTCAAACGAACAGGGTGTTTACCTGCGCTGGTCAGGCACTCAGGCTGTACGTACAGTGTAAAAGGTAAAAGATGGGGACTGGGGAGCATGGGATTATGGATTCACCAAAGATGGTAGCACACTGCAAAAAGCAGATGCATATACCAGCGGCTGGGTGCATAAAGGGTAAAGGGCTGAGGGCTGGCTGGCAAAAGGGAGCAGGAACTGCAGTTACAATGATCATGCTATGTGAGTATGTGACGATGCATGCAATTCTTTCTACCGTTGACGCACACAAAAGTCGCTAACCCAAAGCAGGCACCTTCCCTCCCTCCCGAAAAAGAAAAAAAAGCAGACACCACCGGATGTGAGAACGACGTGACTGCATCTTCCCTGTAGGTGATCGATCTCAGGTGTGTAGTCAACACGAGAGAGACATGGGCCGGTCCCACTAGTGACTTAACATGATCCAAACAGAGATTCTTTTTTCTTTTTGTGTCGATTTTTAATAGTGACATTTTTAAAAAATGAAGCCAGTGAAGAATCCACCCCGTAATGTTGGATGCTTTGACTCCAAAGGATGGATGGTGATGGACTGATGGTGATGGCCATGGGCTCATTCGGAGCCCAGCAACGCAAAATGTAGTCATCATCTTTATTGGGCTGGTTTTAGCCCGAAACGAACCAGTCTTTTGGTGGGCTATTACCGCCTCCTAGATTTTAGCAGCCCGCATGGAGGCGCCACTGTGGTCTTTACGTGCCAGCCAGCGTGGAACAGTTCCCTGGTTGTGTTGGCCACCTCCTGGCGACGACAAACACCGCTTGAACTCTACGATTACCAAATGCTTAATTCTGTTTCAGGAGCACTTGCTTTCATCATCTCCTTGATGCTGTGATCTTCTGCTCATGAACCATACACTACTGAGTCAAAAAAAAAAGAACCATACACTACTCTAGAATTTTCACCACCGCCGAATTGGGTGGTCCCATCATCGTCAGTTTCTATTTCCTCCCTCTAATCTAGGTTATTACCACTGGTTTACCACCAGAATCACCATTGTCTTGAGTAGCCCTGGGTGTTCGGTCTGACCGAACCGATCGGTCTCGGTCTTCGGTCATTTCGAAAGTTCGGTCATCTAAAAACGGAGACCGATCGGTTAGTTTCAAAACTCAGGACCGAGCAAGTTCGGTCTCGGTTAGTTCGGTTCGGTCTCGGTCATGACCGAACTAACCGAACTTCACAAAACAACTACTGAATATTGTAATTTGTAGCAAATTTTACCAATATTTTTTCTATTTCAAGGCAAAAATACAATACAAAATATAGATTAAACATTATGATAAGAGTGATGGTTGATATAAACCCACTAGAATAAATATTATATCACTAATAATAGTCTAAATTACATATTATGTCAACAAAATTTAAATGTTCGGTTAATTCGGTTAGTTCAGTTACCCGAGGGTGATGACCGAACTAAGTCCGGTTAGTTCGGTTACTTCAAACTGAAGACCGAACTTGTGACCGAAATTTTCGGTCTCGGTCACTTCGGTCTTGGTCTCGTTTAGTTCGGTTCGGTCTTCGGTCTTCGGTTAATTATGCCCAGGGCTAGTCTTGAGCAACCATGCAAAAATGATAAATTAATATCACCACCGGCTTCAATAACCACCGGACGGTGAACATGGATTTAAGAAACCCAAAAAAAATAACTACCACCAGGGAGCCCACTGACACTTTGCATGATGACGCCGATTGTGCTTCCAAGAACGCAAGAGGCACTCGAAATCGAGGAGCGCCACATCGAGCCTAGGCACAGCCGCACAGGTGTGAGCACTGAGCAACGGCTGGTACGGCTTGAGCAGCAAAAGGAGGAACGAATAGTGTGGCCTCTGATCTGGGGCTCGACGAACTAGACGCATACGACGAGCATGCGGATGACGGCTGGCAGTGGCGGAGCAAGGAGTTTTTGAGAGCCTCGGTGGGATAATACGGCATATGCTTAACAATGACAAGCCACACACTTAAATTTATAACACATTAGATCAAGCTATGATTTTTTGACATGCAAAATCAAATAAAGATTGCGTCCTAAATTTTTCTTAGCGTAAAGGTAGATTTTATGTGTTAATTTAGGTAAATACGAGCAAATAAAAACTGATTTGTAACAAGTAACCAAGAAAAAAAAGATTTCTAGTACTATAGATCTACATGAAACACAGTTGATGATCAAACGTAACAACAAACTTAATCGAAACCGTCAATATACGGACACGAATACATAAAGATAAAGAAGAGCACGAGCTAGTGTTGAATGGAAAAGATTTTTTCTAAACATGTCAATTGCATAATAACAAGATAAGCTAAAATCTAAATAGATATATAGAATAATCAAATCAGGCTAGTATTCTTGGTACCGTGGTCAACATTGCTCCGGCGCCCTGCCACATGTTGCTCACCTGCCAGCTGCTGTAGCAAATGAGATGCGATGATTTGAGGTAGGAGCAGGGATGTAGGGCACCCGTGCACAGGCGCAGCAGATCAAAGGCTACCGTCATCCGTCAAAGACTCGCGCCCTCACATATCAGTGGCAGGTTGGCAGGGGAGCCCGGCCAGTGGCCCAGGGTGGCCGGGCCTTGGCTCCGCCCCTACAGCTGGCTCGTGCATGATGTGCTTCCAGTTAGCTTCTGACTCACTGTCGGAACCAGGGGTGTGCCCCCCCAACACACACACGGTGGATTTTTAAAATATTTACAAAAAATTTCAATTGCACATCATAAAAAGTTATTATTTCACTCATAAAATGATGATATTGTGTTTTTTCTTTATAAAATACTAAATATATATGTAAAAACATTGAAAAACTATTGAGACATACACTTGATGTATCTATTTATCACATTTACTACTTAATCAAAGTCCTGGTTCCACCACCGGTGTGACTGCTAGTGAGGCCATGAGGCAAGCATGATGAAGACAATGAGGATGGCAAAGGCAACAGTGGCAATGCCCTGGAGCACAGACATACCAAGGTCCACAGGACTACTAAGGGTTTGTTTGGATCCTATGATCTAAAGTTTAGACCGTTTTAGCTTACTTGTATGGTCTAAATTTTTTGTGAGACTGGCTAACCTTTAGACAAGGCTTTAGACGTTATGTTTGGAGCTTCAAGAGTTAAAGTGGTCCAAAGTTTATTCTAAACTTTGGCCATAGAATTCAAACAGGGTCTAACACTATTTCTACAACGACTTAAATCAATAACTTGTGACACTTGGTGAACTTTTCAATATAGCAAATTCAAAGGAAGAACAAAGAAATCTTTTCGGTACACAACACAATCACAATGCAGCTTTATAGTTACAGTTTCCAACAGACGAACTGCATAGGTTTCTTCTTGTCAAGCACATTAGTTGATCCATGAGTGCACGTGTGATAAGATCTTCTAGGCTTCTAACCTGCTATTCGGGTCATGACATTCTTCAGCTTGTGCAAGCAATGACGTATGTGGTACTGTTGATGCCCCTGCTAACAGGTCTACCATTTCAAGTGCGTGTATTCTAAGCTCTGTTGGATAATCCTTCACACATCCAATTCTAGGACCAGCTCCAGTGCTCCATTTCAGGGACAACTTGAGGCCAAGTTGGTAAGATTCAGACTCACTCTTGGATTTAATCCTCTCAAGAATTGCCTTCTGAGGGACATTAGTGTCTTTGGAGCCGTGTAGACCACCTGATAAGTTTCTACGGTATGTTAGCTTTGCTTGTTCTGTTGGAGCATCCTTGTCTTCACCACCTTCCTTTGTGTCTGTAGAGAGAATCACTTGCGAAGGATTGGTAACAACAACCTTTTGTGTTTCATTAGGCATTGAATCATTATGGTAGTCTCCTTTGGTGAATGGCCGCATCTGAATAACAAAAATCAGCTACATATATATAATAAAACCATCTAGGCGGACATGTATAGGTAAGTCAAAGTTATGGTTGCATTCGTGTACCTCAATTTCTTTGACATTAACTCCATTTTCTTCTAGAAATTTCATGAAATTTCTGAGATCCTCTGTGCTTGGTTTGTAGTGACCACTATATGCCCAGATGGACTGATCAAGTTAAAATAATAAAAAAAAAATTAGAATTGGTCATGTAAATAGACACAAGAATAAGGAAAAATATGAAATATGAAAAAAATATTATAGTTTGCTCTTGGCCAAAAACGAAATAGGGAAACGAGTCGATGTTCTATTGTCCATTAGTTTGATAAGTAGCAAATCAAAAAGTATAGTACTATCTCCATCCCCAAAAGAATGCAATTCTAGCACAATATCACATTTTACTACCTTAAGTTTGACCAATTATAGATTAAAAAATATCCATGTTTATGATACCAAATAAATACTATTAGATTAATTACGATATATATATATATATATATATATATATATATTATAATAAATTAATTTAAAGCCATAAATGTGAATATTATTCACTAAAAACTTGGTCAAACGTAAACCATTTTTCGTGACACGCAACCCATAGTTGCATTCTTTTCAGGACGGAGGTAGTAAGAAATATACAACATACCTTTATGCTATTCTAAAGCTAGAAATCACATCATATATTTTTCAAAAAATCCACTAATCCTAGCATATAACCTAGAAAATGTATATAATAGACATGAAATCAAGGAATAGCTAGGAAAGAAATACTAGGATGGGAGGGAGGGTGGATAACACTATGTTACATAAGAATATGATACCAATAAAGTTTCTTGAACCAATAATTAATTATATCACAATAAAGTACAAGTTTTCATAGGGCATTATTGCACAACAATACTACCTTGATTACTCCAGCTTTTACAGTAAATTTCCCAGCCGCTATGGTGGCACCTCCTGCTAAAAAGCTAGAGTGTTGAAATACACCTTTCTCCTTCTGGATGAATAAATCAAGTTACAGAGATTGGTAGTGATCCAAATCATAAGATAAACCAAATATGATTAAAGACGGTTTCTTAGCAATGCGCGCATGGAAGTCCTTGTAAAAGTAGACAAGCTACCTTGCCAGCATAAAGTCTTCTTGCTGTGCTCATGACAAAAATCCAATAAGCCCCTTTAGGACCTTGGCTTGTATCAAGTGGTTCTCCAGAATGCTTATGGATAATCTTTCCCTCGTTAATAATGTATTCATAGAGCTCACGTTCTTTCTGCAAACATTTACGAAATATACAAACTTAATTACAACCACTTGCTAATAGGTTTACTATAAACAAAATGAAGACTTGGAATTCACTTTTCCAGTTCTTGGTGTTGTTTTGTTTTTTGAACTCGGATGTTTTTATATGTGTCATGATACGAAGTATGCCCAATTATATTCTTGCTTCTTTTGTAACAACAATCGAGACTTGATGCCTTCTAAATTGCAGTTTGTATACAAGGTAACATAATAGTAATAACAATATTACAAGAATACACAACAAAAGTTTGTTGAGCATGAGTTTTTTTTACAAAAATATCACTTATGTTTATACTAAAAGGGCAGTGGTATTTAACTACAAAATCTTATCTGAACCAAAGTCTGGGTGCGTGGGTGAACTTCATCAAGCCCTTAAATAACTCTTCTTGAAATATTTTGATAATAATATATATCATGATTTTAGATAGATAGCCATCCATAGTAGAACATTTCTTACAGGACCAAGATATCTTATGCATTGCTTCTTCAGCAAAGTTCTAGGACACTCAGGAAGATCCACATCTTTTCCATCCCCGACATCAAGCCTACAAATGCATGTGAGCTCGATCAAATTTCCATGCAATGATACTAGCAATTGATATCTCCAAACATTTTTTCTGATGTATCTCTATTGTCATATATATGTTATATGCAAATTGAATTAATTTGTTCCACAAATGCAACATGCAAATATTACAAGTTCTCACCAATAGAAGAAGGGCTGATCAGCTTGGCTTTGGCACCATAAATTATAGTAGAAGTGCAGGTTGTGCCCGGAGCGATGTCGCGAGTCAATCTAGACAATAACAAATGTATATATGATATAATGCCACCATTAATTATAAAATGTTGCAAGCAAAAACTTTTATAGAGAGATCAAAAGAAATTTGTCTAAGAGAAATATCGATTAGTGTTCACATGTAAGAAATTAAATTTGTCAAGTGATATTGGAAGGTGGCCTTTTTTCACCCACATGTAATTAAGCACATCAGAAAATCTTAAGAATACTATTAGTGGGTTTGTACTAATTGTACTCACAGCCTCGATCCAGTGCTCAAAAGCCAACTTGAGAGCCTTGTCCTCCCTGGAGAGACCGTGACCCACCTGTGTCAAGCACATATGTATGGCCAAAAGTCATTAATATAAGAGCAATGTAGGAGAACTCGGAACAAAAGCAGTTATCCTAAAATGTATAATTAATCAAGATTTTTTGAGGTAGCAACTGCAGACAACCTTCAACGCATTTTGGCTAATACGATTCCAATGTGAGGCAGCAGTCTTAGGCTTGGGTTCGTCGAAGAAGGAGATAGTGCTGTAGTTAAGTCGCGCGAAGTCCAGTGCTTTCCACCTTCATTAATCCATCCAATCCATAAACCCCTCCATGTCAATTATAAGTTATTTAAACACCGGTAAGAATCAATTCAGTTTTCTTGGAACACCAGAATATTTAAGAAATGAGATTTTTTTTCATGGAACAAATCATAGTACGAGTCTATTTAAACTATACTGTGTGTTACGTACTTATATATAGAAAAATTCTAAATTTGTGTATATGTAAACATTTTTAAAAAATAAACACGATGAATTCTGATCTAACATGTTTTTTCCATTCTGGGCTTGCTCAAATTAACTTCATAACTGGATCAAACTATTTAATTTGATCACCTCATATATAGGAGTTCAGACCATTTGCACATGTGCTACACAGCCTTTTGGGAAGTGCAAGCTGAAATCTAGAATCAACATTATATTTTCTAAACGATATCTTAAGCAAAATATATGTATAGAAAAGTCTAATATAATATACTTGGGCTTGCTGACGTCAGTCTCCTAGACTCCTCTTCCCTCTCAATTCCTTTCTCACTCATCTCTTTTTCATTCGTAGGCTCACCACCTGCTTCTCACAAATTTAGTGAATATTTCCGCACTTTTCTCCAAAAAAAAATGTTGGATGATGATTCCTCTGCCATCTACTAGATCCTTTCGAAACATATTTTATAAAAGAGGAAGAATTGCACAATCCTTTTGAGTCACAGATGAGCTAACTAATATATGAATGGACTGATAAGTGAGATGTAATACAGTCAGCAAAAGGTTATATTATAACCTTGCTCTAAGAGAACATAGCTAGCGATTTGTAACTTGCTTGGTTGCCTATATTACTATATATGGGGTTAGCCAGGCTCTGTGGATGCAGCAGTGCAACATTTAGTTGCCTAGATACTGGTCTAGACCAGGCTCCGCAGACGCAAAAGCAACCAGCGAGCCTGGCTTCTAAGGGCATCTGCAGTGTGGCATCGAACCGTGCTGTGGACCAAAAGCGAACCGAAAGAGAGTTCGGCAAGCTGCAGTGTGGACATCGATCTGTAGTACACAGAAACAATAAAAAAAGTGCTTGCTTTTTCTTTGTTGTTGCAGCTCCTGACCTTGCATGCATGCTGAGCAAATATTTTAATCCCCTCGGTTCGGCGCAAGTTTGGAGTTCGCTTTTGCTTCTGACAAGTAGCAGTCGTTGTCCACGTCGATTTTTCTCCCCCACGGTTCGCTTTGTCAGCAACACTGGAGGTGCTCTAAGAAACGAGAATGAAATCCGTTTCTCCATAGCAGGCTCATGGGATGCATGAGATTAGCATGTTAATGATGATATTAGTACATGATTATGATAGTCTAAGGTATATTCATATATTTCAAGTAAATTAAAGATTTAGTATGGTAAAAAGAAGTGATATATATACAAATGATTCAAGCAAAATAAATATTATCGTGATACTTGTTTTTTTATTTCAATCAATGTAACATATCCCAATATAGACAACCAAATAAGCGCTCTGCTCGGCCTCCTAGATTCTACACCAAACAAATACAACTTGCATCCTGCAGCCTGTCTAGCTAGAGCCTGTTCCCAAATGCGAGCCAGGTAACCAAACAGGCTAAAAACACAGGTTTTACTCAGACCAATCATCCATGGTATGTAAACTGGAGCTGGATAAAAGTGTTTGTCCCTACTCCCTATCAGAAACTATGCAAATTATTTTCGAAAAAAGAAAAAACTACGCAAATTAGTAGGCTGGTAGGTGATACGGGTGTAGTAAATATATTCCCGTTTTCCGAAGATTGAACCGAAGATACCGGAAGAAGATTATAAAAAGGAGAGGAAGTGAGAAGAGGAACCCGAAGCATCTGCAAATTTGCCACGGTTCTTTTATCTCTCTCACTCACAAAAACATCGCTCCGACGACGACGACAGTAGTCATGCCTGTCCTGGTGGCAGTCTGCAGCAATCGTTGGAGTTTTCTAGCTAGTGACAGTAAGGATTCAAAACCGTGGCAAAAATTTGCAATCGCTCCGAAACTCAGACAACGGTTTGTTTGACTTGTTTCGTTGTTTGTTGTTACCATACCAGAGCCCCTCGACGACGACGGCGGAGTCGGCGAGCCTCCGCCTGGTCCGGTAGCTGCGGTACACCTTCTGCAGCTTGGTCGCCGCGCCACTCCCGCCGCTCCCCGCCGCCGCCGCCTCCATTTTCTGACGACTTCGATCTCTGAAGAACGAAGGAACGAGCAACAAAGCAGCTTGGTTTGGTTGCGAAGGAGAGCTCGAGCGCGCGGCGCGAGACAGACCACACACACACACACCCCACAGAGGGTATGATGCTGCGTAGTGGAGGTGGAGCATCACATTCCCAATTTCCCATTCGCGTTCGTTCGTTCGTCCTCGATCGCTAGCTCCGCTCAGGTCACGCTCAGAGCATATCATTCGTTGGTGCCGGCCGGTCGCTCTCCATATATGCCGGATCGGAGCTCCGGTCGACGGCGCTGTTGGCCTGCGAATCACTCAAACGCGCGCAGCAGGTACGCGTGAGAGCATCGTGTTCTGTGTCGTCCTCAACCTGAATCCTAACCTGAGCTCGTGAAGTCGTGGCTGGCTCTCAAGGCTCCGCCAAGACTGGGTATCAAAGTGAAGTGACCACGATCGGCACTCGATAGAAGCGCGTTCTATGTTTCTTTAAATTCTTCTTCTTAATACAATGGTACGTAAATCTTTTGCGTATTCGAGAAAAAAAAGTGAAGTGACCAACGTATATAAGAGATAGAAATTGTACCATTATCTAAAGGAAAAACCGACAATATAACAAATCTAAAGTGGGCAATGCCATATGTTAGCGACAATTTCACCAAACCTGGATGATTGTCGTTGTCGTATAATTGATAAGTTGCCCGATTATTACTTATTAGCTTGCCATCTCGTTCTTTAATTTTGCCTTTTTCGAGAGCTTTGCTTCTTTTTTTTTTTTTCAGTCCGAGACTACACTCGTAGTAAATGTTGGTTGTGTGTATATAACTCGTGTAAAGACCCAGATGAAGTTTCTTTTCATAAAATTTAGGGTCAAGCCTGTTTAATTTGTTACATCCTTCTGATTCAACCTCAATCGTAAACTCGTAATCGAAGCCGAACGTGGAAAAGATCCACCACATCACACAGAGCACTCCAACGCATCTCATTTTGTGTGTGACTCGTTAGACCAGCTAGGCTCGGATAATAAAAAAGTAAATACCTGTAAAACGACAATAGATTGAGACTTCGGTGGCTATAGTTTCAATGGCGGCAAAAGGAAAGAGCATGGAACAAGCTGGAACTGCCCTGTGACAGTCAAGACAAAGAGCTATTTGCTGCCTCAACGATTGTTACAATCGGTGATGGCAAATTTGCCAAGTTCTGGGCACAAGGACAAACTCTCCAAAACATTGCCCCGACATTGTTCAGAAAAGCTAAAAGAAAGAACATCACAGTCCAGAAAGCGCTGCAAGATAACAAATGGATTGGACACATCAGCCCGGTAGTTTCTGCAGTAGAATTGCATGAATATGTCCTCATTTGGGAGTTGGTGCATCGGATACAACTCGTTGAAGGTATGGAGGACAGCATAGTTTGGCGGTAGACAGCAGATGGAGAGTACACATCACAAAGCGCATACCGAATCCAATTCCAGGGGACTTTCAGCAAGTTGAATCTGTCACCGGTTTGGAAAGCAAGGGCCGAGGCCAAATGCAGGTTTTTTGCATGGACCCTGCTACATAAAAAGATCCTAACGGCCAACAATTTAATAAAACGGCATTGGCCAAATGATTCAATATGCAAGCTATGTACAACTGAACATGAAACCCCCACACACTTGTGCAAGGATTGTGATTTCACCAAACAAGTGGCTGTCACAGCACTCAACGCGGTGGCTGTCACTGGTTCCCTTCACAAGTATTGGCGGAGATGCCGGGCTAAGATCGACAAATCCCAAAGGAATAAGTTCGATGGAGTCATGATCTATTTTTGGTGGAACATATGGAAAGAGAGGAACAAAAGAACATTTCAGAACAAAAGTTTACAACCGGAGGAGGTGGCTTTCCTTTGCAAAGAAGAAGTGGATCAATACCAGCTAGCGACAAGGTCCTTTGCGCAGACAAATCAACAATAGCAGTAGTGGTAGCAATAGAGTTAGTAGTGTTTTAGTTTTCATCAGTTGTTGTTCTTTCTCTTTTTCTCTCTCTCCCTTTGTGTTAAGTTCAGGTACAGAGTGGTGGTGTGCTAGGTGGGTAGTAGAGTTATAGTGGTGTTGTAATCCTGTAATTACGTTACCTTTTTTTCTTTCTTCGTCTAATAAAAATCCGGCAAATCTTTTTGCCGCCTTTCGAAAAAAAACTACAATAGATTCGGAAGAGAGAAGATAGGAACCAGAAACATTGTGAGGAAAAAGTGAAGAGGAGAGAAAGCTGTAAGAACAACAAAGATATGCTTGTATTAGATCCTAGGATTTTTCTAGGAAATTCAAAGGAAGCCGAACAGAGGAAAGGGAAGAGTATGTTGTTTTGGAACACAGGAAAACATCCCATCCTTTCCTATGTAATACTGTTGCCTCTTCACAATTTCACAGGAGTAGAAACATAATCCACTCCATGCTTTGGTTTTCTCCTATTCGCGGAAGTCCGAGACACGGTGCCGTTAACACAGTTGGAGAACGAAAGATTAGCCAAGCCAATATCCAGTGCGATTGCTCTCGCCAGGCATATGCGGTCATACGCCCATACCGAAATTGCAGCTCATGATTAGGAGGTCCTGTCCATTAAAGTAAGAATTAGTCAAAATTTCTTCTCTATGTTTTTTTTAACTGGGCGCGGCTCAAGGCCTTATATTGCAACTCGCAGGGAAGTGATTACAAAGTCGGGGAGGGGGTCCAGCCAGACCTGTGACTGACCCGAGTCCCAAGACAAACCCATCTTAGCTAGCTCGTGCGCAGACGAGTTAACTCTAGAGGAATAAGGGAAACTTTTGAACAGACAAAAGATTCATACAATAGACTGCGAATATCACTAAAAATCATACCACACACACACTCCTATCTGATGTCTGATGTCGTAGAAACAATAGCGCTCCTCAGCTCGCTAGCATCCACCTCCAACTGAACACGTGAGATACCATTCATAGAAGCAGCTTCCAGGGCCGTCATGCAGGCCAAGGCCTCCGCCATCAGAGCATCATGGATCAGGCCTGCGTTACCTGCACCTGCTATCACTGCATGGCCAGCGCTGTCCCTGATGATGAAACCCCAGGCACCAACGCCGGTCTCCTTTACAAAATCCCCATCAGTATTAATCTTGAGTATACCATCAGGTGGAGGCGACCACCCCAGCAGAGAATTCGTTGAATTCTTGCTGTCAGCTACAGGATGATTCATCAGATGCGCCATAGACATCACTGATCGGCTAACTTCATACGCAGTTTGTTTCTTGTCACCTGCATTAACTTTGTTTCTCGCCTCCCACCACATCGAGAGCAGCAGGACAAATTTAGTCACTGTTGACCCATCAAGTTTCAGAATTGCTTGGACGACAACATCAGCAGATTGGAATTGCAGTAAGGAGATTCTCACTGTCTCTAGCATGAGCTCCTTCCAACATTCTCGAACGAACTTGCATTTTAGGAAGCAGTGGCCACCGTCTTCATCAAATCTCATGCACACTGGACATCTCGTGTCCAAATCTATTCCTCTTCGTTTTATGTTCATCTTCAGTGGCAGGCTATTGTGGGCAAATCTCCATAAAAATTGTTTTATCCTCGGCGGGCACTGAAAATTCCAGATGTTCTTCCATTGCCTAGCCGTAGTCTCCCCAGAATTGTTAGTTGAGCTTCCCTCTCCTTGCTGCCTTCTTCTCAATCTTTGGTCACGATCTTCTAGAACATGGTATGCCGATTTGACCGTGAACACTCCCTTTTTATCAAAATGCCACGCAATGTAATCATCTCGATCAAATCTTGTTGGTATAGATCGAATATTAGTGGCATCCTCCTCCCAAAAAATGTCACGCACAAGCTGAGAGTCCCATGTACCCGTGTTTGGATCGATCAATTCTGCAACCTTTGATAGCAGCACCCCCCTCCTTGGGGTTCTTGGCCTACGGGTGAAGCCATAGGGAATCCATGGATCCTCCCGAATTCTTACTTGTGTACCATCACCTATTCTCCAGATTAGGCCATTGTCCAGCGCTTTAAAACCCCGCACAATACTTCGCCAAGTGTAAGAAATACCAGGGCCTTCACAGATCTTTCTGAAGTCCCCATCCAGACAGTATCTCGGCAATCTCGCCATATGGAGCCGAGCACACAGGGATTCAGGCTGCTCCACAATGCGCCAGGCCTGCCGGGCTAGCATGGCGAGGTTGAACAGGTGTAGATCACGGTAGCCGAGTCCTCCTTTCTCCTTGCGACTTGCCAAAGTTTCCCATGACAACCAGTGAACTCTGGCCTCGTTCCAACTAACTAGACTACTCTTTTCAGATCCAAATACAAGGTGTTCATCTACTCTTTTCTGATCCAAATACAATGTCCATCTTTAATTTCCTGCGCACCCGAATCAGCAATGTCTGTATCCTCTACTACGTCTAACCAAAACCGTAGTTTTCTTTGTCCGCTTGAGTCTGTTTCCATTTCGATTTCTGGGTCTTTTTTTTTGTCTTGTCTATCTAATCTATATCTATAACAAATATTATAGAGTCAAAGTTTTATTTATTCTTTATCTATCTCTCCTTAGCTACATGGACAATAGAGAGTTTCTTTCATTCTACTTTTTTTTTACTTTTGGACTAGCCCATACTCATATGAGTCAGAACACGCTGATGAATACAAGGTCTGATTCTAATATATATTGGGTTGCACCCTCTGTATCTCGTATATGACCCGGATTTATGACCCACGCTCATACAAGTTAAAACAACTCGTGTCTAGCGATGGTATGGAGTCCAATTCCTATACTACTGGGTTTCGCTTCAACACACAGGCACCTTTGCTAGTTAAAACAAAAGAACCAGCATGTATATTAATTAGTCTATCATTATGTGTTTTTACAAAGATTCATCATCATGTGTTGAGGGCCTTTTATCATTCATATGCTTTGAAATTCCTCTACTACAAATTTCTATATTTCAAATGTCTCATATTCTTTTCCTGCATTTTTCTTCGGTAATGCTCTCTACTGAGCGTCTGTCCGGCCAGATGGAACGGACCCGCTTGCCCCCGCACCTCGCACCTCACACGCCCACGCCTCGTGCCCATGCGCCACGTGCTTCGCGCTCCCCATCCGTGCCTCGTGCCTCACATCGCGCGCTGCTCGCGCCTCGGCTGCGCTCCGCCACACCTCGCGCCTCCCGCCTGAACTTGCGCTACGCACAACCGAGGTCCGCGGACCGTGGGCGACCTCCACGTCGTGGCATCGAGCTCTTCACCGGCGTCGACCTTCGCGTCAACGAGCCTCCAGTAGGCGGCAGTAAGTAGATGAGCACACATTACAACCGTGTGTTTCATGCGTTTTAGATGTATGTTGCATATGTTTTATTTGGATATTGCAAAAGTAGATATCGTGTTGCATATGATGCAATGTCTATACACGTATATTGCAAATATATGTTTCAAATGTTTTTGTTGTTTTCTAACGTATGTTGCGAGTGGTTTATCTGGATGTTGCATTTGTTGCACTGGCTATATACATACACCGTAAGTGCATATTTTCAAATGTTTCAGATGTTTGAAACGTATGTTGCAAGTGTTTTATCTGGATGTTGCATATGTTGCGGTGGCTATACATGTATGTTGCAAGTGTATGTTTCAAATGTTTCAGCTGTTTCAAATGTATGCTGCAAGTGTTTTATGTTTCAAATGTTTCGGCTGTTTCAAATGTATGCTGCAAGTGTTTTATCTGGATGCTGCATATATTGTAGTGGTTATACACATATGTTGCAAGAGCATGTTCTAAATGTTTCATCTGTTTTAGACGTATGTTGCAAGTGTTCCATGAGTAGCTGCGGGAAGTGGGTGCAGGCAGAGGTGGTCCCTGCGGGCACAACGGTCCCTCGTGCGTGAGAAGCGAAGCGAACGCGGCAACAAGTGCATGCGTATCGTAGTAGCAGGCAGGGCTGGGCCGACGGGCGTGGCAGCAGTAGCACGCGGGCAAGTGCGGCAGCACACACGCGGCATGGCGCAGCAGCAGCCGGCGGGCGGGCGGCAGGAGCTACATGCAACCATGCATACGAGTGATCGAGCAAGAAAGCCCTGCAGCCTATGGACATGTGAAATAACAACGGGAGTCGGGGAATCAACGGCTGCCGAATTGATTGATTGGACGAAACCAAAAGGGCGAGCAGCAAGTGCGGACGTCCGGGTGCTAGCGAAGCCCTTTTTATTTTCTTACTTTTGCCAATACGCTTACCTTCGTTTTCTGTGTTTTTGGGTTTTTGCTTATTTCTATTTCTATGATTTTTTATTTCTTTGTTCCAAATATAGGTCCTAATTATTCCATTCGTATCTGGGCCGACCAAACCCATGCGGGGCCCATGTATGAGGAGCCCCTAATTTGAACCGGGGCGGGCCTATCTGCTGGGCACGCACTCCTCCCCAAACTGAATCCGCTCTGCTCCCTGCCTCGTCGGCCTCGGCCTCTCCCTCCTTGCGCCCGCTCCCAAATCCACACCATGGCTGGAGCCCCGCCCGACCAGCGCAAGCGCAAGGCTCCGGCCCCCGCCGCAGCCGCCGAGGACGAGGCGGAGGCGGAGGTGGAGGTGGAGGAGCTGGAGAGCGAGGTAGCCGATCTGGACCGCCGCACCCTCGAGCACCTCCGCCGCACCGCCGCGCGCCTCCCCGACGCTGCCTTCTCCCGCCTCGCCCCGCTCCGCCCTCCGGTACGCCTCGGTACGCCCCTATTCCTGCCAGCCAACCTACCGTGCCGTGCTAACGTTTCATTTGAGACTGCTCCGCCCTCTTGTGTTGCGTGGTGGTGATGCTATTTGTGTGTTCCATGGATTTGTTCTCGGCGGCATACGTGAAGAAATTGTCACTTTGGGGGATTAATTTTGGATACGCGAGGCCACCCGGTTTTGCGTGGCTACATTTGGGGAAGCCTTGTTTATAGTATATTTTTTGTCTAATAAAAACCTATGACTTTGAGCGAGAGAAAAAATGGAAGAGATTTAGTTTTCCTGGCATGGCAAATTTCTGACCAATATATTCAGAGTCCATTGTTTGCCTATGGATGTGGTTTAGTGAATTTTCGTACAGCCCTGGGTTGTTGAATGGTACTAATCACCAATTTCCATTGCCTTGCTAGTTGGGGCAATGTCAATACTCCCTCCATTGCAATTATAGTTCACTTTTACTTTATCCTAAACCAGGCTTCTTAAACTTTGACCAAATTTATAGAAAAATACACCAACAGGTGGATACAGGATAAAAGATCACCTATGAAATATGTTTTGATATTGCATTTATTTAAACCTCTAGTTTTACTATATTTTTCTAAAAACATTGTCGAAGTTAGAGAAGTTTGACTTTATTAACAAGTTATGCTTGCACAGTTCAAATATACCTATCAAAATTTAAAATGCCTAGTCTTTTACATCTGTTGTTGCTAGTTTTGCCAGTTGCCACAATTCGCTTGTATTGGTCTGTCAATTTCAGAAATTAAACACTCCACATTTTCAGAGACAACTGATGTTTCCCAAGCTCGGCATGCTTTGATTTATTATTAATGTTATAGTTTTTTTTATTTATACCATAATAACTGCTAATACGTCCATTGATATTGCAGAAGTTCCAGTTGTCTCGGAAACATCAGTTGCCGAAGATGACCAAGAGCTTGAGAAAGTAAAGATCCTCAAATCCAAGATCAAAGCTAATATTGCGGATTTGCCCAAGGTACTTGAGCAAATAAATGAAACTGTTGCTCGGTGTGAGAGGTTTTGTTAGTATCCATCCTGTGTTTCGAAAGAACTGTAGAGTTTGACACATCTTGCATGAGACTGGCTGATTCAGCATTATGTGTTTAGGTGTATTTGATCTAAGTGTTGTAGTTTCGGCGCTGACCATTTTGTTGCGTGAAATATCGTAAGCATTGCTATGTTGAGGAAGCTAATTGTAAGTTAAAGCTTGAAGAGAAAGATCTGTGGAGCAGAAGTATTTAGGAGGTCTTGCATTTTCTGCATTAAAGATTGAATTGCTGGTAGAGTGATAGGACACCAGGTTGCTCACGGATGCGTGCTTGTTCATGGCGTACTGCATGTGAAGTAATTATCTAAAGAAGATTGTGTGCTTGTTGACGGCAGTTGACATCCTGACTTTTTAACTGAATTCAGGTGCAGAGAAAGTGTATATTTGTAATCCATAGTAACTCATTTCATCATGAAGACAGCAAGAAGCTTTCTCCCCTAGCTTGACCCTTGACGTGTGTGCTTTTTGTCCTGAAACGATATTCTTTTTAGAGCTGTACGTCAAAATACAGAGCACGAAGAAAACAGAATTCAGAGCGGAAGAGAGAACTTCTAGCGAGGCCCATCTTTGGAAGGAAAAGAAATGATTCCTAGGCCCGTCTGCAACGATGGGCTCAGCACAAAGGCTCTCACTCTGCAGCCACCAGTGTTTGCTGAGGTCTGAGGACCCCTGAATAATTCTCAATGGTCAATGCAAAACAGGCAAAATACATCATGTTCACAATCTATATGCTAAGGCTGCTATACTGGTGTGCTGACTTGAGAGTACACCTTGTTCTTGATTAATGCATAGCGGTTTTATCTGATGGCCAACAGACTACTGCTGAGCTCTGAGCCTGATGGCCAGCAGAGTACTGCTGAGCTCTGAGGACTGACACATTGTAATGCTGTGTTCATTATTCCATTTACAAAGGATATAATATAAAGCAAGTTCCTTAACCACGGTAACATACTATCACATCTGCTTCAAAGCTACATATCTGAAATGTGACATATTCGGCCCATAGCCTATTTCAGTTGGAGAACATTGCGCTGTGCTTCTCTGAATGGAACCACAGGACAGCGGAGAAGCAGCTTGGACAAACCAGGCATGTGATCTTTGCAGTGCTGAAAATTGATATTCCAGAATAGCAGTAACTGGACAGCTGAAAAGCACGGTTTCGTGCTATTTGCGTGGCATAATAAGCTACTCTAAGTTCCTAACTTGGCTGGGGCAGGGAGGCCTGAATTGGCGCAAGCGGTGATGTTGGCGATGTGACTTTAGTGGGGGACAAAGGAGGCAGTTTCCTTGACACTGACGGAGTTGTTGCCCTTGGTGACAGATCCACCATCTCCAGAGCCTGCATCCGGAGCTCCATTGGGTAGTCCTTGACACATCCAATTCTCGGACCAGCCCCAGTGCTCCATTTAAGGGACAGCCTGTGCCCGAGCTGATAGGACTTGGACTCGCTCTTGGATTTCATCCTCTCAAGAATCGCCTTCTGGGGGACTTCGGTGGCTCTAGGGCTTTGCAGACCACCCGATAAGGTCCTTTGGTAGGTTGGCCTCGCTTGTTCTTCAGGAGCGTTGTCTCCTTCATTGCCTTCTCTGGCGTTTGGAGGGGGAACCACTTGTGGAAGATCTGGTTCCATGATAGCTGAAGTAAACTTCTGTGAGTCATTAGGCACTGGATCTTCGTTGTAGTCTTCTCTGGTGGATGAGCGCACCTGCGACAAAAAACAAAGCTCACTAAATGAAACCATCTGCCATTTGGTGGCACGAGCATATTTTCAATTGTTAATGGTTAAGATAGTGTACCTCAACTTCTTTGAGGTCAACTCCATTCTCTTCAAGGAAGTTCATGAAATTGTGGAGGTTCTCTGCACTAGGTTTGTAGTGACCGCTGTACGCCCAGATGGACTTAATCCAGAACAAATAGAAAAATTTAGCCAAATGCACCGATGAAAACGTACACTAGCACAATGTAATCAAAGTAAAAAAAAAGATTATTATATGCTGCATAGCACAATGTAATCAACTCGCACAGTGGTTGAATCAAGATAAAGATATCTGATGTGTACTAGACATTCAGAAACTATAGTTTCTGATATACTGCCAAAAAAAGTTGTGCCAAAAATATTCTCTGCATGGATATTAATGTTCTGGTTTATATTTTATATTTGCCATTTAGAAATGGATTGTCAAAAAATAGTTATTTATGGTAGCCCATGGAACAGCAAAGAATGGTTTGGAGGATCACGCACAGTGAATGACACAAATAAAACATTTTGACCAAAGGTAAGAATAGCACAAGCAGGAATACCATGAAAGTAAAATACCACGATATAAAACAAACATTCCAATAGGCAGTGGTTGCTAAAAAGAATACCTTGATCACTCCATTTTCTGCAGTAAATCTCCCAGCAGCTGTAGTTGCACCTCCTGCCAAAAAGCTGGAGTGCTGGAATACACCTCTCTGTTTCTGATGGATATATAGAAATAGGTTTAGCAGAAATAAAATAGCGAAATGCAACAAAGATATAATATTGTTTCAGCAGAGTGCAAAGTCATTGTAAGACAGTAAGGGCAGACAAAATACCTTGCCAGCATAAAGTTTTTTTGCTGTACTCATAACAAATATCCATTTAGTCCCCTTAGGACCCCTTGTATCAAGTGGTTCTCCAGACAGTTTATGGATAACTTTTCCCTCGTTAATGATGTATTCATAGTGCTCACGCTCTTGCTGCAAAACATTGGACAAATGTAGTTTTATTAGTCATCGAAAGAGTCTGTTAAAACTTAAAACAAATCCCTTTTCCTATTGTTAACTATGTTTAACGTTGCAAAAAACAGCTGTAGTTTTATTAGTCATCCAGATTCATGAACAAATGAAATATAATGTGAATAATAGCAGGCCAGCGTGTGACTGGATTCCATTCATATTTCAGATGTAACAATAATTCAGACTTGAGGCTACATCAAATGCAGTTCATATATAAAACAATTTTATGTAGTAACTAGAAGATGAAAGATACATGTTTTATTTGATAAAAAAAATTAAAGGCAAACTTGGGGAAAAGTTTTTTTAGAAAAGATAGTGATAAAATCAACAAAAGGTTCGTTCAAAAAATAAAATCAACAAAGGAAAGTTTTATGACACCGACATGAGATTTTGTGGATGAAGTGAGTCAAGCCATCTTACTGCTCTTCACAGAAAATTTTCAGCAAGGATATATGTCACTGGCTCTAAATAAAGACAGGTAGCCATTGGTGGAACGTATCTTACCGGACCAAGATACCTAATGCATTGCTTCTTCAGCAAAGCTCTTGGACATTCAGGAAGGTCTAGATCCTTTCCCTCCCCAACATCAAGCCTACATATGCACAAATACTAACTTAAATGGTTGTGCCCTCAAACTGATAACTGAAATTACAGGTATGAACAGAGTAACAGACAGTCCTATCGTAACTGAAATCCCTGGAATGAGTAGACATTTGAATTTGTACATCTCTTTTCCATCTGTTATGCCAATTGCACTATTTTGTTCAAAGAACAGAATTTGCCAATGTGATTATGGCTTCTGGAAGTTCCAGTGAAGTTCTTACCAATAGAAGAATGGCTGGCCTGCTTGGGTTTTGCACCATTCATCGTAGTAGAAGTGCAGGTTGTGTCCATATCTATGCCGCGGGTCGATCTACACAGAACAATGAATACAGCTATAAAGGTTACATTGCATCCTAGCGTTGCAAACAACTGACTATCACTGTATCAAGAAACGGACATACAGTAACTTTGATGAGCTGAACAGGTGGTCATTTTTATGATCGATGTTCACACATGGCTAAAGTAGTAATGTCCAATCAAATGATAATGTAAAGCAGCCTCTTTTCACACACATATAGGAACAGACCCAAAAAAAATCCAAAGCAATACTACTAAACTAAAAGGCAGTACTAGTGGATTACAAGTACGGTTATGTACTCACCGCTTCGATCCAGTGCTGGAAAGCCAGCTTGAGGGCCTTGCCGTCTCTGGATAAACCCTGACCCACCTGTTGCAAATTGCAATGCAAGTCAGTGACATCAGCAACAGAGGACTGAAGAAGTCTGAAGACTGAAGCAAATTGGTTTCTGGTGGTGAACAGGAGGGACTTTTTCTCTGGTAGTGGTAGCAGTTGGGAGGACCTTGGATGCGTTGAGGCTGACGCGGTTCCAGCGCGAGGCGGCGGTCTCCGACTTGGGCTCGTCGAAGAAGGAGACGGTGCTCAGCTCGAGGCGCGCGAAGTCCAGCGCCTGCCACCTTCATTCATCATCCCAACCACAAATCCTATCAGTCTCAATCAAAACTCCACCTCAGGGGCGAAAAACAAGCTCTTTTGTAAGCTGTAACCGATTTCCGACACGCGTAACCATCAAGAGGAACCAAATTCAGGCATTTTTTTTAACTGGAGGCACAAAATCTCCAAGAACCAAAGGAGGGGCCTTCCGATGGAACGGAACCCAACATACGATCCAGCAAGAACCAGGGAAAAGCCAATCCCCAAGAACTGAAGAGCGTCGCATGCCACCGCTCTTGTCCAGCACCAAATCGAACGGAACAGAGGGGAAGGAACCACATGTCCACACTACCAGAGGCATGGGCCCCGAAGAGGAAAAGGAAAAGGATCCGAAGAAGATACCATACCAGAGCTCCTCGACGACGACGGCGGAGTCGGCGAGCTTCCGGCGGGTCCGGTAGCTGCGGTACACCTTCTGCAGCTTGGTGGCCGCGCCATTCTCGCCGGCCCCCTCCACCGGCGAGGGAGGAGGCTCCAGCTTATCCGGCCCCGCCGCCTCCACCTCCATTCCTCTGGGATTGGGGAGCGAGCGAAGGGTCCGACGCGCTAAACTTGGACAGAACCGAGCCGGCAATTAGTTCGACCGCGGAGGCGGAGGCGACGGCGAGACCGCGAGAATGGCTCCTCGTGCAGTGTGTCAATGACGAGGACGAGGAGGAGCAGGTGGGAGTTTAATCCGTGGTTTAACACGCGAGCCGAGGGAAAGGGAATAATTAAAGGCGATTAGTCTAGAACGGGGAGCAGGGCGGGGATCGGGGTATCGCATTCGCGGGAGGATCGGGAATCGGCCCCGCGGAGACGACGACGACGAGTCGTTGGCGCCACCTACCGGTTCTTGGCTCGTGTCCCGTGGCGGGGTTGGCGCCATAACTGAGCGTGGCAGGCCCACTTGTCATCATGATGTGGCAGGCCCACTTGTCATAAAGTAACTAGCGCATGAGCAATGGCGTGGGTGGTGCCATTCCGATCGAGGGGTTTATAATGTTACTATACAATAATGTTACTTATTTCTAAGGACACTTTTTTGAAGTTAAAATTATTATTTGAAATCATGTCAAACGGGACCTTATTGTATAGCACAAGCGATCAATGAACGATGGATAACACACCTTCGTGACATTTTTCTGTATATATATGATAACTCATCCAGATTCATAAACAGCGTGCGAGGTGTTTCATCTTAAGGCTTGTTCTAACTAGGCCTGATGTCCTAATGGCTTATTTAGATTATATGATCTAAAATTTAGCCACTAAATTTTAGCTTTCGATGACTAATTTTGTAGAAAAATAGTAGTAGTATTGCTATTATTTTTCTATAGGGCATTCCCTACGTTTCTAATTATAAGACGTTTGTCTTAGATATTATTTTGACTATATTTCTATAGATATAGTGTATATATCTAAGTACATATAAAATGCACTTATCAAAAAAAAAAAGTTAAAACGTTTTATAACTGGGAAAAGAGGAGTAACGAGTACCATATTCGTGTTGGAGCTGCTCTGACGACGAGGGAAGACTGACCGAGTCAGGGACAACGAGACAGCACTGTGGCACGCGCTTGACCTGCGTTGTGCGGCTCGCTCGCCCCTTACCGGTGGGTGGTGGCTAATGGCCCGGGTGAGTGTGAGCCCTCGCCGGAGCGTGTTTGATGGTGCGCCGTTTCATGTCCGGTGGTGGTCGCCCCCCCTCCCAGCGGGGCACCGGTCGCTCTCCGCGCCGGATCGGGACGGGACGAGGGCTCTGGTCGCCGTCGCCGTCGCCGTCGTGGATTGGTGGCCGCACACGTGCACGACATACTGACATGCGCGCTGTGCTGTGCCGCAGCTACGATGGCTCTTGGCTAGTGTGAGCTGAATCAGCGCCCTCCATTGCATTCCATCGGCCGGTCTGCATGTTGCTATTGCTGAATCATGTGGGTCCGTCAGCACCTCGCGTCCAGTAGTGTACCGTGTAGTACCGTAGTACTGTACGTGTACTAGGCTAGCCAGTAGCCACGGAGCGGATGTGGTGTCCGACTGTCCGTGGCGGCCAAATAAATACTCTCTCATTTTCCAAAAAAAAAGACCATTGTTTTAAGAATAAATCTGTACAAACACAGATTCATTTCTAAAACAACAATCTTTTTGGGACAGAGGAACAATAATCTTTTTGAACAAAGCAAGTATTACCGTCTCTGTTTTTAATGTTATATTAGTTTTCTGTACCGATAGAGATTTTTTTAGTTTCCAGTAACGCGAGGAACACACTAGTAGTTTCTTGTCTAGAGACCATTTTCTTTATCTCCCTCATTTGCGTTAGCAGTTTCCAGTAACACGAGGAACACACTAGTAGTCAGGATGTTTTTAATGAAATATCGACAGGACGTGGGACACTACTGCCTTTTTGGTTCGCCTACTAGCAGGCTCACATGGACAGACAGAGGACATGTGACCATGTCGTGTTTGGTTGAGTGCATCGACTTACCCTGGCTGAGAAAAGAGGTTGTTTAGTTGTCTGTACGAAGATATGTTGCATGAGAAAAAAATTACAATGTTATGATTATAATTTTTATTTTATGTAAATACACTCCTAAAGTACTTATTTTATCTAATTATGTCTTAAATAAATATCTTTAAAACACATTAATAGCACTTTATATTCACTAATTATAGACTAATAGTGTTATTAGATAAGAAAAGAGCGCATCCAGCGAGCCAGCGCCGACAGAAACGGCCGATTTGCTCGTTCCGCACAGCCTGGCCACGGGTGCCTCGTGCATGCGCGGAGCCTGGCTCAGCCTGGCGAGCAGGCAACCATACGTCCGGTCCCTGCATCCCATGCATGGAACCAAACCGGCCCTGCAATTCAAATGCACGCCGTCGTTTTCGGTGCAAAAAACTCTCCACGTAACCGCAACTTCTTTAAATGCTGTATACAGGCCTATTGTGCACGAATCTGCCTGATAATATAATTGACTGTTTTCTACTACCGTGATGGCACCACACCACACAAATACTAACTTGCCAGGCGCTGACAAAGCAAGAAATGTAAAGGTCAAACTAGCTTGATAGCTACTGTCGTGACAAAGCATCGTTCAGAATTGGGAATTTTTGTATGGATTTGTGCACCTTAACTTCTTTTGACCAAGGCCCTGCTCGCTGCAATGAGTAGTGTAGCTACTACTGTGAAACAACCGCAACCTAAGAAGCTGCAGCAAGCAGGCCGGCTCCAATTACCTAGTAGATGCACACTGTATTTTTCTTTTTTAAAAAAGAAGGTAAAAACTTTGCTGTAATTTTTATTAAAAAATGAATAAAAAAGAGTGTCGACCTACTTTTGAGTGACAACTGTGATAAAATAAACCATTCGACTAGAATACAAAGACCAATAGCTCAAGCACAAAGGCTGACTAACAAAACTTTACACTACTTCTAGTGCACGAGGCAACACTAAAAACAGCTAAGTCTGAAAACAAACCAAACTACCATGCTTCGTTCACTCCAAGCCTCCAACACTGATTCTACTAATAACTTGAACAACGTACACACACTTAGCACAACAGGAGACAAACTATGGACCTCAATCAATCAAGTAACTAAAAGCTAAAAGAAAACAGAAGCCAAGCCGATTTTGTTCCTTAGGTACTTATCAAGTATTTTTAAGGGTTTTTCCATGTTTACTCCCATCCAAAAATATCTGCAACCGATATGCTTCCGATGGAACACGTTTGGCCACGTTTTCAATTCATGGTGGCCTGGCCTGGCCCAGGGTTTGACCCTAGCTAGCTAGCGTGTCAAAGTCTCACCTGCTCCCCAGATAACAGGTCCATCAGTCCAAGCTGTGAGCTGGAGACCCCCACAAAATAAATATTTTGGTTGTACCACAAATCCACAATCCAATTGGGATTTGGCAGGCAGCTCTCGCGCCTTCGTCGCGGACTCGCGGCCGGTCTAGAAGCACCTCTCAGCCTTTTTTGTTTCCTTTTTGTTTCTTTTCTATGGAACGAAAGAAGCCAAGACCTGGTTGTACGCAGCCGTCAGTCCCTCGTCGCGCTTTTGTGCATAGTACTGCGTACTAGTTCAGCACAGCAGCCAGACAGCCACAGAGCGCTATAGCTGCTTCACGGAGTTTAATTTGCAAGGTCCAACTGTTGAGATGCACGTACGTACGTATACGAACGTCGCAGCAGTATGATTAATTTGCTGGCCATGCTGCAATCAACATTAGTAGTCCACTTCCATTTTTTTTATTGCGACATTACTGGAATTCATTATCGGTTACGTCATGAAATTTAGTCCAACGATTTTCAAAAGTATGCTCAACTTTTGTGTGTCATCATTGACTTGTTGGAGTACCATATTCTGAATAGGCATACAGTAGTAATACATTTCAACCATATATATATCGTTCTATTGTTTTCAATATATAGGATATGATTGGGTTTTTTTGGCTGCTTGCAGCAAACTAGGGATGCAAGCAGACGCGGGCCGGCCTGCTAGTCAGCGAAGCCCGCCTGCTAAAAAGGTCTTAGTGGACCACGGAGAAAAATTCACCGTCGGTCCCTCGACTTGGCTCAAGATGTCATCTAGATCCCTGAACTTTCAAAGTGATATCTATGGGTCTCTAAACTTGGCAAAAGATGTCATCTAGGTCCCTAAACTTTCAAGGTGATCACCGCAGGTCCCTAAACTTGGCAGAGAGTGTCATCCAGGTCCCTAAACTTTCAAGGTGATCACCGTAGGTCTCTAAACTTGGCTGGTGGTGTCATCCCGGGATTCACGTCTAACATACAGTCAGCGTGCCACGCCAGCTTATAGAGTGGGTTAGACCACATTTGGACTGGGATGACACTGCCGGCCAAGTTTAGGGACCTGCGGTGATCACCTTGAAAGTTTAGGGACCTGGATGACATCCTCTGTCAAGTTTAGGGACCTGCGGTGATCACCTTAAAAGTTTATGGACCTGGATGACATCATTTGCCAAGTTTAGGGACCCACATATATCACTTTGAAAGTTCAAGGACCTAGATGACACCTTGAGCCAAGTTGAGGGACCGGCGGTGAATTTTTCTTTAGACCATGCAGACACCTGCTATTTATGTCACGGGCCAAAACAGATTAGTCTGCACAAACCCGGCCCACTGGATGTATGCAGGTGAGCCTACAAAGCCTGCAACTGTCCACATCGTCGGCATCCCTGTGCATCCAGCTGCTATGGCATGGTACGCAACAGCGGCGGCGGTGCGCTCGGAACGCCAGCATCGCGCACAGCGCACGAACGAGCAGCACCCCGGATAGAGCCTCGGCGTGAAGCTTCGTATGTAGAAGGGTTCGTCCTCTCGCCAAGCTTGCGGGCTGCGAGCTAGCGGGCTCCTACGACGTCTGTGTATCCTGAAGCTGAAGTGGTAAGTATAGTATGCGCTAATAGTCTCCTGCAGGGTATGCAAATTATACGAGTGATAATGATTAGAATAGGGCATCTGTTTGGCGAAACGCACCCGTTAACCCACTCCTGTCCGCTCATTCAGAAGATCTTATCCACATCGCTATCAAACCTCTGTGTCCGACTCCACTGTGCCGTCCGCCCATTGCTCACCTTTAGAGCATGTGCTCGCCGCGGGCAGCGCTGCCGCCTCCACTGACCACGCAGCTGCTTGCCCGCTGGCATCCCCCCTCACCACTTCGTAGCATCAAACTCCGCGCCAGCGTCGAGCCTTGCGTCGACGAGCCTCTATTTCGTCCATGTAGCAAGTAGATGTTTTGCTTGAAAGCGCATGTTACAAGCATATGTTTCAAGTGTTTTATAGGTATGTTGTAAGTATTTTATACGGATATTACAAAAGTAGATCAGGATGTTACATATGTTGCAATGGTTGTACACGTATGTTACAAGCTTCTATTCCTAATATTTTATCTGTTTTTCAGACGTATGTTGCAAGTGTGTTTATCTAGATGTTGCATATATTTCACACATATGTTTGCCAGTGTTTTAATCTGAATGTTGCGTATGTTTATAATAGTTTCAAGTGTTTTTCAGGTGTGTTTTGCAAGTGCTTCAAACACATGTTTCAAGTGTTTTATCTTACATAAGTTGTAAGTGTTGCATCTGGATGTTTCAAAAATAGATCGGGTGTTGCATCTTTCTCCTCGCATTCTGCTCCCTTGTCTCGGTGTGTCCTCTTCCCTGCCACCGCGGCCAGGTCCTTCCGAACCAGAGACGGCGCCCCCTCCCCCTCTTCTCGCTCGAGCCCCACGAAGAACACGTAAAACAGAGTGCAGGCGCGGGCGTCCGTCCAGACATCTGGGCACTGCCACTGCCGTTGTAGGATAGCAAAAGCTGGTCGAGCCAACGGTATGGAAACGGCTAAAATAGTAAAATGTTTATGGACGGCTACTCCTGGAGTAGAAACAAATTGAACGTGAATGTACGTTTTCCTTCTTTTCGAAGGAAGTAACGATCTGTGATTCCGCTATATATATGCAGTACTACTCCAACGCCTCCATCTTTTCCTCAAATGAAAGCATGGATAATTGGTCCTCAATCCAGATGAAATATATAGGACAATAATGAGACTGCACCATTACATTCTACCAAAAGGGAGCATGCCAAAGGCAAGTAATTTTTTGTAACATGTTTATCAAAAAGTGAAAATGCACTTGGTGTATTGTAACAATATATAGGTTTCCAGCATATCTATATCTCTATATTAATTCTTACTATAAGGGTGTGTTTAGATGGTGAAAAAGTTTGGGTTCGGCTACTGTAGCACTTTTTGTTGTTATTTGGCAAAATTTATCCAATCATAGACTAACTAGACTCAAAAGATTCGTCTCGACATTTACAGACAAACTGTGTAATTAGTTTTTTCTTTCGTCTACATTTAGTACTCCATGCATGTGTCGCAAGATTTGATGTGACAGGTACTGTAGCACTTTTTGGGTTTGCTTTTTGGGTGGGAGGAGCAACTAAACAGGCTCTAAGTTCATCTCAATATGCAAGTTATCCACATCATACCCCAGTAACAGCCTTGTCATCTCACTAACTTCTAACATCTTAATTACAAGCTATTCACATATATCATCTCTAATCAATTTTATTCCAGGTTCTTCACAATCACCGAAGCAACACGCGAGGCATCTTCTAGTACTCTTTAGTTTGATGCTCATTATTCTGGTTTCGTGCATAAGGTGAATCTAACAATAGGTCCATTGACGGTTGGGATGGCTAGAGGTTTTATTCCATTGACGGTTGGGATGACCAGACAAAAAACATCCAGGTCCACAATAATTGAAACAGACATAAAATGAAATAGAAAAAACAAGTAGGCTAGAGACAAGGAAACGAAGAAAGAAAGGAGAATGTCCGAAAAAGAAAAGGCCTCCGAAAAAATTCAAGCCGTTAGGCAGGAGATAAGGCCCAAGAAATAAAGCACTGTGGCGGGGAATAAAAAGCAGCCCACGATGCTTAAAGTTGAGTAGCCCAACCTGAGCACTAATCTTTTGTACATCTAGCGGCCCAAAATTCACCTGAAAAGACATAACAATTAGCATGTTGTTTATTTAGAAATTTGGTTTATTTGGATTGGCTTTTTTGAACTCATGTAGAATCCCATGTACGTAAGCCAACAAAAGCTCTTCTGGGATAGCAAAAGCTCGAGCCAACAGTATGGAAACGACTAAAATGTTTATGGACGGCTGGACTCCTGGAGTAGTAGAATCAAACGTGAATGTACGTTTTCCTTATTTTCGAATCAAGGTACTATTTGATATGTCAAGACGAGGATAAGATTCAACTATGCAGTACCACTCCATCTCCCTTCATCTTTTCTTCAAATGAAAGCATGGACTTTAATTCGTCCTCAATCCAGATGAAATATATAGGACAATAATGAGACTACTAAGGGTGTGTTCACTTCACATGGAAACCCAAAATATTTCCTCTTCCATCTATCACATCGAATCTTTGGACGCATGCATGGAGCATTAAATGTAGGTAAAAAAGATAACTAACTGCATAGTTTGTCTGTAAATGTCGAGACAAATCTTTTGAGCCTAGTTAGTCCATGGTTGGACAAATTTTGCCAAATAACAACGAAATTCTACAGTAACTTTTCACCCACTTTTCACCAACTGAACACACCCTAAGTATACGTGTCAGCGTAATCAGGTGACAGGCGACACGTCTAGCATCTAAGCAGCGTAATTAGGGTTAATTTGCTTCATTGAGCAGGCTGTCAAGCACATGTCTAGCATCGATCTCTTCTTGAAGGAATGGGCATAGCACGCGGCCGTCCTGCTTATTACGCTTCAATTTATAAACGCTTTTATTTGCAGTCTTCAAATCAAGTGTTTTTTAAAACTTATCTAGCCAAATAACGTACACTAACGAAAATTAGCATCTAAGCAGCCCTAGCAGTCTGGCCCTGAAAACCTGCAACGAAAGAATGGAAAAGGTTTTGCAGTCTTCAATTAAATCAAGTTTTTTAAAAACTTATCTTGCATGCACCAAATAACGTACACTAACGAAATTTAGCATCTAAGTAGCCCTAGCAGCCTGGCCCTGAAAACCTGCATTCCTGCAACGAAGGAATGGAAAAGGTTCAGAGAACTTCAAAGGCCCTGCACAACGTACATGTAATCATCTGGCGACTGGCGGTCTAAGTGAGTTCGGTATACGCTTGAACGTATGCCACGCAAAGCCACATTTTCTGGCGGTTGCAAGCAAGCTAGGCATATACCATGCATCTTCAAATGTACTCCTATAGTCCTACATATGGAGTACTCACGAAGATGGATCATCAGCCGCCTATAAATTACCTAGGAATCTTGCATGGATCCACACCATCTCAGTGCATCATCACACAGCAAAGCATCTATCACTGCAGTCGATCACCGGTCACCGGAGAAGCCGCCGCAACAGCTAGCGCACAGTCTCGTCCATGCAAATGGCCAGGCTGGGAGCACTGCTTCCCCTGGCCTTGGCGGCCATCCTCCTGCTCGCCGTCGCGGCCAGCGCAAAGCCTTCCGACGACGATAGGCCACCCAAGGCGCAGGGGCCCAAGCCGTACAAGGAAAAGGAGGAGCACGACAAGAAGAAGCCGAAGCCGATGAAGGTGAAGTGCCACCACCGTAAGCTCTACCCTTACTGCACCGGCAAGCCGATGGAGTGCCCCGCCGCGTGTTCCCAGTCATGCTACGCCGACTGCAGCTCCTGCAAACCCGTCTGCGGTGAGCACCAGCCGTCTCTTCGTCTTGGTTGCCTCAAGGTTGATGGCCGTGTCACTCAAGTACTAACTGGCCGGTGAATGGCGCATTTGGATCGCATGCAGTGTGCAGCGTGCCGGGGGCGTGCGGCGACCCGCGCTTCGTCGGCGGCGACGGCAACGCCTTCTACTTCCACGGCCGGCGGGACGCCGACTTCTGCCTGCTCTCCGACCGCGACCTCCACATCAACGCGCACTTCATCGGCAAGCGCGGCGCGGACGGTATGTCGCGGGACTTCACGTGGATCCAGGCCATCGCCTTGCTCTTCGACGGCCACCAGCTCTACGTCGGCGCCAGGAAGACCGCCGCGTGGGACGACGATGTCGACCGCATGGAGCTCACCCTGGACGGCGAGCCCGTGCGCCTCCCGGAGGGGGCCGACGCCACGTGGACGTCCGGCGCCGTGCCGGCGCTGTCCATCACCCGCACCAGGGCCGCCAACGGCGTGCTGGTCGCGCTCGACGGCAGGTTCAGCATCAGGGCGAACGCCGTGCCCATCACCGAGGAGGAGTCGAGGGTGCACCGGTACGGCGTCACGGCCGACGACTGCCTCGCGCACCTTGACCTGGCCTTCAAGTTCGACGCGCTCACCGGCGACGTGCACGGCGTGGTCGGCCAGACGTACCGCCCCGACTACGTGAACCGGTTCGATGTCAGGGCGTCCATGCCCACCATGGGAGGGGAGGCCAACTTCACCACGTCTAGCCTCTTCGCCGCCGACTGCGCCGTCACGCGTTTTGCGCCCGGTGGTGGTCACCATGACGACGATGGCGTTGCTATGGTGTCAGAGCTCGCTGGCATCACCTGTGCCAGTGGCATGAGCGGCCAAGGCGTGGTGTGCAAGAAGTAACCAAGCAAAGTGTGCTTCTACTGCCGACAAAAGCACGAGAGTTGGGGTAAACTATACATATGATGATGTTGTCGGAGTTGTACTACTAAGCAATAATCAATGTGTAATCCTATGACATTCACACAGCAATAAGGTGTGGCCATTGGTTGATGTATTCATATTTGATTATATAATACCAACTATACTTGTGACACGTATTTTCTTGAACCCTTGTTAAAGTGTTTTAATTTTCAGATATAAATGTGATATAAATGACATAGTATTAACATAGTGGAGTAGGCAAGTAGCATAATATTTGGAAGAGTGCTACTTTATATACAATATATATATATTTGTAAAACTCCTTAATAATTGTGTTTACATTGACAAGTTCACCACCAACCATATGATTAAGAACCATCGTGTCACTCATAAATCAATCAGATAGCTCCCCCTGCCTCCCCTCCCCTCCCCTCCACCCGAGCTCCCCCCAACGGGCGACTCGGGGGCGTTCGCGCCACCGTCGCTAGGGACCAACCTCCCCGCCACCTCTGGTCGTCGTCGCCGCCCTCCGGCGTGGTGGCGGCGGCCCGCGGCAGCCCCAAAAAACAGCAAGCTGTCCACATTCCTACCCTCCCTCCTCCACCTTCCCTCCTCCCCCTCCATCTCCGGCGCTTCGAGTGGCCAGCGGGGCGGAACCGGGCCCTCCATGGCCGGATCCGGTGTCTCCTGCCCCGGATCTGGGGTTGCCGCTGCGGCTGCGGCCGGCGAGGCGGTGCTCTCCTTCTGGTGGCGCGAGGGCCCACGGAGCGGATTCGGTGGTTGCCTGGCGTTCTCAATTGCGGCAGCGCGGGTCACGCGGGCCCGTTGCGCGCGGTGGCTAGGCGGGCTCGGTGTCTGGGCGGTGGCACGACTCATGTGAGACGTCTGATTGGGCGGTCTCCATGGATCCGCGACTTCCTCGCACCGGATCCAGACAACAGAGCTGGGGGCGCCCACCTCCGCATCTGTTGCGTTGGTGCGACATCGCCTGCGCTCTGGCTCATGGGCTTCGAGGACATCCACGACCAAGGCTGCTCTAGGTGCGGCGCCTGCTTCTCGCACAAGCGGGCCTCTGCACTTGGGCCACAGCTTAGTCCGTTGTCCTCCTAGTGTCCGGGTCGCCGCGCACGCTGTTGATATTTGGTAATGCAATTAGGAAATAGGATCCGCAAGCGCACGGATATCGGTGAGCACTTCACCCGAGATGTTATCCTGGGTATCGTATTTATATTTTTACCTTTAGGAGAAAGAGTGCATCTGACTAACCAAATCTATTACTACTAACCTTTAGGCTACAACCACTATGATTCGATGTGAGTGATGTATAGAGAAGACTACAACCGCACTCTTCTTCTAACCTTGGTAAGGATGATCTACTGTTCTATTGGGGAGGTTTACGGAATCTAGACACCACAAAGGATGTTCAACCCGCACCTATAAACCCTATCGATCCTGCTAACGGGATATGGAATACAAAGGTAACTCGGAATTGTCACGTTCCTCGCTACTACCATGGTCCGGCTAGACGAGGGGATATCTATGAGTATCCTAGCTTAAACACCACGTTTACGCTAGAGATGATTACTCTAAACTCTACGCGAAGAGATCAAAGTAAACTCATAAACCAAAGAACAATAAAACAAAGAACTTACTAGAATTTAGAAGTCGAAATACTGAAGAATCCTGAGAACAAGCCTCGGGTTAGAAGAACTTGCTCCCGCAGGTACAACCTCGGAGTAGACACCGACAGGCCGGCTTCCTCCGATCTACACCTCCACTCTATCTCTCTCAATCTAGTAGAACTAATTCTACTTTCACATTGGATACTAAGCCCTAAGAGG
This sequence comes from Saccharum spontaneum, assembly GCA_022457205.1. Classification (NCBI taxonomy): domain Eukaryota; kingdom Viridiplantae; phylum Streptophyta; class Magnoliopsida; order Poales; family Poaceae; genus Saccharum; species Saccharum spontaneum. The sequence goes on from CM039595.1 coordinate 8,665,634, forward strand.
TGGGAACCCTAGAGGGAACCTCTCTCTCTAAACCCTAACTAGAGATATGCAACTGAATAATGAATTGGGGTCTTCTCCACCAGGGGTCAGGGGCCTTGCTTATATAACCCTTTTGGATGAATCTGGACCGTCGGATCAAACCGATCTTCATCCTACGGTTTTCCTTGATCCTCAAAGGCGGTGGAGCATAATCCGCGAGACTCGACCTGATTGGTCCCGGGGGCAGGGCGGGCGCCCTAGGGCACAGGGCGGGCGCCCTGTGTCCTGGCCCGTTACGGCTCCCGTTCGTTCCCGTGGCTTCTGGAATCTTCTAGATGTAAGATAATTGCGTGTTTGGTTAATATCCCGTCATTATTCCGACATGTGGGCCTTTCTTCCGTATTTCCTGATAACCCCCTGCAGAAATAGATAAACAGCAAAACTCGTGGAATTCTGTTAGATCAAACCCTAATTCTAGGTGTTGCTTGCATATAGGTCCTTTTCTTTATTTATTTGATGGTTATAATTGATACTTAAGAACCGTCAACACACGCTGCCGGGGCCTTGCGGGTGCCGCGGCTGTTCCTATGCGTGCGGTGGCTTCCCCCCTTCCGTTCGCTGTTGATTAGTTACTGGGTGAAAACCCTGCCTAGCTTCTTGCTCTGGGCCGACAGCGGTGGCGATTTCTGCGCCATCTACCTTGTTGGAGGGTCGTCGAAGTTTCTATTCACTACGAAGATCGATGGGGCAGGTCCGTGTGCTTCTCCTAGCTGGGGCAAGTTTGTGGATGAAAGTCCCTTTTGGATGCTCCTACCAACGAAGTTGGCGTCCACGGATGTCATCACCTTCTTGAAGGCTTCGTCGATGCACTCCGCTTGCTCCCAGCACGCCGTTCGCTAAAGCCGGTCCTTACTGCAGAAGCCGCTCTATCGTGTGCTATGCCTGTGTGTGCTTCAAGCTCATCTTCGCTTTGGTCTGTCTACCTCAGGTGTTGGTGTTGCCGCAGTCGTGTATTTCTTCGCAGCGGCTACCTGGTCGCTGGCGGATACATCGCCTTCTTCGCCATGGCTACCTAGTCGCTGGTGGATACTGTTCTCTTCGCAGCGGCTACCTGGTCGCTGGCGGACTTTGTCGCCTTCTCCTTCGCAGCGGCTATCTGGTCGCTTGCGGATGGATGCTGAGCTTTCTAACGATGGATGCTTTGCCACCACGGCCTCGCCCATCCTCTGTTGGTGACCATTGCGCGGATGTATTTCTCTTGGCAGGCATAGTCGGTCGGTCTGTTGAGGTGGAGGTTCTCTCCCACCCCACCCCACCTTGTGTATTCTTGCTGTTTGTTTGTGTTCTTTGTGTTCATGTCTTTCGGATTCCACTGGTAATCCTAGGATTACTTGGGAGTCCTTTGTATCCGTGTTCCGGCTTTTCTTTTGGCATTTTCTCTTAATAAAAAACAGGTAAAAGACCCGATCGCGAAAAAATATAATTAAGAACCATCAATCCAGATTTGTGAATGAGTTATAGAAAAAAAGAAGACAGTACTAAAAAATGATTTAGGAGACAACCCTTTTATTTAATTTATTTATTATTTATAGAGGTGGTTAAAATGTATTATTGTCTCCCAAAATGCCTAGTGTTTTCAGAGTCGGACAGTTTGCTTATCGAGACAGTCCAAAAACAACCATCTCTCTGTGAATGGATTTTCAGAACATGCTTCTTAAAAAGACTGCCTTTGAAAATCGTCATTAACTGAAAATGAGGCCCAACCCACAAACATAAGTAGCCCATATTAGTTGGATTTCCTCACAAGTAGCCCAACGCATGGAAAGTCCAGTTGGACTTGGCCCAAGCAGGCCCGTCTATATATACATTACAAAGACAAAAGGGCGGCCTGATAATTTAGGATGTCTGGATAGAAATCAAATCAGACGGCTGTGAAATCCTACTGGCACAAAAGAACAAAACATGTATACCCTGTGCTCAAGCACATCCGAGAAGGCTGGTACCTGGTAGTAATCGCAACATGTTTACTTTCTTGCAGGTGTTATACTCTGTTCTAAATATCCACAAAAGAGAATTTCTGTTCTAATTAAACTTGCTTGTCAATGTAATTTAAAACTCTTATCTTAGACTGAGATTACTTCAAAATTATTTATTCGAAGTATATTTTCCACTTTGCTGTGCTTTTTATATGCCAACTTGACAATGTTGTAAGTTTGCGATTCCTAATTAGTTGTGACGAGTAGTTTCGTGCCCTAATTGAAAACGTTAAAGAAAAAGAGACGGGCAGACAATGCAGATATATAGTGGACTAAGCCACCATTTATGTTCTAGATGCTTGACTAATTACTCCTAAGTTAAATTTCTCTATTTTCTAAATTTATAGAAAATTGTTCCATAATCTGTAATATTATATTAGCTTTATTAAATCAATCATGAAGTATGTATTGATATTGCATTTATTTAGTATTCGATGCACAATTTTTAAATTTAGAGAATTTTGAATAAGGAAAAAGATTAAAACACACTACAATCTAATGAAACAAAGAAATTAAGTAACTGATACCTTGTCTAGCTAAAAAATAGTGATAAAATATAAATTCAATCCTCTTATCTTGTAGTTCCTCTATTCCGAAATGCAGGTTGTTTTAATTTTATCCTAATTCAAATTTCGGAATTAATTAACACCACGACAACAGATTGACCAGTGTTATAGTGGCCTTAATTCAAGAAGAAGGTCATGTTTGGAACGCGGAAATTTTTTTCCTGTTCCTTTGTTTTTCCTGTGACAATGAACTGATTCCTGTGAAATTTTGGCGCAATTTTCTGTGAAATCCTGCGTTCCAAACAGGTCCAAAGGCATATCAAATCTGTACAACTTGGTCTAAACAGCATGACGCAAGGGAGTTGCATGTCCTAGTCTATCGCATATAAAAGATCGCAACACATGTTCCAATGCCAATGACTTGTAGTAGCGTGCCTGGCAGAATGACGGCCACAATTTGGATTGTTTGTTTAGTCACTGCCGGCAGTTAACGAGACAGCTGCTATCTTGTAATTTTACGCCCTGTTCGTTTGAACTTATCAGTTATGGTATAGTATTTTTCTCTCACAACAAATCAGCTTTAGCCGGCTTATCAGCCGCAGAAACCATCAGCCGAACAGCTTGTTGATTGTCTGGTTCAAAGGAAGGTTTAATTAAGAAGTAGTTTTTCCTAGGTCTCTCCTAGATCTACTATAAAAGTTGTTTTACCAAACTTTTTTAAAACAATTTCAGCTCCACCAATGAAGTTGTTCGTGAAGCCGAAAAAACTCCAACTCCACCAGTAAAGCGTAGAGCCGTACAAAACGGAGCCTTAATATAACTTATAATTCTGTACTCTAACCTTGCCATTTACTGTACCTCGTCTGGCACCGACAATATTGTCAGTTGTCATCTAACATTCCTGACTGTAGCATGTTGTTAACTGACTCTGCAATTCATCTGTGGAGCAAGCTACATGAAAGAAAATATTGTGGCTAGGATGGCCAAGTTGCTGGCTTGCTGCAGATATACAAATCTCACGCCAGCAAGAAGAAAATTCAAGAAAGTGGTCCTGGATGCTTTGCTGCTAGAGCACTCCGACGGCTAGTTTTTGTTCTTGTGCTTGGCATATATGCAGGAGAAAAAGGAAGGAATTCATAGTGCCGCAGCATGCTCATTTGGACGGCAGTGAGCTGAGCCTGAGAGCAGAGAATTATTGGTGCCTTTATGTATGTATATACTCCTACTTTGCAGCCAGCACACGTGTGGATAAACAAATAAATGGTAGTACTAACACAACGCTAAAGGTGATAAAGCAGTTTTTAGTTCTTTTTTGTTATTAAGAAAAGGACAGAGCACATTTTGCAGGCCACGTCTGATAACAGCACCCATTCTATTCGGTTAGGATAAAAGGAGTCATGTGTGACTGTGTGAGTGAGAAAGACTGCAGCTGCAGCAAAGGGCGATGGATAGGAAGAGCGAAACAATTCTTACTGGGCTTGCATCAACTTTGTAACCATTCAAACTTGTAGAAGATTGCTACATTGCCTCGGAGAGTTGTGGACAAGTAGCCAACATGCCAAAACTACATATCCTCCAACTTCATCAGTGAAGGATGCATGAGCTACCTTCTCGTCTTTTTCCTCAAATGACTGGACACAAATGGTAAGAAGGTTCAGCAACTAACCAATGTAATCCTATAGAAACTTCACATGCCATGGCCATCTGTGTCGCTTTCAGTGGACACCTTTTGTAACAACTGGTTGTTTTCTTGTGGATTTCAGTCTACAATGTGGCCCCAGACCTCCTCCAGTTCTTGCCATTCTGGCAATATGATGGCGATTTCTTCACTGCGCCTGTTGCAGATGAAGCTGTCGACATGGCACCGACTAGCTAGCATCCTGTATGCTAATATTTTTTTTTCATGGACATGGTTCATCAGTTGAGTTTCCCAAATCCCATCAGTGACTAATTGTGTCGGAAGCAAGTACACAATCAATAATTGATGAGGTATCAGATTTCTGTAGATGATTGGTTGTCAGTGACGTAGATGGCAGTGAGCTGGCTGTTAAACTATGAACAAAATGACACCGTCCACTGTATTTCAAGCCGTATTATCTGAAATATGAGATGGAGAAGTGCTGGGAACAGGGACGAAGCCAGAAAAAAAATTTAGGGGAGGTTGAACAAAAGTGCTACAGCGACTTAGCTCTATTATAATCCCTCATAATAGAAAAAATTTAATATCTTGAAGTAGTTTTATATTGAAAACATCGATTAACTATGAAATTCACAAAATACATCATAAAAAATAAAGGTCTTAGTCCACCCTATCTTATACATCTGTGTCTAAAATTGGAAGGGGAGCACCGGGGCTCCACTGGGCCAGCAGCAGTAGGGGGGCTGGAGCCCCCCTGGCCCCACCGCTGGCTCCGTGCATGGCTGGGAAGATTCCAAGAAAAAGGATAAGGATCTCTTACAAAAACAATTCAGAGAAAAAAAGGACACTTGGAGAAAACCAGGGCAAGAGAAAGGGAGACTTTCTAGAGGATAGCATATTGCCTAGGTCATCTTGGGAACTTGGTGTCAATTTTTGCAGCACGTTTAAGGTTTATCGGCACACCGAGAAGAGCGCCACGGGAAAAGTGATTGAGGGAAAAAAGTTGCTGGCTTGCTGCAGATAATATAGTACTCGCTCCATTTCAAATTATAAGACGTTTTCGTTTTTCTACTTATATTACTTTTACTATATATGTGGACATAATGTATATGTAAGTACATATCAAAAGCTATGTATCTAGAAAACCCAAAACATCTTGCAATTTGGATCTAGAGAGTGCTTTGCAGTCAGCACACGTGTGGATAAGCAAATGGTAGTTCTACTTATAACAATGCTAATGGTGACAAGGCACATTTTGCTGCTCACGTCTGAAAACAACGCCCATTCTACTCGATTAGGATAAAGAGGCATGTGGGAGTGAGAGACACTGCAGGAACAGGCGATGGATAGGATTAGGAAGAGAAGACCCTACTTGCTTCAACTTTGTAACCATCCAAACATTTACAAGATGGCTACATTGCCTCTGAGAGTTGTGGACAAGTAGCCAACATGCTAAAACCACATATCCTCCAACTTCATCAGTGAAGGATGCATGAGCTACCATCTCATCTTTTTCCTCAAATGACATGACTGGACACAAATGGTAAGAAGGTTCAGCAACTAACCAACGTAATCCTATAGAAATTACACATGCCATGGCCATGTGTATTGCTTTCATTGGACACCTTTTGTAACAACTGGTTGTTTCCTTGCGGATTTCGGTCTAAGATGGTGATTTCATTGCGCACGTTGCAGATAAAGCTGACAGCTTGCCCTAAAAAAAAAAAGAAGCTGTCCACTCGGACTCGGCACCGGCTAGCTAGGATGATCTGGTAAGCTAATACTTTTTTTTATCATGGACATGGTGCATCATTTGAGTTTCCCAAATCCCATCAGTGACTAATTGTGTCGGAAGCAAGTACGCAATCAATAGTTGATGAGGTATTAGATTTATCCAGATGTTTGGTTGTCAATGACGCAGATGACAGTGAGCTGGCTGTTAAACTATGAACAAAATGACAACGGCCGCTGTACTTCATGCCGTATTGTCTGAAATATGAGTTGGAAAAGGTGTTGGCAAGATTCAAAGAAAAAAGGATAAGGATCTCTTCCAAAAACAATTCAGAGAAAAAAGGACACCTGGAGAAAAACTGGGCAAGAAAAAGGGAGACTTTCTAGAGGATAGCATGTTGCCTATCTCATCTTGGAAGTTGGTGTCAATTTTTGCAGCACGTTTCAGGCCTTTGCTTTTGCTTATCCAGTAGAGCAACAACTGAATTCTTATTCTAGCGTACGAGTACGAAGACTATTCTTCAATCCCACGATGGCAAAGAAAAGATGTGCGAGTCCACTTCCACATCAGCTAAAAGTTCATCAGCAATTCAGCATCTCAGCATTCTTAGGGCGCAGAAAAGATATTTCCTTTTGATTGGTTCATGGCTACAAACACTGTTGTAATCTTGCTTACCTTCTTTCTTCCCTTCTGTGTTTCTAAACTTCTTGCTGGACCTGTTTTGTTTCTTTTAATAAAGTCAGTAGGGGAGCTCCCTCTCTTGTTTGGCTCAAGATTCAGCATCTCACTGATGAGACAAATGCAGGAGGCCACAGTTTTCCCCAAATCCTCCCTTGAACAGCCAGCACGAGCACCGCAGTTCATCAACACCGTCTATGCTTGTCAACGCTCTGAAGATAGATCTGTATCGGTATACAGATAGATACAGTCAGCAGTTCAGCACCCGCCACCAGTCACTGCAGGTTAGCTGTTGCTTCCAGTGTGTGCAAACACAACTGTAGAGTGGATCCTACGTTGAAGATTCAGGCAATGAAGTTAGCAGAGAGGGACCATCTTGTTACTGTTTATGTACAGTTCCTTTGTTACACTGCTCATCTTGTTGGGCCAGTTCTAGCTGTTTCATTGATTTCTCACCAGGAATTCAGGACGGCCAGAAACTCTGAATCTGATGGACTCCTTGGCAAGTGACTAAAAACCCCTGCATGAAGCAGATGATGGTTTCTTTTGAAATATGGGGAAAAAATGACAGAGGTTCAGAAAGGAAAAAGGGAACTGGATCGCAGATATGCAATGCAAGTTGCAATGTTCACCTGCAACATTATGAAGATGAATGAAAACAACTAGTAGCTAACACGCCAGTGGGCTCATCAAACGGTGGTTATAACAGTGTAGATTTCACAGTCTGCTTTCTGTTGCAGCATCAGAAACGGAACCAAGCGCACACGCATCAAATAGACCATGGTCATGGATGGAACTCCTGAATGGAGCTTTCGATTCAACTTGCTGTTTCATTCAGTCTATGCACAGTACACTGTTCCCTAAACAAAATATCTAGTCTCTCTTGAAAAAAAAAACGGCCCAAGAATCTCTAACGAACAACTCTCCTGATCCTCACTGGAAGGCCGCCGCTGATGGACGCGGTGAGCCCCGACACGAACTTGGGCGCGCAGGCGGCGGCGCCACTGTCCCCGACGACCTCGACGTCGAACGCCCTGACCACGGCCACCGTGACCGCCTTCATCTCGGTGACGGCGAGCTCCTTGCCGAGGCAGACGCGGAGGCCCGCCTGGAACACGGGGTACCGGTACAGGCTCTCGGGGACGAACGCCCCGCCGGGGCCGGTGAGCCACCGGTCGGGGCGGAAGGCGCCGTGGTCGGCGCCCCAGATGCGCGGCATCCGGCCCATGGCGTAGGGGTGGTACGTCACACGCGTGCCGCCGGCCACGTAGGTGCCGTCGGGGAGCACGTCGGGGCCCGCGCAGAACTTGGAGTCGAACTGCACCGGCGGGAACAGCCGCATGTTCTCGTACAGCACCGCGTGGGTGTAGTGCAAGCGCTTGAGCTGCTCGTAGGTGAGCGGCGTGGTGGACTCGTCGCCGGCCTCCGCGCGCATGGCGGCCGCCACGGCCGGGTTCTTGGACAGGAGCATGAAGAGCGTGGTGAGCGCGGAGGACACGGTGTCGCGCCCGGCCAGGAGGAAGCTGACCACGATGTCGCGGAGGTACTTGTCGTCGACCTCGTGGTGCGCGTCGCCGGCCGAGGCCATGAAGCGGGACAGGAGGTCGTGGCTGCCGGCGACGCCCAGCTTCCGGCGCTCCCGGATCATGGCAGCCGCGAGCTCGTCGACGAGCTTGATGGCCTCCCTGAGCTCCCTCTCAGACCCCACGTTGAGCAGGCGCTTGGCCCTCCACAGCAGCGGCGACGCCGCGGCGCCGCGCATGGCGCAGAGCCGCGTGGCGGTGTCGAAGGCGTCGGCGAGCTTGGACACGGGCATCTCCATCTCGAGGCAGCACGGGTCGAGGCCGAAGGAGATCTTGCAGATGGTGTCGAACGCGAAGCGGCGGAACACGTCCTGCAGGTCGATGACCGCGCCGGCGTCGGCGGCGGCGGCGAGGACCGGGACGAGGCGGGACTCCACCTCCTGCGCGACGATGCCGAACGCGTAGGACCGGACGGCGACGCTGCCGAGCTCGAGGCTGGCCATCTTGCGCTGGTGGCGCCAGGCGTGGCCGTCGACGTTGAAGATGCCGCGGCCGAGGAGGTCCCCGAGCACCGCCGCGAAGGCCTTCCCCTTGGGGAAGTTGTCGAAGTTGGTCCGCAGCATGTACTCAACGTTGGCCGGGTTGGCGGTGACGGTGCAGCCGAGGACGTGGACGTGGACGGTGCCCGTGGGGGAGTCCCGGAGCAGGTGCGCGTACCAGTCGCCGAGGTTGGTGAAGTCCCGCGCCCACGACCCCGTCAGGTACGCCCGGCACACGTGGCAGCTGCACCAGGGCCACCGCCGGAGGAGCGTAAGCACCACGCCCAGCGCCGCCACGCAGAGGGCGGCGGCGAACACGGCCGCGCCCAAGCACTGCGCCGCCCATGGCAGCGACGAGTCGGCTGCTGCTGCTTCCATGGCGATGGCGGGCGCCGGGCGCTTGTGTTCCGTCTAGAATTAGCTCGTGGAAGAAGAGGGAGATGGGAGAAGGTCGGGGAATGTGGGTGGGGTGGTTTGTGTTGTGCGGCAGAAGACTGAGGCGGCTTGCCTGTATATATATAACGTGGGCAGACCGGGAATACGCACATGGGGCACGTGCGTTTTTGGATTAAGCAACGTTGGTATTGATCTTTTTGCCTTTTTTTTTGGCGCCCTGTCACAGCTCAGGTCCTCCTAGGCCTGGTTTAGATTACCCTAAAAGTTATAATTTTTTCACTCTCTTTCCATTACATCAATTTTTGGACGCATGTATAGAGCAGTAAATGTAAATAAAAAACAACTAATTACACAGTTTGATTATAAATCACGAGACGAATCTTTTGAGCCTAGTTAATCCATGATTGAACAATAATTATCAAATACAAACGAAATACTACAGTTCCAAAATTTTCTAACTTCTTCGATCTAAACAAGCCCCTAGTTGTGCTAACAGTTAATGGCAGTTGGGCCCACATGGCCGGAGAGAAAGGCGAGGGGCATGCCGATTGCCTGCCACCCAAGCTCTGGCGCAGCCAGAAATAAGATATAGGGGGGGGGGTCATTTTGCCAACTAAATCTATATAAGTACATAGGTAGTGGAGAAATTACTATTATGTAATCAGGTCTCAGTAGAAAAAATATAGTTGACTGTGTGATCTATTTTGTCCATGAAGACCATTATATCCTCAGATTAATATACATTTTTCTTACACGCGCGTATAGTTATTCTCATCTTTAATAAACCATATTATGTATGTGTGCATACTAATTTATCAGTTTGAGTATGTTTATATACTCAATTTAAGATACTTCAACTCTTACTTACGTGAATTTTTTTCATAAGAGCCCATACTTTTTAATATATTACTGAAATACCACTTAATATATATAAAATAAGTATAACCATATACTCTACGTATACTTGCATACTTGACATACATATATACCGTAGATGGTCTAGTATGATCGTATACTTCGTCTACGTACACTTCGTCGGGTCATATATACCCTGAATCTAGAGATATACACATAGAAGTAGCTACACGCGCGTGTAGAAAGAAATTTCCCTATATACACACACACCCAAAATACACGTAACATCCAGTCTCCTTTTCTTTAGATCTTGAAAATCAGAAACTATGTCTTCATAACTGTAGCAATTTCACCTTCTATGTGTACTAGCAGGCTGTTAGCAAGAAATTCGTCTTCCATCTTGTTGCTCAACCTTGTCTTGATGATTTTCAATATAGAAAAGACATGCTCAGCACTAGCCGTTGAAACAGGGAGAGTAAGAAGCAATCGAAGCAATCTATCAATCAGGTTATGAGTCATATGATGTCCTGTGTCAACAAGGCATCGACATAGCTCAGCTATGGTTGTGAGATTTTTCAATTCTTCACTGCTAGAAGCAACAATAACAAAATGGTTCAGCTGCTTCCCTAATCAAGCCTTTCTTGTTGGTTGAAATCTGCTGGGTAGTACTTCTCAACCATTTTGCATACCTCACTAGCATTGAAAGATGCAAATACGTTTTTTTATTAGTGTAACACACATAGACAAAAGATCCATCACTTTCTCATTGAACTTTAAGTTTAATTCAGCCAACTGAGTGTCAATTATTGCTCGAAATATCTCCACTCGAAAATAATGTTCATTTGTAAAGTGATTTGGTTGACGATGAGCACGGCCACCACGTAGAATGTATGTTCCTTCCATGTCTGGAATGGTAATTTCATGATCCACACAAAACTCAATAACCTTGCAAATAAAAGTTTTCTAGTCATCATCTGATCTTATTTCTTGAAGAAGAATCTTCGTTGATTGCACAAGACGAATAACATTTACTATGTCCTGTGTTTTTTTTACAGCTTGACCAAGTTGTTCAGTGATCTCCATTATTTCTCTCATCATCAATAGGATAAATACAAATTCAAAAGATGTCAGGTAGCTGAAAGCAGTATCTCCATCGGCACGGTTTGCTCCAGCTGATGAATCAGCAGCTATATTTTGTAGAACTACGCTTATTGGATTGAACATATCCATAAGGTTGGAAATAGAACCTAAGTGTGAGCCCCATCTAGTCTCTCCTGGACGTTTCAAAGAGCAGATTTGATTTGCTCCTGGTCCTGTCTCAATCTCATCAATAGCTAGCAAGCGTGCAAGTTCATCCATTTGGGTATCATGGAGCTCGTCACGACGCTTTGATGATGAGTCAACTGTGTTTACAATAAAGATCAATTTCTGAAAAAACAATGGGTAACAGGAACCACATCCTTTGATGCAGCAACAAGAGCAAGTTGTAAACGATGGGCATAGCAATGCACATAATATGCATAAGGTCATTATTTAAGAAAAAGCGCTTGTAATCCATTTAGCCCTCCATGCATGTTGCTAGCACCATCATAATCTTGGCCTCGAAGGTTTTGAAGATCAAAAGCATAGGTTTACAATACTTTAGACAATTCTGTTTTCAGTGTCATAGCCTTTGTGTTCTTCACATGTATCAAATCAAAGAACCGCTCTTGTAAAACACCATGGCTGTCAACAAATCTGAAAATAAGTGCCATTTGCTCTCTTTTTGCAACATCACATGTTTCATCCACCAGAATATAGAACTTTGCATCCCCAATTTTCTCATGGATATGTTTCCTGACATTCATTGCAAAAACACTCAAGATTTCCTTTTGAATATCAGGTGAAGTGTACTTGGCATTATGTGGAGTATTCTCTAAGACAACACTTGCAATTTCAGGATTAAATTCAGCAAGAATTTGCACTATTTCAACAAAATTTCCTCTATTTTTGGACCGAGGTGTTTCGTCACGGCCTCTAAAAGAACAAGATTGAAATGTTAACCACTTGACATCTGCAATAGATGTTTTCAGCCTTAGACGTTTCTTTCTTTCTCCTGATCGCTTGCCACCTCCATAATATTATCTATATGATTTGGCTGATTCAAAAGATTTTGACATTTTGTAACTGCATTGTCGTGTGTTGAGCAAGAATCAGATCCTATATGAACCAAGAATGAACAATTTTTGCCATCATGGACTTTCTTATAGTTGTTGAAACCTTGTGTTGTGAAGACATCGAAACCACTTCTTTTCCTTATATTTTTACTGCACACAAAGCAAAGAGGACAATATGCACGACCATTGCTCTCAGAGTACTCCAACCAAGATGGAAATTCACTAAACCAATTGTAATGGAAAATGGCGTTTATGTCCTTGTGGTCCAAAACCCTTATACTTCTTTAGTTTGGGCTGCATTGGACCTAGCTTCAAGTATGCCCGCTGTACTTCATCTTGCTGGTTACTTGGATACTCCCAAATTTGTGGACATAATGCTAGATCTCGCTATAGGAATTCAATTTGTCGAAATACAACAGGTTCAGTTTCATCTGCATGTTCTTCATCTTGCCTTTGTTCTAATTCAACTAAGGGGGCTAGTGCCAGAGGTTGCTCCACAATAGGTTCATCACTTCTCTTTTTAAAAAATGAATGAATGGGTTTCTGTTTGCCCATTTGTACCTACAAAATTGCAAAAGAGTTCTTAAATGCAACTCTACAAAACTAGCAGATCTGCAGATGGTATGCACTATGCAATTTGGGGATTACTGGTTTAGGGCAAATCAAATAGCCAAGCATCTAAAATTCTCTAATAAAAAGTAACAGAAGATCTCAATTGAGTACAAAATATCACTCAATCAACCACTTATGCCTATCAATTTTAGTCTAGAAGCAAAAAAAGAGTAAAGAAGAATCAATAAGATATCAAACGTACCTTCCTGTAGCCTGTACGCAGACCAATGAAGGGAGAGGGCAGATGCAGAGGATGAGAGGACAGAGGAGCGCCTGTGTGGGGGATGGAGCTGACACTAGCTACTGGTCGACGGCCGAACGTCTAGGGGCCGCACTGCTGCCATCGGGTCACCGGCCTCGCCGCTGACTCGCTGAGGGCTTCGCGCCTCGGTGACGCCAGGTAGCCGCGCCGCGCGGTCTCGTAGTCGTCGGAGCTGTGTGATTTGGCCTGAATCGATATGGGCTCCTTCAAAAAATACGGAGACAAGGGGGGGCTAGGGCCAGCATGGCCCCAATGTAGCTCCGTCCATGCACCCAAGAGTGAAAGGTTGTTTATTTTTACCTAAAATAAAAGAAGAATGCTTCACGTTGGACTACGGTGCATTCCCCTGTATTCCCTCAAAGAATATAATTTTAGTGCAGTGTCATGTTTTAGTATTTTAAGTTTGGCCAATTATAAATGAGAAATATCCACATTTATGATACTAAAGTAGTACATTAGATTAATTAAGAAATGTATTTTCATAATATTTTTTTCTCTCGATCACACAGAAGATTTGCGCGTCTTTGTATTAAGGTAGAGAAAAAGTTCGATACAACACGCCTTTGGGAGCCTTAGGGGGTTAGTAAAGATTTACATGGAAACTTAGACCCTCTCTAGTGTACATTCTAGTGTACAAAAGATTTGGATGTGTTTGTATTAAGGTAGGGACTGAGCATATTGTCTCATGAAACCACCGTATGTAGCAGCGTTGTTTAATAAAAAACAGTAAGGTAAAGAGAGTGTTGGTTGGAGCCTCCAAGGCCATGTACTTAGACATTTTTTTCCACAAATATGTGCATGCGTATTCACGCACACATTGCATTCTGAAGATTGTCCAAATATTAGGTCAATAGATTTTAAAATAGATAAAGTCGCCATAGACACTAGACTATATATGTCTTTGAAGCTGATGTCACGAGTGATGTGTGTAACTGAAATGTTTTTGTTTCCTTTACGTAAGGCGTCTTTTCACTTCATCATTTAAAAAGGGTAAATATTACAACTTTTAACTAATAGTTAGTATATATACTTCCACGGTCCTGAAATATAAGAGATCCAGAGTTCAAAGTTTGTACCAAAATAGTATAAGGTATTCTAGATCTTAAAACCCTCTTTCACCTCTGTCTTTTTGACAGAAAATATTAAGGCCCCATTTGACAGGGCTTCACTTCACTAGTGAAGTTATTTTTTTTTTGCTTCACGGAGCTGAAGCAGTTTTGGTAAACCGTTTGGCAAAACGACTTCCCTGTAAGAGCATGTTTTTAAGGGCCTAGAGGAGGAGCCGGGAGAAACCACTTTTTTTTTGGCTCCATCTCACCCCAAATAACCGTGAGAGCATGGCATGTTTTTAGGGGGCTTCACCAGTGAAGTCATTTCACTTTACTCCGTTTGACAGAAAACGGCTCCAAACGGCTCCTGAAACCGGTGGAGAAGCCCTGCCAAATGGGGCCTAAGATTCCTTTTAAACTTGGCATCAACCAAATCAACCATCCAATAATTAAGGAAAATAACAACAAAACTACTCCCTTCATTCTAATTAGTGAGGGACAATGTGGTCTTTTGGTAGGCTCCTTACTTTATCTAAAAATTGCTTGTCATATTTATCAGAATGGAGGGAGTAGTTATTTAGTGTACCAAATGACATTAATAGATTCTTATTCGACGAGAATTTAAAGATGTTGCTGCTTTTATATATTATAAGATAAATCAAAAGGCCAACCCCAATTTTGAAGACTTCCTTGTATTAAAAGGTTTGAGAGGAAGGCCTCGAGCATGTTCCCCAGTAGAGATCTTCTTTTAAAAAAAGGAATAATGCTTCACGTTCTACTCTAAGGCCTTGTTTAGATCCTAAATTTGGGAAGCAAACTTTGCATAGTAAATGTCCCGTCACACTGTAGCAATTTTGTTTTTATTTGGTAATAATTGTCCAAATATTGATTAATTAGGCTTAAAATATTCGTCTCGCAAAGTACAACAAATCTGTGCAATTAGTTTTTGATTTCATCTACATTTAGTACTCCATATATGTGCCGACATTTTGATGTGATGGGGAATCTTCTTTTTGCATAGTAGAATTTGAGGATGAATTTGGATATCTAAACGAGGCCTAACCTACTCGTACGGAGTATATGCTAAACAGGGAGGCAGGGACTGAGCAAATCTGAGTATTCTGTCAGATGAAGCCTCCAAGGCCATGCCTTTCAAAGGCCTTGTTTAGTTCCCAAAATATTTCCCGAAATATTTCAGATTTCCGTCACATCGAATCTTTAGACACATACATGAAGCATTAAATATAGATAAAAAATAAAACTAATTACACAGTTTAGATAAAATGGACGAGACGAATCTTTTAAGCCTAGTTAGACCATGATCGGACAATAATTATCAAATAACAACGAAAATGCTACAGTAGCGCTACAGTTACATTTTCCAAAATATTTCGGGAACTAAACAAGGGCTTTGCGTACATGTCTTCAACTAAACACGTACAATGTCATGTCTTCAAAGTTTTAAAAACGAAGATCGGGTTGGAGCCTCCAAGGTCATGTCTTCAAAGTTTTTTTTTCCACAATGCATGCGTACATGCATAATCGTCGCTAGCACGTTATCTCTGTGATCGTCTTTGAAACATTGAACCCATAAATTTTAAGATTGACAAAGGGGTGTTTAGATGCAAAAAAAATTTAGAATTTTGCTACTGTAGCACTTTCGTTTGTATTTTGTAATTAGTGTCCAATCATAGACTAATTAGGCTCAAAAGATTCATCTCGTGATTTACAACCGCAATGAGTTATTTCTTTTAGCTACATTAAGTGCTCCATGCATGCGTCTAAAGATTGATGTGTTGAAGAGAGAGTGTAAAAATTTGGAATTTGGAAGGGAAGTAACAAGGCCAAAGTATCATATGCATCAAGGCCATGTCGTCTTTAGAAACTTATATCTAGAAAAAGGAAGTGAGGTGTAACTGAAACATTTTTCTCCCTTATTGTAAGCCGTTTTTCATTTTGAAAGGTCAAACTTAACAGCTTTTAACTGAAAAGGTAATGGAGTACTGCTTGGTACATGCATGCAGGGATGCAGTTGAGATAAATATAAATCTGTTTTTGAAACTATTAATTTACATGATTTAACGTTGCAAGTACTTGGACAACGAAGTAATTCAAGTCGGCAGGCATGCTGGCTCGTGTGGTGCCAAAACATTGGCCATATGACAGTTGCATTCCATCCATATGGTTATTGGATTTCTTTAATGATTCATAGCCTAAGTGGCGCATCATCGCACTGAGAACTGAGATTCTCTTATCCATTCAAGCGATTCAAGCCATGCAATAGCCAACTCACGCACGTACGCATATCTGATTCGTGATATGCATGCATGCATGTGACATATTTAATCTGCATGATACAGTAGACTACAGGTTGGTCTTAGGCTACGTTTAGCTTGCGAAAAGAAAATTTTTGTTATCACTTCGGATATTTCGTAGGATGTCGGAAGGGGTTTTCGGATACTAATAAAAAAATTAATTACATAGCTCGTCTAGAAACTGCGAGACGAATTTATTAAGACTAATTAATCAGTCATTAGCACATGTGGATTACTGTAGCACTTAAGGCTAATCATGATTTAGTCCATGCATGCGTCTAAAGATTTGATATGATGGCTACTGTAGCACTTTTTGGGAAAGTTTTTGGAAACTAAACAAGGCTAATCTAATTCCTTAATTTACAGGAAACACGTAAATAAACAAAAAAAAGTGACGCTAAAACGAACTCACAGTAATAATGGAATTGGTCAAAAATATTTTCGACTGTTGCTCAACCGACCAACCATTTCTGAGTAAGCAACTCCGCCAGATATTCTATCCCTTCTCAGATCTCTCAAAAGCAATTTGGACATATAAGAGCGTTGTGGTGCAACATATTACTCAAAACTCATCCATTATATCCATTCTTACACGTGATGTTTACATGCCATGGTCAAATCTATTTTTTCTTCTGCTTCTTCTTCCTCCCTATATACCACACTTCTCCACGGCTTCGAACAGACGGGCAGCAGCACGAGGCATGGCCGCAAGGGCATAAATCACCTGTGGTGTGGGCTATTGTGAAGCAATTCGGCATGGGACCCACCTATAGGAGAGATCCTGATGTCTCTTTTTTTTAGCGGAGAGGATATACATTTTGAGATATCCCTAAAAAATTACGATATTTAGGAATAGAGAAGGAGAGGAGATATCTGGTGGAGATGCTCGTGTGAAAATAATAAGACATTTTCATAGTCCCAGTTTGGTTTTGGTAATTAAGTGACAACTTTAGATAGACTAACGTGTTTTAGGTCAGATGAATAGGTATTTAGTCCATAGGTACATGAGGATGAGCGAGACATAGAGCCATGGTGGAAAGATGGCTTGTGCACGATGCAAGTGCTCAAGTAGTGAAAGTTGAAGGAGCTCATTGAATATGAGACATGACGTAATGTCATGTGGTTAGGTAGAGAAGATAAAGAGGCAAGGCTTAGCTATGAAGGACAGGGTCGTCGCAAGTGTGAAGGGCATGCTAGAGGCTCGGGTGCGATGGATCGTTGAGGCGGTGAAGCGCGAGTAGAGGGCTTGGCACTAATGGACCGAGACAAGGTAAAGAGTAAACGAGGCTGCGGTCAATGAACCGATAAGGCCATGTGAAGTCGTGAAGTAGATCATATCATTCATGGAAGATCAAGCCAAATGTTGATTTGTGTTGGTAATCAAGTAAGTGGCTTGATGGAGGATGATGAAGGAACTTCATGCTATGGACAATGGTCAAGGTAGTGTGGTCGGATACGCTTGATGGATGACCATCATCATTTGATGAATATGGGGGTAGGATGCTTGTGTGGCATCACCAACGTGGAGATGTTACTCTGTCAAAAAACCGACGTGAAGGAAATGGAATGCACAGGGCATTGACCGATTGAAGCTTGAGTAGATAAATGTTTGATCGGTTTAGGAATAGCCGTACTATCAAGAGGAGCCTTTTTGTGAGCTAACCAGTTATCTAGTGCTACTGAGTGAGAACTAACTTTGCATTGAATTTAGATCGAATGTCATGGAAAGGAGCAAGTAATAATCCTTATTTGAAAATGGATTTGAAAAATGCTATTTAGTTAGCCTATGTAGTACAATACTCCCTCCGTCTCTAAAAAATCAATTCCTAGAATCCGTGCCAGTCAAACTTTTTGAAGTTTGACTAACTTTATAGAAAAGAATAGCAACATCTGTGACATGAAATGGGAGTATTATGAAAATATATTCTAAGATACCTATAATGATACTAGTTTGATATCATAAATCTTGATGTTTTTTCTTATAAATTCGGTCAAAGTTTGAAAAGTCTGACTTAGGACAACTCTAGAAATTGATTCTTTCAGAGATGGAGGGAGTAGCTTCCTGAGCAGCACGTTATAGCAATGACTCAATTATTCTGGACAGATAAAGGGACAAAAAAAATGAAAACTACAAATTCGTATTTTCTTAGCATAATCCAATTATTAAGCATATAAAGAAAGAAAAGTTGTGTATGAAGGGTTCTTTATGCATCGTGGAGAACAATTGCATATAAAAAAAGGAAGTTATAAATGAAGGATCTTTATGCATCGTGGAGAGCAATTGCAGGGTAAGCGATTAGTTGAGTACTCGATGCTCTTATCTCACTGAGTGACGAGATAAAATTCAGATAGTGAAAGGGGAGCAAAAGGTTTAGCTAAATTTATATAAAAAGTTATATATACTTATGAATCAAATAAGAGTACTATAATAATACATTCTATGATGAATCTAATGACATTAGTTGGGTATTATACATATCGATATCTTTGTATAAATTTATTTAGACTTAAAACAATTTGATTTGGTACTATAGTAAAGCTATTTCTTTTTTCAGGGTGTACTGTGTAATTCTTAAAAAACAAAAAAAAGTAGACACACCTGTTTTCGATCCTGTTAAACGGATGGAATAGACAGAGGAGGATGGGCACGGGAAACCGTTTTGGCCTACTCCTACTCCTAGTCGGCGTGGCGGCCGGTGCACTGCACCCGTTTGTGTGCGGGTGCGCGCCGGTGATGGCCTTGGGATGAGCGCGACCTTGCGAAAATGACTCGTGTGGTGAGCTGGTGCACAGCGCAGCAGAAGCGCATGCGCCATGCCGCCCGGTCCCCGGTCCTCCGGTCTTGGTGGTCTGATCCACGCAAAAGGCTCTGTCGGCTTGGGCAGTTTATATATATAAATAAAATATTTATTATTATTACGCACATGGTCAAATGAACTTATTTAGATGTTAAACTTTAACTTCCGTCATATCAATGTTGCGGCAAATACATAGAGTACTAAATGTAGACTAATTGCATGCATGTCGGCACAGATTAGGAGTAATTTACGAGACGAATCTATTAAGCCTAATTAGTCCAAAATTAAAACCTTTTTATCAAATAAGACGCAAGTGCTACAGTGTTTGTTAAACTTTAACACCTCTAACCAAAAAGTCCCTTAGTTTCTCTCTAAAAACTTTACACCCTATCACATCGGATGTTTGGACACATGCATAGAGTATTAAATGTAGACTAAAAAATAACTAATTGCACAGATTGTGTGTATTTTGCGAGGCGAATTTTTTGAGCCTAATTAATCTATGATTAGATAATGTCGTACTACAGTAAATATGTGCTAATGATGGATTAATTAGTCTTAATAAATATATCTCACAGTTTACTGACGAGTTCTGTAATTAGTTTTTTTAATTAATATCCGAATACCTCTTTCAACATTCCATATGACACCCGAAATTTTACGCCCTCAAGCTAAACAAGACCGTAAGTCGACAAAGTACTCGATCTATGACAAGTTGAAAACGATGTGCAGGGGCCCGCAAACTAGGGCCGTGTTCAGATGCCGAATTCGGGCAGCAGAATTGGTACAGGGCACATTATATACGCACTGTAGCAATTCGTTTGTATTTGGTAAAAATTGTCCAAACTTCGACTAATTAGGCTCAAAATGTTCGTCTCAAAAAGTACAACAAAACTGTGCAATTAGTTTTTAATTTCATCTACATTTAGTACTCCATACATGTGCCGGCATTTTGATGTGATGAGAATCTTCTTTTTGTATAATAAAATTTAAGGTTGAAATTTGGCATCTAAACAAGGCCGAGAAACCAACTCCAGCCATCACATCACATTCGCACCCCGCTACATGCATCTTCTTTGGTTAGAGACCATCAACCCGGCCCTTATGCAAATTGTGCGTGCGGCCGGATAATTAAATTCGGTGATTTGAAGTTTTGTGAGTTATTTGTACTCACTTGAAGTGTAAAGAAAGTACTTCACTCCATTCCAACAATTCATTTTGTGGACTTCCTAAACAAAGTTGTACTTTCTTCATCCACAAAAAGATGCAACTATGGGATCTGTGCCAGTCAAGCTAACAAGTTTTACTACAAAAATATTTCATGATTAATATAATGATACTTATTTTGTATGATAACATTTATAGTTTTTATATAACTTTGGTCAAACTCTAAATTGTTTGACTCTTCGAAAAATGAGAATAATTACGTCCTTTTGCAAACAAAGGGAGCAGATGTCTTTGAGCTCTACAACTCTGATATAAACTTTTCCTTCATCCAATATTAGTATGTTGCATGCTAGCTTTAAAACTAACTAGGCATCTCAAGCTAAGTGCCAATATGCACTCTCTAATGCATAACAAACTCAAAATTTTATATTTTGTTGGATTAATGTACCAAGAAAATACCATATTTCATTTGACAAACATGTCAAGGGAGCGAATGTATCTATAAGATGCAATGTCTCACAACTAACAATAATGCAATGATGACTCCATTATATTGGTGGTTAAAATGAATGACTCGAAAATGTATATTTTTCTTGGCAGCTACAACAGTTTTCTTGGCGGTGTGTGATAACACCTAAGAAAATGATGAATTACCTTGCCGGATTATAATGACACTCAAGAAATATGGAATTGCCTTGGCGGTTTCAAATGACACCCAAGAAAATTAGAATTGCCTTAGTGGTTTGTAAATAATACTCAAATATCTTGGCGGTTTGAACTAGTACTCAAAGAAATATAAAAATTACCTTAACAGTTTAAGTTAGCACTCAAGAAATATACACTTCCTCAGAGGTTTCATATGACCTCTAAGGTAATGATATATCTAAGGAAACAATTGAAACATACGTCTGAAATAGTTGAAACATTTGGAACATACGTTTGCAACATACGTGTATAGCCACTGCAACGTACGAAACATCTAGACGAAACCCTTTCAACGTACGTTTGAAATAGCTGAAACATTTGAAACATACAATTGCAACACACGTGTATAGCCATTGCAACATATACAACACCAGATCTACTTTTGCAACATTCAGATGAAACATATGCAACATACATCTGAAACACATGAAACATACGGTTGCAACATATGCTCATCTACTTGCTACTACCCAATTAAGGCTTGTTGACATAGGCGTGGGGAAGAGCAGTGCGAGGCACGAGGTGCGTGCATGGCGCGAGGCACGGGCGGGGTGTGTGGCATGAGGTGGGTCTGGCGTGAGGTGTGAGGCGCAGGGGCGCGCACGTGAAGCGGGTTCGGCGCGAGGCGTAGGGGCGCGTGGCGCGAGACGGTTCCGTCCCGGTGGAAATGTCAAGATTCTTTTTGATAATGGGTCGGTCAGACCTGGTCCACAGGTCCAGTGAAGACACACGTCCGACCAGACGTACGCTCGGTAGAGAGCATAGTTTCGAATAACACCGAAGAAAATTGGAGTTGCCTTGTGGTTTGTAACCACACTCAAAAGAATTACCTTGGCGGTTTGGACTAGCACTCAAAGAAATATAAAAAATTACCTTAACAATTTAAGTTAGCACTCCAGAAATTATGCATTTCTTAGAGGTTTCGTACGTAGGACCTCTAAGGTAATGATATATCTTTGCAAGTTCAATTTCGCCTCTTAAAAAAGTGTTTGCTGTCAAAGATATTCCATTTTCTGGTATGGCATCATAACCGTACCTTTGTAGATAAATATTTTAAGAACGTCTCATGCTATTTTTGTGGCAGGATTCGAATGCAAGCACATCAACGGTCAAATTTAAATCATGATTTGTAGAACGGTAAAATAAAAAAGGAAATCAAAGAAAAAGGAAGCACACCGTCTCCTCCACGGCAGCCACTCCTGCTGTGTTTGCTGCAGCGTACGTCGGTTGGTCGGTCGGACCTCGTGGACGTGTGGAATAGAATTGGCCACGTACGCTAGTAGTGTTTATTTCTAGCAAGCACCGTCTCTGTCGTGGAAAGCACAGTTGTCGAACAGTGAGAGCGTACGTACCACGGTACCACTGTCGCTGAGGCGACGACCAAGGACCGAGCTCGCCGCACCGTACGTTACGTCGGCGGTGAATCGGCCGGAGATCGATGCGGTCGCCTTCAATCGGCGTCGCCTCCCGGTGCAGGTTACGTTGGGCCAGTGGCTGTACTACTACTGTCAACGGCGCATGTGTTTGAAGAGGAGTTGATGACGACTGGCCGGGACACGGCTGCCTGCGCGCGGCCAAGCCGACGAGCAGTAGCAGCCTACGCCGACCAGAGAGCACGGCGGTGACCCCGTCTGTCGCGGTCCCTTTCCTAGACTGCCGCTGCCTAGTACTCCTACCTAGCTAGCTAGTACTCCTACTAGCAAACAAATCCTCGCCGCACGTCGCCGCAGCTACCGGTCATCCCCACTCCCCAGCGGCGAACCTTCGTTTCCGCACGTTTTAGGCCTTTCAGCATCCAGGCCCGCAGGCTGCATTGCAGCCGGTCCCTATCTCGTCGTCTACGACGACCCCTTCGCGGGTTTGATCCTGGATTGTAGGTGTGACCGTGTGAGGTTGTCTTAAAATATCTCTCGATATAGATTAGGATCATGTAATCTCAGACTGGTTTTATCTCTAAGAGAGACCTTCTACTCATATAAGTACTGTAATCATATATAATATGTTCGGGAGACCAGCAATACAGTCACCAATATCACTAGTTCTATTTTTTTCTATATGGTATCATGAGTTCAAGTCATAATCTAAAGCACAAAACATCGCTCTTGCACCACGTGCCCTGAGGAGATCGATCTCTACCGGGGACAATACGATTATTCAGCCAGCAAATCCTTTTGATCTATCACCCTCGCCGTTCTTCGATTATGGGTCACTGTAGCATATGGCCTATGTCCTCGTGATGCTGGCCTCCTCCGCCCAAATCTTCATTGCTGGACTGCGCCTCGTCCACACACCGCCGTGGTGTTAAGCAACGCGCGTCGCCGGAAGATGCCTCTAGCAGGCTGCCCTGCCGCCCTCTATCGTACATTGTTAGTTTTTATCTACTGCTGCCTGCATCTCTTTTTGGTTTATCCGGTCACTGACCAGGGCTGAGTCGCCCACCACCGGTTGACCTCGCGCATATGTACTTCGACATCTATGTGGACTACATCGGCCTCTACCTCCTTGGTCATGCGGCTATGCCGGGCCCGGGCACATGATGATGGTAGAACACCTTCCTGCGTTATTACTTCTAATCGTCCCGTCCACACGTCCTCATACATGGTTTGTCATCATCACCATTCAACTTGTAGGCGGGGTGGGCTCTTACCGCAACCCGCAAGCTCACCCTGCAAACTTTCGCTTCATGGCTATTGTGGCCCAACTGCAATTTCTTTGTGGCCCAGTGTCCTTTAACCCGCGAAGCCCGTTGGGCAAAAGCCAGAATCCGCAAGGACCCGCAACAAGTGCACCTCCCCTCTCGCCGTCACGGTAGCGTGGCGTCGTGTGTCGCCATTCTCCACTCGCCATCCTCCCGAAGACGCGAACCCTACCGCTGTCGCAGATGGGAACACCGGTTCCGGCCGTGACGGGCGGTGGAAACCTGGCCCTCGGCTCGAGCTCAAGAGGCCCTGAGATAAAACTAGTCAGTATAGTACAATTATATTTGGTTGACGATAACAAAACCAGCACACAATCTTGACCTGGGAGCAGCATGCAGTACAAATGCAAAAGAATAGCAAGACTGTCTTAGTGGAACACTAGAACTAGTCATTTACTCATGTGCAAAGACAATGAAGATACTCTTTTAGTATTTCTCTAATAGATATTTACTTATTTCAGGCCATGCTGACTTCAAGATAACAGGACATAGGTGATGGAGAGGATTAGTTGGAATAAAAATTAAAACTTGTCTGCTAGACTGAATATCATCTCTCTTTATTAGTAGTTCAATGAGATTTTCACAGTTGTTTTCCACCTCTCTGCCCAGAATATCAGGCTCGAGATCTGGAGCAAAGTCAAGATCTGATTTTGTTTGATCCCTAGTCGCTGGCTCTACATGCAGCCTCTCACCCTCTTCAATGATGCTGTTAAGTTTCTGATTCAGTTCATGTATATCACTTGTGACTATGTAGTCAATACCAACATCTAATGCTAGAGTGATGAACTGAATTGGGCATATGTGCTTGATGTACGTGAGTGCTTGCTGTCTACATAAGTGCTTGTTCTACGTAAGGGTTCAGTGCTTGCTGTACACTAGGCCATCACCAACCTTTTCCATGGTCGTCTTGCCTCGCATGCATTCAGCTAGATTAGCGGATTGTGCGTGAATCACTCGGTTCCCATGACATCTATGATTGAGTACTACTCCCTCTGTCCCTAAATATCTGTCTTTATACTTCCCGAGAAACAACTTTGGCTAAATATGTATTAAAAAAATCTTAATATTTATAGTACAAAATTAGTATCATTAGAAAGATCTTTGAATCTAGTTTTTTAATAAATTTATTTGGAGATACAAATATTATACGTATTTTCTATAAATCAAAACAAACTTGTGGCACGCATACCAACTACGATAAATATAAAGGGACGGAGGGAGTACGTCAATCTTCTCATCAAGACAACCGAGCTACTGCTGTGTCATCCCCTTGGGTCGTAGCACTCCGCGCTCATGGTTGCCAACATACGTACGTACGCTACGCTACACTACTTAATTTCCTGCTGGCTCACATGTTGCCAACGTTGACGACGTGCGTGACTGCGTGTGTTGGTTTTGCTGACGCTAACACAGCAGAAACGGGGACCTGGCGCGCGGGCAACCGCGCAAGCAGTCAGCAGTGATGCACTGCAAGCCAAGGGCATCATCTTATTTCCGTGCGAAACACCGACGTTTTGAACAGTTAAAGCTGGTAGGCGGTAGCTGATCTCGTTCGATGCTGACGCCTACTTTCCTCTTTTAATGGATGGATAGTGAGTGAACCTTCAAAAACGCTGCACGCAGATCCACCGTAGTCGGCGGAGAAGCCAACGCGATGCGTCGCACTCTTGCTGGAGCTAGACTGCTACGGCTACCTAGCTTTCGCCTTCCGGTGTTGACGTAGTAGAAGTGTGCTGTGCTGCTGTGTCAGGTTCCGGATCAACAACCTGACGAGAAAGTGGCACCGGAAAGGATTCAGGGAAGGGAATAGCAAGAACAGGGTAGTTTAGGCAAGAACAGAGGAACACGAGAACGATTGGGGGATTCGGTTTCTATTCCTTTCCTACCCGTTCCATTACAGAGTGCTGGCTTTATACTCAGCCGAACCACCGCCTTACAACCGTAACCACTTGTAACGGCAACCCCACATGTCTGTTACACACTTAACGGTAACAGCCAATGCCTAACAGACGCATCCGTCAGCAGCCTTACCCCACCTTCAGTGTCTTCTTCCTATACGTGACATTGCTCCCTCATCGGAAGCCGGCTTGCCCCCAAGCTGGTGTATCTGGAAACCTTTTCTTCAGATCATTGATCTCCTCCGAAGAAGTGAATGCTTCTGGCATGTTCGACCAAGACACCTTCACCTGTGATACAACCGTAGAGCCTCGTGCCACCATGCGAGATCCCAGAAACTGCAGAGGCTGACCACCATGTCTGGATCCACCGGTACAGCAGATATATCATCATGTGCTGAAACACCTGGGCCAATATGAGGTTTGAGCTGGGACACATGAACCACAGGGTGTATCCGAGCGTCTGATGGCAGGTCCAAATGATATGCAACAGAACCAACTCGTGCCAAAATCTTGTAGGGGCCATAGAATTGATAACACAATTTTTTATTGGAGCACTGAGCAACAGTTGACTGTATGTATGGCTGAACTTTCAGATAGACCATATCACCAACAGAAAATTGTCTCTCTGATCTATTCTTGTCGGCATGTTGTTTCATCCGAAGCTGAGCTCTTGACAAATTATGCTTAACCACCTCATTGAGAAGGCTGCGCTCCATCATCCACTGTTCAATTTCCGAGGAGTGACAATGAACAGGATTGATTATACCCAATTGCTTTGGCGAATGCCCATACAGCACTTGAAAAGGGGTTCTACCCAACGCGGTGTGAAATGTCGTATTGTACCAAAACTCAGAGAGCCACTTACTCCACTGCTTGGGACAAGCACTGACTGAACAGCGCAGGAAGGTTTCTAAGCATTGGTTCAATCTTTCCGTCTGCCCGTCCGTTTGCGGATAATAAGACGAACTCATCAACAATTTTGTGTCTGTCAAGCGAAAGAGCTCCCGCCACACTGCTGTCCAGTGATCGAGCCAGCAGTGTCCACCGCGTTGTCGCGCATGTGTCTGAATATACACACAGACACAGTAGTGCCACCACCTGCTGATTTGGACGGGCGACGCAGATCTTTTCCGCCGCATGTCCTTTTCGCCGCCGATTACCTCTACCAGGCTAGCAGCGTGGTCGCGGCGCCGGTGGCGCGCGCACTCTTTCCATCCCCTCCGGGGCGCCCACACGCCGTACGTGGCCGCCGTTCAGCTCCAAGATTTCCGCACGTCTCCTGTCTTTCCGCGACGAGGACAGGGGAGGAGGCCGCCCCAGATTAGCCGCTAAGGGCACCCCGCAATAGTATACTAGTAAGACCCGTTCGGCTGTGTTAATAAGCCAGCTGAAAAACACTGTTAGCTGATTTGTTGTGAGAGAAAAATATTGTTCCGGCTGAAAAAACAAGCTGAAAAAGACGGATTATAAACCGGATAAGTAGGGCCTAAGCAAGCTTTCTATAACAGTGTCCATGTAGGATAAAGTCAAAACAACAGATTACCTGTTCAACAATCCATCTATAACTCTGCTTCTTAGGTCCACATGTCAGCAATTTTTTTAGTATGCTGTCTCTTTCTTCCTCCGTGAGGCCCGAAGCTCCGACGTTCCATCCCATCCCTCCGACACAGGAAAACACGTGGGGCCCATGCAGTATGGAACCGCGTGCTATCGGCTTACCGCTTAAAGACGTTGGTACGTTGCAACAAAAAAAAATCAATATTCATGAGAAATAGAAACAGAAATATTAGATATCTATTTATGATTTATTTTTTCTATACATTTTAAAAACTATAATTTATTTTAGCTATGACGTTAATAATACAAGTTAATATTGTCAATAATATGAGCATGTTTGTTCTATTAGGTATTTGTTTCGAATTAGAATACAAACTTGGTAGTTTTTTTTTCTGTTGTAAGGTATATAAATATTTACTTGTAAATATATTGTAACTTTATTAATTTCCATCCTATTCATGTCTTGATAGACTTAAATATCAAGCCTCACGGTTTCCTTTTTTTTATGATTTGCCATGACTTATAAAAATACTTAATTTTAATATCTGATTACACAGTAGGCATGGAGTTAGTTTTGCCATCGTAACAATGGTTAGTTTGTCTTCAGTGATGATTATGATGGATTTCCATATAGCATCTCTCACCAGGACTACACTACTATATGTATATAAACCTTAACTTAGGGATAGATGAGATTGGATAGTAAACTGTTCAAGGTTGCAGTTTAGGGTTTAATCAGTTAGACCCATGGGTCGATCTAGATTCTAATAAAAAACAAGTTTTATTTCAAAAAGTAAAACGAAAAAAGGATAAAACAAAGAAACTCACCGTAAGTTAATATTAGGAAGGGACAGGAGGATATCCTTGGCGGCAGCGACACAGGACTCCGGCAGAAGTGACAGCCATGATCCTAATGACGGCGGCTACTCTATGGGCGGTGGAGGCCTTGGATCTAACAAAGCGGAAGCGGATCCTGTCGGCTCACGTCTGATCAGCTATTTCTGACTGGACAACGACGAATGAAAGTGGGCTAACCGGCGACATGTGGCGCCACCTCACTTGAAATGGATGAAGATGACAACAGCGGAGGTTTGCAATGATGGCTGACTAGGAGCGGTGGCAACTTGACGACTTTCACTCGCCGAATTAGCCATTTTAGGAGAGAGGATGTCAGGATGTGTTTAGTTGTAGTTCGTCATTCTTTTTTTTTGGTTGTGTGCTCTCCTTTTTGTTGAGGTGTGAGTCTAAGAGCTCTTCTACCCTTTTGGCTATATATATCCTTCATGGATATAGAGACCGAATTAATGAATCTATTATATAAAAAATTAAGAAATTAATGGCAAATGCATATCAAATCTGTCCAACTTGGTCAAACAACATGACGCAAGGGAATCAGTGTCCAAGTCAACACATGTTCCACGAACTTAAAAAAACACTTGTTCCAATTCCACTGACTTGTAAAGTGTGCGTGGCAGAAGGACATCCATAATTTGGATTGTTTGTTTAGTCATTGCCGGAAGTTAAACGAGGCAGCTACTATCTTGTAAATTGTAATTGTCTGGTTCAGTGGAAGATCTAAAGAAGTCTGTCGTCAGGTCGAGAGGAGCGCCATGGGAAAAAAAATTGAGGAATAAATTGCTGGCTTGCTGCAAATTATATAGTACTCCCTCCATTTCAAATTATTGGGACCTGCTATATTTCAGGTGCCTGAAATATACCTTCTTTTCTGGCAACAACTAGAAGGCATCTATATACACTGTATTCTATTCACAAGCAGATAAAACAGATCCGCAACCATCGTCTGAACAGAATGGAGATTTCAGGCGACTGACTAATAGGAAAAGTGCAAATTATAATGTGTTTTGACTTTTCTAGGTATATTACTTTTACTATGTATCTAGACATAGTGTATATGTAAGTGCATATAAAAACTATGTATCTAAAAACCCAAAACATCTTGCAATTTGGAACTAAAGAGTGCTTTGCAGTCAGCACACGTGTGGATAAAGCAAATGGTAGTTCTACTTATAACAATGCTAATGGCGACAAGGTACATTGTGCTGCTCACTTCTGAAAACAACATCCATTCTATTCGGTTAGGATAACAGGAGGCACGTGGAGTGAGAGACATTGCAGGAACACGTAATCTTACTATTACTAATTAGAGGCTCTAATGGAGACACCACGTTAATTCTCACCAGACGCGCTAGAAAAAAAATCCTAAAATTTTTCACTATAATAAGGGCCTTTGATTTGGTAGACTCTAATCATCATTGACAATAGCCATTGGATCTATTGCGCTTTATTAAAAATTACCCCCATTGCCATTATAAAAAATATATAAAGTAACCCCCTAATTTTGCATGTAAATTGCCCACCTCTGCCATTACAAAAGATAATTTCAAATAACCCCCTATATTTGTACAAAAATTATCTACATGTGCCATTATAAAAAATAATTCAAAATAATCCCCTAAATTAGTAATTAAATTATCCACCTTAGCCATTATGAAATCTAATTTAAAATAACCCCTTAACATTGCGTCAAAAGTACCCGACTTTGTTATTATCAAAGATAATTTAAAATAATCCTCTAACTTTATGTCTAGATTACGCACATCTACCATTATGGAAGATAATTTAAAAACCTCCTAATGATTTTATAAATCATTCACCTTTATCATTATGAAAGATGATGCAAAGTAATATTCTAAGTTTGCATTTAACCTATCCATATGTTGTGAAGGATATAAAAAATCAACAAAAAAATATCTAAAATCTTCACGTAAATAGTAATGTATATTATTACAAAAAGTATGATATCATAAAGTATGATAGATATATATATTTCTAAATTACAGACTTCTATATATAATCGTGAAATAATAAAATAACTATAAGTGCTCTTATACCCTTTTGGCTATATATATCCTTCGTGGATATAGAGACCGAATTAATGAATCCATTATATAAAAAAGGAAGAAATTAATGGCAAATGCATATCAATTCTGTCCAGCTTGGTCTAAACAACATGACGCAAGGGAATCGGTGTCCAAGTCAAATCATGTTCCACGAACTTTTAAAAAACACTTGTTCCAATTCCACTGACTTGTACAGTGTGCGTGGCAGAAGGACATCCATAATTTGGATTATTTGTTTAGTCATTGCCGGAAGTTAAACGAGGCAGCTACTATCTTGTAAATTGTAATTGTCTGGTTCAGAGGAAGATCTAAAGAAGAATTCTATCGGCACACCGAGAGGAGCGCCACGGGAAAAGAGATTGAGAAAAAAGTTGCTGGCTTGCTGCAAATTATAT
The DNA here is from genome assembly GCA_022457205.1 of Saccharum spontaneum. Classification (NCBI taxonomy): domain Eukaryota; kingdom Viridiplantae; phylum Streptophyta; class Magnoliopsida; order Poales; family Poaceae; genus Saccharum; species Saccharum spontaneum. Next base: position 8,696,050 of record CM039595.1, read on the forward strand.
AGTACTCCCTCCATTTCAAATTATAGGGACGTGTATACCTTCTTTTTAGGCAACAACCAGGAGACATCAGATTAACATCCATTGGTGGCAATCTGTATACACTATATTCTATTCACAAGCAGATAAAACGGATCCGCAACCATCGCCTGAACAGAATAGAGATTTCAGGCGACTGACTAATAGAAAAAGTGCAAATTATAATATGTTTTGGCTTTTCTAGGTATATTACTTTTACTATGTATCTAGATATAGTGTATCTGTAAGTGCATATCAACACTGTCTACTGAGAGAGATGACGAGACAAATGCAGGAGGCCATAGTTTTTCCCCGAATCCTCCCTTGAACAGCCAGCACGAGCAGCACGTACAGTTCGTCAACACCGTCTATGCTTGTCAGCTCCCTGAAGAAAAACTTGTATCGGTATACAGATAGACACAGTCAGCACCAGTCACTGCAGGTTCGCAGTTGCTTCCAGTGTGTGCAAACACAAACTGTAGAGTGGATCCTACGTTGAATCTGGAAATGAAATTTGCAGAGGGACCATCTTGTTACTGTTTATGTATATTACACAACTCATCTTGTTGGGCCAGTTCTAGCTCTTTCATTGATTTCTCACCAGGAATTCAGGACGGCCAGAAACTCTGAATCTGATGGAAACTCCTTGGCAAGTTGGCAAGTGACTAAAAACCCCTGCATGAAGCTGATGATGGTTTCTTTTGAAATATGGGAAAAAAAGGTAGAGGTTCAGAAAGGAAAAGGTGAACTGGATCGCAGAACGGTATATGCAACATTGTGAAGATGAATGAAAACAACTGGTAGCTAACACGCCAGTGGGCTCATCAAACGGTGGTTATGACAGTGTAGATTTCACAGTCTGCTTTCTGTTGCAGCATCAGAAACGGAACCAAACGCACATCCATCAAATAGACCATGGTCATGGATGGAACTTCTGAATGAAGCTTTTAATTCAACTTGCTATTTCAATTAGTCTATGCACAGTACATTGTTCCCTAAACAACTCTATCTAGTCTCTCTCTCTAAAAAAACGGCCCAAGAATCTCTAACGAACAACCCTCCTGATCCTCACTGGAAGGCCGCCGCTGATGGACGCGGTGAGTCCCGACACGAACTTGGGCGCGCAGGCGGCGGTGCCACTGTCCCCGACGACCTCGACCTCGAACGCCCTGACCACGGCCACCGCGACCGCCTTCATCTCGGTGACGGCGAGCTCCTTGCCGAGGCAGACGCGGAGGCCCGCCTGGAACACGGGGTACCTGTACAGGCTCTCCGGGACGAACGCCCCGCCGGGGCCGGTGAGCCAGCGGTCGGGGCGGAACGTGCCGTGGTCGGCGCCCCAGATGCGCGGCATCCGGCCCATGGCGTAGGGGTGGTACGTCACGCGCGTGCCGCCGGCCACGCAGGTGCCGTCGGGGAGCACGTCGGGGCCCGCGCAGAACTTGGAGTCGAACTGCACCGGCGGGAACAGCCGCATGTTCTCGAACAGCACCGCGTGGGTGTAGTGCAGGCGCTTGAGGTGTTCGTAGGTGAGCGGCGTGGTGGACTCGTCGCCGGCCTCCGCGCGCATGGCGGCCGCCACGGCCGGGTTCTTGGACAGGAGCATGAAGAGCGTGGTGAGCGCGGACGACACCGTGTCGCGCCCGGCCAGGAGGAAGCTGACCACGATGTCGCGGAGGTACTTGTCGTCGACCTCGTGTGCGTCGTCGCCGGCCGAGGCCATGAAGCGGGACAGGAGGTCGTGGCTGCCGGCGACGCCCAGCTTCCGGCGCTCCCGGATCATGGCAGCCGCGAGCTCGTCGACGAGCTTGATGGCCTCCCTGAGCTCCCTCTCAGACCCCACGTTGAGCAGGCGCTTGGCCCTCCACAGCAGCGGTGACGCCGCGGCGCCGCGCATGGCGCAGAGCCGCGAGGCGGTGTCGAAGGCGTCGGCGAGCTTGGACACGGGCATCTCCATCTCGAGGCAGCACGAGTCGAGGCCGAAGGAGATCTTGCAGATGGTGTCGAACGCGAAGCGGCGGAACACGTCCTGCAGGTCGATGACCGCGCCGGCGTCGGCGGCGGCGGCGAGGACCGGGACGAGGCGGGACTCCACCTCCTGCGCGACGATCCCGAACGCGTAGGACCGGACGGCGACGCTGCCGAGCTCGAGGCTGGCCATCTTGCGCTGGTGGCGCCAGACGTGGCCGTCGACGTTGAAGATGCCGCGGCCGAGGAGGTCCCCGAGCACCGCCGCGAAGGCCTTCCCCTTGGGAAAGTTGTCGAAGTTGGTCCGGAGCATGTACTCGACGTTGGCCGGGTTGGCGGTGACGGTGCAGTCGAGCACGTGGACGTGGACGGTGCCCGTGGGGGATTCCCGGAGCAGGTGCGCGTACCAGTCGCCGAGGTTGGTGAAGTCCCACGCCCACGACCCCGTCAGGTACGCCCGGCACACGTGGCAGCTGCACCAGGGCCACCGCCGGAGGAGCGTTAGCACCACGCCCAGCGCCGCCACGCAGAGGGCGGCGGCGAACAGGGTCGCGCCCAAGCACTGCGCCGCCCATGGCAGCGACGAGTCTGCTGCTGCTGCTTCCATGGCGACGGCGAGCGCTTCTGTTCTGTTCTGGTGTGGAACAGGGAGAAGAAGGTTGGGGTCAGGAAATGTGTGTGTGGTTTGTGTTGTGCGGCAGAAGACTGAGGCAGCCTCTATATATAACGTGGGCTGTGGGCAGACCGGGAATACGCACATGGGGCACGTGCGTTTTTGGATTAAGCAACGTTGGTATTGACCTTCTTGCCCTTTTTTTTAATTGCGCGCTGTCACAGTTCAGGTCCTCCTCGTTGTGCTAACAGTTGATGGCAGTTGGGCCCACATGGGGTCTGTTTAGATACCAAAAATTTTGCAAAATTTTTCAACATTCCCCGTCACATCGAATCTTTGGACGCATGCATGAAGCATTAAATATAGATAAAAAATAAAACTAATTACACAGTTTAGACGAAATAGACGAGACGAATCTTTTAAGCCTAATTAGACCCTGATTAGATACTAATTATCAAATAACAACGAATTTTGCTACAATGTTATTTTGCAAAATATTTTGCAACTAAACCAGCCCATGGCCGAAGAGAAAGGCGAGGGGCATGCCGATTGCCTGCCACCCAGAGTGGAAGGTTGATTTTTTTATTTAAAATAAAAGAAAAATGCTTCACGTTAGACTATGGTGCATTCTAGTGTCACGTTTTATACCTTATAAGTTTGACCAATAATAAATAAAAAGTATCAACATTTATGGTACCAAATAAATACCATTAGATTAATTATGAAACATATTTCCATAATAAATTAATTTAGAGTCATAAATGTGAATATTATATTCACTAGAAATTTGGTCAAACTTGAATCACTCTATATGGCACGTAATTCATAGTTGTATTCTTTTTGGGATAAATGTAGTATGCCATGCCACCCAGGGAGGTAGGGACTGAGCATGTTGTCTCATAAAACCACCGTATGTATAGCAACGTTGTTTAAAAACAGTAAGGTAAATAGAGTTGTTTTTACAGCAGGTAAAGAGAGGGTTGGTTGGAGCCTCCAAGGCCATGTCCTTAGACATTTTTTCCACAAAATATGTGCATGCATATTCGCCGCGACTAGCACACGCACACATTGCATTCTTAAGATTGTCCTTGAAATATTAGGTCAATAGATTCTAAAATCGATAAAAGTCACCATAGGCACTATACTATGTCTTTGAAGCTGATGTCTCGAGTGAGATGTGTGTAACTGAAATGTTTTTGTTTCCTTTACGTAGGGCGTCTTTTCACTTCATCACCTAAAACAGGCAAATATTACAACTTTTAACTAATAGTCAGTATATACTTCCTCGGTCCTGAAATATAAGAGACTCGGTCCTGAAATATAAGAGACCCAGAGTTCAAAGTTTGTACTAAAATAGTACAAGGTATTCTGGATCTTGAGCCCTCTCTTGCCAAGATAGGAAATATTGAGATTCCTTTTAAACTTGGCATCAACTGAATCAACCAGTCAACAATTAAGAAAAATAACAACCAAATTATTCACGTCATCCTAATTAATGAGGGGCCATGTGGTCTTTTGGCAGGCTCCTTACTTTATCTAAAAATGTTTTTCATATTTCAAGACGGAGGGAGTAGTTATTTAGTATACCAAAATGACATTAATAGATTCTTATTTAACGAGAATTTTAAGACGTTGCTGCTTTTATATATTATAAGATAAATCAAAAGGTCAACCCCGATTTTGAAGACTTCCTTCTTTTTTTTGTGACAACCATACCTGTATTTTAATCAAAGAGACAGTACAGATACAGGTACAGATCAGAAGGATATAGAAGGATCCTTGTATCCAGTACCACACCATATCTAGCCCGTACCCTTAGAACCGAGAAAACACCATCGCAGACCAGCTGCTTTGTGAGCCGAAAATACATCCTGCGAAAGACAGGACCTTCTTCTATGCGGCATAGCGACCGGGACCATTCTCTACGGTACGACCGGAGAACCTTCCCATGCATCTCAGTCCACGAACCCACCTTCGTCGTCCAGAAACTAGAGAGGCCACACGGATCCGACCACCACTCACCGCAAACCCTGTACCGGACACAGAGCCCCTTCCTGCGAAGTCCGAACAAATCCTCCTTCCACCATGCCCCGGGATGCCATCCCCACAGCACGAGTGGAAGAGGAAGCAAACTCCGACAACGATGAAACCATCGTCCGGAACCGAAATCCACAGCCGCCATCGACGACAGCAACCCGGAAGAACCTCGCATCACCACGAACAAATAAATACAAACTGACCTCGAAGCCACAGCAATGAAAACATCGAAGACTGTGTCGTCGTCATCGTCATCGTCGCGACCCTTGGAGCTTATTTCACCGAAGCTGCTTAGATAAAGCAAAACTACAGCTGTACACAGTCCGCCCGCCACGGAGCCGGGCTCCCCTCTCATGTCCGGCGACCAGAGGGCCACCGGAGGAGAGGGGGCTGGCGGAAGAAACGACGGAAGGAGGCTTCGCCCTCGAAATCGCCCGACTCTACTGTAGCGTGGGGAAAAACGGTCCTTCGAGAGAGGACCACTAAAGACTTCCTTCTTGAGAGGAAGGCCTTGAGCATGCCCCCCAGGAGTGATTTTCTTTTGAAGAAGGAATAATGCTTCACGTTCTGCCTTGAGCATGCCCCCCAGGAGTGATTTTCTTTTGAAGAAGGAATAATGCTTCACGTTCTACTCTGACCAATACTTTGTGCTTGTGCCCTACAAGCCACACAGGGAGGCAGGGACTGAGCAAATCCGAGTATTCTGTCAGATGATGCCTCCAAGGCCATGCCTTTAAAGTTTTAAAAACGAAGATGAAAGAGAGGGTTGGTTGGAGCCTCCAAGGCCATGTCTTTAAAGTTTTTTTTCCCCCACAATGCGTACATGCATAATCGTCGCTAGCACATTATCTCTGTGTAAAGGTAAAAAATTCAATTTTGAAGACTTTATTCTAGTATATTACTCCTTACATTGTGAGGTTTAAAAATATATTGGGTTTAGACAGGGAAGCACTAGTAATCAAGTCGGCATGGATGCTGGCTCGTAGTGCCAAAACATTGGTCCATGACAGATGCCAGTTGGATTTCATCCATATGGTTATTGAATTTCTTTTTTTTTCTCTAATACGGAAAAAAATTGTGTATCATTGTAATTAAAAAGAAAAATTTAATTATACAAACGACACGCTTCTGATAAGCGCCCCAGTGGTCTTACAGCTGCAACTCGACGTTGACTGTTTCATCGTTATTGGATTTCTTTAACGATTTCTAACCTGCGCTGTGCAAGCGCATATCAGTTCCTCTGCATTGGACCAAGTGGCGAATCACCGCTCTGAGGACTGAGATTCTCTTATCCATTCAATCCCCACGCTCACGCACGTACGCATATCTGATTCGTGATATGCATGCATGCATGCATGCTACCTCACCCATTTCTTTTTCTAAAACAATGTCTACATAACTTTTTTATAAAAAAAATTAAAGTACCATGCATGCATGTGACATTAGTATTTAATCTGCAAGATACAGTAGACTACGGGTTGTTAGGCCTTATCCTCTCCTCCGGGCTCCGGCCAGCACCTCATCCAGTGGACTAGCGGAGTGGAGTGAGCATAGAGTTTACCAAAATTCACTTGGTAAATATTGTGATTTGGTAACTTACTAAAATATATGGCAAGTAAAAAAATAAATTTTTTTTAAAAGTTTGCCATTTGGACTTGTTAAAATAAGAAGAGACCCGCTAAGCGAACGAAGAGCCCCACTAAGAAACGAAGAGCCCCGCTAAGCGAACGAAGAGCCCCGCTAAGAAACGAAGAGCCCCGCACGCGAAGCCGGATGCGCGCTCGCGCTCAGCGCGCAAATATGCGCGTGGAGGGGGGAGATTTACCAAGTTGCTAAAATTTGCCAAGTTGGATGCCAAACTGTTGGAGCACAATTTTTTCTATTTTACCAAAAATAGATGCATGTCAAATTGATTTGGCAAACTCGAGATGCTCTGAGTGGACTACAGTGTATGCTAGCTGTGCAATCGCGTCGCAGCTGGAATAGCTGCTCCGATCTCGCCGTGCGTGCACCCGACTCGATCGGACAAGCGATGAAGAGTCCCCGGTCCCCCTCTCACTTTGGCTTGGAGTGTTCTTGGTCGCTCTGTCCGCCAACAAGCAGTTGATCCGATTGCAAGGCCTTTTAGTTTCAAAATTCAGAATTTAAAAAATACTACAGTAAAACTTATGGTACATATATGCAGTACTAAATATAGACAAAATAAAAAACAAATTGCATAGTTTGCGTGGAAATTGTGAGACGAATGTTTTGAGCCTAATTAGTCCGTGATTTGACACTAAAGTGCTACAGTAACACTTTTGCTAATGACGGATTAATTACAACAACAACATAGCCTTTTGTCCCAAGTAAGTTGGTTAGGCAACTAAAGTGCTACAGTAACACTTTTGCTAATGACGGATTAATTAGTCTTAATAAATTCGTCTCACTGTTTCTAGGCTAGTTATGTAATTAGTTTTTTTGTTAGTATTCGAAAACCCCTTCCAACATTGCGTGAAACATCCAATGTGACATTTTCGCCAAAATTTTTTTAGAACTAAGGCCTTGTTTAGATTCTAAGTTTTTTTTCACTCTCTCCATCACATCAAATATTTACCTATATGCTTGGAGCATTAAATATAGGTAAAATAAATAACTAATTACACTGTTTGTCTGTAATTTAGGAGACGAATCTTTTAAGCCTAGTTAGGCCATAATTGGACAATAATTGTCAAATGTAAACGAAAGTGCTACGACACGATGAAAATTTTTCACACCCAGGGCCTGTTTAGTTGCCCATACAACCCAAAAAAGTTTGCACAGTACCCGTCACATCGAATCCTGCGGCACATGTATGGAGTACTAAATGTAGACGAAAGAAAAAAAACTAATTACACAGTTTAGTTGTAAATCACGAGACAAATCTTTTGAGCCTAATTAGTCCATGATTGGACACAAATTACCAAATAAAACGAAAAGTGCTACAGTAGCCGAACCCAAACTTAGTGCTACAGTAGCCGAATCCAAACTTTTTCGTCAACTAAACGACCCCCAATCTATGCCACGAGGCCCAAGGTGCGCGTGCCTCCACGTACATCCTGTAAAGTACAAGGGCTACAGCACCGGCTCGTTGCCCAAGTGATCCGATCCGATTCGTTCTACTCTGTGACGCAGACAGACACCTGCAGTCTGAATGAATATCCATCATGGCGGATAGGCGGTGCGTGCGTGCGACCGCGCAGGAGGGCGCCGGCCGCCGGTGGTCGCGCGCCGCCCACGTCGCCGGCCGGGGCAGCAGCTCTGTTCGCGTCAAATCGATCTGCTTCTCCATCTGACATGTGGCTGGCTGGCCGGCCCGACCGTTGCCGGCAGCAGGACAGGCCGGATCGATCACATAGTCACATCATCGGTCGTCGTCGATCGACTGCCGGGGCCCGGGGTGGTAGCAGTGGTTGTCTGGTTGTTGGTGCTGTTCCATCGCCACGCCATGCGCTTGTAGTAATCCCATGTACTCCCTGTGTTCCAAAATACTTACTACGTCCGATCGTTCAAAAAAGAGTTTTAGAATAGAAGTCGTTTTAGCTCCTGCGTCTAGATCCAGTACTCAGTCTATCCATCCATCACGTCGTTGTCTCCCACTATCTAAATAAAAAAAATAAAAAAGGACGGTGAGAAGGCTTATCCTCTCGGAGTCTTTTAGACCTTCTGCACCGGTGCCTCTAAAGGCAACCGGTATAACTACACGTCGGCATATAGCGTTCGCAAGCACCTGCAGCGGGGGACGGCAAACTGACCTGGATGAGTCTTTCTCCGGTAAATTTGAAGGGATACCGGGTTACGGTACCGGTCGGATGCTCCACCACGTGATCACGAGCGGCCAAAGCCAGAGAGAGTGTGCGTGCGTGCAAGGAATCTTAGTGGCGGGCCCCACAGTTTTATCTATCTAAAAATGTTATAAATCACAAACCATAAAACTAAATTAAATTCCGACTGCACCATTAAATTCGTTTCAATAAATTCTTCAAAACTAGATCTCACATGGATATATTTAGATAAAGTGACAAGTGGGCTCTACAGTGGATAGAGGATGATATAGAGGATGGATGGATGCGGAGAAACTGTATATTTTGTGATGACTAGGATAGAATATTCCTTTTAGAGGATGAATATAGAGGTCCATGAGTGCGGATAGTCTTACCAGCAAAGCAGAATGCAGGAGAGAGACGGAATAACGCGGGGATGGAGGGCGAGAGGACTGGGCACCGATAGGGGCGTACAGGTCTTTACCAGCGCTCTTGGTAGCTGCGTCCGATCCCAGAACGACAACTGTTCTAGGACGGAGGGAGTATGTTTCCTAGCTCCCTGGTCCACTCTAGATGCTCATCATCCTCATCTAATTCCTTGCTACTTCGTTTTATAAAAAGATTTATAGAAAATATTAGCAATATTATTCGTATCTCTAAATAAGTTTATTATGAGAATATATATTCAACATACCACAAATATTAATATTTTCTTTTATATATATATATATATATATATATATATATATATATATATATATATATATATATATATATATATATATATTTGGTCAAAGTTAAAAAAATCTTTGACTTTTTGGAAGCGATAATGATATTTTTTACAGCACGGAGGGAGTAGTTTATAGGAAACACGAAGTGACGCTAAAATACACGCACAATAAGTCCAAAGATATTTTCTGCAATTACCCAAAAGACCAACCATTTCTGAGTAAGCAACTCCACCAATCTATCCCTTCACTCCTATATAACTAGCTATAGAAAATCTCTCAAAAGAAATTTGGACCTATAAGAGCGTTGTGGTGCAACATGCATATTACTCAAACTCATCCATTATATCCATTCTTACACGTGATGTTTACATGTCATGGTCAAATCTATTTTTCTTCTTCTTCCTCCTCCCTATACATACCACACTTCTCCACGGCTTTGAACAGACGGGCAGCCGCTGCAGGGGCACACAATGATCTATGACGTGGGCTATTGTGAAGCAATGCGTCATGGATGACCCATGTATATGAGAGGTCGTGATGTCTTCTTTCTTTAGGGGAGAGGATGTACGTTTTGAGATATCTCGAAAAAATTATAGGCTCATATATTACGAGATTTAGGGACAAAGAAGGAGAGGAGAGATGAGGTGGAGGTGCTCACGAGATCCAGTTTAGCTTTGCTAATTGAGTGACAACCTTAGATAGACTAATGTGTTTTATGTGATATGGACAGGTATTTAGTCCACAGATACACGAGGTTGAGCAAGACATAGAGCCATGGTGGAAAGATGGCTTGTGCATGATGCAAGTGCTCAAGTAGTGAAGGTTGAATGAGCTCATTGAATATGAGACATGACATAGTGTCATGTTGTTAGGTGGAGAAGATCAAGAGGCAAGGCTTGGCTACGAAGGACCAGGCAAGTGTGAAGGGAAAGCTAGAGGCTCCGGTGCGATGGATCGTCGAGGCGGTGAAGCGCGAGTAGAGGACTTGGCACCAATGGACCGAGGCAACAGTGAAGAGCAATGAGGCTATGATCGATGAACCATTATGGCCATGTGAAGCTATGAAGTAGATCATATCATTCATGGAACATCAAGTCAAGTGTTGATTTGTGTTGGTAATCAAGTGGCTTGATGGAGGATAATGAAGGAGCTTCATGCATGCTATGGCAATGGTCAAGGTAGTGTGGTTGGATACACTTGATGGATGACCATTGTTCATCATTTGATGAAGATGGAGGTAGGATGCTTGTGTGACATCATTGACGTGGAGAAGGAAATGGAATGCACAAGGCAAAGGTATATTTGTAGGGCATTTTATTTCACCGGTCGAAGCTTGAGTAGAGAAGTACTTGATCGGGTTTAGTATAGATAGACGTACTATTAAGAGGGGCCTTTGTGAGCTAACCGGTTATCTAGTGCCACTAAGCGAGAACTAACTCGTACAAATGCACATGCACTAAATTGACATCTGCACATGACATGGGAAAATGAGAATAGACAGGGAAAAGGGGATGCTGCTGGTCCACTCACCGTGCGAAAGGGCTGTAGGCGCGCCCGCTGCCACTGCAGGAGTGAGCGAGTGTGAAGCACCGTGAGGGAACGCCGCTGCTGCGGGGCCACTCCGTAGCGACCTAGATGGGTTGATGCGCGTAGGCGACGATACTGCGGTGCCACTGTAGGAGCGTGCGAGGGCAAAAGGGCCGGGGACGCGGGGCTTCGCCGCCCTGACTGAGACGGGCAGAGGCGGGCGCATGCTACTGAGGAGCCGGCCGGCGGCGGTGCAACAGCGAGCTGGGGGTGGCCGCGCCGCGGCGAGGGCGCCAGCGGTGTGGCGGTCCGACGAGGGTGGCTTGGAGGCTGCGCCGTGTGTATCGACGGCAGCGGACAACTGCCGCATTTTTTCTTTTTCTCCAGGCATGCATTGAGTTTAGATCAAGTGGCTTGGAAAGGATCAAGTAAAAATCCTTTGAAAGTAAATTTGTTTTATAGCTTTGTCTAGAGATTTTGCTGGTAATCACCGGCAGAAGAGACTACCATTGGTTATACCTGCCTCTCAAACGTAAGTTTAATTTAAAGTTTAGTTAGTCATCTTCAATAATAGCTATGTGTAAAACTACCGCGCGTGGTAAATATTTTCCTGTTTCTTTTTTAATGCTTTTATATACTTTTGATCTAGATCCAATGTCTTCTATGTATTTGAAATAGGAACTAGATCTAAAAAATTACTGCATCCATCATTAAAAGAACAGAAGGGCTAGCGTTTGGAATTCCGGACCGACGACGTGTTCGGACGTAGCTTCCGCACGTTATCCCACACCGCGTCCCACGACTCAAGTCTACATCCCATCCAACATCCCCCACGTCCAGATGCCACACCCACGCCCATCACGTGCTCCAACAGCCCATCTTGTACCCATCCCCAGGCCCCACGTGGGTCCTAGTCACCTACCCCGCTTGCAAATGCATGTTGTGAAGGCGTCTGCCGGCCTCTGGCACTCGCACGGTGATCCACGGCAGCGCCCCCAGCAGCAACAATAGGGTGACTGTTGTAGATGAAACATGTGCTCTCTCAAATCTACTTTTGAAACATCCAGAGGAAATATTTGCAACATACATTAGAAAACAGATGAAACACTTAGTCATAGCGACATATGCAACATCGAGATCTAGTTTTACAACATCTAGATGAAACACTTGCAACATGAGTCTAAAACATATGAAAACCTTGAAACATACACTTGAAACATGTGTATAGAGCCATTCTAACATATGCAACGTCCAAAAGAAACACTTGAAACATATATCTGAAACACTTAAAACATCAGTTTGCAACATTTGCAACATCATAGATCTATTTGCAACATTCAAATGAAACATTTAAAATATAAGTCTGAAACGTTTAGAACACTTGAAACGTAGTGTCACCGGTGGCCACAACCTACCTAGTGGAGACCTCGGTGGCCAGCAAGCTCGGGTCAGGAGGACATCAAGAGTAACGGTCCAGCGTACACCCCAGGCACTGCGTGCATGCCTCCCCTTCCTACCGCACAGGTGCAGGCCTCCCCTACCTCTCCTTCTACGATGGGCGAAGTGGATGGGGCATGGCGCGGGGCACGGAGTAGCACGAGATGTGGCCGGGAGCGGCGGTGGAGAGGAAGGCTGGCGGGAGGTGCGACAGAGCACGGTCGCGGAGCAGACACGACGCTGTGGTGATTTTTTTTAGAAATTACGGTGTCTGAAGGGGAGCGGATATATGAACGGATAAGAGAGTCTCGTGGGCATCGTCGCCCACCAACAGGACCGTTTGAACGGATGGACGTCCTGAAAAGAGTATTATTGTTGAAAGAAACCTATTTAATAAACACACCCGTACGTACATCCCCACTAGTTTGACTAAGTTTATATAAAAATAGTTATGAATACTTATGGATTAAATATTAAGTGTATTATAATAATTCATTTTATGATAAATGTAATGGCAGTAGTTGGGTTTTATAAATATCTAGTGACAATAGTAAGACAGATCAGCAGACACCTGTTTTCCGATCCTTTAAACGGATGGAATAGAGACAGAGGAGGATGGGCACTGGAAACCATTTTGGCCTGCTCCTAGTCGGCGTGGCGGCCGGTGCATTGCACCCGTTTCTGTGCCGGTGCGCGACTGGTGGAGTTGGGGCCGGTTTAGATCAATTATTTTTTTTTGCAAAATCACACGGTAACTCTTTTCGTTGTTATTTGACAAATATTGTCTAATCATGGTCTAATTAGGTTTAAAAGATTCGTCTCGTCCATTTCGTCTAAACTGTATAATTAGTTTTATTTTTTATCTATATTTAATGCTTCATATATGAGTTTAAAGATTTGATGTGACGGGAAATCTGAAAAATTTTATAAAATTTTGTGAAACTAAACAGGGCCTTGGGATGAGCGCGACCTCCGAAAATGACTCGTGTGGTGAGCTGGTGCACAGCGCAGATGCGACGCCCGGTCCTCCGGTCTTGGTGGTCTGGTCCACGAAAAAGGTTCTGTCGACTTGGACAGTTTATGTATAAAAAATATTTATTATTATTACGCACGTGGTCAAGTGAAGTTACTGTAACGCCTCCTTTAGTTTAGGTGAAAAATTAAAAACTTTTTAAAGCATGCATAGAACATTAAATATAGATAAAAAAATAACTAATTACACAGTTTATTTATAATTTAAAAAACAAATCTTTTGTGCCTACTTAAACCCTGAAACGAAAATGCTACTGTACTTCTCAGATAATTTTTTTTATTCTAAACGAATCCTATGTCAAGTAGTACGCTGTGACAAGTTGAAAACGACGTGCGTGCGTGGCCCCTCAACGTATGGTCATCACATCAGCATCAACCCCCGCTACATGCATCTCCTTGTTAGAGAGCATCAACCCCTTTGTTACAAATATCAATCTCATATTAATCTCACTCTTATGTCATCTTTGTAACCTAAAGTTAAATAACATCTTATGGCTGGTTTATGACTTCCATAACCCCTATACTATTGATGTCACAAAGCTGTATATATACATAAAAAAGATGAATAAAAACTAGGTCTTGAGCTATATTCTCTTGTCACTTGTAATTCTTTCAACTTGTAATACGTTATCAGCACGATTGCTCGCTACGCTCCTTTGATCAAGTTCCACCATGCTCTTCTTTGTGGGCTAGACCTTTCTCATCCTATGGTTCAACATGATCTCCTACGCATGATTTCATTCCTCCTCGGGGATCAGCCCCATGATGTCCACATGGAAGAGGCGATCCCAGAAGCGGCTGCGCCGCAAAGTCTAGGACCAACATCTCCATTGCCGGCACCGGCGCCATGTCCTGTGCATGGCTACGCCCCGTGTCCACCACACGAGGTGTGCCCCATGAACCCGGACTTCGACGTTGTGGCAAGGACACCAATGCCTCCTCCACCACGGACTCCACCACCGACGATGGCAGCACACATGTCTGCCCCGTCGCGTCTCATGGCATACGCCGACGTTGATCCAACGCCTGCTGCACCACCTCCATCACCGGCATCACCGGAACGCGCCAACGACGTCGTTGCACCTCCTTCGCGCATCATCCGCATATGGATTAGTGTTCCTCATGGACCATCAGCTCACCGGTTCGCGAACGGAGAAAGTGTAGGTTCGCTCCCCTCCACAGAGGGTGAAGGCCACGCTCGTCAAGCCTAAGCATCACGTGGCATTAGGGGGAAACGCTGGTTGTCATAAAGCAATGATCTAATTGCTCATATCAATTTACTATTTCATATAGTAATTGTACCGAAAGCTTTCAGCTTCAATTTGAAATAAATACAGCATACATCCTCATGGTGGTTATTTTCTTCCATTTGCACTTACGTTTTTCCATTCTATTGTTTTTTACATTGTTTTTCAATTCCATTGCACTTACCATTTCTTTTGCATTCAAGTTTTACTTGATTAATTTAATTTGCATTCTATGTAATTCAAGACAATTTATATTATATTTTATTATATTCATGCCTAAGATTTATTAACTCATTAATTTAATCGATGGCAATACACAATTGTAGGCATTATGACGAACCGTGAGTTCGCTGAGCTTGCTCTCGACGGCTCAAATTGCCTACATGGGCACTGGACCTAAAAGTCAGTCTATCATTGCGCGGACTGTATTTGGCCATTACAGCTCCCCAAGAGGGTGTAGCACCTTTGGCTGATAATTTTAGGTATAATGCCTTATTCATCATACGGAACCATATCCGTCCAGATCTCAAAGCCGAGTATCTGATGGAAGAGGATCCCCGTTCTCTCTAGGAGGCTCTTCAGCAGCGATATGAACAGTAAAAGGCAGTCCTCTTACCTGAGGCTACCCATGAATGGAATCACCTTCGCATATAGGATTTCAAATCCGTAGGTGAATTCAATCATGTTGTGCCCAAAATTAGCGCTAAACTAAGATTTTGTGAGAAGGAACCATCCGATGCAGACAAAACTGAGAAGGCACTGTCTACCATGCTTCCCGCTTACATGATCCTTCAACAATAATACCGTCAAAGGGGTTTTACTATTTATTCTGAGTTGATCAAGACATTGCTTCAAACAGAAAGGCACAATGAGCTCCTTCTATGGAACTCCAATAAGGGCCCTATGGGTTCCAAGCCTTTGCCTGAAGTGCATGTCAACACTCATAATAGAAAACAAAAGGGAGCCATTCAAAATGGTAATCCTGAAACCTCCAATGCTAAGAACAAGCACAAGAGACAGAATAAGCCTCGCGGTGCCAAGGGAAAAGACAATTCTAAGTCCAACAAAGACAAGTCCAAAACTTGTGAGAGGTGTGGTTGCTATAACCACCCGACTAAGAAGTGTCGCACCCCAAAGCATCTAGTGGAATTGTACTTGAAGTCCGTGGGACGTGGACACTCTAATCAAGATCATTCTAAATAAGGTGAACAATTTGAAGCGTACTTCAATTATCAAGGCGATGCACAAGGATGCTCCGCTGCAACGGGACTAAGCAACACCAAGACTCCTCCTATACTTGATGACACCGCTGACGACGATAACAACATGCTCTTAGAATACACTTCTGAGGATATATTTGGAGACTACGCTTAGGCTCCTTGTCATTTTAGACTTTCATTTCCATGTGCCCATATGATGTAATAATTTATATTTGTCGTCAAACCTTTTATATTTTCATTGTAATCATAAACATTTGATATCAATAATGAATAAAATCTATATTTACTTTGTTGAGAATTTATTTATTTATTCTCCATTTAATATAGATTGTACGGGCAATCCAATGGAGGAAGAAATGTGCCTAGTGGATAGCAGTACCACTAACTCTATACTCAGGTAGATAAAATATTTCCAAACTCTCACGAAGAATAGAGGAAATGTTTTAACAATCGTAGGACGCGATGCAGTAATAGTAGGCTCTGGACGAGCCACTATTACACTCCCAATGGGTACAACATTGGTAATTGAGGATGCACTCTTGTATCCTGATTCAACTCGTACCCTACTGAGTTATAGAGATATCCAGAAAAATGGTTTCCATATCGAAACTTGTGATGAGAATAACGAAGAGTTCCTTCTCATTACAAAGAACAACGGATATGGCAAAGTAACACTTGAAAAAGTTTCTTTACTCTCGTCTGGATTATACTATACTTATCTCAAACCCATACAACATGTTGCATATAAAGTAATTTTCCAGAATGTTAATGCATTTCAAACATGGCATGATCGCCTTGGTCACCCTGGCATAGGGATGATGAGGAAAATTATAACTAATCTTGTTGGTCACAATTTAAGTAATACAAAACTTTCCTAATCCTCAGATTATGTGTGCACCGCATGTGCCACTGGAAAATTAATTTTGAGACCCTCTTACCTCAAAATTCGAGCCGAACCGCTCAAGTTTTTTGAACGCATTCATGGTGACATATGTGGTCCTATCCAACCATTGTCTGGACCATTCAGGTATTTTATGGTTTTAATAGACGCATCCACGCGATGGTCTCATGTGTGTCTTCTTTCCATACGAAACCATGCGTTTGCAAAATTAATCACTCAAGTTATCAAACTAAAAGCGCAATACCCTGAACATCAAATCCAGTCAATTCGAATGGATAATGCCGCTGAATTTTCCTCTCAAGCCTTCAATGACTATTGTAAGGCCTTAGAAATTCAAGTTCAGTACTTTGTTCCATATGTTCACACTCAGAACGGGTTGGCAGAATCTCCCATCAAGAGAATCAAACTTATTGCAAGACCATTATTACAGAATAGCAATCTACCAACATCATGTTGGGGTCACGCAGTTTTACACACTGCTGATTTAATTCAACTGTGTCCAACTGCATATCATACAACCTCCCCGCTACAACTAGTACGTGAAATCCTCCGAGCATTTCCCATATGCGAAAATTCGGTTGCGCTACATACGTACCGATCTCACCACCGCAGCGTACAACTATGGTCTATAGCAGAACCTCGTAAATTATATGGCCCACATGCACCTGTCATTGTCCCTAAGACCTCTGACGGCTATGCATGTACACCAGATAACCTAAGAAGATTTGTCGGGTGCCCTCACAGGACCCCGATTCAACTACATTTGACAACTCATACCAGGATCAACAAAGGAGTAACTACAACATTACAACATTTGTTACAAAACTTTACATCAGAGTACGGAAGAATAACAACAATGAATTTATAAATCAGGGTTAAGTTAACTTTTTACAAACTTAACTTGTATTGCGGAAGTCGAGTAGAACTACAGAAGACAACTTAGGTAGAGCACCCAAGTTATGGGAAGACAACCAAATCATGTCGAGCCTACCGACATGACTTGATGAGCAGTAACGGTCAGCACCTGCAACAGGGGTTAACAAACCCTGAGTACTCAATTGTACTCCGCAAGACTTACCCGACGAAAAGAAAAAACTCCAAGGATATGCTGGCTTAAGGGAAGTAGTGAAGCTAGAAAAGAGAAGTTTTGCAGAAAAGCTTACTCCCAGTGCATCCTTGCTTTCAAACTTTTAATTAAGTTTTGGCTCCAGTTTTAGTATTGCCTAATTATAGCTAACTTTTGCACATGTATCTATCTCAATCATGAATATAAGCATTACACTAGTTATTCATTTCTTTTTCATCTCAAGTCCAACAGTAATCATGTTCCAGTTGTTGCTACGATCTGGTACACAGTCAAGACTCCTTTCTCATGGAGCAACGACCATTCGAACCGCTTGATCTACCCAGCTGGGGCTTCCTAACCACATGACATATGCAAGTCCTTGACCTGCATATATCAACTCTTACTTGGGTTGCCCAAAACCAGAACGTGTCCATCGCCACCCGAGAGCACAGTACTCCTCGAACCCGGCCCGATTCTAGCCCCGAGGGTACACGTTACTCTCGCCATCTCTCCACTCCTAGTGCAAGGTTAGACGTTCTCGTGATGGAATAGCCGAAGTAAGGCTTACCCGCCATTGGTTATGTGACTAGTACTATCCAAAACTCCTTGACTCGAGCGCCAACAATGAACGGTCCTTAACCGATACAGACGGGACCAACCACCAAAGACGATTCCCATGCCCCGTCCGGTCTCAAGTTCATTCTCATATTCATTTCACATGCTCTCATGACCTGTCATTAGGTCAGGAGAAGCAAGTAATAAACCTGTTCTGGTGATCAAAGAAATATTATTCGACTCCTACCGAAGTCTAAGCATTACTAAGCATAAGAGATCGACCTACATATACTTGTGGGATATTATCTGGATATTATCATGGAAGATCAAGCCAAATGTTGATTTGTGTTGGCAATCAGGTGGCTTGATGGAGGATGATGAAGGAACTTCATGCTATGGACAACGGTCGAGGTAGTGTGGTTGAATACACTTGATGGATGACCATTGTTCGTCATTTGATGAATATGGGGGTAGGATGCTTGTGTGGCATCACCAACGTGGAGATGTTACTCTTTCAAAAAAAACGACGTGGAGAAGGAAATGGAATGCACAAGGCATTCACCGATTGAAGCTTGAGTAGAGAAATGTTTGATCAGTTTAGGAACGGCTGTACTATCAAGAGGAGCCTTTTTGTGAGCTAACTGGTTATCTAGTGCTACTGAGTGAGAACTAACTTTGCATTGAATTTAGATCGAAAGGCATGGAAAGGAGCAAGTAAGAATCTTTATTTGAAAATGGATTTGAAAATGCTATTTAGTTAGCCTATGTAGTACAATAGCTTCCTGAGCAGCACGTTATAGCAATGACTCAATTATTCTGGACAGATAGAGGGACAAAAAAAATGAAAACTACAAATTCGTATTTTCTTAGCATACTCCAATTATTAAGCATATAAAGAAAGAAAAGTTGTGTATGAAGGGTTCTTTATACATCGTGGAGAACAATTGCATATAAAAAAAGGAAGTTATAAATGAAGGATCTTTATGCATCGTGGAGAGCAATTGCAGGGTAAGCGATTAGTTGAGTACTCGATGCTCTTATCTCACTGAGTGACGAGATAAAATTCAGATAGTGAAAGGAGAGCAAAAGGTTTAACTAAATTTATATAAAAAGTTATATATACTTATGAATCAAATAAGTGTACTATAATAATACATTCTATGATGAATCTAATGACATTAGTTGGGTATTATACATATCGATATCTTTGTATAAATTTATTTAGACTTAAAATAATTTGATTTGGTACTATAGTAAAGCTATTTCTTTTTTCAGATGTACTGTGTAATTCTTAAAAAAACAAAAAAGTAGACACACCTGTTTTCCGATCCTGTTAAACGGATGGAATAGACAGAGGAGGATGGGCACGGGAAACCGTTTTGGCCTAGTCCTACTCCTCTAGTCGGCGTGGCGGCCGGTGCACTGCACCCGTTTGTGTGCGGGTGCGCGCCGGTGATGGCCTTGGGATGGGCGCGACCTTGCGAAAATGACTCGTGTGGTGAGCTGGTGCACAGCGCAGCAGAAGCGCATGCGCCATGCCGCCCGGTCCCCGGTCCTCCGGTCTTGGTGGTCTGATCCACGTAAAAGGCTCTGTCGACTTGGGCAGTTTATATATATAAATAAAATATTTATTATTATTAAGCACATGGTCAAATGGTCTTATTTAGGCCTGTTTGGTTCATGAATGTTAAAGTTTAACTTTCATCATATCAATGTTGCGGCAAATGCATGTAGTACTAAATGTAGACTAATTGCATGCATGTCGGCACATATTAGGAGTAATTTACGAGACAAATCTATTAAGCTTAATTAGTCTAAAATTGGAAACTTTTTGTCAAATAAGACGAAAGTGCTACAGTGTTTGTTAAACTTTAACACCTCTAACCAAACAGGCCCTTAGTTTCTCTCTATAAACTTTACACCCTATCACATCGGATGTTTGGACACATGCATAGTATTAAATGTCGACTAAAAAAATAACTAATTGCACAAATTGCGTCTATTTTGCGAGGCGAATTTTTTGAGCCTAATTAATCTATGATTAGATAATGTCGTACTACAGTAAATATGTGCTAATAATGGATTAATTAGTCTTAATAAATGTATCTCACAGTTTACTGAAAGTTCTATAATTAGTTTTTTTAATTAATATATGAATATCTCTTCCAACATTCTATATGACACCCAAAATTTTACGCCCTCGAGCTAAACAAGACCGTCAAGTCGACAAAGTACTCCATCTGTGACAAGTTGAAAACGACGTGCAGGGGCCGGCAAACTAGGAACCAACTCCAACCATCACATCACATTCCCACCCCGCTATATGCATCTTCTTTGGTTAGAGACCATCAACCCGGCCCTTATGCAAATTGTGCGTGCGGCCGGATAATTAAATTCGGTGATTTGAAGTTTGTGAGTTATTTGTACTCACTTGAAGTGTAAAGAAAGTACTTCACTCCATTCCAACAATTCATTTTGTGGACTTCCTAAACAAAGTTGTACTTTCTCCATCCACAAAAAGATGCAACTATGGGATCTGTGCCAGTCAAGCTAACAAGTTTTACTACAAAAATATTTCATGATTAATATAATGATACTTATTTTGTATGATAACATTTATAGTTTTTATATAACTTTGGTCAAACTCTAAATTGTTTGACTCTTCGAAAAATGAGAATAATTACGTCCTTTTGCAAACAAAGGGAGCAGATGTCTTTGAGCTCTACAACTCTGATATAAACTTTCCCTTCATCCAATATTAGTATGTTGCATGCTAGCTTTAAAACTAACTAGGCATCTCAAGCTAAGTGCCAATATGCACTCTCTAATGCATAACAAACTCAAAAATTTATATTTTGTTGGATTAATGTACCAAGAAAATACCGTATTTCATTTCACAAACATGTCAAGGGAGCGAATGTATCTATAAGATGCAATGTCTCACAACTAACAATAATGCAATGATGACTCCATTATATTAGTGGTTAAAATGAATGACTTGAAAATGTATATTTTTCTTGGCAGCTACAACAGTTTTCTTGGCGGTGTGTGATAACACCTAAGAAAATGATGAATTACCTTGCCGGATTATAATGACACTCAAGAAATATTGAATTGCCTTGGCGGTTTCAAATGACACCCAAGAAAATTAGAATTGCCTTAGTGGTTTGTAAATAATACTCAAATACCTTGGCGGTTTGAACTAGCACTCAAAGAAATATAAAAATTACCTTAACAGTTTAAGTTAGCACTCAAGAAATATACACTTCCTTAGAGGTTTCATAGGACCTCTAAGGTAATGATATATCTAAGGAAACAATTGAAACATACGTCTGAAATAGTTAAAACATTTGGAACATACGTTTGCAACATACGTGTATAGCCACTGCAACATACGAAACATCCAGACGAAACCCTTTCAACGTACGTTTGAAATAGGTGAAACATTTGAAACATACAATTGCAACACATGTGTATAGCCATTGCAACATATGCAACACCAGGTCTACTTTTGCAACATTCAGATGAAACATATGCAATATACATCTGAAACGCATGAAACATACGGTTGCAACATGTGCTCATCTACTTGCTACTACCCAATTAAGGCTTGTTGACATAGGCATGGGGGAGAGCAGTGCGAGGCACGAGGTGCGTGCATGGCGCGAGGCACGGGCGGGGTGCGTGGCATGAGGTGGGTCTGGCGTGAGGTGTGTGGCGCAGGGGCGCGCACGCGAAGCGGGTTCGGCGCGAGACGTAGGGGCGCGTGGCGCGAGACGGTTCCGTCCCGGTGGAAATGTCAAGATTCTTTTTGATAATGGGTCGGTCAGACCTGGTCCGCAGGTCCAGTGAAGACACATGTCCGACCAGACGTACACTCGGTAGAGAGCATAGTTTCGAATAACACCGAAGAAAATTGGAGTTGCCTTGTGGTTTGTAACAACACTCAAAAGAATTACCTTGGCAGTTTGGACTAGCACTCAAAGAAACATAAAAAAATTACCTTAACGGTTTAAACTCCAGAAATTATGCATTTCAGGTAATGATATATCTTTGCAAGTTCAATTTCGCCTCTTAAAAAAGTGTTTGCTGTCAAAGATATTCAATTTTCTGGTATGGCATCATAACCGTACCTTTGTAGATAAATATTTTAAGAACGTCTCATGCTATTTTTGTGGCAGGATTCGAATGCAAGCACGTCAACGATCAAATTTAAATCATGATTTATAGAACGGTAAATAAAAAAAAGGAAACTAAAGAAAAAGGAACCACACCGTCTCCTCCACGGCAAATACTACACCTGTGTTTTTCCGCAGCGTACGTCGGTCGGTCGTACCTCGTGGACGTACGTGTGGAATAGAAATGGCCACGCGCCTACGCTAGTGTTGTTTTTAGCAAGCACCGTCTCTGTCGTAGAAAGCGGAACAGTGAGAGCGTACGACGGTACCACTACTGTCGCTCGGATCGGATTACTGACACGGTCCAGAGGAGGAGGCGACGACCAAGGTACCGTTTCGATGCCAAAAATTTTGTCAAATTTTTCAGATTCTCCGTCACATCGAATCTTTGGACGCATACATCTCTACAACTAAAAAGAGTGAAATGTTATCGTCTCTGTCGAACTCGTCGCCCCGCCTCCCCTAATCGCGCCCACTCGGAAAAAAAAGCCAACCCCTCACACCGCCTTCGATCGAATAGAAAAAAATCGGAACTCTAGCCTGCGACCCGATCATCCGCTCTCACACCTCCCCCACGATCCCATGCCGGTTCGTCTTCCTCTTCCTCCAAGCCGCCGGAGATAGAGTTGGCGTGGAGGCCGAGGACGCAGCACCCATCGTCAGACGCAGAACCCGTGCAGCATGGCGAGGTAGCCGGCGCCGTACGGCCGCATGGCGGCGCCGCTCCAGACCGCGACAGCACAGTCGCGCACAACGCCACCAGAAGCATCGCCGACGTCACGCGGCAGCGGGGGCGACGGGGTGGTCGTCGTTGAGGAGCTCCCTCCCGCTCGTCCCCACCACGCGACTCCCTTCCGCTCGCTCCCTCAGTAACTGCCCGCCACGCGACTCCCCTCCCGCTCGCCTGGCCCTTGGCCTTCACCTCGCTCCTGATGCAGCCGCCCCCGACGCCGCCGCCTCTTCGCCGAGCGCCCCCGACACGACGAACAACGCCCACCTCTCCGCCTCCTCCTCCTTCTCCTGTGGCGGCGACGGCGGCGGGTACATCGCCGTGGGTGCCGCCCTACTCGACAGCAGCAACCTGCGCCGAGCTAGCACCGTCGGAGCGCCGCGCCCTCCACAGGCCGGCCTGCACCGGAGCCGTCCGCCCACCGTCTCGCCTTGCTCATCGCGAACCCGCGCCGCCGCAGCTCGAGCCGCACCGCTGGTGCGCTCGCTACTGTGACCCAGCCGGCCACGCCGAAGATCGCCGGAACCAAGCGCTGCCGTCGCCGGTCCTGCTCTCCCTTGCTCCATCTCTCTCTCTGCTCTTCCCCTTCGCCGTGTTGCAGCCACACAACGCTGCCCACCGCACTCTGCTTCTTCCTTCCCCACCGCTCTCCCTCTAATCTCTTTGCTGACCACGCAAGAGGAAAGGAAGCAAAAGCCAGTAGCAGATGCCCTCTCACCTCGCCTTGTCCGGCCGCCGCCGGCGAGCTGCTGCCCTCTGCCCTGCTCCTCCCCTCTCCTTCTCTCCCCTCTCACCCTTTGTCTTTCTCTCGCCGTCTCGCGGACAAAACAGAGGAGCTGAGCCAGGGTTAAAAAAACCGGTCGGTTTACCGCGGTAAACCGCGGTAACCGCCCTAACCGGGCCGGTCCGGTTCCGGTCCGGTCCGGTTAGGTATTCCCCAAATTCAAATTTAAAATTTGAAAAAAAAATGCTGAAAAAATTCCTAAAAATAGTTCATGATTTATAGAAGCCAATGGTGTAAAAATTTTTCAAATTGGAGTTCGTTTAGTATTTATTTATACGTATAGAAGTTTGAAAAAAAAAGAAAAAAATCCCGGTCCCGGCCCGTTAAGGCCCCCAAATTCAAATTTAAAATTTGAAAAAAATAAAAAATGCTGAAAAAATTTCTAAAAATAGTTCATGATTTATAGAAGCCAATGGTGTAAAAATTTTTCAAATTCGAGTTCGTTTAGTATTTATTTATACGTATAGAAGTTTGAAAAAAAAAGAAAAAAGAAAATTCCAAAATCAAACCGAGCGGTAAACCGGTCAAACCGGCCGGTTACCGCTCCAAACCGACCGGTAAACCGGAACCGAACCGAACCGAAGCAAGGTTTGAATTTGATTTTGAATTCGGCCGGTTACCGACCGGTTACCGGTAAACCGGGCCGGTTTACCGCTACCGGAGGCCGGCGGTTACCGGAAACCGGTCGGTAAAAAAAACCCTGAGCTGAGCCCTGTGACCATGAAGGCAAGGGGATGGGTCGAACACGTCACTTGGGCCAATGGGTGAACGACATCTCTTTCTCTCGACCCCACACAACAGTGACGTTGCCTCCCTCCTTCTCTATGTGGACATGGTCCACTAGAATACAGAGACAGAAAGGGCAGGTTCACAGATCGGCTGATAGCACAGTGTTGGTCAGCCTGGACTGCAGACCAGGCCCACCCGTCAGCCATAAGCAAAATGCTATGTACACCCGGGAAACGTACACAGGGGATTAAACGGTAAGCATTTTAATTATAGAAGAATTTCTAGAAAATTTCTAAATAAACTAGAGCTCCTCTAGATCATATTTATATAATTTCCACTCATATAACATAGATAAAATTGTAAAATTAATTTGCATGCCCTTTCCATTCGCGATTAATCGATAGACATAGATATAAATTATATCTTCATTGTTTAAATTCCGAATTCCGTAATTCTTGCACCATAGTTCTTCTAAAATAAAACCCTACATATTAAAATGTTTGTTCCTAATTTTTGGTGCTCATTTAAATTCTAGATATGATTTCTTTTCTTTTTTTCTTTATTTAAATATTGATCCGTAGTTGCATTGATTAATTAACAACCCGTAGTAGCCGTAGTACGGTAGTACCCATCGTCCTAAAGGAAAAAGTCTAATTGACCCCCCCAACTATAAGGGGTGGTCTAGTTTACCTCCCGAACTATGAAATGGTCTAATTTACCCCCTGAACTTTGCAAAACCGGCCAAATCACCCCCTCGGGCGGTTTTGTGCGGTGGTTTTGCTACAGTGTCAGCGGTTTTGCTACAGTGACAGCGGTTTTGTCTTTTTCCTTTTTATTTATTTCGTCTGAATCTTTGAAAAATCATAGTAAATCACAGAAAAATCATAAAATGAAAAATCCAATTTTGTTGGACTCCACATGAGTAGATCTACACAGTGAATATATAATATAGAATGCTTTAGTACAAAGTTTTTGTTGTATGAATTATTCAAATTAATTACAGAAAAAAAATAGATCAAAATTTACAGCAAAAACTTTGTACTAAAGCATACTATATTATATATTCACTGTGTAGATTTACTCATGTGGAGTCCAACAAAATTAGATTTTTCATTTTATGATTTTTCTGTGATTTACTATGATTTTTCAAAGATTCAGACGAAATAAATAAAAAAGAAAAAGAAAAAACCGCTGTTACTGTAGCAAAACCGCCTACACTGTAGCAAAACCGCCGTCCAAAACCGGCCGAGGGGGTGATTTGGCCGGTTTTGCAAAGTTCAGGGGGTAAATTAGACCATTTCATAATTCGGGGGTAAACTAGACCACCCCTATAGTGGGGGGGGTCAATTAGACTTTTTCCTCGTCCTAAACTATGTAAGAAATATTGAACACTGGTTGTCCATTCTGAGCATATATGCTTAGCACATAGTGACATACCTTAACTAGGTGTCTCTTCCTTGGTGGCACATAAACACATTCTTCCCAGCATCAGCCGAAAAAAAATCTATAAATTTATTCCGAGCCATGCTTTTGGGCTGCTTACCGCTTGCTGTTGTGGTACTTTTCACTACAGTTAATTTGGCAATAACCGAAGGGTTGATCTCTTGCAATCTTGTCGAAGGCCATATAAAGAGGGATTACATGATTGATTGTTTTTGGATTGGTTGAGAATGATGTTGTGGGAAAATGAAGGAATATATCAATATATTTGTTTTCCTGTAGAACTGCCCATTTGTAATGGAAAACATGGATCATGGGTGTCTAAACCTTATCTTTTGCTGGTGTACTCAACTTTAAATAATGCCTTTGCTAAACATAAATGCAGTCCTTCTGACCTTTTGATGCATTTTTCATTCATAACAAGTGCTTGTCAAGTCAATACCCTTAGGATGTTGTTAAGCAAGTGTGGCATTTGCTTTGCCAGTGGATACACTTGAGACATAATTACTTCTCTTAGTTTCACCCAATGATCTTTACACCTTTATGTATGACACATGGACAATCTATTTTGAGTTATACTTTAATTGCCTATCCTTCGTGGAGACTTATGTAATATTGATATTCCAAATATCATGATCGTCATATTTTTTTATTGGACAACAGTATAACACATATTTATACATATATGTTACCTTGACATTATTTTTTTTCGTCGCAAGGTACTCAAACAAGATGCTAAAAGATTAGCCAAACAAGCTAGACAATTTGCTTCTCAATCTTGTACTTTGTCATAAAAATAGTTATTATCGTATTTGTAGAATGTATTATGCTTCGAGCGCTCCAAAATACACATTAGAAAAATTTTAAACCCGTAGCAACGCACGGGCACTGACCTAGTGAAGCATTAAATATAAATAAAAAATAAAACTAATTACACAGTTTAGACGAAATGGACGAGACAAATCTTTTAAGCCTAATTAGACTATAATTAGACACTAATTACCAAATAACAATGAAACTGCTACAGTTACATTTCATCAAAATTTTTGCCAACTAAACAGGCTCCAAGGACCGAGCTCGCCGCACCGTACGTTACATCGGCGGTGAATCGGCTTTCGATCGGCGTCGCCTCCCGGTGCAGCAGCAGCAGACGTCGGGTCAGTGGCTGTACTACTACTGTCAACGGCGCATGTGTTTGAAGAGGAGTTGGTGACGACTGGCCGGGACACGGCTGCCTGCGCGCGGCCAAGCCGACCAGCAGTAGCAGCCTACGACGACCAGAGAGCACGGCGGTGACCCCGTCTGTCGCGGTCCCTTTCCTAGACTGCCGCTGCCTAGTGCTCCTACCTAGGCTGTGTTTAGTTCTTCAAAAAAAATATTATGCAAAAAAAAATTTCTAGTCACATCAAACTTTCGATACATGCATGAAGTACTAAATGTAGATGAAATCAAAAACTAATTGTACAGCTTGGTTGTACTTTGCGAGATGAACGTTTTGAACCTAATTAGTCAACGGTTGGACACTATTTACCAAATAAAACCAAAACGTGCTACAGTACTTTTTTTTTACCCCTTTTCAGAGAACTGAACACAACCCTAGTTAGCACAGTACTCCTACTAGCAAACAAATCCTCGCAGCTACCGGGTCATCCCCACTCCCCAGCTGCGAACCTTCATTTCCGCACGTTTCAGGGCTTTCAGCATCCAGGTCCGCAGGCTGCATTGCAGTCAGTCCCTATCTCGTCGTCTACGACGACCCCTTCGCGGGTTTGATCGCTGGATTGTACGTGTGACCGTGTGAGGTTGTCTTAAAATATCTCTCGATATACTAGTAGATTAGGATTGTGTAATCTCACACTGGTTTTATCTCTAAGAGAGACCTTCTACTCATATGAGTACTGTAATCATATATAATATGTTCAGGATCTTTGAACATATGCATAGAGTATTAAATATAGGTAAAAAAATAACTAATTACACAATTTGGTTGTAAATCAGGAGACGAATCTTTAGAACCTAATTAGTCTATGATTAGACACTAATTGTCAAATACAAACAAAAGAGTTACTGTGCTTCCAAAAATTTTACAGGCCAACTAAACACACCCTATGTCGTCGTCTACGACGACCCCTTCGCGGGTTTGATCCCTGGAATGTAGAAGTGACCGTGTGAGGTTGTCTTAAAATATCTCTCGATATAGATAAGGATCGTGTAATCTCAGACTGGTTTTATCTCAGACCTTCTACTCATATAAGTACTGTAATCATATATAATATGTTTGGGAGACCAGCAATACAGTCACCAATATCACTGGTTCTATTTTTCCTATATGGTATCATGAGTTCAAGTCCTAATCTAAAGCACAAAACATCGGGCCTGTTTGTTTGGGCTGATTTGGCTGGCTGAAAGTACTGCTGACTGGTTTTTTGTGAGAGAAAAACACTGTTGACTGGCTGGCTGATTTAGTTGATAATCTCTAGCGAACAGGCTAATCGCTCTTGCACCACGTGCCCTGAGGAGATCGATCTCTACCGGGGACAATACGATTATTCAGCCGGCAAATCCTATTGATCTATCACCCTCATCGTTCTTCGATTATGGGTCACTGCAGCATATGGCCTATGTCCTCGTGATGCTAGCCTCCTTCGCCCAAATCTTCATTGCTGCACTACGCCTCGTCCACACACCGCCGTGGTGTTAAGCAACGCGCGTCGCCGGAAGATACCTCTAGCAGGCTGCCCTGCCGCCCTCTATCGTACATTGTTAGTTTTTATCTACTGCTGCCTGCATCTCCTTTTGGTTTATCCGGTCACTGACCAGGGTTGAGTCGCCCGCGACCGGTTGACCTCGTGCATATGTACTTCGACATCTATGTGGACTACATCGGCCTCTACCTCCTTGTTCATGCGGCTATGCCGGGCCCGGGCACATGATGATGGTAGAACACCTTCCTGCGTTATTACTTCTAATCATCCCGTCCACACGTCCTCATCGATGGTTTGTCATCATCACCATTCAACTTGTAGGCGGGGTGGGCTCTTACCGCAACCCGCAAGCTCACCCCACAAACTTTCGCTTCGTGGCTATTGTGGCCCAACTGCAATTTCTTTGTGGCCCAGTGTCCTTTAACCCGCGAAGCCCGTTGGGCAAAAGCCAGAATCCGCAACGACCCGCAACAAGTGCACCTCCCCTCTCGCCGTCACGGTAGCGTGGCGTCGTGTGTCGCCATTCTCCACTCGCCATCCTCCCGAAGACGCGAACCCTACCACTGTCGCAGATGGGAACACCGGTTCCGGCCGTGACGGGCGGCGGAAACCTGGCCCTCGGCTCGAGCTCAAGAGGCCCTGAGATAAAACTAGTCAGCATAGTACAATTATATTTGGTTGACGATAACAAAACCAGCACACAATCCTGACCTGGGAGCAACATGCAGTACAAATGCAAAAGAATAGCAAGACTGTCTTAGTGGAACACTAGAACTAGTCATTTACTCATGTGCAAAGACAATGAAGATACTCTTTTAGTATTTCTCTAATGGATATTTACTTATTTCAGGCCATGCTGACTTCAAGATAACAGGACATAGGTGATGGAGAGGATTAGTTGGAATAAAAATTAAAACTTGTCTGCTAGACTGAATATCATCTCTCTTTATTAGTAGTTCAATGAGATTTTCACAGTTGTTTTCTACCTCTCTGCCCTGAATATCAGGCTCCAGATCTGGAGCAAAGTCAAGATCTAATTTTGTTTGATCTAATCTTTTTTGATCCCCAATCGCGGGCTCTACATGCAGCCTCTCACCCTCTTCAATGATGCTGTTAAGTTTCTGATTCAGTTCATGTATATCACTTGTGACTATGTAGTCAATACCAACATCTAATGCTAGAGTGATGAACTGAATTGGGCATATGTGCTTACGTGAGTGCTTGCTGTCTACATAAGTGCTTGTTCTACGTAAGGGTTCAGTGCTTGCTGTACGCTAGGCCATCCTGCTTGCCTGTGCGTAAATACTTGCGGACGATAGTGGGCTTCAAATTAAATGTTTGTCCGCCAGTCCTACTGGCCGTTCGCGGCGATAGCCTTGCGGCCGACGGACTACTCCAACATAGCCTGCTTAATAGTTTGGTGGACTGCCTTGCGGCTGGTGGACTATCCACGACCCGCCTCGCCCCCACCTGCAACGAGTCACCGTAGATCGAGATGTGCCTCCACCAACTTTTCCCATCGTCGTCTTGCCTCGCATGCATTCAACTAGATTAGCGGATTATGCGTGAATCACTCGGTTCCCATGACATCCATCATTGAGTACTGCTCCTTCTGTCCCTAAATATTTGTCGTTTGCGCTTCCCGAGAAACAACTTTAACTAAATATGTATTAAAAAATATTAATATTTATAGTACATAATTAGTATCATTGGAAAGATCTTTGAATCTAGTTTTTTAATAAATTTATTTAGAGACACAAATATTACACGTATTTTCTATAAATTGAGGCAAACTTGTGGCACGCACACCAACTACGACAGATATAAAGGGACGGAGAGAGTACGTCAATCTTCTCATCAAGACAACCGAGCTACTGCTGTGTCATCCCCTTGGGTCGTAGCACTCCGCGCTCATGGTTGCCAACATACGTACGTACGCTACGCTACGCTGCTTAATTTGCTGCTGCAGCACATGTTGCCAACGTTGGTTTTGCTGACGCTAACAACACAGCAGAAACCGCGCAAGCAGTCAGCAGTGATGCAATGCAAGCCAAGGGCATCATCTTATTTCCGTGCGAAACACTGATGTTTTGAACAGTTAAAGCTGGTAGGCTGTAGCTGATCTCGATCGATGCTGACGCCTACTTTCCTCTTTTAATGGATGGATAGTGAGTGAGGCTTTAAAACGTTGCACGCAGATCCACCGATCCACCGTAGTCGGCGGAGAAGCCAACGCGATGTGTCGCACTCTTGCTGGAGCTTTAAAACGTTGCACTCTAGCTAGCTTTCGCCTTCCGGTGTGCTGTGCAGCTGTCCAGTGATCGAGCCAGCATGTGTCTGAATATACACACAGACACAGTAGTGCCACCATCAGCTGATTTGGACGGGCGACGCAGATCTTTTCCGCCGCATGTCCTTTTCGCCGCCGACTACTACCTCGATCTACCAGGCTACGGTCGCGGCACTCTTTCCGTCCCCTCCCAGGCTCCCACACGCCGTACGTGGCCGCCGTTCAGCTCCAAGATTTCCGCACGTCTCCTGTCTTTCCGCGACCAGGACAGGGGAGGAGGCCGCCCCAGATTAGCCGGCACCCGCAATACAAGCTTTCTATAACAGTATCCATGTAGGATAAAGTCAAAACTACAGATTACCTGTCCAACGATCTATCTATAACTCTGCTTCTTAGGTCCACATGTCAGCATTTTTTAGTATGCCGTCTCTTTCTTCCTCCGTAGCCAGGGAAGCTTGAAATTTTTTTATTTTTATTTTTGTGCTCCGGTTGCTGCGATGGTGTCAGTGAGAGGGGAAGAGATGAGAGAGAAGAATAGATTCTTTAAACAGTGTAGCTACTCTATGGGTGGTGGAGGCCTTGGATCTGACAAAGCGGAAGCAGATCCTGTCGGCTCACGTCTGATCAGCTATTTCTGACTGGACAACGACGAATGAAAGTGGGCTAACCGGCGACCTGTGGCGCCACCTCACTTGAAATGGATGAAGATGACAGCAGCGGAGGTTTGCAATGATGGCGGACTAGGAGCGGCGGCAATTTGACGACTTCCACTAGCCGAATTGGCCGTTTTAGGAGAGAGGATGTCAGGATGTGTTTAGTTGTAGTTCGTCATTCTTTTTTTTTAGTTGTGTGCTCTCCTTTTTGTTGAGGTGTGAGTCTAAGAGCTCTTCTACCCTTTTGGCTATATATATTCTTCATGGATATAGAGACCGAATTAATGAATCTATTATATAAAAAATTAAGAAATTAATGGCAAATGCATATCAAATCTGTCCAACTTGGTCAAACAACATGACGTAAGGGAATCAGTGTCCAAGTCAACACATGTTCCACGGACTTAAAAAAACACTTGTTCCAATTCCACTTAGGCCATGTTTAGTTTCCCAATTCTCCCCCCAAATTCCACTATGCAAAAAGAAGATTCCCCGTCACATCAAAATGTCGGTAAATGCATGGAGTACTAAATGTTGATGAAATCAAAAACTAATTGTACAGTTTTGTTGTACTTTGCGAGACGAACATTTTAAGCCTAGTTAGTCAAAATTTGGATAATTTTTACCAAATACAAACGAAATGCTACAGGAATTCTGCTACAGTGTTTTTCACCCCTATTCCGCAATCTAAACGAGGCCTTACTTGTACAGTGTGCGTGGCAGAAGGACATCCATAATTTGGATTGTTTGTTTAGTCATTGCCGGAAGTTAAACGAGGCAGCTACTATCTTGTAAATTGTAATTGTCTGGTTCAGTGGAAGACCTAAAGAAGAAGTATGTCGGCAGGTCGAGAGGAGCGCCATGGGAAAAAAAAAATTGAGGAATAAATTGCTGGCTTGCTGCAAATTATATAGTACTCCCTCCATTTCAAATTATTGGGACCTGCCATATTTCAGGTGCCTGAAATATACCTTCTTTTCTGGCAACAACTAGAAGGCATCTATATACACTATATTATATTCACAAGCAGATAAAACAGATCCGCAACCATCGTCTGAACAGAATGGAGATTTCAGGCGACTGACTAATAGGAAAAGTGCAAATTATAATATGTTTTGACTTTTTTAGGTATATTACTTTTACTATGTATCTAGACATAGCGTATATGTAAGTACATATCAAAAGCTATGTATCTAAAAAAAACCCAAAACATCTTGCAATTTGGAACTAAAGAGTGCTTTGTAGTCAGCACACGTGTGGATAAAGCAAATGGCAGTTCTACTTATAACAATGCTAATGGCGACAAGGTACATATAGCTGCTCACGTCTGAAAACAACATCCATTCTATTCGGTTAGGATAACAGGAGGCACGTGGAGTGAGAGACATTGCAGGAACACGCAATCTTACTATTACTAATTAGAGCCTCTAATGGAGACACCATGTTAATTCTCACCAGATGCGCTAGAAAAAAAATAAATCCTAAAAATTTTCACAATAATCAGAAACATCGGACCTTTGATTTGGTAGACTCCAATCATCATCATTGACAATAGCCATTGGATCTATTGTGCTTTATTAAAAAATTACCCTCATTGCAATTATAAAAAATACATAAAGTAACCCCCTAATTTTGCATGTAAATTGCCCACCTCTGCCATTACAAAAGATAATTTGAAATAACCCCCTATATTTGTACAAAAATTATCTACATCTGCCATTATAAAAAATAATTCAAAATAATCCCCTAAATTAGCAATTAAATTATCCACCTTAGCCATTATGAAATCTAATTTAAAATAACCCTGTAACATTGCGTCAAAAGTACCCGACTTTGTTATTATGAAAGATAATTTAAAATAATCCTCTAACTTTATGTCTAGATTACGCACATCTACCATTATGGAAGATAATTTTAAAAACCTCCTAATGATTTTATAAATCATTCACCTTTATCATTATGAAAGATGATGCAATGTAATATTCTAAGTTTGCATTTAACCTATCCATATGTTGTGAAGGATATAAAAAATCAACAAAAAAATATTTAAAATCTTCACGTAAATAGTAATGTATATTATTACAAAAAGTATGATATCATAAAGTATGATAGATATATATATTTCGAAATTGATATCATAAAGTATGATAGATATATATATTTCTAAATTACAGACTTCTATATATAATCGTGAAATAATAAAATAACTATAAGTGCTCTTATACCCTTTTGGCTATATATATCCTTCGTGGATATAGAGACCGAATTAATGAATCCATTATATAAAAAAGGAAGAAATTAATGGCAAATGCATATCAATTCTGTCCAGCTTGGTCTAAACAACATGACGCAAGGGAATCGGTGTCCAAGTCAACTCATGTTCCACGAACTTTAAAAAAAACACTTGTTCCAATTCCACTAACTTGTACAGCGTGCGTGGCAGAAGGACATCCATAATTTGGATTGTTTGTTTAGTCACTGCCGGAAGTTAAACGAGGCAGCTACTCTCTCGTAAATTGTAATTGTCGGGTTCAGAGGAAGATCTGAAGAAGAATTCTATCGGCACACCGAGAGGAGCGCCACGGGAAAAGAGATTGAGAAAAAAGTTGCTGGCTTGCTGCAAATTATATAGGACTCCCTCCATTTCAAATTATAGGGACGTGTATACCTTCTTTTCAGGCAACAACTAGGAGCCATCAGATTAACATCCATTGGTGGCAATCTGTATACACTATATTCTATTCACAAGCAGATAAAACGGATCCGCAACCATCGCCTGAACAGAATAGAGATTTCAGGCGACTGACTAATAGGAAAAGTGCAAATTATAATATGTTTGGTTTTTCTAGGTATATTACTTTTACTATGTATCTAGATATAGTGTATCTGTAAGTGCATATCAACACTGTCTACTGAGAGAGATGACGAGACAAATGCAGGAGGCCATAGTTTTCCCCGAATCCTCCCTTGAACAGCCAGCACGAGCAGCACGTACAGTTCGTCAACACCATCTATGCTTGTCAGCTCCCTGAAGAAAAACTTGTATCGGTATACAGATAGACACAGTCAGCACCAGTCACTGCAGGTTCGCAGTTGCTTCCAGTGTGTGCAAACACAAACTGTAGAGTGGATCCTACGTTGAATCTGGAAATGAAATTTGCAGAGGGACCATCTTGTTACTGTTTATGTATATTACACAACTCATCTTGTTGGGCCAGTTCTAGCTCTTTCATTGATTTCTCACCAGGAATTCAGGACGGCCAGAAACTCTGAATCTGATGGAAACTCCTTGGCAAGTTGGCAAGTGACTAAAAACCCCTGCATGAAGCTGATGATGGTTTCTTTTGAAATATGGGAAAAAAAGGTAGAGGTTCAGAAAGGAAAAGGTGAACTGGATCGCAGAACGGTATATGCAACATTGTGAAGATGAATGAAAACAACTGGTAGCTAACACGCCAGTGGGCTCATCAAACGGTGGTTATGACAGTGTAGATTTCACAGTCTGCTTTCTGTTGCAGCATCAGAAACAGAACCAAGCGCACATCCATCAAACGGTATATGCAACATTGTGAAGATGAATGAAAACAACTGAATAAATAACCAAGCGCACACGCATCAAATAGACCATGGTCATGGACGGAACTCCTGAATGGAGCTTTCAATTCAACTTGCTGTTTCATTCAGTCTGTGCACAGTACACTGTTCCCTAAACAAAATATCTAGTCTCTCTTGAAAAAAAAAAAACGGCCCAAGAATCTCTAACGAACAACTCTCCTGATCCTCACTGGAAGGCCGCCGCTGATGGACGCGGTGAGTCCCGACACGAACTTGGGCGCGCAGGCGGTGGCGCCACTGTCCCCGACGACCTCGACGTCGAACGCCCTCACCACGGCCACCGCGACCGCCTTCATCTCGGTGACGGCGAGCTCCTTGCCGAGGCAGACGCGGAGGCCCGCCTGGAACACGGGGTACCTGTACAGGCTCTCCGGGACGAACGCCCCGCCGGGGCCGGTGAGCCAGCGGTCGGGGCGGAACGTGCCGTGGTCGGCGCCCCAGATGCGCGGCATCCGGCCCATGGCGTAGGGGTGGTACGTCACGCGCGTGCCGCCGGCCACGCAGGTGCCGTCGGGGAGCACGTCGGGGCCCGCGCAGAACTTGGAGTCGAACTGCACCGGCGGGAACAGCCGCATGTTCTCGAACAGCACCGCGTGGGTGTAGTGCAGGCGCTTGAGGTGTTCGTAGGTGAGCGGCGTGGTGGACTCGTCGCCGGCCTCCGCGCGCATGGCGGCCGCCACGGCCGGGTTCTTGGACAGGAGCATGAAGAGCGTGGTGAGCGCGGAGGACACGGTGTCGCGCCCGGCCAGGAGGAAGCTGACCACGATGTCGCGGAGGTACTTGTCGTCGACCTCGTGCGCGTCGTCGCCGGCCGAGGCCATGAAGCGGGACAGGAGGTCGTGGCTGCCGGCGACGCCCAGCTTCCGGCGCTCCCGGATCATGGCAGCCGCGAGCTCGTCGACGAGCTTGATGGCCTCCCTGAGCTCCCTCTCAGACCCCACGTTGAGCAGGCGCTTGGCCCTCCACAGCAGGGGTGACGCCGCGGCGCCTCGCATGGCGCAGAGCCGCGAGGCGGTGTCGAAGGCGTCGGCGAGCTTGGACACGGGCATCTCCATCTCGAGGCAGCACGAGTCGAGGCCGAAGGAGATCTTGCAGATGGTGTCGAACGCGAAGCGGCGGAACACGTCCTGCAGGTCGATGACCGCGCCGGCGTCGGCGGCGGCGGCGAGCAGCGGGACGAGGCGGGACTCCACCTCCTGCGCGACGATCCCGAACGCGTAGGACCGGACGGCGACGCTGCCGAGCTCGAGGCTGGCCATCTTGCGCTGGTGGCGCCAGGCGTGGCCGTCGACGTTGAAGATGCCGCGGCCGAGGAGGTCCCCGAGCACCGCCGCGAAGGCCTTCCCCTTGGGGAAGTTGTCGAAGTTGGTCCGCAGCATGTACTCAACGTTGGCCGGGTTGGCGGTGACGGTGCAGCCGAGGACGTGGACGTGGACGGTGCCCGTGGGGGAGTCCCGGAGCAGGTGCGCGTACCAGTCGCCGAGGTTGGTGAAGTCCCGCGCCCACGACCCCGTCAGGTACGCCCGGCACACGTGGCAGCTGCACCAGGGCCACCGCCGGAGGAGCGTAAGCACCACGCCCAGCGCCGCCACGCAGAGGGCGGCGGCGAACACGGCCGCGCCCAAGCACTGCGCCGCCCATGGCAGCGACGAGTCGGCTGCTGCTGCTTCCATGGCGATGGCGGGCGCCGGGCGCTTGTGTTCCGTCTAGAATTAGCTCGTGGAAGAAGAGGGAGATGGGAGAAGGTCGGGGAATGTGGGTGGGGTGGTTTGTGTTGTGCGGCAGAAGACTGAGGCGGCTTGCCTGTATATATATAACGTGGGCAGACCGGGAATACGCACATGGGGCACGTGCGTTTTTGGATTAAGCAACGTTGGTATTGATCTTTTTGCCTTTTTTTTTGGCGCCCTGTCACAGCTCAGGTCCTCCTAGGCCTGGTTTAGATTACCCTAAAAGTTATAATTTTTTCACTCTCTTTCCATTACATCAATTTTTGGACGCATGTATAGAGCAGTAAATGTAAATAAAAAACAACTAATTACACAGTTTGATTATAAATCACGAGACGAATCTTTTGAGCCTAGTTAATCCATGATTGAACAATAATTATCAAATACAAACGAAATACTACAGTTCCAAAATTTTCTAACTTCTTCGATCTAAACAAGCCCCTAGTTGTGCTAACAGTTAATGGCAGTTGGGCCCACATGGCCGGAGAGAAAGGCGAGGGGCATGCCGATTGCCTGCCACCCAAGCTCTGGCGCAGCCAGAAATAAGATATAGGGGGGGGGTCATTTTGCCAATTAAATCTATATAAGTACATAGGTAGTGGAGAAATTACTATTATGTAATCAGGTCTCAGTAGAAAAAATATAGTTGACTGTGTGATCTATTTTGTCCATGAAGACCATTATATCCTCAGATTAATATACATTTTTCTTACACGCGCGTATAGTTATTCTCATCTTTAATAAACCATATTATGTATGTGTGCATACTAATTTATCAGTTTGAGTATGTTTATATACTCAATTTAAGATACTTCAACTCTTACTTACGTGAATTTTTTTCATAAGAGCCCATACTTTTTAATATATTACTGAAATACCACTTAATATATATAAAATAAGTATAACCATATACTCTACGTATACTTGCATACTTGACATACATATATACCGTAGATGGTCTAGTATGATCGTATACTTCGTCTACGTACACTTCGTCGGGTCATATATACCCTGAATCTAGAGATATACACATAGAAGTAGCTACACGCGCGTGTAGAAAGAAATTTCCCTATATACACACACACACCCAAAATACACGTAACATCCAGTCTCCTTTTCTTTAGATCTTGAAAATCAGAAACTATGTCTTCATAACTGTAGCAATTTCACCTTCTATGTGTACTAGCAGGCTGTTAGCAAGAAATTCGTCTTCCATCTTGTTGCTCAACCTTGTCTTGATGATTTTCAATATAGAAAAGACATGCTCAGCACTAGCCGTTGAAACAGGGAGAGTAAGAAGCAATCGAAGCAATCTATCAATCAGGTTATGAGTCATATGATGTCCTGTGTCAACAAGGCATCGACATAGCTCAGCTATGGTTGTGAGATTTTTCAATTCTTCACTGCTAGAAGCAACAATAACAAAATGGTTCAGCTGCTTCCCTAATCAAGCCTTTCTTGTTGGTTGAAATCTGCTGGGTAGTACTTCTCAACCATTTTGCATACCTCACTAGCATTGAAAGATGCAAATACGTTTTTTTATTAGTGTAACACACATAGACAAAAGATCCATCACTTTCTCATTGAACTTTAAGTTTAATTCAGCCAACTGAGTGTCAATTATTGCTCGAAATATCTCCACTCGAAAATAATGTTCATTTGTAAAGTGATTTGGTTGACGATGAGCACGGCCACCACGTAGAATGTATGTTCCTTCCATGTCTGGAATGGTAATTTCATGATCCACACAAAACTCAATAACCTTGCAAATAAAAGTTTTCTAGTCATCATCTGATCTTATTTCTTGAAGAAGAATCTTCGTTGATTGCACAAGACGAATAACATTTACTATGTCCTGTGTTTTTTTTACAGCTTGACCAAGTTGTTCAGTGATCTCCATTATTTCTCTCATCATCAATAGGATAAATACAATTCAAAAGATGTCA
The DNA here is from genome assembly GCA_022457205.1 of Saccharum spontaneum. Taxonomy (NCBI): domain Eukaryota; kingdom Viridiplantae; phylum Streptophyta; class Magnoliopsida; order Poales; family Poaceae; genus Saccharum; species Saccharum spontaneum. Next base: position 8,734,981 of record CM039595.1, read on the forward strand.
GGTAGCTGAAAGCAGTATCTCCATCGGCACGGTTTGCTCCAGCTGATGAATCAGCAGCTATATTTTGTAGAACTACGCTTATTGGATTGAACATATCCATAAGGTTGGAAATAGAACCTAAGTGTGAGCCCCATCTAGTCTCTCCTGGACGTTTCAAAGAGCAGATTTGATTTGCTCCTGGTCCTGTCTCAATCTCATCAATAGCTAGCAAGCGTGCAAGTTCATCCATTTGGGTATCATGGAGCTCGTCACGACGCTTTGATGATGAGTCAACTGTGTTTACAATAAAGATCAATTTCTGAAAAAACAATGGGTAACAGGAACCACATCCTTTGATGCAGCAACAAGAGCAAGTTGTAAACGATGGGCATAGCAATGCACATAATATGCATAAGGTCATTATTTAAGAAAAAGCGCTTGTAATCCATTTAGCCCTCCATGCATGTTGCTAGCACCATCATAATCTTGGCCTCGAAGGTTTTGAAGACCAAAAGCATAGGTTTACAATACTTTAGACAATTCTGTTTTCAGTGTCATAGCCTTTGTGTTCTTCACATGTATCAAATCAAAGAACCGCTCTTGTAAAACACCATGGTCCATGGCTGTCAACAAATCTGAAAATAAGTGCCATTTGCTCTCTTTTTGCAACATCACATGTTTCATCCACCAGAATATAGAACTTTGCATCCCCAATTTTCTCATGGATATGTTTCCTGACATTCATTGCAAAAACACTCAAGATTTCCTTTTGAATATCAGGTGAAGTGTACTTGGCATTATGTGGAGTATTCTCTAAGACAACACTTGCAATTTCAGGATTAAATTCAGCAAGAATTTGCACTATTTCAACAAAATTTCCTCTATTTTTGGACCGAGGTGTTTCGTCACGGCCTCTAAAAGAACAAGATTGAAATGTTAACCACTTGACATCT